>OY720429.1:64877063-65525572 GCA_963082735.1 Pocota personata | reverse complement strand
CGTAACCCGGTGCTTTTTTAGTCTTTAGATTTTTAATCACTTCCCTCTGTTCAATTAAAGCAACTTTTTTTACTTTAAAGTTGTCAGATGTCGTGACTGGGTAGTCGAGTGTTATCAGAGGGCCATAGAATGGATTAAACTTTTCTTCTAAGTGCAAAGCAAAAAGTTCCCCCTTTTCTTTGTCACTTTTGGCCCAAGTTCTATCGTTTTTTAATAGTCGGTTAAGGATATTTTTATGCTGCGGTGCACGAGTGATTTGCCATTTCTTTCGTGCTTTTCTTTTCTCCCTCACCAGTTCAATGATTTCACTTGGATACTTTTCGTTGTGGTTAATCTTATAGCTTCTAGAAGGAGTATTGCTCCATGCCGCTCTTTGGATTGCTTCCATGAAACGATCAACTTCGTCCTCCAGTTCAAAAGGTGTTTTAAGTGATACATTTAAGTCGATATTTGTTTTGCAATCATTTCTAAAGCCCCGATAATTTGCTCTATTGCTAGTAAGTCTTGGAGGTCCTTCTTTCTGTGTCAACGCTTCAACAAGTAATAAAATTACCGGAGAGTGGTCAGAAGAGATATGGCCACTTTCTGATATGGGTATTCTGGGATAGATCTCGTTATCATTGGATGCTTATTTTAGCGCAACTATAGTTTTCACATATTGGGCATCTACTTATAAGGTTCTGAATGTCTCTATCCATGCAAGACCAATAAAAGAGCGTCTTATGTCTTTCTTTGTTTCTGATACTTATTTATCCTTAGCTCTGTCACTCAGGCTTATACTGTGAACTACTTTCTTCAACATACTTTCCCACTCTATACTCCTGCTCTGTCCTGTGTTACACGACAGCAAATCTGCAATATGTAAGTCTTTACCGGGAATATATAATATATTCAACAGTTATTCGTACTTTAGCAATTTAATCTTCATTCGCTGTATTCTTACTGAATAATTTGAACTGAGTGATTTTCCTAAGATTGATAACAATGGCTTGTGATCGGGTTGAATCATAACTTTTTTTCCGTAGATAAATTCACTAAACTTTGTGCACGCATAAACTATAGCTAACAGTTCTTTCTCGATCTGAGCATAATGAATCTCGGTGTCTGTCAAGCTTTTAGACGCATAGCATACCGGCTTGCCGTCCTGCAAAAGGCAACAACATAGGCCATACTTCGACGCGTCCGATTGAATCACGATGGGTACATCTGGGTTGAAAGTATGAGGGTGGGTCAATAAGTCCCTGAAAATTAACACAAATTGTGTCGTCACCTTAATTTTTTTTTTTTTTTTTTTTGTCAAGAATCATCTTCCAAAAGAACGCACCCAAATTTTCAGACAGATCTGTGAAATAGTTTTGTTGTGGCAACCATTTTATATAGACGCCTACTAGCATTTTCGTTAAAATGGAAAAAAAGGGAATTTCGAGTGCTCATTAAACAATATTTTTTGCGAGAAAAAACTACCAAACAAAAGCTTGACAAATATTATGGGGACACTTCACCATCTATTGGAACCATACACCACTGGTTTACTCAATTTCGGTGCTGTCGTTCAAGCACAAGTGACGCCGAACGTTCTGGTCGCCCAATTGAGGTCACCACACCAAAAATGGTCGACAAAATCCATGGTTTGATATGGACGATCGGCGAGTGAAAGTGCGCGAGCTTGAAGAGGCCACAGGCTCAGTGATTTCGATTTTACATAAATATTTGGACATGAAAAAACTTTCCGCAAGATGGGTGCATTCGTTTGACAACTTCAAAGGTGTGTTTGGCGATGTTCCAGAAAAATTTGGCTGAGTTTTTGCACTGTTTCGTAACCGTGGATGAAACCTGGACTCACCACAACACACCAGAAACCAAGGAAGAGTCAAAACAATGGACTTCTCCTGGCGAATCGAAGCCGAAGAAAGCCAAGGCGGGTTTGTCAGCAAACAAGGTCATGGTGACAGTTTTTTTGAAATACGCGCGGTGTTATCCACTTCGATTACCTTGAAAAGGGTAAAACGATCACCGGCGCATATTACGCAGAGCTGCTGGATCGATTCCAAGCCGATTTGCAGCAAAAACGGCCGCATTTGGCAAAGAAAAAAGTTCTCTTTCACCACGACAACGCACCGGCGCACAAGTCCGCAGTCGCAATGGCAAAATTGCATGAGTTAGGCTACGAACTCCTCCTTCATCCAGCATATTCCCCAGATTTAGCCCTCTGCGACTATTTCTTGTTTCTCAACATGAAGAAATGGCTCGTCTGTAAGTTAGCTGTTCCCATATGAAGTGACGCAGCTTGAGAGTTGGAATAGTCCAAAATGTTGATGCTGGCAAAGTCTTGAGCCACGAGAAATCTAAAGAGGGAAAATGCTAGCTTTAATGTTGTTTTCGTGAATTACCTTGCCTAACTGTTTTAAAACTGTGTTTGTCCTATTTTCATCAAACGTCTTCTTTCTAAATCCAGGGGAAATTTTTGTTCCTAGACGCTTATTGATTCTGACATAGATAGTGTCACTGGAGATAGATGTTTTAAGTTGTTGTCTATTCCTGTTGTGGTAATTTAGATCTTGGATTTCGTTCTCTTTTAGCCTTTCTATATTAGTCTGCCCAGCTTTCTTGTAGTCGTCGGGGTTAGTACTAACTGTTATTCCAAAAATATCTCTTCGGACCTCTGGTTGGTGGTAGAGTGGAAGGAGTAATTGTGCTCGTATATTGACCTATCAAACAATTATTCAAATATTATATGTACGCGGTTAGTTTTAAGAAAGCGCATCATCTCGGATAAGTTGGAATGGTTGGAACCTTTCCACTTGACCATTTACTGTGTTCGAGTACGGAGGAGTATTATAAATTTCGATACCTAACTGGCGCTGTAAAAGGAAACGAATAAATGTTTAATTGAAAGATTTTTCATTGCCGAATACTACATATGCCTTTCGGGACCCCATAGGCAAAGAAAAGTTACCAGAGTGGTTCTCTTATATCCTCTATAGCCTTTGATTTTACTATTCTAACTTGAGCATATTTAGAAAATTCATCCAACGCGGTAAGAACTGTTTTACTGTTGAATAGATGTCTACACTTAGGATTTGTCCTGGGTACTGTGGTATCGGGGTAGGCTGGATCTCAGAGTTGTTAGGGTGTCCATCTTATTTCTGTAGTTTGCATAGCTTGATTAATTCGTAGATTTTAGACCTCATTTTGAGGAAATATAATCTCTGAAGTAGTTAATTCTTATTTTCCAGGCTGTTTCGATGTTCATTAAATATTCCCTCTTCTTGTTCAGTGGAATTAGTTATATCTACTTGAGTCTGTGTGAAAATGGTTTTGTTTATTTATTATTTATTTAAAACTATAAGGCTTACACGTAAGATACAAATCTTTTAAGTTGTGAAGCTATTTTAAATGGTTAACAATAATTATTTTAAGAAAATCAGGAAAGATAAGAATACGTATTACAGAAATAAAATAAGGAAAAAAGAAATATTTATATGCATATAAGTACATACATTTGAGAAAATTAAAATTTAAAAATTTAACAATTGATTAACGATTTTTAATGTCCTTTTATCAGAGAAGAGAGAAAAATAAAAAATAAAAGTTCAATGTCCGCACATTTATATGCTTAGATGCTCGCTAAGTCTCGCCTTTTAAAGTCACCGATGCTATAAGATCTACTTAAACTAGCTGGGAGTGAATTCCAGAGTCTTACATCTCCTTAGATAAAGAACTGTTTCTGAGGCGTATAATATTTAAAGCGCGGTATAATAAATGCTTTACTTCTCGCGGATGAGGCAAATTGAAGAATATGAAAAAGTTATGACTGAGCTTTTGATTCTTTAAGATTAAAAAGGAAAGTTAGAACATTAAAATCGAAATATTTTTTTTAACTCCATCCCAAGAAATTCACGCGCATATTCCGAAATATGTTCATACCTACGGATGTTATAAACATATCGTACCGTACTATTGATAGCTAGGTCGCAGAAAATTGGGTTTGCGTATAGTACTATTGGAAGGAGCAGTATTTTGACAAGGGTTGTTTTTATTTTGCGCGAGAGGCAGCTACCAGTTTGACCTAAGGCACGCAGGGCTCCATAGACTTTGCCTATAGTATTGGTCACTTGAGATTCCCAGGTGAGATATTGATTAAATGTCACTACAAGGTTTTTAACACTTTCTACGTATTCTGAAATTTAATAACCATTTAACCACCGTCAGAAGGTCCTCTTTAATACGCACTGTAGCATCTTCAACGAGTCCTAGAGGAAAACGTTTACGTCATCAGCATACATTTGTATCTTACAATGTTTGCGTATAGTGGGTATATCATTATTAAACATGGTAAACAGCAGCGGCCCTAAAATGGATCCCTGGGGAACGCCAGTATCAGTTTTTAAGAATGCCGTTGGAACGTAGGTAAGTGATTTGGGTCGAATGAAGAGGTCATCGCAAACAAACGCTTATTTTGAGGGGCTCTAGAAATCGTATTATTTGTAGGGCATCAAAAAATTGGAGAAACGTTGAATGAAGTGTATAGAGCTAAAAGCAGACTGTTGAAAAATAAAATGTTTTTATACCGAAACGAGTGTTCCTTATTTAATTTTATTATAAGCTCTGCTAAATGTGGAATAAAAGTTCCTCAAATAATTAATAGTTCCCAAAATTGTTGGTGTTTTTCGGTATGGCGATATTGTTTGCACCCATTTTGGGTCAGGCCTTACCCCTAAAGCAGAAAAAATATGCCCCAAATATTTCACTTCCTGGGTTTTATACTGCACTTTTCGAGGGTTAAATTTAATATTAAAACATTTTGATCTGTCTATCACTTTTTTAAATTGCTGTCATGCTTGCTTATTGTCTTTCCTCCTACTATAATGTCATCAATATATACAAAAGTTCCTGATAAATTCCCAAATATTTTTTGTTTAGTTTTTGAAACTTCTCTGGAACTACCTTTATTCCAGAACATTAATTTGGTAGCAACATTAAGTTGGTAGCAACCGAATAGGGTCCTTGAATTCTTTATTATTATTTCATAGGGTGTAATAATTTCAATCCAATCCAAGTCATTTAGATATTTTTTTCTCACCACATGTTACACCAAAGCTCCCAGCGCAGTGAGTCTTTATTTTCTTATTGCATTCCTGAGGTGTATTTTGAGTATTTTCAAGGTAGAAAACGTTCGCCCAAGAGTACATACATACGAGTACATAGAAGCTATGTTGTGATAGCTAAGGTTGTTAGAATAGATAAAGGCTGAATTATTTCAATACCGCTCCTTTACCTACTCCCTTGAGAAGAAAAGATGATAATAGCAGAATTATATTTATTTAATGAACATTCGAACATAGTGCCCCAGTAGGAATGTCAGAAAGTTGAAAACTTTGGTATTGGATAAAATGTAGACTTTAATCGTCTGTCTCAGCAAAATTGAATTCGTTAAAATTGAAAGCGAATTCTGACATTCGATTCATTCGAGTTTCATTGTTGGCAGGCCGACATTTTAGTTCGGCTCATCATTGTCAATTCTTTTCACATAGAAAGATGGTTAGAGTTCTATAAAATCATATAAATTCATTTTCCAACACGCATTTCATTGCTTTATTCGTGCCATTTATCACCCCGTTGGGAAACAAGACACCGAAGAGAGAAATAAAAGAGGAAATACAAATTTCATAGGAAGGAGAATCTCATCTTTTGGATAGCCAAGGACGCGAAGAAAGTCGAAACGAAATCACTTGTAAATATATTAAGGACATTTTTTTTTTTTTTTAATTAAACACGAATTCAGCGTTGAATTTACACAGCTTTATGAGGTAGGTACATATGAGTACTTGCTTTTTTACAGTCATGATTTTAAAAGGTACGTCTAAATTAAAAATGCATACGGTATTACGTATATTTATTTGGCATATCATTACCATCGTCATTATAATTCAAATTTGTTGAATATTTGTTTGAATGTCGGTTGAATTTTGTATGCATGAATTGAATAGGGTTCAAAGTATCTGACTCTAGTATTAACACTCAGAAGTATTGATAGTAATCAGTACCGAATATAATATAGAAGTATTTTTTTCATTAAAAATATAATTGGTTTTACTATTAGCTTTTGAATTATATAACTTAAAAAAGCTTAAGCTTAAGCAGCTTCTTTAGTAACCCTTTCTTGAGTGATGGTTGCTCCTATCTCCGAGAAGTGACGGAAGTGGTTGTAATTACGGCATGTTGTCTAAATTATCGATAGAGTTTCGGAAAAACCCTTCATGTTCTCCCAAGGTTACATAGAATGCACTCTGCATTCTCCACAACTCTATGCGGCATAAAATTTAGATGAAGCATTCATCTCTGGCTTTGGAAATCCTTAAAATTTTATCCAAGCCGTTATGGTCGTGGAAGTATTTTTTCGTCTTACTATAAAAGCAACACGCGTAGAATCCTCGATAGCATTTAATAGCTTTGCAGTGTACTTTTCCAAACTTCTGTATTATAAACTGGTAGAGAGACATTATGCTGGTTTCTTAATCTGGACCATTGATTAAAAAATTGCGACTTTCGGTGTATTACGTGCTTTGCAACATTGTATGGGATGCAGTAACTGAGAAGCGCTATTACTTTCAAGATTCAGAGAAAATGCAGTCTAAACGTGAAGGTGTACAGGGTCTTCCAATAGGGTCTTCCGAACTTTGACAATTGATAGCGGCCATATTGTTGAAGCTACATCTGTCAAATTGGCTGTCATTTATTCAGTCTGTTTAGCCAAATCACCATCGATAGATATAGCGTTCAACAACATGTACAAATAATAAAATTGTTTTATCAAAATGGGTGTTCTGTCCAGGCAACGTTCAGCGCGCTTCATCCATTTTACGGTCGCCATAATCGTCCTTCCGAGAGGACTATTCGCAATGTGGTGGATAAATTTGAGTCCACTGGTTCAGTAAACGTGTTAGTTACACCCGTACGTCGACGAAACCCAAGATCTGCCGAAAACATCGCCACTGTCCGTGAGAGTATGCGGGAGAATCCGAGGCAGTCGATTTCGCGTCGCTCACAAGAACTCGACCTTTCGCAGACCACAACTTGGCGAATTTTGCATCGCTACTTGGGCCTTCACCCGTACAAAATTCAACTGACCCAGGAGCTGAAGGAAAACGACCATAGACAACGACGTGTGTTCGCTGAATAGGCTTTGGTGCAGTTGGAAAATGACCCTAATTTTCATAGAAAAATCATCTTCAGCGATGAGGCCCATTTCTGGATGAATGGGTACGTCAACAAACAAAATTGTCAAATTTTGGACAATACCAATCCACATGAGATCCAAGAGCATTCAATGCATCCCGAAAAAGTCACTGTTTGGTGTAGATTTTGGGCTGGCGGCATCATCGGTCCATATTTCTTTGAGAACGATGTTGGCCAGGCCATCACCGTCAACGGCGAGCGCTATAGGTCGATGATTAACAACTTCTTTTGGCCTGAATTGGATTATATAGACACCAACGACATGTAGTTTCAACAGTATGGCGCTACGTGCCACACAGCTCACGCCACATTGGAAATTCTGCACGAGCGATTCAAGGGCATGGTCATCTCACGTGGAGGTGATGAGAACTGACCACGGAGATCGTGTGATTTGACCCCGTTAGACTTTTCCTTGTGGGGTTTTCTGAAGTCGCAGGTCTATGCGAATAAGCCACAAACCACAGCGGCCCTCAAAGCCAACATTACCCATGCCATCGGTCAAATTCAGTCTGATTTATGCGCCACAGTCATGGAAAATTGGACATTTCGGATGCTCGCCACCCAGAGAAGCCGTGACGGATATTGGAATAATGTTATATTCCATATATAATGGCATCGATAGGCCTTTCAAACGAATAAACAATTTCGATGATATCTCACACACACTTTGTTTTATTTAAATTTAAAGATAGGAGTCCAGTTTCTAAGTGTAACACGTAGTTCGGCTTGTTTTCCGGCAAAGGAAACATTTTCTTTAAAAAGTATCTGAGTAATTTCTGCACCTTTTAATACTGCGCAATACCCCAGACTTGTACTGGGTAGCACATGATGGTGGCTTTGAGGATTTTAAACTTATCTCTCCGATCGACGTTTCTTTTACTTAGCAAACACTCCAGTTGTAATTTATTGGCCTTTTAGTTTTCTTAAGTTTTTCGTGAAGATGATTTTTAAATGATAATCGAGGTGTTATATCCACCCACCCAAAAAGATTTCTAAGTCAATTTTTCCTCCCTCAAGTACCTCCCAAATCCATTTCGGAACACCACTATTTTAGATTTGCTCGTGCTGACTTTGAGCTTACACAGGACGCAGTATTGATGTAGCCTATTTATCATCATTTTCATAGTTATTGGCGTTTCCGCTAAGATAACAATGTCATGCAAGTAAAGAAGGAGCATTATACGAAGACCTTCAAACTCGATTCCTCCTTATAAAAAAGTTGACAGGTCATCTAAGTATAAAGAAAAGAGAAGTGGACTAGGCAACCCTATTTGACTTCTATATGCGACTCGAACCAATTGGATAATTTGTTACCAACCCACACTGAAGACCTATTTTCCTCATAAAGGTTTTGAATTAATCTGAGCGTTTTCGTTGATAGTCCTATATTACTCAGCTTATAGAGAAGACCTTTTCTGTAAATGCTGTTGATGGACGCTGTAGCGTAACTTTTGTACCCCACTGTGTAACGTAACTTTTTAATACATAATTTGAGCCGCTATTTGGCGCGATGTCTCTCTTTAATGCTTATGGTCAGCTAATGTATGTACATAGAATCATGATATGTATAACACAGTTTTCTGTTTGCTCTAGTTAGTCTGTCGCTAGCAATACTTCGTGGAGAAAATATCTCTAACAATAAATTGACTCAGGAAAGTTTAATATTTGTTTTTTTTTTCATTAAACTGCCTTTTTCTTATAGTGAGAATTGATACTAATCCCCACAGACGCCTTAAAGATTTTTTTTTAAGATTTAATTTATTTAGTTCAAAAATTACTGTATGCTATGGCACAATTTACAATGTTTAGAGTACAGAAATGTGATCTAAATGAGTATGTCTTTCCACTGAAAAATTATATATAATTTTTTAAATAAAATTTAATAAAAAGGACATTCTTGAGGAAACAACAATAAAAAAAACCTTAAATTAGAAGAGAAAAAAAATAAAAAATAAATAAAATATATAAATAAATAAATAAATAATAATAATAATAACGATATATGTATATAAATATATATACATAGATATAAGTACACATGTATATATTTATAAGTTATGCTAAATTATTATACAATATATAAAGTATTATAACAGATAATTTCATCTAGCAGAATACAAACAAAAATAAAATAATAATAATAATAATAGTAATAAATATATAAATATAATAATAAATATGCAAACAGCGAAAACCACAAAATTAATAAATAATAAATAGAAATTAAAAAACAGATAAATAAATAATAAATGGACTAACTTAATACTTAAATAAATAAATAAATTAACATATTTTTTTTTTTATAATTCGCGCGCGCCAAAAGGAATATGAATACCTTTATACTGTTACAGGGCACGGGCTTTTAGGAAAAAGGGGAAGTGGAACAGAGGAAGAGAGGAGAAGCCTGTGCACGTTGGCTTTAAATGTTTGAAGGTTGTAGTGATGGGAAATACAGAGGTTGGTAGATCCGCATTCCTGTCGTTCGGCTTGTAAACGAATCCCTGACAGTACGACCGAAGTTAGGCTTTAGGGTGAACTGATGTGCATTCGAAGCATGTCGCGTATTGCGGGTGAAATTTTGAAGGGGAGGAATGCAACTGGCTATTTCGCTGGAGCATTTTTTGTGGATACAGTAAAATAGATAAATAAAATTAACAAAAAGTAAATATATATTCACATATATGAAATATATAAATTAAAGATAAATGTTAACAAAAGTATGAATAAACAAATAAGTGACTTGCATAATTAAAATAACATCACGTATGATAATCTATATTTAAATTGTTAATTAGAGGATTTTCAGGAATGTAGCACCTGATCCTAAATAAGTCATTGGGTTTTTGTATTCTATTGGAGATCAACTCAACATTGGAAAGTCAGATGTAGAATGATGCCAGGGCAGATTCAGCATCATTTTTAAAATTTTGTTCTAGGATATTTGTAATTTTTTTATGTGACATTCAGCACATTTATCCCAGGCCTGGCACCCACATTTTAATGGCAATATTTATTTTTTAAAGTGTTCGCGTATTGTGTTCTTTAGAAGTCAGTTTTTTGTCAAGATATGTGCCCAGATATTTTACAGAAGGCTCCCACGTTATAGAGTGTCAGTTAATAATTAGCTGATTAGCTGGAAACAAGGTTTTCTTTTTCGAGTGAAAATGATTGTTCTTTTCGGCGTTAAGCTTGCCGCCTTAAAGTCCATGAAGAACGCGTAGAGCTTTTTTTCCTTTCTTCATGTAGGACTGAGTGATGCTGGATAATGACAAGATATTGTCCACTGTTGAATAATGTTTCCTGAAGCCCGCTTGGAACTCGATCAGCAGATCCTTTTCACATACCCAATTAGTAACACGTAGTGGGCGTCGTGGCGTAGTGGTTAGTGTGTCGGATCACTACGCAAGAGGTTCCAAGTTCGAATCCCAGAAAACACCAAAAAGTTTTTTCATGATCCCACCTCTCGCGAACGTCTGACAAACATCCGAGAGTATTGTTGTCACGAGAAAGCTTCTCAAAAACAAATTGCCATTCGGATACGGCACTAAACTGTAGGTCCCTTCCATTCGTTTAAAAAAATATAACGCACACAACACGAGTGGTTGCGAGAAGTTAGACTCTGACACTTAAAGAGCTGTTGCGCCAAATATTTATTTTTTATTTTAATTAGTAACACGTTCTAGTATGACTCCTGTGAATATTTTTGCTATTGAGTTCAAAAAGGATATTCCTCTATAATTATTTGAGTCTTTTGCGTCTCCATTTTTAAATATGGGGAAAATTATGTTCCTTCTGAAGATGTTAGATATTTCACCCGTGTTGAAAATATGGTTGTATGTATAGATTAACTTTTCCAGGAATTCGCTGATAACAAATATGAAAGATTTGTATTGGATATGATCTTCTCGTGGAGCTTTATTCAGATTGCACCTGTGCAATACTCTGCAGACATCCTAAATCGTGAAAGTTCAGTTTAATTGATCCATTGCTGTGTAAAGCATCGCATAACTCTTCTGGATTGCACTACAACTTTGGATTAATAAATATTCAAAATGATCGGCGAGAACCGAGGTTTCAACTTAGATGCTTCGTGCAAACTTCGTCCCAATGAGGCTAATTTCCAAAAAGACCGACTACCATTACTATTCCCTAGGATCCTCATCAACTAATGAGCCTTACAGTTTCGTTACGATTCCGAGGATGTATTCCACATCTGCTCAGTGATTCTTCTTCTAAATAGGTTCACTGCTTTTTCATATGCGTTCCCATTCTTAATTGCTATATTAATTTAGTCAGTCGACTTGAACCGGAGCTGTTGTGGAATCAGGTTGTTAAATATGAAATATCTGTTTTATTATCAGTTTTGTTTGAGATGTCAGTGCAACATCTGCATATTTACTTTAAGAATTATGTTTGTAGTTGAATAAGTTAATTGTCTTCTCCTTGGCACAATTTTCGGTATCAAACACCTATTTTTTATTCAGCAGACATGATTACTACTAGAGATGTTAGTATGCTTTTCCTTTCTGAATTTAAAAGACAACTAAACATTCGGAAAATTAACCAGGCTTTTAATGAAGCAATTCACTACTCTAAGAAAAGGAGTTGGTTTTGACTTCTGTTTTTCTGCGGTCTTGGATTTTGGAGGTTCCAGCAACGCGGACGCGGCCTAAATTGAATCGTGGATAATCGAGTCCATCCATCCTAATAAATTAAAGATAAATAAACAATTTTAACTCTCTTGGGAACCACAACTCAGCTTTCATTTCATTTCTCATTTTCCGCTTAATTCTCGCCGATTTTTCCGCATTCGTAACAATATTTTAAGGCTGACGAGCTCGACAGGAAAGGCACTACCCTTAGCATTTTTCGAGAGAAGCAATAGTTGGGTATGCCTCTACGCTACAATGGACAAGTCAGCCTTCGTCATTATTTTCCTCAAGGGCCACTGTCCTACCGGTTCACATGCTAAAAGTCAAGGTCTCTTTTCGAATGATTTTAGCAGGAGCTACAGAGATGAGGTGGAGGAAGAATCAATCCTTCACTTTCTTTGTACCTGTTCAGCGCTGTCCAAAAGAAGATTGCTCCTCATGTGAGCTCTTTTCTTCTACGAAAGGTCCGACTGGTTCAATTAACCCACAATGTGTAGGTTGAATAGAGATACTCCTAGATCCAGTGGTATCACAATGGACCTCTTATGGCACAGACAATCATCTTTACTCAACCTAACATAATGCAAATAAATGTCAAGCTATTACTTACCCTCGTATGTGTCTTCCACAATCACAGAATAATACGTTATCACTAATAAGCCTGTTGCTACTGTAACCTCGATTCGTAAATTGGGTTTATTTGCGATTGTGAAATTTATATGTAAAAAATGAAGCATTGCTGAAGAAGAAAACATTTGATCCAAGTGGGAATAGATATGGTTTTCGCCACCGAAGCTCTACCAACTGAGCTATTCCAAGATGACTTCTATTCTTATAAATTCAGAGTGTCCCTTTTTATGCGGGTGCTGGCTAATTTAGAACGAAGTGCATCGCGTGCCGAAATGACTACTACAGCTTTTGACTATGTCATAGATAACAACGGAATAGCCGAATGGGTTAACGCTTATCAAACGTTGGCCTAAGGAATTCTCAAACCCAAACGTCCCTAGAACCCTCTATATAACCTTCGTTAGACCACTCCTTGAGTATGCTAGTCAAGTTTGGTCACAAGGTTAACAATTCCACATTCAGATGTATTTATTTTGGCCTACGGAGATTTGGCTGGGATAATATGAACACCGATGGAAATCACGTTGTGATGTCGCCCACATACTCTTTATACACCAACTGTGAGCAGAAGGTCTTGATGGCCCTATGCTACTGCACCAGATCTCATTCAATACTAATCCTTGCCATTTAAGGTCTATACCAATATTCTGCTTTGCCCGCCATAGCACTGACTATGGAGTACGAACCTTTAACCAGAATGTGAACCAAGACAAATAATGTGTCTTACAATTTTGATTTGAATAGTAGCAAGCTCCACTGAAAAACGTCTTATACTTTAATTTGATCAGCACATACCTCCACCTAACTACCTATTTAGTGCAGTTTGCTCCGAAGGTCACGCTCGACAATAGGTGCAATCCAAGTGGTCGTAAACATGGCGAAAAAAGCCATAGATTGCAGAAGATGGTGAGACGGTGCTAAACGGTACTGGCAGAAATCACACTTGACGTCCGAAATGCATTTAACTCAACAAACTGGAACCACATACTGGAAGTCCTTCGAATTAGGAGGGTACCAACATACATCATGAAGATAGTGATGGATTACTTCAAACAAAGGATCCTGATATACGACACCGATGATGGTCCCAAGCAGTATGCTGTGACAGGAGGGGTACCGCGGGGATCTGTGTTGGGCCCACTCCTCTGGAACGTTATGTATGATGAGATACTCAACATACTTTTACCAGAAGAAGCTTCGATTCGATGATGTTGCGATAGTCGTGGTTGCCAAGCTGCTGGAAGAAATGATTTAACTAAGCAACGACACAATCGGGATTGTTTAACGCAGGCTGCAATCTGTGGGTTTAGAGCTGGCAGAACATAAAACAGAAGCGGTACTAATCAGTAGCAGAAAGAAGAGGGAGACAATCACTCTTACGATAGGAGGACACCAGATTACATCGAAGCACGCCATCAAATACCTAGGCGTCATGATTGATACAAAGCTTTCCATTAATGAACACCTCCAATATGTTAGTGGCAAGCCCTCACGAGTTAATAATGAATTAATGCGTATCATGCCAAACCATGGGGGACCAAGATACAGCCGACACCAGCTCTTAGCCAGAATAGTGACATCTGTGATACTCTACGGCGCACCAATATGGGCTGATGCCATGAAAGTTAAATCATATAGGTGTAAAATTGAATCGACATGTCGACTCTGTCCAATTAGAGTATGCAGAGCATTTCGCACAATATCGAAAGAGGCAGACTATGCTATAGAAGGATTACTCCCAATTGACATTCTGGCTGAGGAATCGCAAAAAACATATGAAACTAGGAATCAGGAGCCTGTGTTAATCGACAACGCAGCGAACCCATCAGAGAGAGCAATCAGCATGGCAAAATGGCAACAACGATGGAGCGCAACAAATAAAGGTCGATGGACCTATCGACATACCGCTTCTTAAGACATGGACAAGTCGAAAACATGGTGAAGTTGATTTCTATACAACGCAACTACTAAGTGGGGATGGATGTTTTCGAGCGTATCTTTACAGATTTAAGCACGACAATTTCCCCTTTTGTCCGTACTGCATAAAAACTGCGGAAGATGCGGAGCATGTGTTCTTCCACTGTCAACCGAGAGGCAAACGCTGCGGAATAAACTGGGTGAAATACCAACCCCCGAGAATATAGTGCAATACATGACACAATCAGTGACTTTGCAAAAGAAATCATGATACAACTAAAAAGTGAGGAAAAGTCTAGAAAGACAGCCAATACAAAATGATAGGCAAGGAAAACCGAAATCCCCCCCTGTGAAGGAATGCTTAATGGCGGCACCGCAGGGAACAGGGGAGAGGAGGGGAGGTGGTTTTAGTCGGTAGAAATCCGGCATGCTGTTGAACCGACTATTTCTACAGTATCTTTTGAAGATTCCCACCTTCTAAAACAAAAAATCAAAAAAAAGTGTAGTTGGCAAGCCTAAACAAAATCTTAAGAGCACCCTAAATTTAACTCGATAAAAGAAGAAGGGTAGTGCTAGACGACTCATGTCGACAGTATAACCTCTGCTCAGTTACCTGTTAAACACAATGTTAGATGCAAAAATGTATACCTTACTATTTATTGCCACAATAGCATATTTTTCATTCATATCGATACATAATAAAATGATAAAGTCGACTAAATTAATTTTTTTTCTATAGGTATTATTCGGTCTTGTATTGTTTACAAGGTTGGTTTACGTTATACCATGAATAAGGAATAGTAAACCAGTAGCATTATGAGGCAGACACATGGCATTGAAAAGGTTATCCTAAAGGAAAACATTTTCAATTTGAATTTGAAATTATACCTAAATTTTGTTATGGGTAAAGAATATATACTCGTAGGTAAGTACGTATGTATGTTGTTATGTTTGAACTGTTGGTGCTGCCGCTGCTTATGCTGCTGTAAGTTGTTGCTGTTGGCGATAGTACTTACAAGGACCAACAGCAACGACGACAACGACGTCGGCAGCATCAGCTCGTCTCGGTTGAATTTATGAAACTTAAATAACGCTTCAGCAATTTTGTCTCATGTCTCTTAGGGCAGGTGGGTTGGTAGGAGTAGGTGCAGGATTCCTTCACTGTTTGGTTTTTTTTTTTTACTTTTCGTGATATTATTCCACGGGGGGGACCAAGGCTTACGATGATGTCGTGTACGAGAAATAGGGTGCATATGCTTACCATAAATAATAATCCTTGTAATCCTGGACATGAGAAGCAATTTAAAATTGTTTTAATTTGATAGAATTACGACAATGGTTGGTGGGAGAGCTTTCACAAGTTATTTCTTAAAGATAAGTAGTATTGTGGGATTTTGTGCGGAAATCTGAGATCTCGTTAGTAGTGAATTTTATTTTTGCTATACTTAAGGAAAGGTATTGCTTTTCGGAGAGATTGCCTACTACTCGCATTACCTTCATAATTTAAAAAATTGGAAAATAAGTGGATTGTCTTGTTGTAAATACATATTAAATTAGATTAATGTGAGAAACGTTGGTAACATAGTGCAGATTAATCCCATGGTTTTCGATTTCGTCGAGGTAAATAGGTATGTACAAAATTATTTCTTGAGGCCAAGACCTTAGACTTCGCGAGACATTCACTTAAATATTCGTAAGCGCAAGTACGTCAATACAGTACAGATATCTGGAATTACGATAAATAGCTGAATTTTCGTTAGTTTTATTAATTTTTTTTTTTTTTTTTGCTTTTAATGTTTTGTATTGTTTTGCTTTTAGTGCCCTGTATGTACACGTATATGTAGCTAGTTCTGGCTTAGAAGGATTTTATATTTGTTACCATTTTATATTTTAGTCAATGAGATAGGTGATCAAATTTTAACTCAATTAGTCTTGTGCGGAGCGGTTTTTCTGTGTAGAGATGTATTTAATATTTAAATGGGCTATGTTATATTGGTTTCAAATTCAATTGTTGCAGAAACATACTCTATGCTTTCACCTTATAGGGTCAACGTGGGTAATTGCAAGCAAATTCGAGATTTTGTTAAAATATTTTTTTTTTTTTTTTTTAGAGGAGGGGAGATCTTCAAAAGATACTGATGATCCGAGTAATCTGCATGCCGGATTTTTACCGACTAAAACCACCTCCCACATAATTGCGATCTAGTCACTTGGACTAATAAGCAATTTTTTTCTGACATCTTAGTCTCTTTATTTCGAGTGTGACTCTTTATTTCGAGTATGTATGTATTTATAAGTAAGTATATAAATTTTTATTTTTCTTATATTAAGTTAAATCGAGAGGTTTTGTTCTTTTAAGCCTTCGTAATTGATTTTCATTATGCATTAGTTTTCTTGCATCTATGTTTATATGCTCTTCTAGCTTTTCTTTGTGTTTTTCTTGCATATTTTAGAATTTACGCAGATACACTTTCTACCTTCAGGTCTCGATGAAGGTCAGTATTTCTTATGTACCAAGATGCATTTACTATATTTCTAAGCACCTTATTTTGGAAACGTTGTATTTTGTCTATGTTTGTCTTTTTGGCACAACCCCATAGTTGGATTCCATATGTCCATGTTGGTTTCAGAATTTGATTATATAAAAGCACTTTATTTCCAATTGATACGGATGAGTTTCTTCCTATCAGTCAGTGCAGTTTTTTATATTTGATTTCTAACTCTTCTTTTTTCTTTTTTACGTGCTCTTTCCATCTCAACTTTGCATCTAGAGTCATACTTAAATATTTCGCTGTATTAGCGCATGGAACTATTTTTTGGTTTATAATAATTGGTATATATTCAATTTTTTTATTAGTAAAGTCAACATGGACTGACTCGTTCAATTTGATTTTCCACTTATTAGTCCATTCACAGATTTTGTTTATGCCAATTTGTAGTTTTTCTGTGGATTCTTCATTGGTTCTTCCTACTGCTAGTATTGCAGTATCATCTGCGAATGTTGCCATAGTGTGGTTTTCTAAGTATAATATTGGGCCCAGTACAATACCTTGCGGCACTCTGTTGCTTTATTCTGAAATGTCTTCCATCTAGATACGATTTCAGAATAGAAGAATATTGATTTGGCAACATACATCTCAGTCTATAGATAAGTCCTTCGTGTCATACTTTATCAAAGGCCTGCGCCACATCCAAGAATACAGCCGAGCAAACTTTCCTTTTTTCTAGTGCTTCTTCGATTTTATTCGTAATTCTGTGTACCTGTTGTATCGTAGAGTGCTGCCTTCGAAAACCAAATTGATGGTTCGGAATCAGCTTTTTCCTTTCAATTATTTTATTTAAACGCTTTGCGACTACTTTCTCAAATACTTTTGATATCATTGGCAATAACGAGATAGGTCTGTAAGATGACACTTCATTTGGCGGTTTACCAGGTTTGGGAAACATTAGGACGTCAGCAACCTTCCACAAACTAGGCACATATTTAAGCTTAAATGTGGCATTTATTGAATTTGTTATTTTTATTATGGCCTTCCTTGGTAAGTTCTTTAGTACGACACCAGATATAAGGTCATATCCAGGACTTTTCTTTGCATTTATTTCATGCTTAATTAAGTTGCAAATTTCATTTGGAGTTGTGAGCAGAATTTCTTCGCTTTCTTCTTCTGAACGACCTATTAACGTAGGTCGAATATTTCTATTTCAACTGGTGGTTTAAATATGTTTTCTAGGTAGTCTGCGAAGAGAATGGTTTTGTCCTCATCGCTTCTTGCCCAGTTTCCATCAGTTGCTTTGATTGGAGGTATTTGCACAGTAGGCTGTTTTAATCCTTGCTTTCCATAGAGAGTAATTAGTTACGTATTCAGCTGTTAAACCTCTGAGGTACCTTTTCATTGAATCTTCTTTAAATTTTTTAATTTCTCTTCTTAGTTGTTGACAGAGGTTGTTTAGCTTGGCTTTATGTTGTGGAGCTCTTGTTTTCTGCCACGTTCTTCTTGCTCGTCTTTTACCTGCTACTAAATCTTTTATTTCTTTCGTGTAGTTTCTTTTTGTGTTCGGCTTTCCCAGGCCGATTGCTGAATATCGCTGACCTGTTAAAATATTAACTTTTTTTTTTTAATATAGAAAAGCTAGAAAAAATACCTATGTACCAACATGAAAGCACTGTTAAGTTAAATTTTAAACAGTTTACATTTACCCTGCAAATTAACTGTTTTTCTCTAAGTTCTGAAGTAAAAGTAAACACAGATTTCGGTAAATGTACAAGTTTTATGAGGGAAATAGAAACAAATGCGAATATTCAATAATATGCTGGGTATATAGTCGATGTTTCCATTTACCCTAAGTTATATGTTGGTAAGAAGAAAAAATACAAAAAAAGAGAAAACAATAATTGATTTTATTTTTATTTTATTAAATTAATAATACACATTTAGGTGCATAAAATACGTAAAAGCAAAAAAAAGTAGGTATTATTGTTTAGTTAATTTCTTTGACTGGAACAGATTTATCAAATGTATAGCTTATGCTTCCGTCACAGTCCGACGTCTCTCTTGAAGAAGGAAGCATAGCAATGACTTGGAAAACTTATATAAAGCGTGCATATGTCATTTTGTATGCTGTTAAATATAGTATTTGCTGAATTTAAGGAAGTTAGACCTTGAACTTTTATCTCTGCATCGTCAGTTTCTAGCAGTTCCACTCGGCATATGTACATACTTAAATGATGTCGAGTTCCTCTTTTTTCCCTTAAACGCAACTAAAACAAAGACTCTCTCTCTCCCAGTCAATATCAGCTTCCTCGTCATCGACAGGAACGTCATTAGGCCACCTTCGTCATCTTCACCCTAGTCAATATCAGCTTCCTCGTCATCGACAGGAACGTAATCAAGCCACCTTCTTCAGAAGATGAAGACAGCAATCTTTGAACTGAGCAAACGTGTGAGTAGGAGCTAGTGTAGGTTGTTTATTTTTTGAACTATTCGGCGGGTTTAATTTTTTTTTTTTTTGCGTGTAGCTGGGTGAAAATCGTTGAAAGACATCGCATGCCAGCTTTGCGATAGTGTGGGACTTGACCCACCCACTAAAAATACCCGGGGAAAGCATGGTGTTATTTTTTTTTCTAATAGTTGTAAATTTATATTGTAACGAACTAACTTTGGTCTGTTACCTTTTGTTTTTTAACTCGTTAACACTTTGCTCGGGTGATAATATTATATATTTCTTTTTATTTTTCCTCCTAGTTAACTAGTTCGAATGGTTTTATTCTTCGTAATCTTCTAACTAGATTTTTATTATTAAGTAGTTCGACTACTTCTAAATTAGAATGGTTGCGAAGCCTACCTTCATGTCTTCTTCCGACCTTCCTGACCTCGTCCTCTACCATTTCAATTTTTAGATCCCAATGTAGATCAGCGTTACGTATGTACCATGGCGCATTAACAATATTGCGTAGAACTTTATTTTGTAAGCATTGTATGCTTTGTAGGTTCGTCTTACTTGTGCACCCCCAAAGCTGAAGGCCATATGTCCATATTGGCTTTAAAATTTGCTTATAGAGAAGCAGTTTATTATATATTGAGAGACATGAACACCTCCCAATTAGCCACGGTTTTTCCGACAGCACGTACAGCAGTATCATCTGCAAATGTGGCAACAGAAGTTTTGTCATTTTGTGGTAGGTCGTTCGTGTATAGGAGGAACAGCACAGGCCCTAACACACTACCTTGCGGTACTCCAGATCTTATACATTTTAATGCGGAGTACTCATTGTCTTGCTTAATTCTTTATCATCGCTGCTTTATATATGACTCTAGTATTTCTGAGTATTGTTTTGGAAGATATTTTTTCAGTTTATGGACAAATCCCTTGTGCCAGACTTTATCAAAGGCCTGTGTTACATCAAGGAAGATGGTAGAGCATATTTGTATTTCTTCTAAGGCTTTTTCTATTTTGTCAGTTATTCTGTGGACCTGGTCTATAGTGGAGTACCTATTTCTGAATCCAAATTGATGGTTTGGTATCAGTGCCTTTTCTTCTATAATCGGATGGAATCGTTTTAGAAGAATTTTTTCGAAGAGTTTTGACAGTATTAGCAGCAATGAAATCGAACGATATGAGGTAACTTCACTGGGTAATTTTCCCGGCTTTGGTACCATAATAACTTCCGCGACCTTCCAAATGCGTGGAACATACCTTAGTCTGAACGCTGCATTTATTATCTGTGCTATTTTTTTCATTGCTTTTCTAGGCAGTTTTTTCAGAATTTCACCCGTGATTAGATCAAATCGCGGAGCTTTTTTCGGGTTGATCTTCTCTTTTATTTCTGTGGCTATTTCCTTAGAGGTTACTGCTGGGATTAACCTCTCATCTTCTCACATTTCTTCCGTTTGTTGGAGATAATCATTATCTTCGTATGGCTGAAAGACGCTTTCAAGATGTTCAGCAAATAAATCGGCCTTTTGTTTGTTTATTTTTGCCCAGTTTCCACTGCTGTTTTTAACTGGCGGAATGTATGCCGTTGGTCTTTTCATTTTTGTTTGTAGCCTTCTATAGTGAGTATTCTATACTAGCATCGTTTGTCTGATTTGTAATGTATCTTTCCATTCGGCGGGTTTAATTGCAACTTTTTTTTAAGTGGTTATATTAAACTTCTTTCATTTTTCGAACTTTGGAGATACCGAGTCGATAATATGGATGGTTTTTCTGGTAAAGGATTTAGTCGCGGTGATCCGCAAATTGTACCGTGTAGCGGGTTATGTAAAAAATTGTTTCACCGTACTTGTTGTGAAGATCGACTGTCAGTAAGCGACCCGGGAATTAAAAAAAAAAAACAAGCAAAGTCTCAGATATTATTGTGCGGAGTGTCAAATAATTTCGGGAGAAATATTGAAGCAATATGATTGCATATTAGAGTCGCAACAATCCAAATATGAAAAAGTGATCGGAATTCTAAGTAAAAACGTGTTGATGTTGTCAAATCAAATTACGGAATTAAAGCAAATAATTTAGAAAAATCAATGTGAAAAAGACAATAATTTGAATGAAGGAGTGCAATCTATTTCAAAAACGGTAAACGAACTTAAACATGAACTAATTATGAAAACAAATAAAGGTTCGAGTGAGAAGGAAAGTGTCGAATATATTTCAAAATCGGTTAATGAAATAAAAAATGAAATGAAAAAAGTGAATAAGAGATTTTTACAAAAGAATGATAAGAGGCAAAAGGTAAAGTCATTCTCTGAAGTACTAAGAAATAGGGAACCGGCTGTCCTTAACTATCCAAAAAAAAGCGATCAGGTAGCAAGTGAAACAAGAAAGGAAATCAAGGCGAACATTGATCCAACAACAATTAACATAGACAGTCCAAAGGTGGCATTGCCATTCGATGTGCTGATGAAAATTCGTTAGAGAAATTAAAAACCCAATTGGAAAATAAATTAAATAATAATTATGAAGCAAAATTACCATCATTAATTACACCAAAAGTGTGCATTATGAACATTGAGAATGATGAAATCTTAAATAAAATTAAATCACAAAACATGGAAATAGCTAAATGCTTTAAAGTTAAAATCTTTAAAAATAAAAAGAAATGGAGAAATGTGAATGCTGTGTTGGAAGTGGATAGTGAGAGCTTTACGAAAATTATGAGTTTAGAAAAAATTAGAGTTGGTTGGGTAAAGTGCCCAATCAGAGAATTCTACGACATTACGAGATGTTTTAATTGCCAAGGGTATACCCATAAGGCAGAAAAATGTAAAAATTCAATAGCGTGTATGAAATGAGGTGATAGCCATAAGTTTAAAGACTGTAAAAGTGAAATTATAAAGTGTATCAACTGTACAAAAGAGAATTAAATTTTTGCATTAAAATACAACTGTGATCATGAATCAAATGATAAAGACTGTCCAGTTTTCTTAAGAAAACTTGAGGTATTAAGAGAAAGCAATCAAAGGGGCTAAGATTGGTGTATCTTAATATTGAGGATCTTTTTAATAATTTTGAGGAGTTTAAAGTTCCAATACTGAAAAAAAATTTTATTTTATTGTGTTGTCAGAAACTCATGTTACCAAAGACATTTTAGACAAGGAGATCAAAGTACCGAACTATACTCCATCCAGATGTAACAGCTTGTCATCTCATAGAGGAGGAATTGTTATATATTGTAATATGCGAGCTACGGCTCGAGTAGATAAAGCGATATTCTGTGAAATTTATTTCTTTGTTTTCTTGTCTATAGAACAATTCAGTTTTACACTATACTATTCTTCGCAATTCTTTTCATACAAGGTCTCTTTCCTCTCAAATCGCGTTATCTCCTTTCAATTACTTAATTCACAAATCCAAACTAATTACTTCTTCTTGTTAACTCTCAACTTTCATTTTATCACAAAATTACAACTTCGCCCATTATCACTTTTCCAATCTCTTCGCCACGGTTCTAAACCAACTGCCCGCTTTCGATCGCCATCTGTCCTTATATAGCAGAAGTTTCTGATAGCCAGAAACTTCTAGCAAATTCTTCGACCACTGGAACAAGAAAAATTCTGATGTAATAATTCCAAGATGACAATCATTTCTTGCAGTTATAATTTTCTCTTATCCATGATATTATCCTTCTCTTTCGAAGACATGAACTGTGGAGACTAACCGCAGACACGAACCTCGAATGAAAGGACACTTCGGACCAAAATTCTGCCAAAATGAAAAGACACTTCGGAATTTGTTGCATTATACTTTTAGGGAGCGTAGTTATTATTATGTTACACTGCCCCCCTCTTAGACGTGTTCGTCCAGAACAAGTGCATCCTCATTTCGGCCATTGTATCGACTCAGTCGGTCCACATGAACCACTTTCATTTTGGCCCTTAGTCCTCGCTGGATGCGGTAGACAACATCGTTGATGCGGGTTATTATTCTGTAGGGACCCTCCCAGTTCTGCTGCAACTGAGGTGATTTCCCCTTTTGGCGATGGGGATTATACAGCCACACTAGATCTCCCTCCTGGAATTCTGACGTTGTTGCCTTGACATCATACCTGGTCTTCATGCGGTCGCTCGTTATCTTAATCTGGCTTCTGGTCCTTTAGTGTATGTCCCTAAGCCTTTCCCTAAGGTCCGCCACGTACTCTTCTTCATTTCTGGGCTCATTGGTAGGAGATCCAAATTTCACCTCACTGGGTAACCGAGCCATTCCACCAAACAAGATTTCGAACGGAGCATGTCGAATAGTGCTATGCACGGCACTTCGATAGGCCAGCAAAAACGAGGGAATCTGCCGGTCCCAATCCTGTTGGTAGTCACCTACGACCTTCGAGAGATGTTCGTCCAAAGTCCTATTGAAACGCTCCACCATACCGTCCGACTGTGGATGAAGCGGGGTTGTCCTTGTCTTTTTGATTCCGAGTAGTTGACACATCTCTTGGAAGATTCTTGACTCGAAGTTCCGCCCTTGGTCAGAATGCAATTCCAAGGGCACACCGAATGTGCTAACCCAATTGTAGACGATCTGCTCCGCCACGGTTCTGGCTTCCTGGTTAGGGATCGGAAACGCTTCCGGCCACTTACTGAAGTAGTCCATCACTACGAGTATATACCGATTACCATTGTCGGTTTCCGGAAAGGGCCCTGCGATGTCAATGGCGATTCGTTCGAAAGGTGCTCCCACGTTGTATTGGTGCATCTTACCTCGAGTTTTGATTCTCGGACCCTTACTAGCTGCACACACGTCGCATTTTCTGCACCAGTCTTCGACATCTTCCTTCGCTTTTAACCAATAAAAACGTTCTCGTACCTTTTCTAGCGTCTTATTCACTCCCAAGTGGCCTCCGGACGCCTCGCCATGCATTTCCTGTAACACCACCTTGACCCTCGTCCGCGGCACGACAAGCTGCATTACAAACGACTTTCCGTCGGAGGATTCCCATTTTCTTCTCAGAACACCTTCTTGGACATGGAGTGAGTCCCACTGCGCAAAATATGCCTTTAAGGTCGGGCTTCTGTGAGAGATGTTCTGATGATCCGGTTTCTCCATGTTCTCCTTCCAGGCCAGAATCGGCTCGATATCCGGGTCTTCCTTCTGAGCGTTCCGGATCTCATCTACGCTCCAGCCGGCGATAGGTTCGGCTCTCATTCTTTGGATGGAAACCTGCTCCCGTTCTTCCTGACGCGCACAATGTTTACAATCCGTTCTGCATGGTCTCCGGGACAGTGCATCCGCATTAGAGTGGAGTTTTCCTTTACGATGCTGTATTTCGTAGTCGTAGATTTGCAGCCTTTCGATCCATCTTGCGACCTGACCCTCAGGATTCTTGAACTGTAATAGCCATTTTAAGGCTGCATGGTCTGTGCGAAGAACGAACTTCCTCCCATAGTGGTATTTGTGAAAAAGCTTCGTAGCCAAGATCAAAGCTAGAAGTTCCCGCCTTGTCACGCAGTAGTTCCTTTCTGGCTTAGAGAGCACCTTGCTGAAGGACGCAACCACCTTCTCTTGGCCCTCATGCACCTGGGAGAGTACGGCTCCTACCCCGACATTACTAGCATCTGTATCCACAATGAACGTTTCCCCGGGAGTGGGGTAAGCTAGTATCGGGGCATCGCATAGCCGTTGTTTAAGTGCCTTGAAGCTCTTCTCGCACTCAATTGACCATTTGAATTGTTTTCCCTTTTCCGTCAACTGGTGCAGGCTCTTTGCGATCCCGGCAAAATCCTTCACGAACCGTCTGTAGTAGGTGGCTAGGCCCAGGAAGCTCCTTAGTTGGTGTTTGTCTTTGGGGACTGGCCAGTTTTTCACCGCTTCGACCTTCTCTGGATCGGTTCTCACTTCTTTCGCTGAAATTATGTGTGCCAGGTACTTGACTTCCGCTTTAAACAGGGCGCACTTCTTGGGGTTGAGCTTCAGGTGGGCACTTCGAAGCCTTTGAAACACATCCCTATAGATTGTCTCGGTGTTGCGCAAACGTCTTTCCTACGACGATGACATCATCCAAGGATACCAAACAGGTTTTCCATGTTAACCCTTGCAGGACACATTCCATCAATCGCTCGAAAGTCGCCGGAGCATTGCACAGCCCAAATGGCATTACCGTGAATTGCCATAGCCCATTTCCTGCGGTGAAGGCGGTTTTCTCCCGGTCTTCTGGATGGATCTGTACCTGCCAGTAGCCACTCTTCAAGTCGAGGGTGGAAAACTATCGGGCTCCTGATAGTGTGCCTAGCGTGTCGTCAATCCGTGGCAGAGGATAGCTATCTTTCTTGGTGACGTAATTGAGCTGCCAATAGTCCACGCAGAACCGCGTGCTGCCATCTTTCTTCTTAACCAGTACAACCGGTGATGCACACGGACTTTTGGAACTTTCAATCAGACCTTCTTTCTCCATTGCCGACACCATCTCTGCAACTTCTGTCTACTTTGCCAATGGAAGGCGCCTAGCAGGCTGACGAATTGGTCTAGTATCACCAGTGTCTATTCGATGTTGTACCAGGTGTGTTCGGCCGTATTCTCCGTCCTGTGAGGCAAATACATCAGCGTACTCATTGATAAGATTCTCTGCCATAGTTCACTGCTCCTGATTCAGCTCACTGGACTAGAGAATCGTCTCTCTCGTTTTCGCTGTCCAAGGTGATGGGAGAGGTTTTGGAGCATCACGTTCAGATATTGTTGCGACGGCGGTAATCGGCGTGCATTTTCCAGTCACATCCCCTCGCCTTAGTTTGACAGTGTGTGGTCTTGCGTTCAAAACTCTCACTGGAACCATGGTGTTCTTTGGTTCGACTAACGTCTTTCCCACGATGTAGTCTTGAGAATTCTTCTCTGGGTCTGGTTCTACTATGTAGAATCGGTGGCTCCCAAGATCACCTTCCAGCTTCGTCCAAATGATTGTCTCTGAAGACGGCGGCAAAACTTCGTCTTTGCTGATGACTGTCCTGAGAGTTACGGCATTCTCGTTTCCGTACACCATCGGAATCTCCACATTTCGATACCTCAGTACTTGCATCCCGATGTCCAAGATTACTTCATTTGCTTTCATGAAGTCTATTCCGATGATGCAGTCGAAACGCATGGGAGAACGTCAGTCCTGCCAGAGTAATCGTAAGACGAACTTCTCCAAACACCTTCGCCATTTCCCCTGTTGCAGTCTTCAGGCAGTAGCTGTTGGTGTTGTGTAGCCAGGAACTTCCGACGATATCTCTTCTTACAATGGAGGCGGTGGCACCTGTGTCGATGGTTGCTACGCACTTCTTCTTGTTGATTAGTGCCTCCACTGTCAGGCTCTTGTTACCCCGTTTGGTTTGCGAAACTTGAATGGTGGTCCTGGGGGCCTCGATTCCAGTAACCAAATTCTGCCCCGCGATGTTGGTCCTTACGCATTTCCCGACTGCTGGTTTTGGGAAGTCTGACCGACAGGATGCTTCCTCTTTGCCTCTCCTATTTCCGCAATGTGGACAATTTCCTCGTCTAGGTGCACTTCTACACTGCCGTTGTAGGTGTCCGATTTGGTTGCAATTCCAGCAACGGATTTGACTTCCGCGAGCTTTGTCTTCATCCATGACGGCTGTTCGCTGGCATGAGCATCCCACTTCTGACACCAATGTAATATGCGAGCTACGGCTCGAGTAGATAAAACGATATTCTGTGAAATTTATTTCTTTATTTTCTAGTCTATAGAACAATTCAAGTTCACACTATACTATTCTTCGCAAATTCTTTTCTTACAAGGTCTCTTTCGTCTCAAATCACTTTATCTCCTTTCAATTACTTAATTCGCAAAATCCAAACTAATTACTTCTTCTTGTTATCTCTCAACTTTCATTTTATCACAAAATTACAACTTCTCTCTCTTCGCCACGGTTCTAAACCAACTGCCCGCTTTCGATCGGGTTTCTGATAGCCAGAAACTTCTAGCAAATTCTTCGACCACTGGAACAAGAAAAATTCTGATGTAATAATTCCAAGATGACAATCATTTCTTGCAGTTATAATTCTTTCTTATCCATGATATTATCCGTCTCTTTCGTAGACATGAACTGTGGAGACTAACCGCAGACATGAACCTCGAATGAAAGGACACTTCGGACCAAAATTCTGCCAGAATGAAAAGACACTTCGGAATTTGTTGCATTATACTTTTAGGGAGCGTAGTTATTATTATGTTACAATATTGAACAAATTGATGAAATCAAGTGTTTGGGTATAACAATCAATAATAAATCGACTTTTAGCAATCATGTTGACTACTTATGTAAAAAAAAAATGCAAAAAAGATAGGGTTTTTGAAAAGAATGAGAAGTGATATATCTATTATAACGTAATAATTAAACCACACTTCGTGTATTGTTCCTCAATTTTGTTTTTATGTATTGATAGTATAGCACAAAGATTGCAATTGTTACACAATAAGGTCATGCGATGTATCATATTTTAAAGTGCAATAGATATGCTTCAATTCGTTTTCTGTTAAGTTCGTTAAAATGGTTGTCAGTTATGGTCTGTCGCTAAGCTTGTTGTTCAGTCTGGTGGCTATCTTGTGCATATCATTTGAAGAAGCTTCAGAATCAAACCGTCTTTCCAGATTGTATCATACGCTGCAGTGAGGTCGATGAATACTACAGTGGTTTTGAGGGTGGCATGGTAACCTGCTTCAATGTGGATCGTCAGCGCTAATACTTGGTCCGAACAGCTACGCCCAGATCTAAACCCCGCCTGCTCTATAGGAACCACTGCGTTGATGGCGGGTTCAATTCTGTTGAATACCCGCCTTTCAAAAAGTTTGTATACAGCACTGAGTAGAGCGATTGGGTAGTAACTTTCTGGCTGGTCGTTGGGTTTACCAGGTTTAAGCAAAGCGATTACTTTTGATATCTTCAGATTAGCGGGAAAATGCTCTGTTTCCAGTATGCTTGAAAAGAAGTGCGCGAGCCAGTTCTTAAAATGGGTGCCACTGTGTATAAGGAATTCCGGGAATATTCCATCTAGTCCAGCGGCCTTGCCTGACTTGAGCTTTTGGAGTACAGCTTCAACTTCCTCCAGGGTGAATGGACTTGAGAACTCTGCTAATGCGTGAGACTCTGATTTCAGTAGCTTAAGATTCTTTTTGATGAATTTGCTTTCGATTTTATCCGAGGGAGCCTTGGAAAGGTTTACTATTATATCGGCTATCGCGTTCGAGCTGATTGATGGTTTTCGAGCGGCGATTGGCGTGCTGCTGCCGAGTTTGCGGAGAAGGCTCCAGGTCTTACGGCTGGTGTGAACAAAACTTGTATTGTCGAGGGACTGGAGTAGCTTATCCGCCGTTTCGGGCAGGCCATTCGCTTCGAACTCTTTGTAAAGGCGATCGCTTTCTTCCGAGCAACCAGGGATGTATTTTTTTCGATATCCTCTCGGAACATATTTCATGGCTGTGGAAAGAGTGGTGCCAATGAGTCGGTCATAGTTTTTGGTAGCGTCCAGGTCTTTTGTGTACCGTACCCATTCCAGGAGGCTTTGGTGAAATTCCATCTAGGTTGGGCAACGGATTCAAGAATAGGTATTTGAATGCCGATGTTAATAACAATGGGTCTATGCTGGCTATGGGAGAAGTTCCCGAGGACTTGACGACTGGTTTGAAGAGGACGTAGGTCGCGATTGTAGCTCACAAATGTGAGATCGGGGTTGTAGTCCCTAGGCCACCATCTGGAATAAAAGGAGCCGGCATCCTTGGCGTCGAAGACGAGGTGAAGACTGTTGACTTCGGACCACTCTATAGTAGCTCAAGTCCGTTATGGTCGTTAATTGGGTATCTCCACGATGTATGATGACTGTTAAAATCGCCCGCATAAACAGCTGGGTGATCAAAGGGTGGTATGATATTTACGTTGACGATGTGAGTGCCAGCGACTCCTACGGTGATGCAGAAGACGTAGTCTGTGGAGCTTTGCTGGATTAGCCTCCCGTTCTTAACGCCGTTGCAAATAAAAGTGGCAGAACCATATACTTCGTGGTATAACACGCTGATGGGCTATGTACCCTTTTGCTAAAGTCATCTTCAGAAGCCGAATGAGTTTCTTGGATGACTGCTACGTCGATGGCATTATCCTTAAGAATCTTCGAGAGATATTCGCCTTTGGACTTGCTTATACCTTCAATATGTAGTTGGAGAATCCGGACTGAACGTCCGATTCTCTTTGTCAGGAAGCTCTTAAAAGAACCGTTTCTTGTGTTAGAATTTGTTCACCGCATTTAGTTTCGGTAGTAACCTTGATTGCCAGGAAATCAGTGGATATAATTTGATTGTTTGGCAGTCTTGTTGTGATAGATCATTTAGCATAACCTGGGTTATGCACCACGTGGAAGCGATCTATCATTACATTCCAGGCCTATAATGTCACAAAAGTCAAACACGATCTTATTATCGCTAGTTTACACAACAGATATGAGTTTAGAAGCCGGTTTAATCTGTGGTTAATAATGGATAACATTAACATTTTCTACCCACTTATACTCTCCGAGTGGGAAACAAGTTTACCTCGGGTATATTTTATCCCAGGAAAAGACATCGTGAGTTTTTTGTGTTTCCATTTTGGTTGCATCTGCCAAGTTCTGTAACGTAATTGCAACTAACTATGATACTTTAGGAAACCTGTAGCTGTGGTGATATCTCGCCTGTCGCCAATGGAGTGGGTTTTCCGTCTACCTTCCTAGGTTACATATGATCTCTTAAACTTCTGGAGAATTGTCATTCTTCTTATAAAATGATTTATCTGGCTGCTTTGCGTTAGCAAAAACGCTTACGATTGTACTTTGTTTGTGGACGGGACTCTAAATGAAATAAGAAATTTCTGCATTATCCAGCTCAGTCCTGGCCACCTAACAAGCTCGATTTGCTCCGGCTACCTAAGATAAATAGAACAACTCACTCTGACCATAAATCGATACTCATACTCGTACCTTAAATCAAAATGGAAAAGCAAGCATGTTCATTCATTACATTCATAGTAATATACTCGTATTGTTTCCCAAATAGATATTAAATTCAAATTTAATTTTAGGCTGCTGTGACATATTTTAAGCCTTGTGACATATCGAGAAGCTACATAAATATTACAAAAAGGAGTAATGAACCGAGTATGAATATAAGCATGACGAAAAATTATTACCCAGGACTCAGAGAACAACGTAAGCCACAATTGAGGAAACGATATGTACATATGTATGTATGTCTGTATATACATATGTATGAACTGCCTATTACCTTGTCTCTGACGTCAAACACATCTGTATGGGAATGTACAATGTTAGACCATGAATTATTAAAGTATTTGCTCTCAAGAAATTTATTTAAATTATTGTACGAATTCGACATCATTATGGGAGGAAAAGCATTACGTGCCCTTATAAATTATTTAAGCAAGTTTAATGTATAGGTTTGATGTGTTTTTATCGTCTACTTGTTGCCTTAATTGCTAAACATTTTAGATGAAGGCTTTGCTCATTTACATTCTGTTTGCTCCTACAAAGGATGAGTATTGTTTTCGTGAAAAAAATTGATCTTGAGACTTGGATCAATTATAGAGAAACTCGAAAAGTGTGTCCCGCTATTCTATCATTCCTTCTGAACTTCGGCTGTAGCATAAACTGCTGTACCGATGTACTTAAATTTTGAAAAAATTAAATTTTCTCGAAAACGGCTCCAATGATTTCGATAAGATTCGTATATGATGTGTATATCGATGATAACAATTAAACTGCGTATTCATTTTTTTGCTAAAAAAAATTATCGAATAACGGTGCTTTACTTGGTAAAGTACTTTTGCAGACGCATTTCTTGCTTTCAAAGATACTGTGTTTTCACCCGGTCTAGGGACTACCAACGTTATTGCAAAATATGCGAGTATGCCATTGACATTTATTATCGTTACGCTCTTATAGCAACCTAAATTGAGTAAAGTGAGGTAAACGGATCGTGCACGTAATTAGAAAAGGACTATAAATTATTCTTGGTTGTTCTTAAAGGACAAGTATTGTTGTCATGGGCATTTTTGATCTAGGGAATGTGGTCAATCTTGATATTACTATAATAGCGGAATTAAGAAAAGTCTGTCTCTGCCTGTCTGTCCGTCTGTCTGTACCTCGGGCTGCGGCCTAAACGACTTGACGGATTTTCTTCAAACTTCATATCTGGCGTCTGAATCGAAATTCTAAATCTTTTTCTAGCCTTAAAATTAAAGGTACTTTACTTAAGGCCAATTTTAAATAAATACAATTTTCTCTAAAATGGCTCCAAGCAACTTGGATGCAAAAATTGACAATTTATCGCATATGTCTACGACGATTTTATTCAAAATTGATATCTAAGTTATTTCTAACATGTAAGGACATAGCATTCAGAGTTTTGACATATATATGCGCAAGAAGTTTTGTTTTTAGCTCTTTAACGCATTTTACGAAATACCCAATTTGTTACTTTTCCCGGTCTTTTTCTAAATTTGAAAACTGAACAATTTACAAACGAATGGTATGAAGCAATTACGTGAGTTCTTTTTTTTTTTTGTCGGGACGTGTACACCCTACTGGAGCACCCAGACTCAAAAACAAGTCCATTGTACAACCAGGCAGAGAACCCCATTTTAATGTGTTTTTTTCGTCTTTTGTAAAAAGACTAGTAGACGCTTCAGTGATGAAGAGCTTAGGTCATCAGCACTCACCACATCAGCACCGAAAATCTGCCACCTGATCCGAGCAAAGGCAGGACAATCACATAGGAAGTGTTCCGCAGTGTTATCGCCCTCTCCACAGGGGTAGCTCTCAAACCTAGCACATGGAGATGCTTTGCAAAGTCGAAGTGGCCCATAAGAGCGCCAGTAAGATGTCTGCAGTCTTTTCTGCTAAGAAATAGCAAGAAAGCCGCGGATTTCTTACACACGACGGGAACCATTCGTTTAGTCTGCCTGCTTCCTGGCGAGTCACGCCACCTTCGATTGTGTTCACTGAAAACCCACTCGTCAATGGAAGCCCTAACCGAGGACGCTGGCAAACCCAACGTGGGTTTAGGTCCAGAGAAATTCTCTTCTGAGCCTTGTCTGGCAAGCTCGTCAGAGATCTCATTTCCTGTTACCCCTTTGTGTCCTGGGACCCAAACAAGATTCAGTGAGTTCAGCCTTCCGACCGAATTCAAGGATGTTTTGCATTCCCTAACTATTTTGGAAGTAGTTAAAGGATTGAGCAAGACCTTAAGCGTAGCCTGACTGTCACTACAGACGCAGATACTTCGCCGCTTCCTCCTGTTCTTACCAATATAGTCCGCAGCCATTAGAATAGCACATATTTCTGCCTGGAAGACAGATGTGTGTTTTCCCAATGAGAAGTGAAGCCTCATGTTGTCGCATTCCACGAAAACACCAGCACCAGACCCCTGTCCAGTTTTAGAGCTGTCCGTGAAAATGCGACTACATTCCTTTCCTGGCTCAGACTCCTGCCAAAGACAATCCTGAACATGGGGAAAGTTGACTTCAAATTTGCACCGCAGCCGTAATTCAGGTGCCAGAAACCACTTCTCTTTAAATGGAAGATGGCTCTGAGGGTACACCCCATGATATAAATATCAAGGCGTCTAGAGCAGAGCCAGGCGTACTGGGGAAAAGCTCCCAAGCAGCCGAGACAGACCGTTCTTTGGAGTTTGGCGAAAGCAGCAGTAACGTATTTACGTGAGAGCTTATTCCACCAAACAACTGACGCATATGAGAGGAAGGGTCTTATCATTGCCGTTTAGATCCAAAGGACTTTCCTTGGCGACAAGCCCCATGTCTTGCCGAAAACACCTTTCCATTACCTGAAGACTGACAGAGCTTTGGAAGTTTTCAGCTCGACATGTTTTGTCCAAAGAAGCTTGCTATCTAAGATTACTTCTAAATATTTGGCTTCCTTGGAGAGTTCGATAGTGACGCCTTTTAGCACTGGTTGTGTCAGACCAGTCAATTTCCTCCTTCTCGTAAAGAGAACCACCTCGGTGTTGAGAGGATTAACTGAAAGCCCATTCCTAGCGCACCAATCGTCGATTGCGTCTAGGGCCATCTGAACCTTAGAGCAAACAGTCGCTAGGCCCGATCCGACAGACAGAACGGCGACATCATCTGCATATGCTTGAGCGTAGACGTTAGAACTATTGAGTGTGCTCAACAGGGAGTCAACCAGCATGCACCAAAGCAGTGGAGACAGAACCCCGTCTTGTGGGCATCCCCTATTTACACCTGCCATGACACGCCGGCCACAATCTGCATCTACAGTCAATGTTCTGTTCACCAGCATTGCTTTTATCCACATCACTAGTGATTCCGTGATTTCTGGCGGAGATACACATGCTGTCAAAAGTCGCATTATCAAAAGCACCCTCAATGTCTATGAAAACGCCTATCGCGTATTCTTTCCTATCAAGCGCACATTCTATTCTGCTAACCAGATTTTGAAGAGCAGTCTTGCAGGATTTTCGGCGTTGATAGGCATGTTGCATCTCTGACAGAGGATGTACCCTCAAAGCAACTTGCAGCTCAACCAATCTTTCCATGCTTTTCAGCAGGAAGGACGTCAGACTAATAGGTCTGAAGCTCTTGGCGAGAGAGTAGTCATTTCTGCCGATTTTCGGTATGAAAGCTACTCTAACTGTTCGCCAGCAGTGAAAATTCTCTTCAGAGTTGGCAGCAACTGACTAATACCTTGTTTCAGCATAGCTGGGTATATTCCGTCAGTACCAGATGACTTGAAGCTGTCAAAAGATGCAACAGCATATTTGATAGCTTCATCCGTCACCACGCCCGATGCAGTATACCAGCTGCGCCGAGTTGTTCGGCTCAGTCCGCTAACAGCTTCACTAGTTGAAACCGGTTGCGAAACGATGGTGACCTGATTTCCTGGGAAGTGAGTCTCCAGCAGAAGACTGAAAGCACCCGCTTTCGACTCAGTGAAAGCACCATCAGGTTTCCTAAGTGATTCCGGCTTGATTGGTTTCCATTCTTGAGAACTTTGACCAACCTACTGGTTTCACCGAGAGTTTCGATCTTGCCACAAAAATCTCTATACGAGGTACTTTTCGGAGTTCGAATTAACCTCTTATATTCTCTTTGCTTCGATCGGTAAAGATTTTAGTCCACCTCTGAATTTGTCTTGAGTGACCTATTTAGACGTTTTCTGGTTTTCTTACGAATTCGTTGCAGATCTGAGTTCCACCACGGAACTGACCTTCTGCAGGGGTTTTTGTCAGCGGACACGTTAGTTCAAAACATCTGGTAAGGGTGCTATTCAGGTCTCGAACGGCTTCCTCTACCTTTTGCCTCGTTCTAAGTTTAGGTAGATCTTTGATAGATTTGCCTAACTCTTCCTTAAACCTTATCCAGTTGGTTTTTCTCGGATTTCTCCTCTCCTGCAGAGGTGTAGCTTCGCATTCGATTTGGAATTCAATGTATCTATGGTCTGAGAGGGAAATTTCTGGCGAAACTCTCCAGTTGGTAATAGGCTTGAAATACCTGTTGGACAGGGTCAAGTCAATCAGTTCTTGTCTTTGCGCCGTAACAAATGTTGGTTGTGAGTCAACATTGTTGATGGTAAGATCAGACGATAGTATGAAGTCCATAAAATGATCTCCCCGTGCATTGCATTTGCTGCTGCTCCAAACAGAGTTTTGGGCATTAGCATCGCAACATATGACAAGACCTATCCTTCTGGTATCACAATATTCTATGCACTCGACCACTGCCCTTGGTGGTGGGGGCAGTATCGAGTTATATGGGAAGTAAGCAGACGCAACGACGTAGGTTTCCCATTTACCTTTCGTCTTGAAGCTTATAGCTGCAGCGACTAAGTCCTGGCCATAAAACTGTACAAACTTAGTTGCTGAGAGGGAATTTGGTGTAATAAGACAAGCCCTAGGACTTTCGGACCGCTCATCACAAAGTACCGTGATATCACGCATACCTCCAAGGCCACGAATGCGCATGTTCTGCACCCAAGGCTCCTGGATAGATTTTATGTGAGGTTTTGTTCTACTAGCTGCAAGTCTGCTACTTATAAGAGCGGTAGCTGCCTTGCAGTGTTGTAGGTTAATCTGAGTAAATATTATTAAATACTAGGGGTTTTATTCGACCATTGTTCGCACTATTTGGTATCGAAGCGGAACTGAATCCTACCAAGATTCAAATATGGTCGCATTTCGTACCTAGACTTAATGGCCTCGGCAGAACCCTTGTTCAAACTCACAACCAGAGTAGAACCATCTTTATTTTGACGATTCTGCCTCTCCCTGTGTGAATAAACAGTCCACTTGGTCGTCTCGAGTCCAGGATTCTGGGTACGCAGGCGCTCTAGGACATCAGCCGTTTTCCCCAGTTTCTACGGGATCCAGCAGACGGCGCGCGTCTGTTTAGTTGTCCTGAAGACCTCAAAAGTAGCGGTCTCAAGGGGGGGGATTTTCGGCACCGACATGCTAATCCATTCAGAGGTTTGCTGTGAAGAGCACTTTACCATAAAGGTTCCGCTCTTTAACTCACAGCCCTCCACCTGAATAAAAGCATTCGTTGCTTGGGCCAGCTCTAACAGTTGAACTTCGCAGTGTTTGCAATCCGCGTCGGTCATGCTGTTGTCATTGCCAGCCTTCCCAATTCGGACAGTTAGAGAGGAGATAACAGCTTTCTTGTAAGAAACCTGCTTTTCTTTTTACGTGAGACTCAGTCGTGCAATATATTTATTTAAAATTTATAAATAATTAAAAATGTTTATTCATTTGTAAGTAAGAGTTTTTATATTTTCCCATTCAAAATATTGAATTAATGTTATTACTTGCAAGTATTGGTTTTCTGATAGTTGGGTGTTGTGAAAATAGTGTAAGCACTGACTGGCTTTACCCTGGCAATGCCCAGTGTTGTAACTGTTACCAAACATCGATTGTGCTTATTTTATCTCCAAGTGGTAGCCATCGGGTACTGGTCGTTGTCCACCTGGACACGGTTGCCAAACTTATAAGCGCGAGTGTTGATCAAGAAAAAATAGCAGCACTATAAACCGTTCCAAAACGGAAACAACACCTCATCTGGACTATTTCGACATATTCGAAGCTCAGACCGATAAGGTTTTTCCAGGTACTAGTCAGGGTCTTCGAAAAGAGATGGTGGCGGATGAGAACTTAAAGAGGGCCAACGGCAACGCTTATATCCCCGAAGTGGGTTACTGACATAGGTTATTAACCGGGTTGCAACAATGGACCTGGCCCTCCATGTTGAGGGCTGTGCTGTCGGGGTAACTATCCCATGGAAAACAAATCTAGTCATGAAAGAGACACGACATGCCTCGGATAATTGACCCCCTCATAAAACACCACGACCCGGAACGTCAAAGGACTATGAACTAAGAGTACGAACCTGGATCGTACGTATATTATATACCCCTGATGCTATTCAAAAACTTGAATCTGTCCTCGAGCGGTATAAGGCAGATATTATATATTATAGGATCAGGTATACTCTCCACTGTGCATTTACCATCCACAAACGTTAACAATCTGTGGAACCAATATTGCGACATCATCAAAGCGGTAGCCGAGACCACCGTTGGATACCAGACACTGCCCAAATAGAACCCGTGGTATGTTGAGGATTGCGAACGCCGGAAAAAGGTGGCAGAGAATGCACAAAAACAAACGTTGCGGCGCAAAACAAGAGCAGCGACGGAAGAGTATCGAGCCTGAAGAAGGGAAAAGGAGAAGACCCTGCACAGGAAGGAAAGGGCATACGCAGTCTCCCAGCTCAAGGATATCGTAGAGTCCCGCAATAGAAACAACATCCGGATGTTCTACAGGAAAGCCAAGCAACTGACAGTTGGCATCAATACCAGAACTCTGGCTCTTCGAAATAGTGTAGGAAAGAAATAAGAAACTTAGTCACTGAAGCACAGGGAATAGTAGATGTCTTTAAGCAGCATTTCCAGCGACTGCTAAATGAGAATCATGTAGATAGAGTGATAGGGGAAGAAGAACACCCGCATCCAGTTAGCGAAGAAACATTCCCCTTCCAAGTATAGAAGAGGTCGGCATAGCTATCAAAAGGCTTAAGAATAACAAGGCCGACGGCTTTGATGGACTGCCTACAGAGCTCTTCAAATACGGTGCTGATATTTTGGTAGCATGCATGCACCAACTCATCAACAAAGTATGGGAGGATGAAAGTATACCCGATGACTGGAGAATCAGCTCCATATGCACGATCTAAAAAAAAAGGCGATCCTATGTATGCATATACGAATAGGGAGGATGGCCCATCAAATCGTAGAATAAAATCCCGCAGTCTTCCCATCGCCAACGCACACTTGTGTACAAGTGCATTGTCCTGGTGAAAGATGATTTTTTTTCTTCTTCAAGCCAGGCCTCTTCTCATGAATCTTGGCATACAGCTGGTCAAGAAGGTTGAAGTAATATTAGCCTGTAATTGTTCTGCCTTTCTCAAGGTAATCAATTAACAGGATCCCTTTCGCATCCCAAAATACACTGGCCATGACCTTTCCGGCAGATGCGATCGACTTCGCTTTCTTTGACGCTGAACCACCGGCTTCGACTGCTGTTTCGTTTCTGGCGTGTAGTGGTGGACCCATGTCCCATCCATGGTGACAAATCGCCGCACAAAACCGGTCGAATCCCTATTGAATCGGTCCAAAGATTGCCGCGAAAATCGTTTGCGCATGTGCTTTTGATCGGCATTCAGCAAATGCGGCACCCATCTTGTGCAGAGCTTTCGCATCCCTAAGTTTTTGTGCAAGATATTTCGCACCCTCTCTTCCGATATACACACAGCCTCGGCTATCTCACTCACCTTCACTCGCCTATCATCCATCGTCATGGGCTCTACATGGCGATGGCTGAATTCGGAATCCAGCCCAAACTAATCCAACTGTGTCTTCTTACGCTGGAAAACACGCGATGCAATGTTTAGTTTGGAAACAGTACTTCTGAATTATTACAAACGTGTACCAGATTTCGGCAAGCAGATGCACTTTCATATGAAAAAATATTGCGCAGGGCAGGCGTCAACACGGAAGGCACTGTCTTTAACAAATCCGTCCAGCTGCTGGAATACACAGACGACATTGACATCATCGGTGGCTCCCAGCGTGCCGTCGTAGAGGCTTTTACGGCAATTGAAGAGTAGGCTAAATAAGCTGGCCTTAAAGTAAATGAGTATAAAACCAAATATATGTTGTCAACAAACAAAGCATCATTTATCCACGGCCTAGGACAAAACGTCACTGTTGACAATAGTAACTTCGAAGTGATTAAGGAGTTTACGTACCTCGGAGTAAATATCAACTCAATGAACGACACCTTAGGGAGTTTCGATGAAAACTAACCCAATGAAACCGCTGCTACTTCGGTTTGGCGAAACAACTCGGTTCAAAACTCCTAACTTGGAAGACGAAATGCGTGCTTTAATCCACCCTGTCCTGGTCTATGGTGCCGAGTGCTGAGTGATAAGCAGATAGAAAAATTCTTCGTCCAATATTCGGTCCCATATGCGAGGAGGGCGAATGGAGAAAAACATACAGCCGCGAACCAAAACACGCCGACTACACTGCAATAATGCTCCAGCTAAGAGAATCTTCGAGAAGGCAAGAAAGACCGAACTTCCGTTTTAACCACCAAGCTATGCCAGATGTCAGAGCGCTTGGTCTGGAAAACCGGAAGCAGCGTGCCCAGGAACGCAGAGGATGGAAGAATGTCGTTTTTTTTTTTTTTTATAATTTGCGCGCGCCAAATGGGATATGAATACCATTAAATTATTTCAGGGCACGGGCGTTTGTAGAAAATTGAGAGAGGGAGAGAAAGAAATATTGGTGTAGTGGTTTTGAAACTTAGGTGGTATTAAGCTTCAGTAAACTCCAAGGGTGGCGTCCAGATAACTGGGGAGCTTGTTTGTTTTGCTTTTTGTCGTTGCTCATGATTCACTGTATTTTTTTTCCCTCCTCCTGATGTCATCATCACGATCAAGTTGCATTTAAGCCATATGACCACCCACTGCCAGTGTTATGCCTTCGCAGTAGAGTTGTCTAAGCTTTCGCAATTGATCCACTTTTTTATTTATTTCAGACGAAATAAATAGATGATTGTTGAGATCAGGATTTGAACAGTGAACCAAGAGCGTGACAAGCGTTGATGTTACCACTACACGTCGTGTTTCAGGGAGGGACCTTTCACGGGTTGAGAGCCCGTTAAGTAAGTTAGTAAGTATTGGTTTCCTGAACAATTTTTGATCTCGAGATTTCGATCATCTCGAGATTTTGATTATAAAGAGAAACTCAAAACAAGTGGTTCTCTCTATTCTGGCTCTCTGTCTGTTTATAAGTATGTAGGTGCGCTAAACTGTAGCCTAAATGGCAGATTAGGCTACAGATTTGCTTCAAACTTCATATCCGAAGTTTGTGTGGTTCGAGGTCAGATTGAAATTTTCATTCTAACCATAAAATAGCCGATTTTGAAAAAAATCGTTTTTGTCGATAACGGCCGCAACGATGTTGTTTAAATTTTATATTTGGGTTGAATCAGACATAACTAGATGGCGTGCCAAGTTTTTGAAACAAAAGTTGTATAATGGTACTTTACACTCTAAAAGGACGGAACATCTCCAACGGAGCCGAAGTGAAAACAACAAATTTTTTCGTCCATAAACTGCCACTATCATCAGCATTTCAACCACCTTCGCCTTCGAAAACCCAAGCTGTTTTGTACCAATCCCATGCTCTCCCTTTCGATATCTATGCTTTGACTGAAACCAATCTGATCCCCGACATAAAGAGCCAAGAGTTATTCCCCCCTTCTCTTAATATTTTTCGAAACGACGACCCCACCCACCCATAACGACCTTTACTCTTCTCTCATTGCCATTTCTTCCTCTTCTAAGGTCGACTTTGTTACAATAAAAATAACTTTTCCACACAGATCCCTGTACGTTATATTATGTCTTGTTACATACTACCAACCCAACATATCGAATCTTACCAACTTGTTATCGACGCGATTGATCAAATAATTGACCTATCTGATTCCCTTGATGACATCCATATTTTTGGGGACTTTATTCTGTCTCTGCTGCAGTGGACTCCTTCCGATGATGAATTCTTTTTCGTCGCTTCAAATGTCAACTCGACTAAGGAATGTCACTTTATAGATCGACTAACTGATTCAAGTCTATGTCAAGTTATTAATGTCTTAAATTACATGGGAAAGCAGTTAGACCTTATATTCACAAGTGATCGCATTAACTCCTCAGTCTCGCTTTGTCCCCTAACTCTATCGACTATTGATAACTTTCACCCCACTTCTTCTTTCACTTTTCCTCAATTCACCACTTTAATCTACTCCTCCTGCATTTCGCACTTCTTACGACTTTCATAAAGCTAATTTCCGCAAAATAAATGCCTATCTGAGTAGGTGTTCCTTTGAGTTTGCTAAGCTTTCCTTAAAAGCTGCCCTAACAATTTTTTACAGAGAAATATTTAATTCTATTTCTCTTTAGGTCCCCTTTTCTCACCATAAAACTTCATCTTCACCGTCCCTTTCTATCCCTGCCTTTTAATCCTGCTGTAATTAAAAATAAACTACAAATGTTTGATGAATTCTCACTCGGCCCAGATGGTCTCCCTGCTTTAAAAATTCTCCTCCATTCTCTCCCGCCCCTCTCTCAACTCTTCCGTTTGTTTCTATCACTAGAAGAATTCCCTCAAATTTGGAAGACCTCTTTCATAATCCCCATACACAAAAAGGGATCAAAGAACGAAGTAACAAACTATCGCCCCATTGCTAAACTTTCTCATCTACCCAAACTTTTCGAAAGTATTTTATACGAAGCCTTAAGATTTCAGTGAAAGTCTCTTATGTCTCCCACCCAACACGGCTTTCTGAGAAGTAGATCAACTACCACTAACTTACTCGAATTCGTGTCCTTCGCCCTGTCTGCCTTAGAGAATGGCAAAGTCGACATTATTGCAACTGATTTTAGTAAGGCTTTTGGTAAGATACTCATATCTCAATCCCCTTCAAATTGTCTGCCCTCGGGTCCGAACTCATATTTTTAAAATGGATATCTTCTTACCTGGAAAACCGTTGTTACAGAGTTCGCTTCAGATCCGTCTTATCGACTTCTTTCTTGGCCATCTTTGGTGTTCTGCAAGGCAGCCATCTAGGTCCACTTCTCTTCATTCTAACCATAAACGATGTTGAGAGGGTTATTAAACACTCTTTCCTCTCTCTGTGCGCTGATGATACCAAATTTTTCAAAGCCATCTCTTCACTACATGACTACTGTCTCCTTCAACAAGACCTTGATAGTTTTACGAACTGGTGCCTACAAACTCGCTTAGAGCTCAATATCGCCAAATTTTAAACCATTACCTTATCACGTAAGTACATTACCTTCTCCATGTTCAACCTATATCCATAAATATATATAAATAGGGAACTAAATTTCCGTTCGCATATATCTATCATTATTATCAAGACTGCCTCAACCTCATCAACGTTAGTACCCTAGAGAAACGCAGAGATGTTGCAGACATTCTTTTCATTCATCGACTTCTTTCAGGCTCTGTCGATTGCGCATCTCTTTATAGTTCAATTTTCTTCAATACAAATCCACGAAATTTACGATGCCCTCGTCTTTTCTATCTACCGTCCCACCGCACTTCACGTGAATCTAATGAACCAATTTCCCGTATGCTGCGAAAAGTTAACTCAAACCTCACAAATTTTAATTTTAAGCATAGCACTTCCTGCCTCAAAGCCGAACTCCTTCACCATTCTCTTTAGTTTTAAGTCTTGATTTTAAGTTTTAGTTTTAAGTTTTAACCTTAAGTTGGAATGCAATGATAGATCGCCTCCACGTGGTGCATCTGGGTTATGCTAAATGATCTATCACAACAAGACTGCCAAACAATCAAATTATATCACCGATCTCCTGGCAATCAAAATTATTACCGAAACTAAATGCAGTCAACAAATTCTAACATAAGAAACGGTTCTTTTAAGAGCTTCCTGACAAAGAGAATCGGACCTTCAGTCAGGATTCTCCAACTACATATTGAAGGTATAAGCTAGTCCAAAGCCTCTCAAAGATTCTTAAGGACAATGCCATCGACGAAGCAGTCATCCAAGAGACTCATTCGGCTTCTGAAGATGACTTCAGAAAAAGAGGTGAAATCCATGGGTACACAACCATCGGAGTGCTATTCCACCAAGTATATGGTTCTGCCACTTTTATTCGCAACAACGTTAAGAACACGAGGCTAATCCAGCAAAGCTCCATAGACAGCGTATTCTGCATCACTGTAGAAGTCGCTGGCACTCGCATCACCAACATATACAAGTCACCATCCATGCCTTGGGCAAGAAATGACATACCACTCTTTGAGCACCCAGCTGTTTATGCGGGCGACTTTAACAGTCACCATACATCATGGAGATACCCAACTAACCATAACGGACTTGAACTACTGGAGTGGTCCGTAGTCAACAGTCTCCACCTCGTCTTCGGCGGATAAGCTACTCCAGTAGCTTATCCGTCACTCTGCAGAGGATAACGGCAGAAAGATGATGTTGAAAGTCAAAAATAAGGACGTTGTAGTTGACAACAGCTGGATTGTTCTGTATTCGCCGCTGCTTTCCAAAACACTCAAAGTGCATTGCAATGTTGAGTACTACAATTCTGTCAAGTCCATCAAATACAGGGTTGTTCAAATAAGGCCTACGTATAACTCTTCTAATAATCATTCGTTTTAATTATTTTTTTCTACATATGAAATACATTTTATGGCAATTAAGTATGAAATATAACATCAGACAAATGTCCATTTTGCTCGATACAGACATTGGCTCTTTTTAGCGCGTTTTCCATTACACCATGTAATGTTTTTGGTTGCAGGCTCCGTATTTCGTCTCGAATATTCTGCTTTAGCTGTCTAATGGTCTCTGGTTTAACATACACTTTGTCTTTTAAATATCCGCATAAAAAAAAGTCGGGCGCAGTTATATCTGGTGAACGAGGTGGCCAATGGAAATATGAATTTTTTGAAATCAAACGTTCGCCAAAAATTTCACTCAGCAGGTCCATAGTTTGCCTAGCAGTGTGCGCAGTCGTTCCATTTTGTTGGAACCACAGATTAGGATGCTGCTCCGCCATTGGCCGCAAAAAATTGTCGATCATTGTTCTGTTAGAAGCCCAGGAAATCGTTTATGGCATTTTATCCTCATTCTCAAAGAAATATGGGCCGATAACTTTTTCGGCCATAACACCGCACCAAATAGTGCATCTTAATGGGTGTAACTGATGCTGCTATGTTGCTCTTGGATTTTCGGAGACCCACAAACTGTAGTTTGTTGTAGTTTTGCTTGTTGACATAACCACTTAAATGGAAATACGCTTCATCCGACATCAAACCATTATTTAAAAAATCAATTTGTGTGGCTAATTGTGTAAAACGAATAGCGTATTGTAGACGTTGTCGGTGGTTTTGCGATAGCAGTGTTTGCACAATTTGAATTTTGTATGGGTACATCTTAAGATCCAACTTTAAAATTCTCCCCAATGTTGTTCTGGACATGCCCAATTGGCCCGAACGACGACGAGTTGAGACAGATTGATCATTTGCAACACTCTGCCGCACAGCTTCCATGTTGTCTTCAGTGCGAATATTTCGATTAGCACCTCTTCCAGGACGGTCGGCACCTGAACCCCGTTCCTCTAAACGGTCGACCAAACTCCTAATCATAAAGGCTGTGGGAGCTGATCTTGAATTAAAATATTGGCAATATTTTCGCTGCGTCATAACAATTGATCGTTGACAAGAATAGAAAAAATCAATAATTTTAAAGAGTTGTTGTGTACTGTATGTATCCATTATAAAGTTCCAAGAGCTCAGTTATAATCTGCAAAAAGAAAAAAAACAATTATATTGGAAAATAAAAAAGTTATTGATGTTTAACATTGGTTGGTCTTATTTGGCCCACCCTGTACGTTTGCAAGTGCATACGTCACGAAAGGAAGCGACATGGCAGCTGTATTTGTTATTGTAGCTCCTGATGCCAACGATGAAGTTTCACAATATCAGATGGGAAGATATGTCAGCAGCAATGAGGCGGTTTGGAGAATCTTTTCATTCTCCATACACAAACATCATCCCAATGTGGTCCATTTAGCTGTGCACCTGAAGAATGGACAACGAATTTATTTCACGGCAGCAAACGCAGCGCAGAGAGCTGAGCGACCACCAGCGACAACGCTGACAAGCTTCTTCGCGACATGCGCAAGTGATCCATTTGCAGGAACACTAGTTTACTTGGAGATGCCGAGATATTTCACATGGAACGCACCATCAACAAAATTCCAACGTCGGAAACACGGAAAGTCTATTCCCGGATATGTGAATGTACATACAGTGCCGTTCGAAAAATGTTGGTCAAACTTTTTTTTCGAATTTTGTCAAATTTATTGCAATAACTACATATTTTTTAATGAGGATTTGTTTTCCTATGCGGTTTCAATCGTTTCATGATACATTTAGAGTGTTAAAATTTTTCACACGCGGTCACGGGAGCAAAAAATAGTTAGACCGAAATGTAGGGCTAAATTCAACCGCTAAATAAGCCTGGTTGACACTCTGGCGATGCCCAATTCAGCTGATCGGCGCCGAATCGACATTTCTGGGTCTTTTTCGATACTGGCAGCTATGGCGGCTATGTTTTCTTCAATTCTCACCGCTCTCTATCTGGTTGGGGGCTTAAGGTTCAAAAGAGTGTACTCACGCTCAAACTTTTCGACGGTGCGGCGAATTGCCTGCGCACTGAAACCACGTTGACGACCGACCTCACGTCGAAATTCACGTTGCGTATTTACAACTGAGCCGGAATTTTGATAATATTTTTTAATAATTTCCACACGTTCGGGAAGCATCAAACGATGCATGATAAAATGGCAAATCTTACTGAATATTTTGACAGCCGGATGTTAGTGGTAACTTTAGTTGCTGAAATATAACAATTGGAAAAACTATCATTACTATCTGGTCACTCTTGATCATTCGTTATATTGGATGAAGCAAAGCGAGCATGGGTCAGCTAGTATAGTAAAATTTATGAAATCTAAGAAAATTGGTTAAAAATACAAAACGAACAGTTAAAGAAGATTTCTAGAGGATTAGAAGCATCGCTTAAGTTTCTTCTGATTGACCTTTGCCTAGTCATCTCCATTTCCTCATGCTCTTCTGCCGCTAGTATGGAAGGCGCACTTCTAAACATATTTAATGCTATTATTTTTGTCTTTTTTTTATTTTTAAAATCACTGTTTATATTCAATTGTCTTTATAAATTTTTTTTTTTTTTTTTTCCGAGGGTAGGTAAAAAATTTTCATGAAGACACTATGAGGATCGATAGCGCGTGCTCATAGTAGTGTGAGATTTTTACTCACTAAAAAAACCTCCCTTCGTGATAAATTTCTTTGATTACGTACTACAACTAAGTTTTGACTTATCCAGCAGTTTTTCTTTCACGTATAGAGATCGTTTGGCAGGTCCCTTTCCATTGAAAGTTCCTGCTTGTTCCGCAAATTAGGCGCGGTTTCTTGCTATCGCGTTAAGTCGAAAGGTTTAGTCCTTTGTAGACGACGCAGTAGATTCCTCTCATCTAGAATTCGAAGGACTTCATTGTTAACGTGTCCTTGTAATCTGTCTTTATGCTTACGCGCGAAGTTTTTGATTTCATATTCGACTGTCGCAATTCCTAAATCTCTATGGATATCGCTATTTCTAATAAACCACGGTGCATTAACTATTGATCTTAGCACTTTATTTTCAAAGGTTTGTAAAATATTGACATTACTTATTTTGGTACAACCCCAAAGTTGTATTCCATATGTCCATATCGGCTTTAGCACTTGCTTGTATAAAAGCAGTTTGTTCTCTATATTAAGCTTGGAATGTTTTCCAAGTAACCAGTACATTTCTCTGTATTTGATTTCGAGTTCTTTACGTTTTTTCTTCATGTGCGATTTCCACTTCAGCTTAGCATCAAGTGTCATTCCAAGATACTTAGCCTCGTTTGCAAACGGAATTTGAACCGAGTTTGAAGAGATGGGCAAATTATTTATTTTCTTATAAGTAAAATTGACATGAACAGATTTGTTTTTGTTTAAAGCTAGTCGCCAAATCTTTGTCCATTCATTTACTTTATTCAATGCTTCTTGCAATTTTTCAGTCGATTCTTCGATCGTTTTACCCGTTGCCAGGATGGCAGTGTCGTCGGCAAATGTAGCTAATACGGTGCCTTCTTCTTGCGGTATGTCGCGAATATATAATAGGTACAAAAGCGGTCCAAGGACACTTCCCTGCGGCACCCCAGCCCTTATTTCTTTAAATTCCGAATATTCGTTGCCGTGTTTGACTCGGAAATGTCGATTCGTTAAGTATTTTTCTAGAATATTATATAAGTGTTCCGGCAGAATTTGTCGTAATTTATATTTCAAGCCTTCATGCCAGACCTTGTCAAAAGCTTGAGAAACATCAAGGAATACGCTCGAGCAAATCTTTTTTTCTTCGTAAGCTTTTTCAATTAAATCAGTTATTTTATGCACTTGGTCTATTGTTGAGTGCTTGGTTCTAAACCCAAACTGGTGATTGGGAATAAGAGATCCTTCTTCTATAACCGGCTGTAATCGCTTAAGTACTATTCTTTGTAAATTATGTTTATGTGATGTTTGTCTGCTGTTAAAACATTCCGAATACATTTTCGAAAGTATTTTTTTTTTAATTTTCATGGTGGTAAAACTGATGAGAGAACTGGAACTTAATGGAAACATCTTTTTTGTATGTTGTTGATCATAGTAGTGGATTATTGAGTGGGAGTTGTAGGTTCAAGTCCCACCCAGACATGTTGTAATATTTTTTTATTATTATAATAATGAGTAAGCAAACGAAAAGAGATTCAACACTTGCTATGTATGTACATACATATGTATGTGTAATGTTTCAATCAATCCCCTAAGTCCGTCTAAAATATTAATCTCTTAACATCTGCCGCGATCGAGAGGACAACGGTCCCTAAACACACACATATAGAAGCAATAAACAATAGCACAAGGGACGAACAACAGCAGCAGCTAAGAGCGGAGCAGAGTTGCAATGGTCAACACGTACTTGAAGACGTCTCTTACACAACGACTCCCGCAACGAAAGTCACGACAACCTTAAAGTTTATTTTTTTTTATAACTTAATTAAACTTATAATCTAAACTAAAAGAAAAAAAATAACACTGTGCATTTGATTAAAACTCATGGATTAAACATAAAATTAAACTCAAACGGGACGTGTTGTCATTAAACAATCCCCTTTTACCTTCCCTACATGTAAAGGGTTATTCAATTTGAGGTTACAAATTAAATTTTGAATAAAACACATTGGTTTTTGATAAACTGTTGAAACATTGACATTAAACAATAAAATCGATATCGGCCAAATGGGTGTCTCGACATTATATTGACATAAAAGCATCAGCAGTTTATCAGAAGTCAATGCGGTTTATTTCAAATTTATGTTGTAGTCCGAGTATATATGTACATATGTGTATTTAGTATACTTGTATACAGAGTAACGTTTCTGATAAACGATTAGTCCGGCTTTATTAACGACTCAGATACGAATCTGAAACGATTATTTTTTAAGGTTAAAAGCATCGAACGTAATGCTTTCGAGCCGATCCAATGTATGTATTTCATATGACCCACCGACAGCTTACACAATGAACAGATCGGATCAGTAAGACGATGTTCAACTTTTTCAGATATTTCAAATATTTTGTGAAAAATCACTTAAAGGATTTTAATAAAAAGAAGGTATTATTTCTTTCCTTCTTTTTCTTTTTTTTTTGATTTTTATACCTGTTTTACAAATTAATGGAAAATATGATTTTTGACAGTTGATTTTGGTTTAGTCAACCGACAAAATTCGAATTCGTTTGTCTTTGACACGGAAAAGACATAATTAATGATACTTGCTCACATGCCCAATTTTTTTTTTTTTTTTTTTATAATTTACGCGCACCAAAGGCAATATGAATACCCTTATACTGTTTCAAGGCACGAGCGTTTAGGAAAAGGGAAAAGAAGAACAGAGTAAAAGTCTGTAGACGTTAGCTTTAAATGTTTGAAAGTTGTAGTGATGGGGACATTAGGATAGAGCCTGGTAGATTATTCCACATCCCTGTCGCTCGGCTTATAAATGAATCCCAGTATTTGACAGTACGACCGAAGTTGGACTTAAAGGTGAACTGATGTGCATTCGAAGCATTACGCGTATTGCGGGTGAAATTTTGAAGGGGAGGAATGCAACTGGCTGTTTCGGGAGAGTCACGAGACATTTATGTCTCTATTACATATAGGTTTTAACGCGCGATTCTGTACCCTATCTAGTATGTGTAAAACGGTCTTGGATGCACCAGACCAGCTTCGAGCAGATGAATGCCTTATAAATTAAGGCCAGATCAGACGGAGTACAATATTTCTTGCACCGTTTAAGGAATCCTAGACATTTTGCAGCGTTTTTAGCGACCTCGAATACGTGAGCATTCAATCGAAGATAGTTATTAATACACATATCAAGAATATCAAGTTTCTCGGTTTCAGCGATGCAAGTACCATCCATGGATAATGATAATGGTTGAGAATTATGGTTTCGCTTGAGAGAAGAAAACAGCATTGTGTTTTGGAAGCATTAAATTCCACTCTGTTGATTGAAACCCATTTGATTATGCTGTCCAGGTAGGAATTTAATGTGTTTAACATACGTTGCCGTTCCTCTTCTACGACCGAAGAGCAAGGGCGTGAGTTAGGGAACGATTATGAAAACCTCAGGAATGGATTGGATTAGAATTTGCAGACAAGAGATCATTTATAAAAATAAGAAAGAGAGTCGGAGACAAGACAGAGACTTGGGGAACACCAGCATTTTTTGGTGAATTGCAGACTTGAAGCCGTCCAAAACAACTTGTATTGAACGCCCCGAAAGGTAATTTCAAATCCATTGAAGAAGAGACTCATCGACGCCATATGCAGACATTTTCGTCAAAAGAGCCTGATGCTGAACTCTGTCAAATGCCTTTGAAATATCAAGCGCAACCATCTTAGTCTCGCCGAAGTGATGGAGAGACTTGTTCCACTTCTCGGTCAGATATGCCATCAAATCAACAGTCGACCTTTTGCTGCGAAAACCATACTGCCGGTCATTAAGGAGTTTCCGTGAATCGAGATATTTCGTAAGCTGACGAATTATCAGCGTTTCCATGACATTGGAAAGAAGGAACTTAAGTGCAATGGGTCTATAATTGGACAGGGAGGAAGATTCACCTTTTTAGGGACGGGTTGGACTAGTGCTGTTTTCGATCTACTCGGAAAAAGCCACGAAGAGTAGGATAGACAGAAAAGCTTACGCAGACTATGGGAGATACCATCTGGAACAGCGGATTTGGATATGTTAAGACTTTTGAGTACGCCTGCAATTTCGTGGTGAATTCAAGAATCGGCCACCATCTTGTGGTGAATTCAAGCATTTTATTCAAATGTGCTTGGAAATGTAACAATATGCCTAAATTAGCTTGTAGGCATCTGTAAGTCACGGGAAAGTTTGATATCTCTTATTGATTTCTGTTGCCGATAACATTTCTGTAAATGTCAGATGCAGGGTACGTGGAACGGAGCTGTGGCAAGTGATGTAGAGATCGTGACCTGCTAAATTTTCGCATATACTCGAACGTCACTGAAAAATGCGTGTGTCAATAATGTAGCACTACGGGTATCGCAACCGCCAAATTGCCAATAAGTAAGGTCTATCTCTGCAAAATTATGACATCATATAACAGACAATCTACATGCGATAGTGTCGACAGCAATGATAAATTAGCAGCACTGATTTCTCTTGAAAACTCATTTCAACTTTGCGGCAGACTTCATTTGTGAGCTTCATTTACACAACAGAATCAGAACCCAAAAGATTGGTGGATTCCTTGGTATTTCTCTTTTTTTTTTACGCAACATAATGTCGCAAAAGCAACCAAGACATTTACTCGAAATTCTCCTGAAACAGCTTACAGAGAGTTCAACAAAACAGAATTTGCATAAGAAAACACACTTTCTCTAAATCTTAAAGAGGTTTCTGAACTCTGCAACACGAATGAAATTGAGCTGATTTTCGAGACTTTTGTACAGAGCATTAAGCCATTTAAATTCGATCCAGATAAGGGGTGGGTGTTTAGCATATAGTTTATACGCTACCAAGATGTGTTTAAAATCGACGGAAAGATGATGGTCAGACCTCTATTGCGGAAATTGGACCCAATTTCATATCAAAAGTATGAAAATTATATCCTTTCGAAGCACCCAATCACCACACGCTACATTGTTGTGGCACAAACTGTCCATATTCAGTGTTAGATACAAGGGAGTATTGAATAAAAATATTTTTTTATATGACTTCATTTGTATTTTCGATTTCTTTTGATGCTGTCAGTTTCAATGATGTATTTGGTAATGTGTCAGTACTTTCTTTCTAACATCAAATTCGTCAAGGAGTACATCCAGAGGTGACTGATGTGTTTGTGTTGCAACAAACACTTTCGATCTTCCATTTCCACGAAGTTGATTTGCATAAGAGCGAACAAGGAAATTGGTGTTATGCCGTATACGAGTATGTGAAGATGTGTTTGAGGAATACCCTTCATTTTAGTAAAACGAATTCTTCTCTTAAACGAATCCGCGAACATTCCGCCTGGTCATTCGGCTGGTTGTTGTTGCACACCTTCTAGTCTCATTTTTCTTCTGGCTTCTCTAGATTTGGCCAATAGAGAAAACTTCTGGATAATACATTCATTCGTTCCATACCTGTGTGACCATTGTGTAGCTGATTGACTCGACTAGAAAATATGACGCAGTTGTTCGCGAGTGAAAGTGCATACTGTCGACCGAAAAAAGTTAGTTACTTCTGATTTTTTTTTACTACATATGGCCTTTTGTTTGAAGTAAATTTCGATACCTGCAAAAGAAGTTTGTCATTAAGTGTTACTTGGCTTACTAATTTGGCTATCAGCGGTAAAGATTTTAAAGATGCGTCAACAATTTGATGAATTTCCGCTTCAAATCGGACTGAAATAATGACGATGTCTTCTTTCAGCGCATTACTGCCTGGACACCATGTCAACATGTCTAAGTTACGCTGATGATGTGCGTATAAGAGACTCAACGCCCAACGCTGCACACGATTTACTGTGTGTACAGGAATACATTATTCGAACCAAATATGGTTATCAATGGTTTATGGTCTGTTTGCAGCGTGAAAGTACGACCATAAATGAACCAGTGAACTTCAACGCCTCCTTCTCAATTTGACTGTATCCAAGTTGTGCAGGTGGGAGTGAACGGAATGCTTGGTTGACTGCTTTGACTGAGCCATATCGAAATCGAAGCAGTAAGCAACCGCCAAGAGCATAATTGCATGCATCAACTGCCAGTATAATGTCCAGTTTCGGGTTGCAATGAGTCAGTAGCAAATCTGATGTCATAATGTTTTTTTCAGATTTTGGAAAGCTGATGGATGTTTGCTTGTCCAGTTTTAGTTAACATTTTTTTCGAGAAAGTTCATCTAGTGGACTTTTCGAAATGTGGTGTCATTTGTTGGTTTTGGAAGATATTTTATAGCTGCAATGCTATCAGTATTAGATTTCATACTGTCGAACTGCAAGTTAAATGTATTATGAGCTGATGTAGATTTTTACGGTGGGTGATTTGCTTCCATAGATTCAGAAAATAATAATATCATCGATGTATGATGCCACTCCTTGTAAACCAGCAAATATTGCGTCGACAAATTGGCACCAAGCGCCGGCTTGAACTTGAAAACAACCAAATGAATATTGATAGCTGCAATTGCTTGGACTCTTCTTCGAACTTCAACTTGGAAAAATACATCAGATAGGTCAATGTGACTGAATATGCGACCTACATTGAGCTTAGAAGATGTCGTCTGGTAGAGGATGTGGATAGCGATGCGATTTGAGGACGTCATTCAATTTTGTGTGATAATCTTCACAAATATGAATTTTCCCGTTTGATTTGCGAACAGCTATCATCGGTGCTATTCACTCGGATTAACTGATGTGTGATAAAACTACTTTCTCTTGAAGTCTCTTCAGTTCGGCCACTGGTAACATCGTATAAACAATTGTACTTCGTTGTTGAAAAATCGTCTTTCCATTTGCACATGTGAAGAGCTTGTCTTGGATTTTATTGCAATGTTCGAGTTTGCTTCTGAACGCATTAGGAAACCTTCGTTCATCTGCTTCATTAATTTTATGCACTGCTTTGAAAATGAGTAGATTGACTTACTCCATAAACCGAACTTATTGATCAGATTGATACATTTTTTTATTAAAAGTAACTGTGCAGGGAAATGAAATAAGTCTTTCATTTCTGAGTTGAAGCGAAACATGTATTTTTAGAAAGTGTTCTTCATTTACACAAAGGAACACAACAGAGGATTCCAAGGTTAGGTAAATATTTATGAATTTATCCAGCTTTTATACGCCTTTTCATAATTCATAATTGTTTGCTTTGAAGGCATTCTTTGACCAAAAGTATCATATCAAATTATCAACATCAAGATAGCAATGTCATTTAATAAACATTCAAAGAAAAAGACTGACGGCGTATCCTTTGAAAAAAAATATTAACCCAAGCTGATGAAATTATTTTGTCTTGACATGAACCAATGCCCTTTTTAAGTCCGAATCTCTTAATGAAGCTACAAAAAAAGTATTAGAAATTGACAAGGACAAGGGATTGCTTTAGTTTCTTAAACGCCTTTGCCATAAACGCCATATCTGTAGATATGTATATTTCTCTTCCGAAGAATCTAAAGGAGCACAAAATAGTCCATTTTAATTTATTTCCATTTTGAAAACTAATTCTTTTTCACAGAAATTTTAAGTTCACCATCTGAAATACACATCCATCATCACAATGAGGTTACTTGATCATTCGATCGCTGATGTCATTCACTCACTCGTTAACTGAAGCAAAAAATCGGCCCCGAGTGTGTTTAGGTGAAATGAGTTGATTCAGCAAGGTGGAGCACCGGTCACAAATTGAGAGGGCAGATCAGTGGTTTTGGATTATAGGACGACTTAGCGGCGGAACTCCATTTTCTTCATGATGTGTGACCCATAATTTTAAAAGGTTACAGTATTCATTTAACCATTAGGAAATAGAGTGAATTGAAAAAATATTTTTTTTCGGAATAAAGGCGACGACTTTATATGTATGTGCTGTTCGTTTGTAAATTGTTCAGATTTAAAATTTAGGCACATTCAATAAAAAAAAAAGATTTTTCGTACAATGCGTTAAAGCTAAAACACTTTTTTGAGCATATATAAAAAATTTAAATTTAGGATTAAAGAACAGGTTTCTGGCTTTCAAAACCGGTATAGTACTTCATTGTAAGTGTTGCCGTTGTTTTTTTAATAATTTTTTTTTCATTTTAAGTCATTTTTTTTAAATTGACCTTACCTCCTAAACGGGGCGTGATAGACCCCCACTCCCATAGTAAAAAATGCTTGTTTTTGACCCCTCTACAAAAAACCGTTATCAATTTTTGTCACCAAAGTTATCGTACTCGTGCCATTTAATGTCATTACCTCACATACATGTGTCAAAAATGACTTAGATATCGATTTTGAATAAAATTGGCGTACCCATATTCCAGAAATAGGCATAACAGCCTTAAGTCCTCTAATAATTAAAGTACCGTTATTCGTACCTCAAATATTTTTTGAACGGAATCGTTGAAGACATTTTTGAAAAAAATTGCGCGTTTGCAAAATTAGTCCTAGGTGAAGTGCCATTAATTTTCCGATTTCGCCTTTATGCATTATTCCATAGACTCAAGATATGAAGTTTGAAGCAAATCCGTTCAGACTTTTAGTCTGCAGTCCGATTTACACACGGACAGATGGACAGACAGTTGCACAGAATTGCGAGACCGATATGGCTAAGACGATTTTGTTCAAAATCTCTATCTACGTCAGACAGGGCGAGAAACAATTAGCATAATAGACTACTTTATCTACCCACAGAGAACTAGAAGAAACGTAACAGATGAGAAAGTCATCACAGAAGCTGAGTTAGCGACTGACAACCGCTTATTACTATAAGACATCAGATTCAGAAATAAACCGAAGCTAAAGCACAAAGTGTTCAAAAGTGAAAAAAACTTAAAGAAGTAAATATAAAACAAGATTATACAGCTGAAGTAACACGAAAAATCCAGATAGAAAACGAAAATAAAGTCGACCTGGATAACAAATGGAAAAAACTCAAGCAGATACTTTTGATAACAGAAGAACAAACATGAGGGAAAGCAAAAGTGGACACAAAAAGAAAAACCAAATCAAAGAAAAAGTCATAGAAAAGAACACGGCATGGAATGAATATATACATATCAGAACTGGTTCTATACATCGGACCAATCAATATATGATATATCGCAACAAAGTCAAAGCACTTGTAAAAGAAGCCACAAGAAAGTTCTGGGATAATTTTGAAAACCTAATAGAACAAAAAGCCAAAGAACGCAATTCAAACGGGTTTTAGATTAAAAGGGCTCACAGGGAAAAAAGGAAAACAGTCCAAAACAATCAAAGAAGGAACCAACCTAATCAGCTACAAAAGCGTACTAGTTGTATGGCAAAGATTCTACGAAGTATAATAAAAACTGATGAAAGTACTCCAGAAGAAGAAGGAATCTCTTATGGGCCATACCTGGCTGTACAAAATGAAGAAGCTGAAGGCCCGACTTCATCCTAGTGATGAAAACAGCAAAGCAGCTGGACCCGACGGAATTGCATATGATCTAATAAAATATGGAGGAAGTAACCTTTTCAGCAATCTTGGGAAGAAAGAAGGATCCGAAAAGAATGGAATGAGAGCTTTATATTACCTATTCATAAAAAAGGAAGCAGTTGTGACTGTATCAACTACAGACCCATCACAAAGTGCAAATCATCAACAGCTTACAAATTTTACACAAAAAGAAAATTGTTGAGGAAAACCTGAAATAGAAACAAGCAGCTTTTAACCCGGAAAGGCAAACCCAGACCATCTATTCACTACAAGAGAACTTACTGAAAAATGGGTAGCCAAAAATAAAGACCTATTCTTAGGCTTCTTGGACTTGAAAGCTGCGTTTGACTAGTCTCAAGACAACATATCTGGGATTTTGTGAAGGTTAGAAACGTCCGCGGATTAATAAACGCTGTCGAAAGTACATATGTAGACCTAGTTGGACTTAAACAAGGCGACAGCTTAATCCCCCTTTTATTCATGATATTTCTGGACGAAATCGTCGAAAAGTGCAAACACCGTGCGGACAAAACAGTGGTCGCAATGAGAAGACTGAACCCCAGTCATCTACAATATCTACTCTACGCAGATGATATAATCAAGTCAAATTACAACAAGCACTAAATATCTGGAATGAAGAGCTGAAAGCAAAAGGAATGACTATAAATGCCGAAAAAAGCAAAGTAATGTAGCTATTGAAAGAAGATCACTCTAATGAAAACTTGACAATAACATCCGACGGAAAGACCCTAGAAAGGATTTAAATACCTTGGGACTGTAAGTACTAAACCGTACCAAAAAAGCAATGTCGGCATATTACCAAATCGTCAAACAAAACTGAAACTATACAATGCTATATAGTACCTATCGTTCCATACCGAGTAGAAATTGATAAACATTTAAGTCGATTTCAAGCCACCGAAATTAAATTTATAAGAAGAATTAAAAGATAAACACGAAAAGATAGAATACGAAACGAAGTGCTAAGAGAAGAAGTAGGGCAAAAGAAGTCCATGATACAGCAGATAGAAGAAAGACTGCTGAAATGGTTCGGGCACCTTCAATGCATGGGAAAGCCAAGAAAGCAAAACAAATACACGAGATGAAATCAACCGGCAGAACACCAAAAGGAAGACCAAGTTACACTTGGGAACAACGCATACAATTAGTAGGATCCAAAAGTGGTAAGTCGCTCTCAGAAATGAAAAGAGCAAGTACAAACAGAGAGGAATGGACGAACTGGATATCACGAGGCCACAGCAACAGAGGAAGCAAAAGAAGAAGAAGTAAATACAAGACATATTTTCGTTATTTTTTATCAACTTGGCTTAAATGTAAAATCTAAATAATTTCCAGACGAATAGCACATATGAAGGATCATTCCACAGTTGATAAGTTAAGATCTTAAATTAAAAACAAACCAAAATGTTATCTTACAAAGCATCTAGTACATTAATTTTGTGTGATGGGGCCTTATCAAAATCAATTATTTGTTCTTAACAAAATTTATAGGGAGTAATTAATAAGAAAAGTAGTTCGTTTGTACGGGCCCTAGTACACCATACTTTTCATTTGTTGACTTTGTTACAGAATTTTAACAAAATTAATAATCTTTGTAAATTAAAAAAAAAAAAATATTGTTGGGTAAATTTAGGGTCATGGTATAATGAAACAATAAAAGTTTGCAATTTTTTTTATTAAAGTGAGAATTAAAAAATGAAAATCAAATTATTTGTAAGGGCTACTTTCGTTTGTACGGACTCTTACGAAGTTCAGATATTAAAAATTGGTTTTGAATCATTTTTGAAATGAAAATTTAACACTATGACTGTCTAAAGCCTGTTTTTTGCATGTTACTTCATGATCATCAACTGATATTTGATGAAATTTTGATATTCCTGAAGCAGGTTTTGCAGCTACCCATGGATGGAAATTTTGAATTTTCTCAGTTATTTCTGATTCAGAAATGAAGGAAATCCCCCTAAAAGGTACTAGAGTGGCTGCTAATGTAGCGAAATCTTTTGCGTTTTGGATAACAGCGTCATCTCCTTGACGTCGAGCTTTTTGATTTACTGGTCGCTTTACGTTACCACCGACTTAGTCAATCACGCCTTTACCGTGGGAAGTGGTAAAGTATTTCCATTCAAATTTCTTGTTGTATTTTTTAGGAAGAAAAATCAATAACGTGACCATGAATCTGTTCATATGATTTCTTTAAAAATTTTGTCATTTTCAGCTTCAACAATTCTCTTATATAAATTTGTCAGAAATGTGAAGATAGTGTTTTTATCTTTTTGCTTTGTATCGGAGCAAATTAAAAATTCTTTACATTGGCATTCAAAAAATGAAGCAGCAGTAAACAGAGTCACATTTTCTCTGTTCCATAGAGCAGTAAAAGCTGTCGTAGTTTATCTTCAAACATTTTAGTTTTAGGATAAAATTCTCATGCGTTATACATTTGCACTGCTCCAATGGAGTGTCTTTTAGCAGCAAAACATATTTAGGCCTTAATGCACAGAAGCTGGAAAACTGCATTTTATTATCTGGAAACTCTTCTGTCAATACAGAAAAACCTTCTCGTAAAAACATTGTGAGATAATGTTTTTGTAACGTTGTTTTATTCCCATCTATCCAAGTGACCATGTGTCATTCATAACAGAGCATGTTTAAACAATATCTGGACGCAAGTAAGGCTAGGCGCGCACATGCGATTTTCTGTCGAGGCGATTAAAAAATTGTAGTCGCTGTAGGAAATGGCCATACGCGCACAAGCGATAATAAACGCCGCGATTTTTTAATCGGAAAAAATTAGAGCACATGGCTTCTAATATGAGTGCGCGCATTTGCAACTAAACAATCGCTGCGATTGAATTAAGCTCTAATTTTCAGGTCACAAATTTAAATTTAAAACTGAAACACAGACAGAAGCATAAAACTCCGGTATGGACTGTCTCAAATTTGTATTTTTGTATGTTATGTTAGATGCAATTAGATTTAGTAATTCATCAAAGCTTTGTGTACCCATTCTATAATATCCTATGAATTTCTTAGGGTGCTGTCTTAAGCTTTGATGAATGTTATGGAATTGTCCATTTAATAGTCTTTAACTAACAATAGGATGTACCCAATATTTTTTTCTACGTTTTTGCTTTTAGAAGGAGCATCAAAGCCACAACACAACACTTTTTATTGAAATCTATTTTCAAACTCCCAAGTGCACGAGCATCCAACTTGCGACTGAAAAATCGCAAATAAATATGCGACTTGATCCATTTTTCTAATTTCTGAAATTATTTAGTCGCAAATGTTAGCATTCCTATTACAAGCCATGTGATCCATTTCTCACATCTAAATAGTAGCGCGACAGAAAATCGCCAGTGCGCGGACTATTTCATATTATTGCGACTACGATTTTTTAAACGCGGCGATTAAAATCGCCAGTGCGTGCTTACTCTTTCAAATTCATATGATTAATTTATTTTGGCGACTATCGCGTCGCTCAAAAAATGGATCAAATCGTGGCATAATAATCGCTTCGAATTTTAGATGTTCTGTGCGCGCATTCGTATTGATAAGTGTGTGTTTCAGCCTAAAATTCTTTCACCACAGTGGCTTTCTCTTCTTTCGATGTCACACTGAAAAATTTCTCCATTTCGTCCTCTATTTTTAAACCAATTTTTTTAACTATAGCCTTTTGTTTCCTAGGTGATCTAGACAAGCATCGCTGGCACTTCTGAACTGCTTTAGCATCAATTTGCTTGCACTTGTACGGCAAATACTCGGAATGCGGTGTAAAAGTATGTTCATCACTGAAAGTGGAATTATAGGAACTATCAAAGACTTGCTACTAATTTTTTAGCTCTTTAGATCTTTTTTTTTCTATCTTTCTTATACTTCCTTTGCTTTTCTTTTTGTTCAGGCGTAATTTTTTAAGCTTTTCGTTGTCTCCACGCTTTTACGCGTTCTTTTTCCTTGTTTCTAAATTCTGGATCTTTTTCTTCTTTCTTCGTTTTCCATTTACTATAACGCTATGTACTAGTACTTGCACCAGGAGTATCCATATTAGGAACAAAATCAGCAGAAAACTAAATAAAGAAATTTCGTGTTTGTACGGGACAAATAATAAAGAATAACTTTTATACTTTGAACAAAACAAACTCCAAACAGCGCTGCACTATTTAAGAGTACACACGTAACTTGCTTTAAATCAAATGCAAATAAAATTAAATCGTATGCGTGTCTAGACAGAGAAGTAATAACATCGATATGTGCGTTTGTACGGGACACCAATAACTGGGCTCTCATCGTGTAAGACGACGATCGTCTGACGACGTCGTTTCGACGATTGTATTGTTTCGTGTAACACTAAAATAGTTGAATCGTTTGGGTGACGTCGATTTGGACGATTCGTATAACTATTGAACTGTCAAATACCGACGATTGAACGATTGCTATTTTTCAATCTTTTTAAACTTCGATTGTTTAGTTTTGTTGATTACATTTTATATAAAAATCATAAGAATAGTAGCAAATACAAAACAAAAAAAAAAAAAATGCGTCGCTTAGAGATGTATCGGATCCTCTTTCACTTCCAACGAAAAAGTTTTTAAACAATAAACTTACTGAATCCGATTTTGCATTTTAGTTTTATTCAACGTTTTCGCTTATCAAAAAAGGCGTTTGTACTAGTGTTGGAAACTGCTAAACCAAGGAGCGGTTCGCGGTCAACATACATTCCACCAATTTTAAGACTTGGTGCTACCTTAGAGGTCCTAGCTGGAGGTGGCTACCAATGGTTGACTGATAACGACTTTGGTATTTCTGTTGGACAAAGTATCCTTTCAGAGATAGTTTGCGAGACCATAAGAGCGTTGGAACTAAAGCTCTGTCCAATCTGGATTACATGGGATATGGACAACGAAATACGAAAGGATGAGACAAAGCAGTGGTATTATCAGGAATATGCAATCCCAGGAAGTAAGTATAAATATCCTCGGTTCTTCGAATTATATTAATGATTGTATTTCCATAGTAAGTGTGTTAATTAACATTTATTATTAGTTAACTAAAAGTTATTGAATACTTACATGTTTTCGAATTTTGATTTAAAATAAGTCGGAACAAAACAACGAGCATAAATGCCATTTTCGATACGACATTTAATGTGTTTAGTTCTCAAACTGTTTCTCAAACTGTTAACAGTTTAAACGATGGACGACACGACGGGACGATGCGATTGTCATGTTACACGAAGCAAATGTTTGACGACGTAGCTTAATACAATCGTTTGGACGATGATAGTCTTAAAAGTTACGATGAGCACCCTGTTTTATTTGTCGCGATATATTACAAAAGTTTGCAAGAACACTTTATTGCAAATAGCATTTATCAAGACACTGAGGCTATGACCTTAAATGACAGATATAACTTGTAACGTAATTCATCATGGTTTACTCGTAGTAGAAAGAAAATGATGAATACCATCAGTAATCGCTATACAGTAGTCCCCGGATAATAGCACATGCACATGGGTATAGAATTGTAGTGCTTATAAGCGGGTTTTCAATTAAATTCTTATTAAGCGGGGACCCTTGTAATAGCACATAAATGTGTTTTTAGGAGGGTATTTTCTCAAATTTATAAATATATACATAATTAGATTTAGTTACAAGTTTTTTTTTATTTATTAATGCAAAAAAAAAAAAAAAACAAAATAACAAAACACAAAAATATTGTATTGGACAATATGTACGTATCTCTTAAAAAAACAAAAATGATATTAAATTCAAGTAAATTAAATTGTTAATACATACATTTAATGAAAAATATCTGAAATTTTCCTTTGAATCATTGATTTTTCAGCAGTTTCCAAAAAATGATCCTCTATTTCATCTAGAGTTTTGATAGTAAGGTTGTTTCCATCCAGGTACGTTACTAAAGTTGAATGAGCCTTAAGTGCATCTTTCCTTGAAGGAATTTCAACCACATTCTCGACTACTGGAATTTCCATCTCCAAATCTTCACCACCCGTTACTGAACATTCTTCAAATGAAACCACATCATCACAAATTTCTTGATCGGTTAAACAACCGAAACATTCTAATTCATCATCGCAATTCAGAAGCTGGTCAAACTCTTCTTCTGTTGAGAACACATCAATCTCTTCCAATACTTCTTCATCCCCAACGACTCCATCTTTTACAAACCCAGGTTTCTTAAAACAATTTTTTATAGTCTGGGGAGTAACAAACCACCAGGAACGCTTGGTAATTTTCAATGCCTTTAAAACATTAATTGATTTTACGAAATCCGGCAAAGTTTGTTCATTTTCGAATGCCAATAATTGTTTTCGTATAAGATTCCTCGTATAATATGCTTTAAAACACCTTATTATGCCTTGATCCAGTGGCTGTATAATGCTGGTAGTATTTGGGGGCAGCACACGAATTTTCACATGTTGAAGTTTCACGCCAGAAGCAATTTATGGCAACCTGCATCGTCGACAAATAATATTTTTTGCTTATTTTCCTTTTTCATCTTTTTTTCGAGGTCTGTTATTATTTGCGTCCATAATTCAGTGACCATCCATGATTTCTTTTGGTGATAGTACGGAATGGGAATCGTTGTACCTCGAAAGCAATGAGGATTTTTTGCCTTTCCTATGGCATATACAAAAATTGTTCTGTTCCATCCATATTACAAATAAACAATAAAGTTATACAATCTTTGCTCAATTTGTGTCCTGCGGGATCTTCCCCTTTTCGCATCAAAGTTCCAGAAGGTACCATTTTGTAATAAAGCCTATTTTCGTCCCCATTAGAAATGTATTTTCCAGAATATCCGTTTAATAATGATGGTAAAATATTTTCGATCCATTGCGATGCAGCTGGAACATCAGCTTCATTTCTTTCGCCGTGAACTTTCTTGAAACTAATGTTTTCCTTTTTTTGCCACCTCCAAAGCCAGCCATCGCTTGGCTCAAAATCAGTAACGTTCAAGATTTGAGCGAATTTTACGGCTTGTTCTTTTATAAGTGGTCCACTTATAACAGCATTGCGGCATCTCATTTCGTTAAACCACCTAGCAACAGCCTTATCCAGTTCTTCACTGTGTCCTAAATTCTCTATTTCTCTTTAAGCTTTCTTTTTGAAAAATACGTGTAATAGTTGAGGTATTGCGTCCATATTTTTCGATAATAACTTTTCTAGAATTCCTTTTGTCTTTAAGTGAATCCAAGATATTGATTTTGTCGAGAATTGAAAGTTCTGTTCTTTTTCTGGGTACCATGTCTAATAAAGAGAAAGTAAGTAAGAGTAATAATTCCATACCGAGATGCAATTTTACCTTTTTTTCAGATACGAAATCCTTTCATTCCTTTAAGGGAAAATAAAACAAAATATTTAATCTTTTTTTGAGGCAAGCACAGAAAGAAAAACACAAACTATCCGATCGTCGCAGGAGATACAATAACGGCACGAATGCGTTATTGTATCATTTTGCAAATGTGTTCATAGACTTGTTCATACACAATTGTTTTGCCCGTCAGCTGGCCGACCGGCGACACACTCAAGTGTAGCTGCTACCGCTGCAATTAGATACACACAAATCATGTACGTTTGTGAAATTGCAAAGCAAAAAAAAAAAATTCAATGTGCTTATAAAAGGGTAAAATACGAGGTAAAGCACAATTTTTGTTCAGATTTTTATTTGATAATAAGAGGGGGTTGCTTAAAACCGGGTTGTTATAAAGCGGGTGGAATTGCATAGGATGAATAATTTGTTGCTATTAAAAGGCTTTTGCTATTAAGGGGGTTGCTTATATCCGGGGAATACTGTAGTAGAAAAAAGACTGTCACTTAATTTTTAGCTGTAAAAAACTGGATTCAAAATAAAATTTTACTAAGGAATCGTTTGGTATAGTAAAGTTTATTAATGTTACTGGAATACATTCAAACTAAAAAAAAAACATATGAAAAAAACAATGAGACAGGTGCCGAAAATTACCATTTTCAGTGGAATGCCCAGTTTGCAGAATTTAATTGCTGTGGCATTGAGATATCACAATGTGACTGGAACATAGTGAGATCATATTCGGTCTGCGTGTGACTTACTTATTAGGTAAGGGTTGGTATTAATTGGTGATGGCTGAATTTCTGGGGAGTTAACTTGATCTGTCTGTTAACTTAGTTCAAAAGTTCTTAGACGTCAGCTCTTAAAACGTCATCTAAAGAATCTTTTTCGGCTGCTGTGGGCGCCAAGAAAATATTTATCACTGGTTCTGAAGTTTAGTGCATATATAATACTCGTAAGTTGATATTTTGTTATATCATACATAGCATGCAATTATACTCGTACAATTATAGCATGCAAAAAACAAGGTGGAACTGTGAAAGGAGAGGGAACCAGCAACTGTCAGCCTCCCGAGCTCACTATAGCAATTGTTATTATTTATGTAATTGTGCTAATGGCAGGTAACAATAGCTTAAAACCATGGAGAACATCTTTACCTCAGACACAAAAGTAAAAGAAGCGGCTGTCACAGTAACGGAACCATAAATCCCACTATTTACAGCAACACAATGCAATTGAATTGGTCGCTGGGTGAACTTATAGACCAGCCGAAAACACAGCATAAAGATAATGTTATTTAATCAGTATAAAAACATCGAATAAACAAGGTACGTTTTGAGAGCGTAAAGGGTATCAGTCCAACAAACTCGCACGAAATACAATACATAAATTGTTTTTTTTTTTTTTTTTTTTGTGCTGAAAATTGAATTCTTCTAGTGTCATCGGAAGGCATAATTCATAAATTTTCGAGCAAAACACGATATATGATCAGGGCACACATACATACGGTACTTTGCGTGACCATTTTCAGCATAAAAAATACATATGTAGCCTGCATTTTACTGAAAAAATATTGCAATCATATCCAGCTTGGCCAATATTACACAAATTTACTTTTGAAAGGGTTAATCCTTTTATTTTTATCAGTGGACCACAGGCTCGAACGAAATACAAAAATAATTTTTTTTTACCAGAGCTAAATATTGTCATCAGGAGGCACAATTCATAACTTATTGTTCTCCTGCGAAATGCGACAAGTGATGAAGGCATACGTACATACGGTATTTTGTGTGACAATTTTAAGCATACAAATACATAGCCTGCATTTTACTGAAAAAATATTGCAAGTATATCCAGCTTGACCAACGCTATATAAATCTGCCTACTTAAAACCGATTTTAGTAAAATGAAAATTGTTGGTCGGTTTTTGGCGCCGCACCTACGGTTTTTTGGATGACGTACATATAACATCAAATAAATATTCACGAATAGAGAAACAATGACTTGATATATTGCTGAGTGCCGTAACAGATTGCGGATAGTAAACACAGTAGACAGCAACAACTAAGACAATTCCAAATCAATAGTCACCACCTTTTTATCGATTTTAAAGTCACCTATAATAGTGTATATAGAGAGAAGCTATACAGAGCCATGTCTAGTTTTGGTGTCCCTGCCAAACTCTTCCGTCTGTGCAGGATGACCATGGAGAACGCTACTCGATCAAGGTTGGCAAAAACATCACCGAAGCTTTTGATGTCAAGAAAGGACTACGACAAGGTGACGTGCATAGTTTTCAAGCTCACATCAGGGGTACGATCTTTCAAAAGACATTGACGTAATTGAAAGAACGCAGCCGGCTATCAGTGGCGCTTTCGTGAGTATTGAAACAGATGCTGCAAAAATGGGTTTAGTTGTTAACGAGGGCAAAACAAAATATATGCTGTTATCATAAAAAGACAATCAACATCGATGACTTGGGCAGAACATCACAGTAGACATCTATAATGTTGAGGTAGTTAAGGCTTTGTCTACCTAGGCTCTACTGAAAATTCAAACAATGACATTTGAGCAGAGGTCAAGCGAAGAATTACTCTTGCCAACACCTGTTTCTTTGGGCTAAGAAGGCAATTGAGTAGCAAATCATCTCATGACGTTATTAAAGGCTGGTGAAAACACCCTTGATATTTTTGATAAACAAATTCTTCAAGTAATTTTTGGTACCGTTTGTATCGACGGGAAATAAAACAACAAACTATACCGCTTGTGCAGTGCAATGGACCTAGTTCGAATGGTTCAAATTCGTCGCCTGAGGTGGTTAGTGTATGTAGAGCAAATGGACATGAACGCTCCGGCCCGGAAATTCTTCGAATCCATCCCAGAGGGACGACGCGGTAAAGGAAAACCTTACCTAAAGTGGCGCATACAAGTGGAAATGGACCTCAATCAACTCTGTGTGTAAAACTGGTAGCTCAGGTCTACCCCTGACTGTAGCGCCATCTAAAGTAAAAGTAAAGTAAAGTAGGGGTGGCCACGGTGTAATGGGTATAACCACAGCCACCCGAGCATAAAAAGGAAACGAATAAAATCCAAGTTTCTCCAACCACTACATCAAATGGAGTTCTGCCTGGTAGTAGAATGGACTCAAAATCTAGTCTGGTTGCGTCGAGATTTGGATATTTTCTTTTGACTGACGCTGAGACCAGTTTAACAATCCTTAACCTAAGGTTTCCTATCAAATTACATACGTTTTATGTCGGTGTGCTGATAAACCGTACATCTATCTAAAGAAAATTTCTCTTCTTATAATAAACTATTTGAATCGAATTTATTTATTATTTATAACAAAGAGTTTCTTCACGATTCCGAGAGCAAGACTGTCAAGAAGAAGTTTTTCAATTATGCCGTTCAGAGAAATAAACTGTACGTCACTTCCTTTCATTTGAAAAGGATATAGGACGTACAGCTCAAGTGGTTGCTAGAAGCTAGGCAGTGCTCTGTACGGTCTGTTACCATCAAAATGTTAATCTATTTATTTATTCTATAATCTTTGGTCAATTGTTGATCCAGGTCATTTCATATTTGCACTTATAAATCTGTACAATTCATGGAAAGTTTTGGAATGTGGATCTGCCTAGGTACAATCTAGCAAGTCCCTTACACCAGAAAATTTGTCATTCTTGCTAAAGCTGTTTCGCTCTTCTAAATTCTTTTTGATTGAAAAGAATTAACTTACGTACATACGTAGCATACATCCTGTTAATGCAACTGCTCAGTAGCATGACATGATTTGGACAGAAAGAATAACGATAGGAAATAATTTTGGTGTACCTGGTGATTACAGAAAGTTTGATATTATTTGTTTCTCTTAATACGACGGCAAGGTGAAAAGTTCTCGGCCTGACAAAGATTGCGATTTTCAGTTAAAAAATGATTTTATTTTTCTACATAATCTCCCTTGATTCCAACACACTTGGTCCAGCGTTTCTCCAACATCAGTATTCCTTTTCAGATGTGAGAGTCTGGAAGGCTGTGAAAATATTCATCTACGGCCCTCTCAACTTCTGCATTGGATGCGAAGCGCTTCTCAAAAACAAATTTCCTCAAGTTTAGGAACAGTTGGAAGTCTGAATAGGGGGGATGGCCGAGCAATTCGTACCCCAAATCGCGCAGTTTTCACATCGCCAACGCACACTTGTGTACAGGTGCATTGTCCTGGTGAAAGATGAGTTTTTTCTTCTTCAAGCCAGGCCTCTTCTCGTGAATTTTGGCATCCAGATGGTCAAGAAAGTTAATATTCGCCTGTAATTGTTCTGACTTTCTCAAGGTAATCAATTAACAGGATCCCTTTCGCATCCCAAAACACACTGACCATGACCTTTCCGGCAGATGCGATCGACTTCGCTTTCTTTGGCGCTGAACCACCGGCTTCGACTGCTGTTTCACTTCTGGCGTGTAGTGGTGGACCCATGTCTCATCCAAGGTGACAAATCGCCGCACAAAATCGGTCGGATCCCTATTGAATGGGTACAACACGGTTGGACATTAGGTCCCAAACAGGAAGTTTTTTTATTTGCTACGTTTTATTCATGAGACCCAATTGAATTTTTTTTTTTTTTTTTTTGTATTTATTTTCCGTTGATTATTGTTTAGGTGAACACAATAGCTAATGAAACGTTATTCTGCAACACGCAACACTTGTCATAGATACACTTATTGTTTCGACTGGAATGAAGCCGAAACCTTATCAACATTTAGGTGTGCATCTACGAAACGTACTTGACACTTTTAGATTTCCCCTAAAAACTTGTTGTTAACTTTTTCGAACTTCTACACATTCCACCACACAGTCCTCGTGCCTGATACATCCAATGTTGCTAGCGAAAAATCCGAAAAGAAAAGTGAACTTGCGTGCGCATACGAAGACTGATATCATAAAATTTCCATTCGGATTCGGAACAGAACCTAGGATACAAAATGATTAGTTGTAGTTCAACTGTGTTGAGACGTGGTAGCAGTTACTCACCTACGTGGTTTTTGAATTGATAAAAAAATAAACAACCCAAGTTGTTCCGTTTAATTTATCGGCATCGATACGTGGGTGATACTTCTGGGTTGTCCCGAAGTTTTTATTTATTTATTATTTGATGGAATTCGGGAAACTCAAATCACGCTAAAGGGAAATGTAAAATTTTTTGGCAAAGGAAATCTTCGATGACCAAAACTGTGGTGCCCTAATTTTCCTAATTACCTGTTAGATCGCAACAAAATTGGATTACTCCCAACGATTAAACAGCGTAACTTGAATCATTAGAATCTTAGGGATTTGCTGCTGAATAGCATCACGTTCGCTAAACTCTTTGCTCTCCGAGGACCTTCATTTTGTCGTGTTTCTATGGTGCAATTTTTTCCCTCGGTCTATTTACAATTTTTTTTTTTAGTTATTGAAGAACGCGTTACGGTTTGATGCGGTGTTCCCATGAGTAAGTGTTTTCCAAGTGATGTGCATACAGAAGAAAAAAGGAAAATGTTTTCATTCGGGATGAATCACTCTCATTGTCGAATAGGATGATGATGATGCCGATGGCTGTGATTACGATGTTCCAGTTCATGAGTGGTAGGATGATCACAGTGTTGATGATGATCATGATGATGCACTTCAGTGTAAAATAATTTTATAATTAAAATTTGAAAAGAAAATTTTATTGCACAAGTGGCTAATTGCAACTGCGGTAACAGGCATAAAAAGAAAGGATGAAGAAAAAAGGATACGCTAATTCTGATTTTCTTTTGTATCTTATTAATCCGGGAGCTAAGTGCTTAAATGGTTCCCTCCGTTGAGTGAAAATATTACGTTGTGCAATTGTATTTATAGTATTTGACACAGATTTGAAATTCCAATTCTAAGTGAATACATTTTTCAAAGTGTGTGATTCTAAGAAAAAGTGTAATGAAATGTTGCTGGAATACGTTATCCTGTTCTTTTGTGGATTATTAATCGACAAATCTACAGCAAGCAGTAAGTTATGGTATTTTAATTATGTATTCAGATATTATCATGCATCCTTTGAACACTAATTAAATATAGAACTGCCTGTGTCTTCTGTCTGAAGAAGTCAAGTTAAATTATCTTGCCACATGAAGTTAATTAGGAATGTCTTCATTTCGCATATACATACATGTATGTACACATATCAGAGCCTAATCTTCTCCTTAGATAAACAAAGAATAATTCATTTATACAAAATGTGTACACAGAATGGGTTGTTGAGTGGGGGGAAGTGATGAGTATTAATTTAAGGTGGCATCTCTTTGTCTCGCTTCCATTAACCTAAGATCTACAGTTTGTCAATTAGTTCAAGAATGTCTTATGTACTGTAGTAGATATTTATCTAAAGGTTTTCAGCCATAAACCTACGTCCAATTTACTACCATGCGCCTTCTATGAATGTTGAACATACTTCAGAAATTTTCATTTAATGCTTTATGAGCCATTATATCTTTTTGGTCTATTAAGTCTCTACTTGAGTAGATATGGGTCTACATATGAGCATGTCATTGACGTAGTTTGTTGATCTTTGTGTCCTGATGAAGAGAGCTAACAATGAAGACATAAATATGAAAAATGGGGTTGTTCTGTTTATGAGTAGCATTAAAGTGCTGCATTGATTTTGTTATTAAATTTGATGGGAAAATGTTTTCGTATTTTAAGCTTAATGGAAGCCTTGAGCTGAGATAATATTTTATACATTCTGTAAAAATTTTCAGTGAACGTTTCTGGTGAAATGTGGACCCAGAGTAATCTTCTTGTCATATCTTAATCTTGAAAAAGATAGGCTTTTTACGTTTTGATATTTAAAAAAAAAATAGTACCATTAAGTAATTAACTTAAATTAAATTTATATTATTGGGCTATAAACATTTAATTGAAAATATTATTTGAAGTTTAGTGGGTTGTAGGGTTATCTCAGTACGTGGGGTTAAGTTTAATGTGTGAATTAAATTAAGTACAAAAAATATACCCTTGTTTTTAAAATATTATCAGTTCTTGGTTTTTATGTTGTTCAATAGCAGCAGTTTATAAGTCTATAAAATAAAATAAAGATTAGTTCAATAATTTTAAGATTCATTTAAAAAAATAATTATCTCTTACTCATTCTGACATAGGAAGCATATTTTTACACATCCATGTCGGACTACGCTAAATTTGAACATCACATTGGAAACTTATGCCAAGTTCACATCACATACTCGTAATATGAAAGTGTTTATATAAGATACTACTCTTAAATGCAACAGTATTTCAAAATAAAATACATGTTCCACGTAAAAGTCTCCTTGTGATAAATTTACGAAAGGGTTTGATTTTAAAAGAGTTTGGAACCTTATTTTCACATCTTATCTGAATTAACTCAATTTAGAATCGATTTTTTTAATCGGATGCTGTTGTTATACGCCACAAATTTTACAATGAGATTACATTAAAATCGCTAAAATCCGGCAAAGTGTTTAGGCCGCAGCTGGTCATACATATGACAGACAGATAGAATTGTGAACGAGACTCACGAAACTCACGAGATTGATCAAAATCATGAAATCGAACATTTACAAAAAAGCAATACGAGTACTTGGGCTTACAAATAGGTGCAAGTAAAGGAGTAAATATAACGTTTGTTAAGTGTAAATAACAGTTTATTTGAAAACAAAAAAAGGGAAAATCACACATTAGGTTTTGGTCATCTTCGTATGACATTGGAAGGACATAATATTTATAGTACTTTGCCACCGCGATCATTAACTCCTGACAAGAAGCTAATTTAAGAAAGCAAAATTTAGATGCAATAAGGGACAAAGTAAATGTGAACAAATATGAAAAAAATTAGGTATATGTGCCAACAAATAGATATATGTGTCCCAAAGTCGCCAATATTCTCAAAAAGGTTCCAAAATCTACTAATTTCGAAATGTCGTCTCCCCGGGTCCTAACAGTCAAAAGTTCGCCTATCGATAACCCTGCCTATGACAAGCTGTGTTTCGAAATTTTTTAAAATCCAACCCCACATCTTAAAATTGAATTTGAATTTCGATTCATAATTTGTTTGTCATTTTACAATTTTTGTTATTTGCCTGGACTATGGATGTAACATTTTTAACGTCTGCCAGATTAGACTTTTCACAATTCATAGTTTTCAAAAATGTTAAAACAGGATAGAGTTTTTCTTTTTTAAATAATTGGTGGAATATTTAAACAAACATTAAAAACACTAAAAATTATTTCGATAAGGGAGAACATCTAGATATACATACATATATGTACCTATATAATACAATTTTGTTTTTCATTTTGAAAAATACTAGTTTCAATTCATTTATCAATACTGGGGAGTCCAACTCACTTACTCTCAAATTTGGTAATACTTAGCGAAAGGTTGACAAATTCTCATCTGGTGCCAACAAGGATTGAAAATGTAGTGTTAAATGAGATCCGAAGGATCTTTTGTTTTAAACACAGTTTTGACAAATTAGGCAAGTAAGCAGAAAAATTTGGCACGAGTACTTCGAAGTCTTATATTGCACAAAAGTCAAAGATTGATTTTCCTTGACCACTAATGGAAGCCAGTTCACCACTCCAATCGGAATTAGACACACAGATCAAAGTCTTCAAATAGTTCTGCTAATAATCTTCCATTTTTGTTGACAATTTCATCCTTAGAGTTGTGATTTTCTAAACAAAAATTCTGATATTTACGAATCCTGGTATTTAAGTCTCGAATAATCATCACATTATAAAAACCATAGTTATTGCAAAATTCCTTTAAAATCATTCAACCAATTATTAGAATTTAAATTTAAGGAACAATGAAATGTAGTGAAGTGATCATTTTACTCTCAATACGTCTAAATTGAACAGACTTAATGCCATAGATTTTAACTCCACTAACTCTGACATTTAAAATATTTTAAAAACTCAAGGAAAGGAAGGAAAATAGCTTCTTCCACAAATGATTCAAATAATATTATTATATCATTATTTAATATACATAATACCCTCTTTGAAAATATATCAGAATGACAGTGGTGAATTTATGGATAATTCTGAGATGAAAATATAATATTGATGATTGAAAATCAATGGGTTTTGATGTACTCTCAGTCGGTTTTCTTATTTTGTCTTTGAGGTACTTGATTTTTTGAGTAAATTTTTATTTTGGCAAAAATCATTATTATTAACTATTAATTTTTGGTAGGCCCAGATTGTTTTCTCTTTTTGTTTCATCACAGAGCATAGAAACACTACGCTCTCAGTATAGCTTTACACAACAATTTATTGTTGCATCATTAAAAAATCATATATCGATCTTCGAACTTACAGGTTACTTAAAACAAACAGTAATAGTCCAATCAATGCCGATGAATAAACAGTATTTTTAAATTCTGTTCGAGATAAGCAAACATTAATTTTTCTGCAAATCTGATCAAACGTACATATGCAACTTTTAATTGACTCATTGTTACCATAATTGGTTTTATGCATATTTGCAAAAAAAAAATTCTCACCCGAATTGACTTTTGGGGAGTATATGCATTTGTAAGAGAAATTAATTCTAGTGAATTTATATGATAATTAATTATATCGCGAATAAACATGACAGAAGTTGCTTTCTGCCTGAAACTAAAGGTTCGTAAGCTAATCAATTTACACCTTCTGTCAGAATTAGGAACAAACATATTTAATTTGCGAATAGCATACTCGTATCTCGTGAAGTTTTTTGTGAACTCGTTTCAATTTAAGCTCGCGAATACCGTGAGGTGATGGATCTGTATTTTAAATGAAACAACAACGGTGTGAGATATCAAATTGATTCTGGCTTTATTTTGAAGCTACATTCATGCCATTATGCATGAATAGCAGGAATAGCACATCATTTAAATGGCCGCCTCGGCTAGTGCTTCAAGCGGTCGGACAAATTTTTGATGATTTGGTCTAATATGTGGGGCATTATTTCGGCAATAGCGTCTCGAATGTTGGCCTCGAGCTCGTCCAAAGTGATTGACTTGTTAGCGTAGACTAAAGACTTGACGTAATCCCAGAGAAAATAATCGAGGAGTGTCAAGTCGCATGATCACGGCGGCCAATTGATGAACGGTCGCCAGTCGCCAAATTTCTCCTTCATCAATTCGGGCGTTGCATCGCTTGTATGGCATGTAGCGCCGTCATGTTGGAACCACAGTACGGATATATCGATGTTGTCGAGCTCTGGCCACAGAAAGTCGGTTAACATCGCTCTATACCGAGGACCATTGACGGTAACGGTGTCTCCTTCCTCATTTCGAAAGAAATAAGGTCTGATGATATCGCCGTGCCATAAACCGCACCAAACAGTCAATCTTTGTGGATGCATTGATTCTTGGTCGAGCACTTGTGGATTGTGAATGTTGACATAGCCGCTGAGCCAAAAATGGGCCTCGTCCGAGAAGATGATTTTTTGGCCAAAATCCAGATCTCCGGCCTTCATTTCCAGCGCCCAATTAGCGAACTCACGGCGTTGTCTATGATCGTTTGACTTCAATTCTTGAGTCAGCACAATCTTATATGGATGTAGGCCCAAATCTAATCGCAAAATAAGCCTGGCTGACTCTCTGGCGATGCCCAATTCAGCTGATCGGCGCCGAATCGATATTTCTTGGTCTTCTTCGATACTGGCCGCTACGGCGGGTATGTTTTTTTCACTTGGCACCAATCTCTGTCTGGTTGATGGCTTAATATCCAAAGAAGTGCACTCACGCTCAAACTTTTCCACGAATTGCCTGCGCACTGGAACCGTGATGACGACCAACCTCATTACGAAATTCACGTTGCGTATTTACAACAGAGCCGGAATTTCGACAATATTTTTTAATAATTTCCACACGTTCGGAAAGCGTCAAATGATGCATGACCTTACCGAATATTTTGACAGCTGGATGTCATTGGTAACTTTGACAGCTGCTGGAGCATAACAATTGGAGAAACTATTATTGCTATCTGGTCATCTTTTAAATACGATCTGACAAATGAGCTGTCCTTGCTATTACTTTTAAGAAAGCCTAATGTGGAGTTTGACTTGGCAATGGCGTAATCATAATACAAGGAGAAATTTAGTTTGTTGTTAAATATGACATCTTTGAGAGAGATCTTTGATTTCATAAGAATTGCTGAAGTCTATAATCTTTTATAAAATAATCATAAAAAAGCGGTATTGTTAATAAAAATGCAATGGACTTTCGTTTTTCTCTCAGGTATAGGCGCGAAGCTTTCTCGTAGAAGGAGATATTTGAACCGCTATTTACGTCAGGTGTAATAATTAACAGAGAGCCGTCATTTTGCATATCAAATGGAGAAATATAATAGTTGATTTCCAAGCAATCTGTTAGGTTCGAGTCAAGCAAGGATCTAATCAATGCATTCGGATGATGTTCGATACGTAGAAGTTTGTTTTTGTGAGGTTGATCAGATTCATATAATTATTTTATTCGAGAAATATTTTTTGTTTGTTCTTCTAAATTTACAGCAACAGAATTTTAAAATTTGTCCTTCAAATTTTTCTAGCTCTTTCGCTATATAGAAAACCATGAGCAGAACCCGTATGCCAGAATTGGAGGAATTAATGCTTTATATAAAAGTACTTTTGTATTTTTGGCCATTGCTCTGGAGTGAGAACTGGGTTAAGTGTAGCAGTTACAGCTTTTGCTTTAGATAGCGTCTTTCTTGCATGCTTGTTAAAAAGGAACCTATTATGAAAATAAATTCCTAGGTATGTAATTTCAGGGCGCAGAGGTATGGGTTGGTTATTAATTTGTAATGAAAGTGTTTTGCTATCTTTAACAGCAAGTCGATGGCCTTTTCCGCTAGCATTCCGGAAGCATGTCAAACTACATTTATCGTAGTTAATACTCAAGCCCCATTTTTGAAGGTGAATGGGAGTTTTTGCTCTATTTTAAACATTGCTTTTTGTGGTCTTTTATCGCTAGCTGTAATCGAGGTAGCATCTACAAATAGAATGCCCTCCAGTTCGTTGTCTACACAGTTTTGGAATGGAAAGTCATGCAAGTATATAATGAATAAAATCGATCCTTGTGGAATTCCTGGCAATATTGGGAATAAATCTGATTTTTCAGATTTTATAAATATCGAAGAATTCCGATTTTCGTGAAAATTTGAGATAATTCGAATAAGCCACTTAGGAAAGAGAGAGAATCAAATGCCTTTTCGATTTTAACCTAAATACTAGTAGTACATTTTTTGGATCTTAAATTTATTTACTATTTTGTTACAGAGAAGGAGCGTGACTTGTTCTGTGGAATGTCCTTTTCTAAAGACAAACTGGTTACAGGTATTATATTCTTCTCGTTGCAGAATATGTTTATTGTTTCCGCTAGTATTTTTTCGAAAAGTTTCCCAATGTTCGAGAGGCCTAAAACTTTTTATTCCTCTGGTAGATCTATTTTTTTGCAATACGTAATAATTTTGCAATTTTCCAAGCTGAGGGGAAATAGCCATTATTAATGCAGTGGCTGAATATAGATGATAGCAGCGTACCGAGGGAATGACAGCTTTTTCGCAAAATAAAGTTTGATATACCATCAACTCCTGACGATTTTTTGTTTTGCTGAGTACCGAAAAATGTTTTCTTTAAATGCTTGGGGGATGGGACGTATGTCCTTTACCCTGTTCTTAAAAGCGTTGTTGAGGTCAATATAGGCTCTTTGATTAATAAATTTGCTAAGACATTGTTAAGTTGACTTTATTGAGATACTTGTGGAATACTATTTTTAACCCTTTTAGCCAGGAGCTCCGAATATTCATGAGTTTGATAGTAGGGTCAGAAATGTTTTTGTATCTATGGTTCTTAGGTTCACATATGACTAAGTTGGATTCTACAATAGCTCCAATTTTTAAGTTTAGCTGAACAATAATATCATCGATTTGCAGATTTGAAATGTTTCTTTCGGAAGGTAGTGAAGGCTAAACACTTCCCAATCAGTGTTTTTGAAACTTCTAAATGATGATGGTGAGGATAGGAAGAAGGAAGAATTATTGTCGAGCCTTACATTAATGGAAATACGAAAATGATCTGAATGTGTTGCGAATGTCCGTATTGTTAAATACTAAGCTGAAAAGACCTTACAATTTGATATACGAGTATTAATCTAAAAGGCGTTGTGATTACATCATTCCGACGACCTATTAATATCTGACTGAAATTGCTTGTAGTCTACTATATAAAACAAGAAAAAAATTTCAAATCATATGCGAAAGTTAAAATATTTCAAAACTGAAATACTTTATGGACATCATTCACAAATGAAGTAAATAGCAACAATAGGTCTAGACTGACGTTGGGGGACGCCAGGAGCTATTACGCGAGATGTGAAACCATCGACCTTTACCATTTGCCTTCTGGTAGCGACATAAGGTATATGAATACCCTTATACTAATTTTAGGACACGGTCTTTTTTTTTTTTTTTTTTGTCGAAAGGGGAAGAGACAGGGAGAAAGACAGATTGGTGTAGTTGGTTTGAAACTCAGGTGGCATTAAGTTTCAGTGAACTCCAAGGGTGGCATCCAGATAAATGGGGAGTATTTTTGTTTTGCTGCCCTCTTGATGTTATCATCACGATCAAGTTGCATTTCAACCCTATGACCACCCTACTGCCAGTGTTATGCCTTCGCAGTAGACTTGATATAAGCTTTCCCAATTAATCGACTTTTTTTATTTATTTCATGCGAAATAAATAAATGATTCTTGACATAAGGATTTGAACCGTGAAACAGCAACGTGACAGGCGATAGTGCTACCACTGCACCATGGCCATCCCCCAATAATAAAAAAAAAAACACTTATGCTGATTATTAGAAATAATTTATTGTACCGCGAAAAAATGTATATCCTTAAAAATGCTTCCCAATAATTTTAGAATCGCAGAAAGCTTTGATGTAGGTCGATAGTTTTCGACTTTTTTTTCGAACCGCTTTCAGAAATTGTAATTATAAAGGAATATTTTCATGCATTTCCATGCAATAAGATAATTTCTATTTCAATGGATGAAATTATGGAAGATAACATTTTTTTTAATATTACCGCGAGAACTTCATCCGGCTCTGGATTGCTATTTAAATTTAGATTTTCCAGCGCGTTAATTACATCTTCATCCGAAAACTGCAACACACCTAGATATGGATGTCCAAAAGTTCAGAAACATTAACGTAGTAGTTTCCCGTCAACTGCATTTGAGACTTGCAATATACTGACTCGAAAAAATTTGGTAAACAGTCACAAGCTCAATTCAAATCTGTTGAACTTACTCGTACATTTCAAATTTAGGCAAGTTTGAGGTTTTTGCTTTCGAGTAACTCCAAATCGATTATTACGGCTATTATATTTTACCGACTACTCTATAGACAAGACATATTGATTATATAAAACATATTGTTTAAAAAAAAAACTCATCTTTTCATGATTTGAGACTGTTTATAATATATTAATTAATTAATAAATTAACAAAAAAAAAAAAAAAAAAATTGTCCCCTTTCATCGCGGCATTCTATCTCAGTATTCTACGATTTCTTAACATACTTAGTAACTACATTTTTCGCGCGAGATTGCTAAAATTATAACAAATAGAATACCTAGGATCATAGGCTATATATGTAGATGTGGTAATTGTATTTCATTCGTTTACTGTAATATAATGCAGACTTTGAAAGATAAACTCAGAAAAGCTACGCAGAGTATTTCAAAACTCATGTGATTTTTAATCAGTAGTCTCCGAAACTGAGCCACATCTCTAAAATCATTATTATTAAATCTTGGCAGGTGAAAACTTTTTCCTTTAATACCTGAACGGTGTCCTAAAATTCACGCAAGATTTAAAATTTGCACCATTTGTGCGGTAAAGTGTTGCCAACGAAAATAAAAAAAAGGACAGCGTGACAGTTGACAGTCCTGGGTTATTAAAAATGGAGTACTACGAGTACACTAAAGAACAACACGTTTTAATTGTTGAGCAATATTTTAAAAATAATGAAGGTTTGGCAGCTACAGTTCGCAATTTTCGAACAAAATATGGTCGGAATAGTGACTTAACTTCATCAACTGTGAAGAGATTAATTCAAAAATTTGGTGAGACTGGATCAATTAGTGATCTTAGACACTCTGACCGTCCTTTAACAAGTCGTTCAACATAAAACATCGAAGCAGTTCTTGAGACTGTTGTTGAGACTCCAGAAAAATCAATTCGGCATCGTGGTCAAGAATTGGACATTTCGAGAAGCTCTCTACGGTGTATTCTCACTAAATATTTGCATCTTCATGCATACAAAGTGCAATTGACTCAAGAACTGAAGCCTACTGACGACGCACAGCGAAGAGAGTTCCTTGAATGGATTTTGGAACAAAAACAAATGGATTTGCTGATTTTTCAAACAAATCATCTTCAGCGGTGAGTCGAATTTGAGGTTCAGAAAATCCACGAGTGATTGTTGTGTGTGCGGATTTTGGGCTGGAGGCATCATCGGGCCATTCTTCTTTGAAAATGCGGCTCGTCAGGGTACTCATGTCGTAATTTTTAGGACGATCCTCGTCCGAACTATACTAGTGAACGCTATTGTCATTAATTTGCTTCACATAACTCTATCACTATCGTGTCGTCTATCGTCCAAAGGTTGAGAACTTTAAGTAGATTTCTTTGACTGCCAAACTTAGTTGAAACGTCATGTTGACTGTCATCAATTACATTTGTGCCAAAAATATTATTTTTTTTTTAAAATAGGCAATAGCAGTTAATGGTGCTCACTATCCCGACATGATAATTCAGTTTTTTGTGCCTAAATTGCAAGATATGAATGTGCATGATATGTGGTTTCAACAAGACGGTGCCATATAGCCCGAAAAACAATTCAATTGCTGCACGAATCATTTCCTGGACGTGTAATTTCTCGTTTTGGTTTAACGTCGTTGGATTTTTTTCTTTGGGGTTTTTTTGAGTTTAAGGTTTATGCCAACAAGCCCGTGACCACTCATGCGTAAATTGGGCGCTCTATCAACGAAATTTATTCACATTTATGCAAAACGGTCATGGAAATTTTCGACAAAAGAGTACGTATGAGCCAACAAAGACGTGGAGCCCATTTACCCGATATGCTATTCCATACCATGTATACTTAATGAATCAATAAAACATTTACAATTGTTTTAAACAAAAACCTGATTTCTATCAAAATTGCTTTCATGTCAAATTGTGCTGGTCTCTTTTTCGATATAGCAGCTATTGTTCACCGAGTAATTTATATCTAAGTTCTAAATACTACACCAAACGTGGAAACTAACGTTCACTTTGTAGGTAAGTGCTTAAGTTTTTACTCCTGTCTACGGTGAAGTCCTTTGTATCACTTTTCCATGGTAAATATTTCACTTCATATATTTTCATATATTTGTTAGTTAAGATTTCGCGTAATGTCCTCCCCCCCTATGTTGTTTGTTAGCACATCCCCATATCCTTCCTCCACTACCTCCTATTTTGAGATTTTTTACATGGAATTTAGAAACCAAATTTCATTAAAATTCTTTCGGTATTTCTAGGGTTGGGCGCGCAATAAAGTATCAGCTTCCTACACTTGAGTTTACTACGATATCTGGAAAAAAACTAATTCAGGAAGAAAAACTCGCATTAAAAAATTCTTCAAACCAAAATCCCTAATTAATATTAATTTTTGGCATAATGTTGTTTGTCCCACAAATTAATATTAATTCGAGACCTATTTGTAAACTTTCTTACAGTTACATGCAATAAAAATTGCGTTGCTGTTTTCATGTTCCAAGATAACAGGTCTTGATTTCTTGTTTAGGTATTTGTAGACGTAAATCAGTCATAAAGACTTAATGGAGTTTTATTTGTGTTTCTAGCTCTTGATAGTATGACGCACATAAAGTCCGGAGTGCTCCGGGATTTATAAATTTACTTTTAAATTATTAAAAAAAAAGTCGCATTATTTCAAGGGAGCTAAGAAAGATCTAAAAGTAGAGTATGGACACAGAGGTCTTACTTTTTAGTGGAAAGCTACATTATCCAGGAATCTTGTACACTTGAAAACACATTTTGTAATTAAATTTGCATACATCTGTAGCTATACAATTTAAACACGCATTGTATCTACAAGGATTTTAATGTTTCTGTAGGTATTTTACAAATGATTTAAGAAAGAAAACACACAAAAAATTATTACAAAAATCTCGAATTCATTTTCACTTTTTCGACATTTCATTTTTCGAGATTTTTACTTCCTCGTTAACCGTGTTTGGAAAGAATGGGAAGCTATGTTATCATTTCTAAAAGCCAACAATCTCAATTTGATCTTTCCATTTTTATTCAAAACAAACACTTTTCGTTCCGTGTATATCTATCGCCTTCATCCCCCCACCATCCTAATTCTAAAACCACCAAAAAGATTTAAATCAAATCGGTGTAGTATTTAGATGCTTCTACCTGGAAATAATTTGAATCAGACTATGGTAAGATACAGGGGATTGAGTGCAAACAATTATCAAATATTTTGTTTGACTGATAGCTTTACCATCCTACTCAGGAACCATCTAATAGATTTTTATGAAATTTGATTCTTTGGTTTGGTCTTATACACAGACGATCCCATATAAAAATCGTCAAAGTCACATACTTGTAGTGCGATATGTGGGGTGAGATTCCAAAAATCGCCTCCATCGCGCGTCTATGTACTCGTACTTAAGAACCATTGCATGGATTTTGATGAAATTTTGTTTGTTAATTTGGTGTGCTGTTTGATAGTTCAGTAAAAAAATCTTTAAAATTGTATGTACAAGTGGCTGTTGACAAGTTCGCGGTCTAAGGCATTAAGTGAAAAAAGAGATCCGATTAAGAAATTTTATTTCTCAATATAATCTCCCTCGAGTGAAATTCATTTCTCACATCGGGCATACAGTGCCTTATCCGGTTGCCAGACGTCACGCATTTGGCGGGACAGTCCCGCTTTTAACCTTCTGTCCCACCAAGTGTCCCGCTATAGGAAATGTCCCGCCATTGTCCCGCTTTTCCGACATTTTCATTTTATTTAATTTTCATTTATAAGAATATTTAATTTGTTTGAGTTTCTAAGGTTTGAAAGAAACTTATGAATTAATTCGTAGCTATTTGTGTTTCCACCTTGAAAGTGGTTGACGTTTTTCGGCTCAGAACGCTACCAGTAGCTATTTTACCTCACGTGCTACTGAAAACACCCCTGAACTGTCACCTATTATAACGCTTCTCTGTACTGTCACTCTGAGTTACTGCTATTAGCGCGCGTTTGTGATATAGTTTAGATTCTAAAATACAATTAAAAATGGCCAGGACCTGTGCCTATACACACAAGAATATCTCATACACAAATGGAAGCAAAATAAAAAACAGCAAACGACTGGTTTCTTACAATAACGTTTGGGAGTAAACTTATTCGTGGCTCAACAAATCAGCAAACAATTATGCAGCTGAATGCAAGTTGTGTTGTACGAAATTTTCTATACCACATTCTGGTGAATATGTTATTAGAAAGCATATGAAGTCCATGAAACATAAATCACCAGTCAAGCAAAATTTTTCAAGGGTATCCATTGAACCTCTTAACAAGTAATAGCAAAATCAGTTTCAGAGGCATCATTTGCAAATCATATAGTAAAATACACACAGTCCTATAATTCATTATCTTGTTCTTCCCAACTTTTTAAGGAATTGTTTGCAGACTCGAACGAAGTGCAGAAAAATTGTTGTAAACGTTACGTGTTGTAAACGAACAAAAAAAAAAAACGTCAATTAATAAATATTTTGTTATATTGTTCTAAACTATCTTTAACTTCTTATTTACATGTATTTTTAAAATGTCCCGGTTTTTCCATCGTTTTGTCCCGCTTTTCAGATTTATTTGTTGGCAACCCTAGTACCTTAATACCACCGAAAAAATATTCTTTTTCATTGCCTTCAAAATGACTTTCTACGGCCGTCTTGATATCGTTCTCATCTGCAAATCTCCGGCCTCGTAACTCCTTTTTCAAATTGAAAAAAAAGTCGCTCGGGACCAAGTCTGGGCTGTAGGGCGGGTGGTTGAAAAACCTGTGTCTTTTAAGGCCTGTTTCGAAACCCGCGCAGTGTGAATAGGCGCATTATCCTGCAAAAACAACACTACGTGCTTGAGTTTAATACGTCGCTTCCCTAAGACTGCTTCACGTGCCTGACTCAAGAAATTCGCGTAATATTAACCATTCATCGTAGTCCCCTTTGGCAGATTTCCACCTTGAATTTCTTTGGCGGCCTCTCCTCTTTTTCAATCCACTACATAGACCCTTGTTTGGACTCCGGATCGTATTGGCGAACCCAAGTCTCATCTACAGTTACGATTCGGTTGCAAATTTCATGGAGATTGTTCCCGGGTAACTCCAAAAAATCTCTGCAGCATTAGTGTCGTCGTTTCTTATCGAACGGCGTGAGCCTTTTCGGTACCCAGCGCGCACAAATTAATTGTTTAAATGGTCGTGCAAAATTTCTCCAATCCATTCTTTGCTGATGTGCAACTCATCCGCTATCTGCAACATTTTTATTCTTCGGTCGGCCAGAATTAATTTTTCAACTTTTCCGATATTTTCTTCAGTGACTACTGACACAGGACGCCCTGGGCGGTGTTCGTCTTCACAGATCTCTCGCCCTTGTTGAAATAAGCTAACCCATTTTTTGACTATGGTATGCGGAGGCCCAGAATCCTTTTTTCACGAGATACTTTATCACTGCGCGGTGCTCAAAATCTACCACAGATTATACCAGAATGAGATTATTATTGAAACGAGGTGATATTTATGAGTATAATACTGAAGAGTGCCGCAGTTAGTGCTATCACTAATGAGAAGATGACTTGTTATTCAGTATCTCAGGCTGCGAACTTACCAGCCGCCCCTAATACATACCATATAGTGTCGATTTTTGGCATTTCGTCCATTCGAGATTTTGTTCATTCTGTCTAGTGTATTTAGTATTTGTCTTACTTGTTAAATGTCATACTTACTCTATTTGAGTTTGATGATTTTTACGTTATACTACCTACATACCGGGCCAACAAATTTTGCGGAAATTTGCTATCGTGTGCCAAACAAAAGTGTTTGAAATACCATCCAGCATATTTTATCACCCATTAACCGATTTTTATGATTTTTAAGCAGGACCATTTATTTTTATCAAAAACCGTTTGGGGTTCTTAAGTAAGGCGTGCCCAAGGCGTAAATTTTAAGATCTTCTAAGCTCCATCCCCAAGTATAAGTTACCACAGCATCATTAAATGTTTATGGCGGTGTTGCCCGCACATTTTGGAGTGCGAATTAGAATTTCTGGGTTGATTCACTACTCCACCAGCAACACTTTTAGAACGTTTTACGCAATTTAAAAACGTAACAATAGTATTTCACAGCTAAAGCATAAATAGCATACAATTTTTCGGACAGCAATTTGCATTTGTACTCATATGTAGTGTAAAATTAGAATAAATTGTCATGTCAACATCATAGGTATGGGACAAGACAGGTATGAAAGCACTTTATGTTCCTACATATAAACGTGTTTGTTGTTAGTTACATACAGTGACAAACTTATTCAAAATCTCCCATGAAAAGAAATGAAAAAAAACAAATCATACACACAAAATTTTAGATCTAAGCACTTCGTTTTGGCAGAAACTTCAAAATCTGTTACATATGGACCGATGATCATGTCTGAAAATATTTACATCACAATTATATAATATTATACTTGTATGTATTATATGTATTAGCTAAATATACTTTTATGAACCTACCGTCATTCTTTGTTACAACACATGCATTAATGTTAATATACCGCATTTCAGATTTCAGATGTTATTAACAAAATTAAAATAAATTAAAGATTTGTTTACATAAAGATATCTGCGAAGCCTAAGTGGCTTATCTGTAGAAGATTGTTCGCAAAAGAATTTCTTTATACAAATTAGTAGTTTCTTGAGATTGTTAATTATTCATGTGTTGTATATGAAAAGTTTAATAAAGAAATAATAAGGAAAAAAAAATAAAGGAAAAGAGTAAATGAAAAATGAGTATAAAAAATTAAAAAAAGAGATTTATGAAATTGTTTACCAAATATTCTTTAATAAATTTCTTTATAGCCCCAATTAATTGAATGTCCCACAGGTCTTTTTGGAAGCTGGTTGAAGAGAGTTGGGTTTACATATTCAAGTTGTTGTCGTCCATATGAATTATGTATTCTCGGTCTTTGTAAAACCCCTCGTTCTCTTGACCATGTGTTGACATCATGGTTTATCGGTATTTTAAATCGTTGATCTGAGTACATTAGGTTGATTATGTTGAAAGTTATATTATTTACTGAGAGCAACCCTAGTTCGCTGTTTGATTGTTGATTGTTACGCTCATAACTCATAACCTCTGCGTAAGCTTTTCTGTCTATCCTACTTTTCAGGGCTCTTCCCGAGTAGATGGAAAACAGCATTTGTCCAACCCGTCCCCAAAAAAGGCGAATCTTCCTTCCCGTCCAACTACCGACCCATTGCACTTACGTCCCTTCTTTCCAAGGTCATGGAAACGCTGATAAATCGTCAGCTTATGAAATATCTCGATTCACGAAAACTCCTTAATGACCGGCAGTATGGTTTTCGTAGCAACAGGTCCACTGGTGATTTGATGGCATATCTCACCGAGAAGTGGAACCAATCTCTCCATCACTTCGGCGAAACCAAGATGGTTGCGCTTGATATTTCAAAAGCATTTGACAGAGTTTGGCATCAGGCTCTTTTGTAGAAAATGCGTGCATATGGCATCGATGAGTCTCTTCTTCATAGGATTAGAAATTACCTTTCGGGGCGTTCAATACAAGTTGTTTTGGACGGCTTCAAGTCTGCAATTCACCAAATAAATGCTGGTGTTCCCCAAGGCTCTGTTTTGTCTCCGACTCTCTTTCTCAATTTTATAAATGATCTCTTGTCTGCAACTTCTAATCCAATCCATTCCTTCGCTGATGACAGTACCCTCAGTTTTTCATATTCGTTCCCTAACTCACGTCCTTGCTCTTCGGCCGTAGAAGGGGAACGGCAACGTATGTTAAACACATTAAATTCCGACCTGGACAGCATAATTAAATGGGGTTCAACCAACCGAGTGGAATTTAATGCTTCCAAAGCACAATGCTGTCTTCTGTCTCTCAAGCGAAACCAAAACACTCAACCATTATCCATGGATGGTACTTGCATCATTGAAACCGAAAGACTTGCCATTCTCGGTAAGTGTATTAATAACCATCTTCGATGGAATGATCACATATTCGAGGTCGCCAAAAATGCTGCAAAATGTCTAGGATTCCTTAAACGGTGCAAGAAATATTTTACCCCGTCTGATCTGGCCTCAATTTATAAGGCATTCATCCGCCCTAAGCTGGAATATAACGCCCATATCTGGTCTGGTGCACCCAAGACCGTTTTGCACATTCTTGATAGGTTACAAAATCGCGCGTTAAAACTTATAGGTGATAGAGACATTGTGAATTCAATTAATTCACTAGAACATCGGAGAAATGTCTCCTGTCTCTCCCTGTTTTATCGTTTCTTCCACAAAAAATGCTCCAGCGAAATAGCCAGTTGCATTCCTCCCTTCAAAATTTCACCCGCAATACGCGACATGCTTCGAATGCACTTCAGTTTACCCTGAAGCCAAACTTCGGTCGTACTGTCAAATATAGGGATTCATTTATAAGCCGAACAACACGAATGTGGAACGATCTACCAGGCTCTGTATTTCCCCATCACTACAACCTTCAAACATTCAAAGCTAACGTGCATAGGTACCTCCTCTGTTCCTCTTCCCCCTTTTCCCTGACGACCGTGCCCTGAAACAATTAAAGGGTATTAAAACTCCCTTTGGCTCGCGCAGATTATAAAAAAAAAAAAAAAAAAACACGCTCTCATCAGGATTGTACTCGTAAAAATACGATTTGTACCCGCTGCAGATCGATGATCATATACTGGGACATGTTACCCCAGGCAGCTATTCCATATTGCAATACTGATTCGACCAACGAATTGTATACTTGTTTAAGTACCGGAAATGACGTGTAGTGTCTTAAATGATAGAGGGCATAAGCAGATTGTCGTAGCCTTTTGCACAAATGTTTTATGTGCTGGTTCCATTCAAAATTACAGTCGACGTAAACGATGAGATACCGGTAATGATCAACCACTTTAACATGATCTCCGCACTCGTCGCTGTCATCAAGATACTGCTATATTACGATGTAAATACTCAGAACTACGCATTTTAATACAGACTGGTGTTCGAATGATATGTGGTGGTCTTGTATGCATTATTTTGTATAATTAAATACGAGTCGGTGGTCATGGCACCACCGGATTACTGTATTTAACTGTGATTGCATTGTCCCCATTATATTAATTATATATAGCGAAGAATGTGAAGAATTTTTAATGAAAAACAATCGGGCCCTTGTCGTTTTGGACAGACGAGAGGAGGTTATTCATGTGTCGTTAAATGTGTATTTATTCAAAAAAAATGTTTGCCGAATCCATTTCTATCACAGAACATACTCGTAGTTTTTCAGATACATAAGTACAACGGTTTTTATGAACATACATACATGGATTAAAATATTGATGATTTTAGCGTAGCCAAAAATCTACCGGAGAAAATTGTTTGCAGACATGAATTCAGCATACATAGTTACACATTAATAACTCATGAGATATGTTTTTAACAGGTACCCTAGGTAAAATTCATAGAAAGCTACAAATACTAAAATAAAAACCATTATAACTCAAAGCTGTTATTAGCGAACAAATCAAATTAAGCGTAACATTTTAAAAACCACTTACGCGATGTAACGAGTAGTAACTTACTCGTAACTCATGGTAATCCATTGTTTGAGTGTTAGTAATTGCTAAATTATTAACAATTAGGAATGTTTTCGTTTCGTCATTAAAGAGCATTTAGATTCTACGCTCGACGTCGAACAGGCAGGCTTTCATGCTGGATCCTCCTGCATCGACCACATAAACACCTTACGGCTCATAATCGAACAATGCGTTGAGTACAGGTCTCCGCTGCATCTGTTGATTATCGACTTCGAGAAGGCTTTCGACAGCTTGAATCGAGATGCTATCTGGTTGGCCTTGCGCAGGAGAGGCATCCCGGAAAAACTTATTGCTATTATCAAGGCTGCATACGAGGGCGGTAAGTGTCACGTCTTATACAACGGTAAGATGTCAGAGGAATTTGGTGTCCAAAGTGGAGCACGTCAAGGATGCATTCTGTCACCACTAATATCAGCGATTTAACAATGTAATTCGTTGGACTATGACATCTTACCTTAAACACCTAGACTACACTGACGATGTTTGTCTACTTTCACATCGGATAATGGACCTTCATCTAATGGCCCATAATCGAGAAACTGAGGAAAACAAAGTGGGGCTGAAAATAAACACGGCCAAAACAAAAGCCCTCAGGACATCCAACACAAACGCTCAACTTAACATTGCCGGACAGGAAGTCGAAAAAGTTGACAACTTTCTATATTTAGGAAGTGTGGTCCCGGCTAACCGCGGTGGCACCCAACTGGACGTATGCAGTAGAATCGGGAAAGCTAAATCGAATCTGGAAAAGTAATGTTATCAGCTTAAGAACCAAGCTGCAACTGTTCCGCTCTAACGTAGAATCGGTACTGCTGTATTGGTGCAGCACCTGGAAGGTGGACACCACTAACACACGGAGGCTGCAAGTCTTCGTAAATAAATGTTTAAGAATCATCCTGGATCTCCAACGAACAGCTTTATATGAGAACGGGCAAAGAACCTATAAACATTACTATACGAAGGAGAAAGTGGCAGTGGAATGGACATACCCTACGGCGCGAAGACAACTCCATTGCGAAATACACCATGCAGTGGAATCCACTCACCCAAGCAGGCAGAATAGCGGGACGCCTTAGGCAAACATGGCGCAGAACAGTTGAGGAGGAATCGACCTCTCTAGGATGGAGTTGGAAGCAGCTCAAACGTGTTGCAGAAGTACGAACAAGATGGCGCGCAGGCGTGGTTGACGCCCTATGCCCCCCGAGGGGTTAAAGGACCTAAGTAAGTAAGTAAGTAAGTAAGTAATGTTTTCGTGCATTTATTTGAGAAAAATTTATTTGTACTATAAAAAACCAGCAGTACTCTTCTTTTTATGCGATAAAATTATTTTATATGTTTTATAAAAAAAATATACATACATATTTGGGATAATTGAAGATCTGCACGATCAATTTGTATGTTTGCAGTTTTTATTTCTGTTATGCGATTAACAATAAATGATGCGTTAAATATTCACTTATGCCCGTTTTAAAATGTGCTGTTGCGTTTAAAAACAAATTCAAATTAATATTGAGAACGAACGTGGTTTTGAGTTTAACAGTGAATAGCAGTGAATGTGATCTGGGACAATAATTGTTTAATATGACAATAAAGAAGCAGGTCATGATGATTTATTCAAAATTTGAAAAATGATCTCAAACTATCCCCATTTATAGAATTTACTTTTAAGTAACTCTAAACAACTCCAAATTATCGCAAATGTATTCCATGTTACACAAAACGACGACAAACCAGCAACCGTGTTTTTTGGGATTTTCTCATCTGGCATCTCGAACTGGTCCCGGATCATTTCCGAAAGGTCCCATTTTGTTATTTGAAATGTTTAGGTTTGACCGAAATTCGAGCTAATTTGATTATGAACATAGACTTTTATCAGGCAAGAGATGCAAGAGATGTTACTATATAATTTATCGTATCTTTCAATAGTTATCGCACACAAAAATTTGTTTTTCATCGCTCAAAAGTGGATATTTAATTGCACAGAATACTGGTGTATTATAATTTTCTTAATTGTTTTTTTCTTTTTTAGAATAAATGGCTGGTGCTTCCATTCGCAAGTAAATTAATTAACACACGAGTTAAGATAGATAGATATTTATTTTGTACTATAAAGGTTTGCTACCACATATTTTACAATACAGAGATTTGATTTGAGTTGAAACGAACTGACTATAAGAAATAATTTATTTTGAAGCAAAAAAACAAATAAAAACCTCCAATTTAAGAGTATATAAATAAACAAATAAATAGATCAATAAATGAATAAATAAATAAATAAATAATTAATATTAAAATACGAGTAAGCATTTGTTTGTGTTTTTTTTTTTTTTTGATGAAAATGCAACTTGTGAAAATATGGTTACAAATGAATCATTTAAAGTTTTGCCCATCGCTAGCTACAACTTTTTCCCATCTTTCTGACAGAGCTCGAATACCGTCACAGGAAAAGTGTTCATCTTTTGAGGCTATCCACGAATCAAGCCATTTTTTGATGTCTTCATATGATGACATGGTCTGGCTGATACTGCTGATCAGCCAGACCATGTGCCATCCAACGGAACAAGTAATAATCGGATGGCGCAATACCTGGGGAATATGGCGGGTGGGGTAGAACTTCCCATTTGAAAGTTTCCAGATAGGTTTTAACGGGTTTGGCAACGTGAGGCCGAGCATTGTCATGCTGTAGAATCACTTTTTCGTGCCTCTGCTCGTATTGTGGCCGTTTTTCGCGCAGTGTACGGCTCAATCACATCAATTAAAGTCGATAATATTCCCCAGTGATAGTTTAGTTGGGTTTCAACAGTTCATAATAAATGACACCGACCTGGTCCTAACAAATACACAGCATAATCTTCGCAGCGTGAATATTCGGCCGAGCCGACGACCTAGGAGCATGACCGGGCAGTCTCCGTGACTTTCTTTTCTTTGGGTTGCTGTAATGAATCCATTTTTCATCACCCGTCACGATGCGATGAAGAAAACCCTTCCTTTTTTTGCCGCTGGAGCAGTTGTTCACAGGTGAAAAAACGACGCTCAATGTCCCTTGGCTTCAAATCCTGAGGAACCCAAGTTTCTTTTTTTTGAATCATTCCAAACGCATGCAATCGCTTGGAAGTGGCTTGACGGGTAACTCCTAATGCTCAAGCAAGCTGTCGAGCAATGCCTCCAATTCAGCGTTTCGAAGGATTTTCGATTTCCTTCAGGTGGACGGTCGTCAAATTGAAATCCCCGTCTTTGAAGCGACGGAACCAATCACGGCACGTTGTTTCACTTAGAGCAGTGAGCTCTAAGCTCTCGATGCGCTTCAGCCGCCGTTTTCTTTGAATGAAAGAAGAAAATCAACAATAACCTGCAAATGACTATTATTTGGCACAAAATCAGACATTTTCACATAACCAAAAGTATATGACGCCAGAACTTAGTTGCGCACATAATATTTAAAAACCACAAGCCGTAAAACCCTTCAATTATAAAAGAAAGAGAAACAATTTCATGTACCTACAACAATCGATAATTTAAGTGCTCTATTAATATAACACAATTTTAAAAATACGTGACTTAAGGTTTGAGTCCAAAAAAAAAAAAAAAATTTCACCGTCCCGCCTGTGGCATAAAACTGTATGTCCCTACCATTCGTTTACCACACAACACGAATGCCCTGCCTGGACTGTTAGCGGTAAAATACCCATTTATTTACTTTTAAACCAGAACGATTTTAAAATTGAATTAGATAAGTTCGTACTTTTATCATATGAAAGGAACACATTTTGAACTACCAGTATGTTCAATTTGGTTCCAAGTGTTCGGTAGTAGAAGACGGAACTAACTTGCCGAAATAGCCGGAAAAAAAGGGTATCTTATTTTGTATTTTGAAATTTGGCATTACTGATTTAGACGTGAATTGGATAAAATATCTTACATAAATCAAATGCAACTGTTAAGCTTTTGTTTAATTTAATAGTAGCATTTTTTTTTTTTTGGTTGAGAACACCTGAAGCGAACTTCTTAAACCTGATGTTATTTCTGATGAATTCGAAAATTGTTGAACAATTTTTTATTATTATATTTTTTTCTTAGCTGACAGTGTATTACTTATTCTTCTAATGTAAGTTTAAGTATAACCTTACCTTTGGTTTATTTAAATTATTTGGTAAGGTAAATGCGCTTAACTTGGATTTTCTTATTTATGTTTCGTCAAATTATATCAAATTTTTCGCTGTTTGTCCTTTGTTACTGTTTATGCTTTGATTTTATGGACACTGTGAACCTAGCACAAGTATTTTTCCAATGTTTAAAAATGATTGTTGATCTTGTGCCTCTCTTCAAGTAATCAATCTGAGAATTTTCCATTTTTTTACATTGAAAAAGACAAAAGACAATTAGAAATACGTAGGGACTAACAAAAGTTCGCTTATTTGATTGAATAATAAAACACAAAAATAATTTTAACTTTAGATATTTAATCTTCATCTTTTTTTTAATTTCTCCACATAATTCCCAATTATTTCAATACAATCTTTCAAAATCGTCTTTTTGGAGCTTTTCGATTTCGACTTTGACTGCATTAATTATCTCCTCATTAGATGTGAAGATTTTTCCCCTCATTCAAGGGCATTCAAGCCCAGTTCATCCGCTATCATCTCCTGTGTCATCCAGGCATCTTCGTCAATTTTAGCCTTCACCAGGGCCACATTTGTATCGTCGGTCGAAGATTTGGGTCGAATCTCGTGCATTCACGAGATTCGTCCACCACAGAAAAATGGCCAGTCTAGAATCTTCGAAACCACTTTGAAATAGTAACAAGAGATGTTGCATTTATTCCGTATGCATTTCGGCATTCGTGCAGAATTTTGACTGGGGTAAGTTGTCGTCGAAATCCGAAGAGAATGGCAAAACGAATTTCTTCCTGTGTTGGCGGTGGAACTTCAACTGAGCTTACGTCACTAATTTTTCTCTTTCTCGTCTCCATTTCTACCTATTGTTGTGGAATTTGGAAATAAATATTGTTAGATTATAAGCTACAGAATTGCTTCTTTTTTTTTTCAAAAACTACTGAATTAACACCAACTAAGCGAACTTTTGTTAGTCCCTACGCACAGTAAACATGTTTTTTAAAAAAAAATATTTCCTTACTTTTTTATTAATATGAATATACGAGTCCATATAGTTGAGTTGATATCTGTAATACCAAAGCCATTCCTTTGTTGTAATACATAATACTTTATAGCAAGCCAACAAAAGTGGCCACGGTGGTGTGTCTTTGGTTGTATTCCGAACTGTGCAAGTTCGAGCCAGAGTGGGAATCAGCAACTGCCAGCTATTCGAGCTCACTCAGTCCTACAATTATTATTATTTATGTAACTGTGCTCACGCGAGTTAGCAATAGTTAAACACCATCCAGAACATCTTCACTTCAGCCACAAATGTAAAAGAAATCGCTGTCACAGTGAGCCCCACTATTTTTACCATTCGTTGCTAGGTAAGTTTATACATAGAACAGCTTAGAGACAGCAAAGGGATACTGTTCTTTAACTTAATTCAATCAGTATAAAAACGTCGAATAAATAAGATACATTTTGAAAGGGTTAAAGGATATCACTTCAAGACTAACTCACCCGAAATACTAAAATATTTTTAACAGAGCTGAAAATTAAATTTCTTTAGTGTCGTCGGAAGGCACAAGTCATATCTTTTCGTGCAAAAGACGGTATGTGATCAAGGCACACATATGTACTCGTATGATATTTTGCGTGACCATTTTTAGCATAAAAATATGTATCTATCTTGCATTTTACTGAACAAATGTTGCAAATACTACACAAATCTACCTAATACCGAGTTTGGTAAAAAAAAATGTTGGTTTTTGTGGGCATACCGACGAATTGGTGTTATATTTTTGGAAACATACTTATAACATCAAATAAATATTCAGAAATAGGGAAACAATGACTTGATACATTACTGAGGCCCTTAGCAGATTGCGGATATTATACACAGTAGAATAACTGACTCATAGCCCAGTTTTAACAATCTTTAATCTAGAGTTTTCGACTGAATTCCACAAGCACTGTATGATTCGATTTATTTGTTCAAGTTGATAAACCGTTGCGTGAAGTTGTTTACTTCAATTGAGTTAAAAAGTATAATTTCTCATAGAAGTGAATACTACAGTGATGAACTGAAAATATTGGGTCTCATAAATAAAAACGAAACTTTTGCTCAAAGTTAAAAGTAAAAGCAAAGGGTAGTAGCAAAAACATTGACTTTATTTTGAATGAATTTTTTGCTTTTATTCCGTAGTAAATTCTTCAACTTCGTAGGTCCACAATTATTTCAATGATTTTCTGAAGTCTTAAGTGAGTTTTATACTATAACATACTTCTGCTTCGGGAGTATTCGTATCCACTCCAACCCATTCATCACTTATCCAAGTTTGTGGTCACAAGTGAAAAGAGAACTTTAGCAAAGTGGTATGTAAAGCTGGAGGCAACTTCTTAAAGTAAGAAGAAAGTAAGTAGCAGAAATGGTTATTTTAGTTGCCCAAACGAATACTTGTAAGTACATACGAGTATGTATATGTACTCGTATTTGGAAAAATTCGACTCTCCCTATTATTTTTTCTAACGCAAAATAGTGACTTTCAACCAAAATGTTGATTTTTTTTAATAAGATTGTTTTTCACAAAACCAGGGCACGTTTCATATGTGCATAAACATAGATGTAATAGTTGGTGCTACAACCAAAAATTAAGTTTGACACTAACGATGGTACGAAATGTGAAAAAAGCTACATACGTACGTACTATATGTACGTAGAAGGAAACACATCAGTGTATCATAATGAGCAGCCAGAGTGATTTTTGTATTTCCCTTGTTTATGATTAATATCAGTTTCGAAGGTGGCTTAGTTGGGGTTGATGCATTTTATATTGTAACATGCGAGCTACGGCTCGAGTAGATAAAACAGTATTCTGTGAAATTATTTCTTTATTTTCTAGTCTATGGAACAATTCAGGTTCACACTATACTATTCTTCGCAATTCTTTTCTTACAATGTCTCTTTCCTCTCTAATCACTTTATCTCCTTTCAATTACTTAATTCACAAATCCAAACTAATTACTTTTTCTTCACTTTTCCAATCTCTTCGCCGCGGTTCTAAACCAACTGTCTTTTTTTTGATCGCCATCTGTCCTTATATAGCAGAAGTTTCTGATAGCCAGAAACTTCTAGCAAATTCTTCGACCACTGGAACAAGAGAAATAATTCTTGCAGTTATAATCCCCTTTTATCCCTAATATTATTCGTCTCTTTCGTTGACATGAGCTGTGGAGACTTCGTCCCAGACACGAACCTCGAATGAAAGGACAGTTTGAACCAAAATTCTGCCAGAATGGAAAGTCACTTCGGAATTTGTTGCGTCATATTTTTAGGGGGCGTAGTTATTATTATGCTACAATATACTAAAAAGTATAGGCAAGCACCACCCAAAGTCAGAAATAAAACTTCAGGAGAATTATTCAACTATTTTTAGATCATTACAAGCTAGAAAAATTGTGTGGATAAAGCTTTTGGAGTTTGGCCCGGGTGATATTGTACAATTGTAAACTCATTGCTTTTAATTTTACATAATTCCAGAACTTCAATTTGCACGTATTTACTCACGAGCGGTTTTTGCTCGCCTTCATTTTGAATCAACAAAATCGAGCGAAAATATTTAATTTTTTGCGAGTGCTAGCGATTGTACTTGTTGTAAAAAATAAGAAGGGAGCAAAAGTTCAGCCCATTTTCCCTATAAATCACGAATGGTATTGAATGTATATCGCGATTTATTTTGTTTTCTGCTAATAGTATCACCAAACCGAAGAATTTTGTTTGGGCGCATTGAAGTTTTTTTGACATGATTACTCGAAGCATAGGTCTTCCATAATCCTCGTGAAACAGACCCACTACAGCAACGGAGAAAATGATATAGTAACTACACAAATATGCACATATGCATTACGATATTAAAGCCGTCACTCTACAATATATATGCATATATGTATATCACCGCAATTATTAACATATGGTTTTTCAGTGCATAAAAGCAACTCACTGTCCAAATTATTCTTTTTCCATTGCAGTAAAAAAACAGCAAAAATGCATGTTTGATATACGAGTCTAATCATGTTTAATCTACACGAGCAGTTGCGTTACGAGTTTAACCTGGGCATAAGAATATTTTTTTTTCTCGCTCTACCCTTTTCGGGCTGAATCGGTCTGGTTTTCCATACTATACCATCCTTTGGAACCAATGATGGACCTATGTATGTATGTACATTATGTGCAAATTACCAATGACTGGAGTATTTACGGTTTCGTCGTAGTCATCAATATCAGAAGAGCTATTACCACTTGCGACATGAACATCCTGATCTGTTTGATAATCTTCACTACTACCTTCACGAAAACCCTTCGTCACTGTCCTCAGTTTCCAAAATTCTTGCAATCTCTTTATTCGTCAAAAATTTGGGTCTGGGCATTGTTTTTTTGTTTTTTTTTTTTGCACTAAAATAGCTGATAGCTTCAAATAGCATCTGACCAATTTTCAAAGCATTTCCGAACTTGTTTAATTTCCACAAAATAAAAAGTGAAATTTGATTCAAGTCATGACTTACTCCGATGGCAAAATAGATTTAGTTGCCATATCAATCGATACAAAGCACTCATGGGTAGAATTCTACCCATTCCGACTAACAAGCACATATTGTAAAAAAAACTAAATGACAATTTTTTGGAAATCGATCGGAATAACACGTTTCTCAAATGTATTGTTCAGACTGTTAAGAAACCGCAGTGCTGTTAAAAATTCCTTTTTCGAGATGCTTAATAGAAAGTATAGTTTTGAGTATAATTCTACCCGGACGTCACAGTACAGTTAAAAAAAAAAACAAATTTTAATTGTCAATATTTTTATATTAATGAAACTTTTTTCCAAAAATATGTTGTTTTATATCTATATGTGTTATCTACATTTGCGCTAGACATTTTTGGCACGTAGCTGATTTCTTACGGGGCACCAAATCACTAAACGGAAGAGTCCAAGTTCGAGTCCCCGAAAACATCAAGAATTTTCTCCTCCCACCTCTCACCAAAACGACTGACAAACAGCCGATAGTAAAATTGTTATGATAAGCTCAATCGAAAAAATGTTCCTTCGTAAAACAGATAAAGCTGTAGGTTCCTCCCATTCTGGTGTCGCACATCAAAAATGGCTGGGGGAAAACTATGTCAGATATGGGCTATTAAAATCAGGGCTACCGTTGAAGAATTCTAAAAAAAAGTCACAAAAAAGGGAGCAATGAAGGTAAAAAAGGGATAACAAACACTTTTTCTTTTTAATCAGCCTAAGAATTATTTATTACACACTAGCAATTTAATACGAAACAAATTAGTCCAAGTTTATTGCCAAATAACAGAATTCCAACTCAAGTTGAAGGTCTCTTCCGACGAAATGAAAGACACAGAATTTAAAAAAAAAACGTTCTTCATCACTTAGAACTGTATTCTTAAAGTAGGTAAAACTTAGTCCAGGACTAGATTGAAGAATAAATTAAAAGATTGATTGATTGATAACAGGTTGCAGTTTCAAATCAAATTAATTCACTTTCGTAGATATCAAAATCTCACGGGCTGCATTTAAAATGCATGTGCATAGGAACTACATGTGTATTCTAAAAGTTATCTAATCAAAAAAGTAGTCAAGTTTTACAGTACAAAAATCCTGTAACAATTCGGGAATGAAAACGAGCGAGATATGATATAAAAATGCATGTTTGAACAAGGACATGTGTCAAAGTTTTATGCAAAAAATTGTATCGATAATGTCAAAGCAACAGCTGTTAGAAGGGATTCAGTCTGTACGCATCCGATAAAGATTTATTTTTTTATCAAAGAACAGATTAAGCTTTTACAATCAATTATTTACTATACCTAGAAAAATGTACTTAATTAAAAAAAATATTTATCTGTATAATATGATATTATGATAACAAAGAGATATAAGAAATAAATGACGGATTTTAGTATCCGGCCGGGCATATTCGTTAGTGGCATACTCCCGTCGGCCTATAGAAATTTGAGTGTTCGATTTCGGTCGGGAACAATTGTAATTTTTTTCTATTATCTACATACGAGTACTCACGATCTCACAATTGGAGAAGCAGTAGGTAGTTGGTAGATCGAGAAAAGTACCAGATAGAGAACAAATGACTATGGCTCTGTCTGGCATTCGAAACTAAATTTTAAACTTTTGAAAATCCTTCAAAACTTATGAAATTCCTAGGTCTACTATTCAAGATTATCTCCGTGGCAAAGTAGCAGAAACCATTTACTTGTGAATAAAACTAAATATTTGTAAATAAAAATTTTGCGACTGGGTCATGAATTTGTGCAAGTGTGGTTTCCTGTTGAAAAAGGAGACCTTCTCAACACTCTTCAAAAAATAATATAAAACAGCAAAGGGAAAAACTCATTTAAAGACGGTAGAACTGCACGAACGTCTGATTTTGTTTTTAAAACGAAACCCAATATTGGTTTGTAGGGAGCAGAGGAAACTAGTAAAGATAGAGCCATAATAACAGAAGGGTTCGTAAGCGGTTGGTTGTCTGAGCTAATGCAATAACTTAAAGACGTTGGCTAGGAAGAGATAATGGATGATCCACTACGGATTTCGAATTGCAAAACTGACAAAATTAAGAGGTGCATAAATGTGTACCAAATTTCAACGGCCCATGAAAAATATCACGGTAGTGACTGTTTTTACAGCCAGTGGAAAGATGCTACCACCCATAGTATTTTTTATTCATTTAAGGATACCAAATCATATTACAGGTTTGTTGATAGCAATGACTTTAGCTTTTTCTAAATTCTTTGGGCAGGTTACCTTCTTCTAAGATGTTTTTGAAGATCTTGTATGGCATAGATCCTCAATTAATTTCATCTGTTGTTTGTCTTAAGGAACTTTAGAGGTTAGGACAAGCCTCTTTAACACATTGTCCGGGCTTATGATACTCGTAAATTTGTCTGGTCGCTGGTCTATACCCAGTCTCAGGGACCAAGTTTTCCTGATGGAGTGCGTGAAATCCATATCAACTATTCCCTGCTCCCATATCGGCTTTCGATTTTGATTGAGTTGATATCATGCTATATAAGATACAATGCTTCGCACTCTTCTGATCGACCTAAAATATATGCTTTCGGTATCTCCTTGGTATTGTTTGCTTGGCTCCTGATATTATTGCCCCTACAAATCGTTTATACGATGCTGGTTCTGCAGGTAGGAACCCATCTAAATATGTTGTCCAGTTTTTGGGAAAAATCACAGCTGGCTTTACTGAAGTTCCATCTTGGTTTTGGGATCTACTGAATGAAAGGAATTTGGAGTCGATTATCACTAGTCTATGCTGATTTATTGGGAAGCTGTCTAAAATACGTCTATTGGCTATGGAAGACTCTTCGTCAGAGTGTTTCGTTATGATGAAAAGGTCAGATGAGTAGTCACGATTCCATCTTGCCGATTTGAATGTACCTTTGTATTTGGCATTATGCATTAGCTGAAGGTTGTGTAGCTATCACATCAGTTATTGTATTACAGTCATCGTTGTTCGTAGAGTAATCTGGCTATGAAAGTGGTTAAAGACATTGTAGACGTTGTAGATTTTTGCACCAGAGATCCATGTAGTAGTAATGCGAAACGAATTTGAATCATCTTTATAGACCGTCGAGTAATATTTAGATATTTCAGATTTTGGTAATGTCGCAATACCATGGACGTTGCTGTGAAGGCAGTTTATAAGATCAAAACCTGGAATGTTTCCTCTTCTTGCCATATCTTCGTCATTTTTAAGGTGTGTTTTCTGCAGTGCTATGTATACTACATCTACTTGCATTCACATTTGTCTCTCGAAATACCTTCAATATTGAGTTGGCAAATTCTTATGTTTGCCCCAATATTTCGTGTCATGTAGTCCTGAGGAGGACTGATTTGGCTGGTTTGACTATTCTGCATTTCGTATTGTATCTTAATCTTTTATTGTATGTTTATTATACCTTGTTTTGCTGTGTAGCAGCACCTCGCAATGATTATTGGTTTCTGACTAGGCGGTTGGCTAGTCACGTAACTGAGTGAACCACGTGTAGGTTATCATCTCTCACCCCAATATCACAATGATTGCTCATACTTTCTAACATTGTACCCCGACATCTGAGACGTGATGCTGCTACCCTGAATGAGTCGAGAAAATATTAACAGCGCGTTTCACTCCTCGGACGTGAAATTAATAACCCTTCCCGATTACGGCTGAAGTCCCGGAACACATTTTGGACGGCTGGACTCGAAAGCGAAAACTTTATGTGAACAGAGCAAATTAACAGCGATGGAATTCACAGTCTGCATAATCTTGGCTCCACAGCTGTTAGCTGGTTTAAAAATATTGACATAAAAATATGATGCCCGACGAAACTTAAACTAATAAAAAGTGCAATATTCGTAATAATTTTGTGTGATATGTATTTACTTATCTAATTAGTTATTTATTTATTGTGATATGTATGTACTTGTTTGGATTATACCCATTGTATCTATTATATGTATTTTACATATTTATGTACATCTTTTGCCATACGATAATAATAATAAACCAAATGATAGTAAACAGTATACTTCGACGTCGGCTTCTTGATCGCACTGAAGGTGAGTGGATAAAAAGCGGAATGTTTTTTTAAGCTTAATGAGAAGAAAATTAGAAGACTGGTTATATTATTTGTTGATGGGCACTCACCTAACAATGAAGCTAAGTGAATTGTGTAATGAGAAACAAATTATTTTGGATGCTTTATATCCAAATACAACACATGTTATGCAACCAGCCAATACAAGGCTTTGTAAACCGATGAAATCGAATTGGAAGCAAAGGGTTCGCCACTGGCAAAGCGAAAATGTACATATGTACGAGTATGTATGTCAAATCCACACTCAAAATCGCTTTTGTCTGTTGCTAGAGAGAACTCTTATGAGCATTACAGTACTTTATGGATAAAATCAACTCGCTTATTAGTAAAATCCTCTTATTAGTAATATTCGCCCAAAACCAAAATCCATTTAATTACTCGAACAATTGCATAACATCAACCCGCTTTTAAAAAAACCCATTTATTACCAATCAAAAAGCAATATTAAATATTTTCCTTACTTTCTATGTAACCCTTGAAATAGCACATCTAAAGGATTTATTATTTATAATTAAAAATTCTATACTCGAACACTACACAATTGTTTCCATTTTTACTTCAATGTTTTAAGGAAATGGAAATATGCTGATCGTGTTGAAATTAAGTGTAAGAAATAACTACGTACGAGGGGCGACTGATAATTTCACGACCTAAGGCAATAAATGAAAGAAGAGATCCGATTAAACAATTTTATTTCTCAACATAATCTCACTCGAGTAAAATGCATTTCTCAGATCAGGCATACTGTGCCTTAATACCACGAAAAAATATTATTTTTCTTTGCCTTCAAAATGACTTCCTGCGGCCGCCTTGATCTCGTTCTCATCTGCAAATCACCGGCTTCGTAACTCCTTTTCAAATTGGAAAAAAGGAAAAAGTCGACCCAAGTCTCATCTACAGTTACGATTTGGTTGCAAATTTCATCGAGATTGTCCCCGGCTAACTCCAAAAAATCTTTGCAGCATTCGAGTCGTTGTTGCTTGTCGAACGGCGTGAGCATTTTCACAAATTTTGATCATGTTTAAATGCTCGTGCAAAATTTCTCCAATTCATTCTTTGATGATGTGCAACTCAACCGCTATCTGCAACATTTTCATACTTCGGTCGGCCAGAACTAATTTTTCAACTTTTCAGACATTTTCTTCAGTGACCACTGACACAGGACGCCCTGGGCGGTATTCGTCTTCACAACTCTCTCGCCCTTGTTGAAATAAGCGAGCCCATTTTTTGACTATGGTATGCGAAGGCCCAGAATCTTGAAGAGTCGATGACATACGAGGGTAAGGTAAAATGTTCTCGATCTGACAATGAAAGACTGCGATTTTCAGTTAAAAAATTATTTTATTTTTCTACATAATCTCCCTTGATTTCAACACGCTTGGTCCAACGTTCTCCAACATCAATATTCCTTCTCGGAAGGGAGAGTCTGGAAGGCTTTGAAATTTTCATCTAAGGCCCTCTCAACTTCTGCATTGGATGCGAAGCGCTTCCCAGAAACAAATTTCTTCAAGTTTGGGAACAGATGGAAGTCTGAGGGTGCCAAATTAGGTGAATAGGAGGGGGGATGGCCGAGCAAATCGTACCCCAAATCCCGCAGTTTTCCCATCGCCAACGCACACTTGTGTACGAGTACAGGTGCATTGTCCTGGTGAAAGATGATTTTTTTATTCTTCAAGCCAGGCCTCTTCTCACGAATTTTGGCATTCAGCTGGTCAAGAAGGTTGGAGTAATATTCGCCTGAAATTGTTCTGCCTTTCTCAAGGTAATCAATTAACAGGATCCCTTTCGCATCCAAAAACACACTGGCCATGATCTTTCCGGCAGATGCGATCGATTTCGCTTTCTTTGGCGCTGAACCACCGGCTTCGACCCACTGCTTCGACTGCTGTTTCGTTTTTAGCGTGTAGTGGTGGACCCATGTGTCATCCATGGTGACAAATCGCCGCACAAAATCGGTCAGATCTCGTTTGCGCATTTGCTTCTGATCGGCATTCAGCAAATGCGGCACCCATCTTTCGCACAGCTTTCTCATCCCTAAGTTTTTGTGCAAGATGTTTCGCACCCTCTCTTCCGATATACACACAGCCTCAGCTATCTCACTCACGTTCACTCGCATATCGTCCAATACGATATCATGCACTTTTTCGATGGTTTCGGGTGTGGTTGCGGTTTTGGCCGTCCTTCACGTGGGTCATCTTCGAGGGACGGGCGACCACTTTTAAATTCAGCTGACATGGAGATATTTATCCTACCACAGATAATAATAATAAATAAAATAATAAATGAGATTATTATTGAAGCGAGGTGATATTTATGAGTTTACTACTAAAGAGTGCCGCAGTTAGTGCTATCACTAATGAGAAGCTGACTTGTTGTTGAGTATCTAAGGTCGCGAACTTATCAGCCGCCGCTCGTAGATAACTAAGCGTTCTGCCCGTGGGTTCCCGGTAAATTCTACAAACTTGCACTGTTATAAATGATTTTTGGTTTTTTTGTAGTGTTTATTTAAACTAGGACTCGAGACCTATTGACATTGGTGTCAATCGGATTATCGGTTTTGAAAATTGCAAAATTCGTCTTTCATAGCAATTGTCCCAATAAGGACCTGTTATTTTTGGTGACAGTCGGAACAGCGGTTTTAAAAATACAGTTAATTTTGTTCAATTTCGCACGATTTCGATCACCAGTAACACCAACAATTTCGCCATCGTCGTTTTCGAAAAAAAAAAAATGGTCCAATTATTCCATCAGCCCAAATCAAAAACCAAATAGTCAAGAGGATAAAGAGCTCGTTCATGAATTGCTCGTGAGTATTCCGCTCCCTATATCCGGCTATTCTGTTTGTTTACAGCTTCATTCAAATTAAAATGTGCCTCGTCACTCATAATCAATTTTTGAAAAAACTCAGAGTCATTTCTATTCAATTGGTAAATTTCTAAACTCCAGTCCCGTCGTCTGAATTTTGTACGGAAAGAAATGCAGGTCGCGATACATATTTTTCCATATAGACGAATAGAAGTTTCCGGACTTTGACTCACATTGTACGCCGTGGTCCAAGTTTCGGTAAATAACTTCCTGAGTAAATGTAGACAATTTTTTGAATAGTGCTCTTCACAGACACTCCACGTCGACGAAAAAAAAAAACGTAATTTATGTTGTGTTGCAATAATTGATGCAATTTAAATTTTATAAAATGTTTTAATTATTAAAACACGTTTTTGTAGTGACAAGCTCTCCATAATGAAATGGAATGGAGCACTACTGCCAACTTTCACATAATGAAACTATCTCTGTGACAAATGGCGTCAATTTCAAATCGGTCGCAGTCCCGAAAAAAAAAACCTTGTATTAACATGAACTGGAGCTCAAGGTGACTCTACGACTGTGAGATAGAAGATGTGGATACTGTATTATACGATCTGTTCTGGGGGGATTGTGACTCCTCTGTATGTTTTCTATGCATTTTAATTAACATGAATACCGACCATCGAAAAGGTATTGTGCTTTTGGTTTTAGTTGCTCCTTTTAGTTAGAATAGTTAGAAACAAATTTGGAGGAAAGCCGACATGCTAACAATTGCTTCAAGGCCGTTAAACTTCTACTATTAACCCTATTAAACTGTGTACCAAAAAATATCTTCTTTTTTTTCTATCAACGCATAAAGCCATTGTTCGTGAAAGTGAGGTATAAGTGAGCCTTTTTCACCATATCTATAGGTAGTAATTTTTATTTGTATGCACATTTGGAATTTACAGCAGGTTCAGATCAACATTAAAGGTGACAAAAATAAATAATTATATAAACGCATACACAAGTAAACAAGTGCTTAAATACACATAATATAATATAATATAATATAAAAAAATAAATAACTAATCAAATATATGAATGCGTAAATACATATGTATAATGGGTGATTTTTAAGCGTTTGCTTTCTAATTGCAAAAAAAAAAAAACAGGAAAATTGCAAAAGTGTATAAAACTTTTATTTGAGTTGATAAATCAATACTTGCCATTTACTTTTTAAAGATTATTTCAGGCCGTTCGGCTTCAATTCTTGCGCGAGCTAAAACAGAGCACGAATTTTGATAATTAAATTCAATAATTTGTAAGCGTTGTTCGGGTGTAAGTCTTTCCATTATGAAATGGCAATGCTAACTGAGCATCTTTGACTTTGACACATGTCACGATCACGCGTGAGCTGTCAAAAATAGAATACTGAAAAACCAGACAGCAAAAAAAATCACCCTTTACAAATAAATAAATAAATGAATATATAAAAATAAATAAGTTAAATATATATAAATAAATTAGGTAACAAATAAACAAGTAAATAAAGAAATAAATAAGTAAAAGGATAAATATATAAGTATATAAGTGAAAGAAATATAAATAATAATATAATCTATAATTTATATATAAATTAATAAAATACTAAATAAATAAATGAGTCAAATGAAATGAAATAATTTCGACATTCTAGGAGATACTTATTCAATCATTAGAACTCACCGTCGGAAAATGCCAGGGAAGTTTTGAAATCATTTTCGAGAGCTTATTTTGTGTAACTTGCAAGCTACGAATGAGGATTGCACACTTACCCCAAACAGAAGCAAAATATCTTGGAAAATTGATTTATAAATAAGTAATTATAAAATTTATTATCATTCTTTAAATTTGATTTCCTGTTGATGGGTGGATATAGTGTCTTAATTGTTATGTTGATTTTGTTTACAACTGCGCTAATATGCAAAGTGAAAATTAAAATTTTATCCAGGTATGTATATCCCAAGATACTTAGCACTGCACAGCCTGAGTCCTAGAAATTTCCTAGTTCTTAAAATATATTTCGATGGCATTTAATGCAGTCTACAGGTCGGTTTCTAAGCAGAAACCAATCGCATTAGAAGAGAAGATGCATGTATCATCCGAAAATATAGCGAATTGGTAGTTTATCAGATGCGGAAAGTCCAATGAGTAGATAATATAAAAAAAATGGGGACCTAGGGTACACTGACGTTCACAAAAAACTGTTAAATACCCACCTATTTATATACATGTTGATGGTTCGTCCCGGTATAAAGGGTTATATAATTTTAATTAGGTACAGTAGGAACTTTAAAACGAAAAGATTGTGCAATAGTCCCTCGTGCCACAAAGTATCGAATGCTTTATAAAAGTCAAGGAATACCATATCTATACTTTTACCTAATTTCAAGTATCTTTTATTCAATATAATTTGTAATGCGGCGAATTTAAGTATTATGGTAGAGTATAAATCGGAATTGTTTCTGTGGAAGAATATTGTTTATTTCACTGTACAGTAATAGCTTTTACTTAATGATCCTTTCAAAACATTTGCTAAGTGAACTAAGTAAACTAATAGGCCTGTAGTTCAAGGTATGCTGTCAATCTTTTCAATTTTTAATATGAGAATGATTTTTGCTTTCTGGAAAAGTACATATGTAAGCTTGAATCAATTGTTGAACAACATTTGCATACAATTTTAACACTAGGTTCATGGGATGCGTCATTTTGACGCATTTCGAATTTTATAAAGAAAATTACAAATCCGTTCGCATTTTTATTTTATCTCTTGTACTGACATTTATCCGTTGAACGAGGTAAATATATATTGAAGTCTATTTTCTTTAAAAGTGTTGAAATTCGTTCAAGCATCAAATTGACGCGTGTTGGTAGAGATAGGTATATACGAAATGTCCGTAAACCTAGTGGTAAGCCTCTTGTGGGTACCAGTTTTTAATTCCATCGAAACCAGTGGATTTAAAAGGTCTCATGAAAGATAAAATATTTTTCAAATTGCTTACCAAATCGATGGTATTGTTTTGATTGTCAGGAGGGCATTCACTAGCTAAGGCATTTGCTTATTTTTTAGTCTTTTAATATTGCTCTTGAAACTTTGGTCACAGTTAAATAACAGTACTCACAAGCCCTATTCCAAAAAGATTTGTCACAATTCCTCAAATTCATTAGTAGAAGAATATTCGGTGGCGGTCTTTTAGCTTGTCTATAAATTGATGCTATTTTAGGAACTAATCGCTCCAAGCTGTCTATAATACTAGCAGTGAAAAACCAACACGTTCATCTATTTGAGACTAACACGAGAATTGATTCACGATTTGCTCTCAATTTTGTACCTTCTCCAATGAGCATTTTTAAAATCTTATATAATGTTCCTACTCATATATTCCTGTGGTGATAAGAGGCTACAGCATTTAACGGAAAAATGGTCTGAACTTAATTCACTTATCACTACAGGTTGACTAAAAAGATCTGGCATATTCATTAAAAAGATGTTTAAATTTTAGGGATTAGATCGTCTATTTGATGAGATGAAAGTAGGCTGAAGTGGGTACAGAATATTGAACGGATGTTTAGTACTTATGTATGCCCTAGGAATTTGCTTTGAGGCAACCCCAATTCCTGTTCCTGTAATTAAGATCTCCGCCTGTCAAAAAAGTTTCATTAAAGTTAAAAAGTTTTCGCAAGTCACTTGTAAATTCAAAACGTTTTCTTGCTGTTGCAGGAGCCCCAGGAAAGTAAACAGAAAATATTTTTACTGAACATCCATTAAGAGAGCAAATTTAAATAGCAATGTTTTCTATTAATTTTGTGCTAACCGTAGGCAGTACTTTATACTTTATTGTTCTTTTGACGACAATGTCAACAACGCCTTCCTTTCTCTGTTTTCTATCTAAGCAATAGCATGTGTAGGTATAGTCGTTATTAGATAAATTAATATTACCATTAACAATATTTCACTTACTACATCTATGTTCATCACTTAAAAACTAAAAAAAATGCTATGACTACCTCGTACCTCTAGAATTCCAAGATATTAAACTTAAATTAGCATTCATTATTAGTTTGATACAAGTACTTAGTAACTAATTGTGCCATAGTATTGAACTTGTCAGCTTTAGTTCCGCATTTACCTAGTAATGTGGTCATCTCCGCCATACTCGTAAGAGTTGACTTCTTCGATAGGCTGGCTGTTCATTCCCTTGGATTCGACGGTGGTGTTGTTGTTGTTAAACATGCTTATTCTAATTGGAGCTGGTACAGGTGGTATAACACTATTAGATTTCGGCCCCAGATCCGGAAATTCATTGCAATTAAGTTAAAATGACTGGTGCACAATTATCTTTACTGAAATCGGTTTGCTGCTATTCCTCGCAGAAAGCTTTTCTCTGATAGCGAAAAACCTTTACTAAATTGAGACGTGAGTGCTATTACGTTTAGCATATTTGATATTTTTTTTTTAAGTTTCGTGGATTTCGGAACAAATTCCACAATGATCTGGCAATTTCTCTAGACGTGTCCAAACACCTGGCAATTGTAGCACTGCGAAAGTTTGTTTCTCCGACTACGAGCGAAATCCCATTTGACTTGGGTATTGATTTAAATTTTTTTTTCGAATCGTTTATTCTTATGGAACAAGAACATCGACATGATATTGAACTGTTAGAACATGCTAGAAAAAGCAAAAAGGTGTTAAAAATGTTTTTCAATTCCATCCTGACCGGGAATTCAAGCTTATTGCGGTGTGCCATAAAAAAACATTTCTATAGAAGAAAGTCGTCATTTGTAACCAAAGGTCAAGGAGTCTAGTGAAATATTCACAATAACACAAGCACGCCCCAAAATGTGGGCGTGACACTTTATATTGTATGAACGCATTGCAGAGAATTGCAACGTCTACATATTTTGTAGAATAAATATTTTCCAGTTAGTAAAAATATTGAGAAAAACTATTTATTTTTTTTTTAAGTCGGGGTATTTGTGGGCGGATTTCAAAAATGTTTATATTGTGATTCTGAAAAGCTTGGATATACAATTTTATGGCATAAGGTATAAAAATTAACGTGAAGAATTTTTTTTTTTTTTCTTTGCTTAACTTCATTTCACTTTCAGTTAACTAATAAAAAGAATTTGTTGAGGAATAAGTCGACGATTTTCAATTTGACAAATTGGACCCGCCCTCTAATAAAGGGTTTTTCAATAGGGACATACAATTTTTTTATTTTAATACAAACGCACCCTTAAACTTTTTTTTTATTATCTGTTAATATTAAAACGTCAGTCGAGGTTTACATTTTTATCATGGTGAAGTTTACGTGCGAGCAACGTTTGAAAATTATTAAAAATGACTACCAAAATTTTGAATCGGTGGTCGCAACTTTAAGAGTGCTTACTCCAATTTTCGGTCGTAATAATCGTCCCACCAGACAGGCTGTGCTTGTGTATAAATTCGTGGATAAATTCGAGCCAACATATTCACTATTGAATGTTCATGTGCCAGTGAGACAACGCACCTGTCAAAATACTGAAAATATCGCAGCCGTAAGTGCTTCAGTTCAAAATGAGCAAAATCACTCGATTCCACGCCGTTCACAGGAATGGGGAATCTCTCAATTCACATTGTGGCGAATTTTGCATAAAGATCTTGGCCTACACCTTTACCAGGGTTCTGCAAAAGTTTGAAAAAAATCCTGAATTTCATCAAAAAATCATCTTCAGCGATGAAGCTCACTTTTGGCTTAATGGCTTTGTCAATAAGCAAAATATGCGTTATTGGACAGCAACAAACCCACATGTGCTTCAAAAGGCTCCTTTGCATCCACAAAAAGTGACACTGTGGTGTGGTTGGTGTGATTGCACCTTATTTTTTCGTCGATGAAAATGATTGCCATGTTACGGACAATGGAGTTCGCTATAGTTGGAACACTATTTTTAGCCAGAATTGGATGATCTTGACATCAGTGATATGTGGTTCCAACAAGACATTGCCACATGCCACACAGCTTTTCAAACAATTGAACTATTGAAAGGGAAGTTCGGTAATAGTGTAATCTCGAGAAATGGTCTGGTCGAATGGCCAGTTCGGTCGTGCGATTTAACGGCAATGGATTTTTTTTTTATAGGATTACGTTAAGTTGTTGGTTTATGCCAACAAGCCATCAAAGTTAGAGGAGGTCAGGAACAATATTGAATGCGAAATTGCCAACGTTCCGACCGATATGTGTGGAAGAGTGATGGAAAATTGGCTCCAAAGAATCGATCGCTTTGGACGTGCTTGCGGTAGTTATATGAATGAGGTCGAATTTCATACGTAAATTTAACTCGTTTACTACATCTGCAATAAATTTTAGCCCGATATCTTAATTATTCTGTATTGTATTTAATTACAAAATTGTTATGTCCTTATTGCATAATTTTGATGTCATCATTTAAGATATTTGTGAAGCGTCCCAATGTTCATTTGCCTAATCATGCTCTTTAAAGGAATCAACTTGTACTCAAGAAGAGACGGACCTCTAATAGAATTATCTCAAGTTACAGAGCCAAACAACATTCCACGAGAGGCAACGTGCAGAGATGAGGAATATTTCATCAGGTGATGCAAAATTCCATTAGGAGTATTGTCTTTAAACGACAAAAAAACCTGTAGTTCGGATTTATAGCCTAAAAGTCAGCCATCCTGCTCAACTGTCATCACTGGCCACACTGCTTCACAGTTAAGCAGAATCCCCAACATTCCGTGTCCGAAAGCAACCCCCTTATTTTACTCAGAACCTATTCATTTTTTCAGCAAACGAAATACTCGTACCACAGACACAACAGGATCTCTCAGCATTATTTCTTCACAAGGTTATGTATGTACTTGTATACTTAAATAAAGAGCGAAAAATCAAACAATATGAAACTGTGCAAGAATCAAAGCCGAAAACTAAGAGCAAATATCCTACACCGAACATGTGAAAACCAAAACATTATCTGTCAAACTTGTTTGAGGAACGCACAAGTGATGTTGAAGATGACAATTTAAAAAGTATTGGGTGCGATTCCTGCATTTTGTGGTTTCATTTCAAATGCACTTACTTTAAAAAATTATCTTAAGAGAGGCTTCGCCCGCAGACTTTGTATTTATTGTGAAATACAAAATGTACTAATGCTGTAAAAAATCCTTTTTTTTTTTAAGATTGTAACCAATGAATTTATTGTCCTTTGTTTTAAATAACCTTAAAAATGTTTTGCGTTTGAGTGGGGTAGTTATGTTAATTATGTTGAAAACATTTTGTGCCTGATAAATACAGCCATGGACAAATTTATTAGGCACCCCCTTTCTTCTTACTGTTTTCCCAACTGCTGCAAAAAAATTGTTCTCTATTCTTTTTGTTGTTTTCTGCTAATAGTGCGGATTATTTGAAGGCAATGTAAATAAATAATAAAATGCGAAAAACAAGGGAGTTAAGTGAAGCCGAACGTACAAAGATTCTTACTGTACACTCTATGGGAATTTTCAGTTCCGGATTGCAAAGGTGTTCGCGTTGTGCCGTGCGAACAAATCACACAATCAAAAGAAGTGCCGAGACCCAAGGAGTAAGGACTAAACCAGGGAGAGGGAGAAAACATAAAAATCGTCGGCAGACAGCTTCTGTCTTAGCGGCTAGCCTTAGCGGTTACCATTGAATCGATATTTCCTTTAAAACTGATGGCAAACAACTCACCGAATTTGGCCTCAAAGCAAGAAAGGCTAGGCATAAGCCTTTGCCTTCAGAGACTAACAAAAAGAAACGACTTACTTGGGTCAACAAGTGTAAGAATTGGACAGCTTCAGACTGGAAGAAGGTCTTATGGTCCGATGAATGTAACATCGAGATAAGTTCATTGCATCGTAGTATTTAATAATAAACCACAGTCTTAACTGGAAACATAAGAACATGAAAATTTTTTAACCTAAACATTCACACAGTTTTTGGTTGCTTCTTTCCAGCTTTTGAACTCCTCTGGCGTAATGAACCTGCGTTGCAGTGTTTGGTAAGCTTACAGTCCCGAATGTCTGGTTCCTACCGTAAAACAAGGTGGGGGCAGCGTGATGATTTGGAGCTGTTTGACGTCCGGTGGAGTCGGAACTCCATTTATTTGTCAGGGACGGACGAACTCTGAGACCTATATTCAGATGCTGGAGCAAACTCTGGAGCCATTCATTGTAAAATTATTTGGAAGGCGAAAGAATCAAACCATTTTCCAACAGGATGATGCTCCGTACCACACTGCGAGCAAAAGCAAGGTTCCAGCAAAATCAGGTTAAGATCTTAGAGTGGCCCGCTCAGAGCCCAGACCTTAACCCAATTGAGCATCTATGGGCTTATGTGAAATAAACATCCGTCCCCACACGTGCAAAAACAAATTGGAGTATGTACAATTCATAGAGTGTGGGAAAGTATAAATCCTTGTATATGCAAACGATTGGTGGATAGCTTAATCCGCCGCATTCAAGAAGTCATCAAAAACAAGGGTGGACCAACAAAATATTTGTTCATACGTAAACTAATACTACTTAATAACAATAGAAACAAATAAAAATGAGAAATAATGAACCTATTTTGAATGGTTTTCAAGTGCGAGTGAAAATTTAGGGGTGCCTATAATTTTGTCCATGGCTGTATTCCTTGTGTTAACTAACTAATATGTATTCCTAGAAGAACTTTCAGAAGGGATAACTGTTAAACCAGCTGTCAAATTTGGCAGATGTACATATGTATATGAAATTTTTGTGCCGTATACTTTATCAAATCATCATGGAATGAATCACGCCTCAACAACACTTGCGTGCCGTGCAAATTTATTTCCAAAATTCGAGTTCTATTCGCCAAACTTATAGAGCGCTTCGTAAATTTTTTGGTGCGCATAATCGTCCGTTTGAGCAAGCTATTCGTCGAACCATCGATAAATTAACATCCACGTATACGTGGATAAGCAGAATTATCGCATTTGGAGTGAGCAGAATCCTGAAGATGTTGTTAAAACTCATTACATGCAGAAAAAATGAACAGTTTGGTGCGGTTTACACAGTCAGTCAGTGTCAGTCGTTATCATCGGTCCTTATTTTTCATGTTCAATGGAGACCTTTACCGGACAAGATGTGGTTTCAACAAGATGTGTCATACAGCAACTCAAACCATCGATTTATTGAAATCACAATTAGATTCCGCGAAATTGTCCTGTCAGATGACCAGTGACACGTTGTGGATGCATTTGTTTCTCAACAATCACACGTGGATTTTCTCAACCCCAAATTCGACAATTTTGACAATTAACAAAGCCATCAAGATGAAAATAAGCCTCATCGCTGAAGGTGATTTAATTTGAAAAATCAACATCCACTTGTTGTATATATAATCCATCAACGAAATCTCTTCGTTGTGCGTGGTCAGTAGGCTTCAGTTCTTGAGTCAATTGCACTTTGTATGCATGAAGATATAAATCTTTTGTGAGAATACGCTATAGAGAGCTTCTCAAAATGTCCAATTCTTGACCACGGTGTCGAATTGATGTTCCTGGACTCTTAAAAACACTCTCACGAACTGCTTAGATATTTTGTGTTGAAGGACGGCCAGAGTATCTAAGATCACTAATTGACTCAGTCTCCCTGAATATTTGAATTAATCTCTTCACAGTTGTGGAATATTTTGTGCGAATGTTGGGAACTGTGGCTGCCAAACCTTCATTATTTTTAAAATGCTGCTCAATAATGAAAACGCGTTCTTTCATGTAGCACTCTATTTTTAATAACCCTGAACTGTCAACTTTCACGCTGTCTCTTTTTTTTGACAACAAAAAAATTAAAAGCTTGCGTCAATTTTGGGACACCCTTTATAAGCAAATTCAATTTTTATATTGAATAAATATTGGTTAACCAAAAAATAACTATATATTCGATCGTTTTTGTATTTACTCTAAAATCTTTGTACATTATATATATTTTTCATATATTTTTTATTGTTGTATCTATGTATATATTAATAATTAATAATTTTTTATTTTTATTTTTTTAATAAATTTGAAAATATTTTTAGTGTTCTTTTCTTGATTTATTGCAACAGCCGGTAACTATAACTTAGATGGCCAGCAACTAAAATTTGTGGTCGGATACTAACGCAAAATGACTTTTTTCATAAATTCAGTAATAACTTGCAAACTACAAATATTTTATTACGACTTTTTTTATTATTCGATTTTCAACATTCTCTGGAGTTACTTTATTGACATTCAATACGATTAATATGTCAGAAAAGCCAAAGTCTGAAAATGTGTTAGTTAGCCGGTTACTAGTGTTATTACTCTACATTACGGATTCCAGTGCATCTCTTTTGTAGAGAACAGGTTATCTTTTGGTCGTGATCTTTTTCATACTATCTTTTTTTTTCAAATAATTTTTTGGTATCTTTAAGCTAAAATTTAACTTTTTTGATGCAAGTTAATAATCCTCAAAAAGTATATGCCAAAATACTTTTTTTTATACTGTGATATGATGAACCCATGCGCTGTATTGTTCTCAGCAGAAAACTGGACTACCATTTAGGGGTTTAAAAACTACTGAACTGTAGAAAATATTACCAAAATAAATTAAAAGTGAAGAAAAGAAAAAAACAACTGACTCTCCAGTTAGAGTAGAAAAAATTAAAATGAAAATTAATGCACAGAGATTTCGCTTTGTGAAGCATTACTTCCTTTCCTATGCTTCACGCCATCTAATTTTAATGAATATGCAGTATGTACGCACCAAGCCATCCTTGATCAAAATGCGTGCAATTGTTCTTGAATTAGCCGTCTGATGAAGAAAGTTTTTAGAAGTCGGCATGTACGTGAATAGAGGTGAAGGTAGAAAGGAGTGGGGTTAAAGTTAAATTTCTATTGTCAGGTAATCCTTTTTAGGTACAAATGTGAAGTTTCATGTTAATTTGCCAATTAGTTCACCTGTAGTAGTTAAAAGAGTAAGTTTAAGTCTGTGGTAATTTTAAAAATGCAAAAATAAGGAAAAAGTGTGGAAAGTATACTAAGTAATATGCAAACAGGTTACGGAAATTCTTGCTCTTTAAAACAAGTGGTTGGGCTTCTTTAAACAATGTAGAGAGTCATTAGAAGCTGATGACCGCCCTGGAAGACCAAGTGACGTCACGATACATGAACTGGTTTTAAAACTTGAATATGCTCTCATGGAAGATAGCCGACTAAAACTAAAAGAAATTGCAGAAAGGTTCAAAATATCCTAAACTACGAGTTTCAAAATTCTACATGATCATCTTGGGATGTCAAAAATTATTGTAACTCAAGATGGATGCCCAAAATGCTTATGCCAATTTTCCGATAATCCAGCAGAAGTTATCAATAAAATTGTTACTGCTTATGATACTTGGGTTCATTGTTATGACCCTGAGGCAAAGCAAGAGGCCATGCAGTGGCGAAAGAGGGGTGATCCAGCCCCCAAGAAGTTTAAAGTCGTACCATCGGCTGGATAGATCATAGCAACAATGTTTCGGGACAGACAATTAATCCTGTTAATAGATTTTATACCAAAAGGCACCAGCATCACAGAAGAGAACTACGCTACTATGTTCTAAGGTGCTTAAGAGAATCTATTAAGGGGACGGGGAAACAAAAGGCGTACCCTTACTTCATGACAACGCACCGGTTCACAAGGCTCAAATTGATATGGCTTCCAGGAATTAGCTCATACGCCTTGCAGCCCTCAACTAGTGATTATAACTCAACTAGTGATTATAACCTTATGAATTATTCTATAGATCTAAGAAGTGTATTCATGCTGAAGGAGATTATATTATATATCCACTAACTTAACTTAAAAAATTGACCTTATCTGTGCTGAAATTTTGATCACAATGTGATTCAAAATCGGAATTTTCATTCTAACTCCAAAATTAGCGGTACTTTACTAAGGCCCGATTTAAAAAAAAAAAATTGAAAATTCGCCCGTATACTCGCACACGCCCACTTTTAAAGATACGATATATAGACGTTAACGTTCTCTACATTTTACCCAGACATTATACTAGGTTACGTCCACTTCTTGGACTTCTTTTTTCAAAGATATTTATGGTGACGGTTAAGTCTTATTGTGAATATAGTCAAATAATGAAACACGCCGGATTTTATTGAAATGCTTTTATTTTTATTTAAATTATTACTAGCTGCGTTGCAATGCAGTGTAATGCCCGAGCCGAAAGAAGTGTACGGAAGAAGTGAAGTCGATGCTTTTAGTTGATGCTATCGCGTACCTCTGGTCATCTATGGATGTACGTGATGGAAAGTGCTGAGTCGACTTTCTGTATATGATTTCAGTGCACATGCTGGATGTTTTCTCCACATTCCTGATCATGGTGTGGAGATCATCTTCGGTGCCAAGTTCTTGGTAATTTGCTGATCTTAGCAAATACTATTGGTGTTCGGTACAGTGAGACTGTACAGAGTATAACGTATCACTATATCTCATTAGAATCCATGAACTTCGGTTACAAATTTTGGGAACCACGCTTACTTTCTGCTAAGAAAACGTTGTAACAACAATTTCGCTTAGATTTCAATTTAGCACACAGGTGAAAGTACGTGCGACCCAGTCGTGCACTTTATTTCTTATAGCCAAACGGACTGAAATATTAATTTTAGAAAAAATCGCTCAAACCAACCGTTTTAGATAAAAAGAATTTCATATTGTGAATTAATGCATTTCTATGCGAAGAACAAGTAATATGTACTGCTTTTGGCATCTCCAACGACAGCACGGGTAACATGGGGAACATTTTACAACATTTAATATTTTAATTATTTAAAATTTATTAACAGCATTCTACAGTCAAAGTAGAATTACGAAAATGTTAAATATTCCTACTTAAAGCGCGATGTAACTGAATAAATGGAGCTAGCGAACAAAATTTCAATATTTGAATTCAGCGTAAAATTCTACTTTAAAAACGATTAATAACTTTCAAGAATGTTGCTATAATTGAAATTTACCTGAAACGAATTAATTTCAACGATTTAAGCAACGAATATATCAATGTATCATATGAATGCGATGCAAATAAAACGCAGAACTAGGTAGCAAGTACTTGCTCGTTTGCAAGGTTTAAAATTTAAGAATAAAGAAAAATTGCACTTATTCGTTAAAAAACAATTTTATTTGTTTGGTAAATCTTTTCCAAAATTTGGTTCGCTATGTTCTTGAATATATCCAACATTGCTCAGATAACTATTTTGGGTAAGATCGCCTGAGAAATATTCGCGAAATAAGTGAAATCAGGTTGCGCTGGGTACTCATATGTGCAGTGAAGTTTCTCTCATCAAGGTAAATGAAAAAAAGGCTTCGTAATATTTGTTCAAGCACTCGTCAATTTTTGTTCGTTTAACGTAAAATCACTCAAATCAGTACACATCCGATTAAGGTTGAACCAGATCAACATAATGGTTGCAACAAATAAGAAAATCATTATAACTTTATTACGGTAATAGATCAGACAAATGTTTACAAAGACTTGTTTCCCTCGATTAGAGGAACATCACTACACACAGCTAGCCCAACTTTTTAAAACACCCTATATACCGCCAATTTGTATATTGTTGTTTTCAGAATTTTAAGAACGATATAACTATTCAACCAAGCGTTAGGGATAATTGAAATGAAATTTATTAAATACTAAAAACTTAATCTAGTCCCAATGCCAAACAAATTATTGGCATCACTGCCACCGACAGAGCTATTCAGACACGTTTCCTTCCATGGCTTATAGCTATGTATTATTTCTTGCTATTGGCTGCAGCTAGCTGATCAAGAACATTAACTAATATATAGACAGTTGAGTAGATTACATTGTTACAAAGCAATATACGTGGACTGGTATTATATACGAGGGTGGGTCAATAAGTCCCTGAAAAATGAAGTAAGGAACACTCTTTTCGATATAAAAACATTTTATTTTTCAACATAGTCTCCTTTTAGCTCTATACACTTCATCCAACGTTTCTCCAATTTTTTGATGCCCTCCAAATAATACGATTTCTCGAGCCCCTCAAAATAAGCGTTTGTTTCAGCGATGACCTCTTCATTCGACCCAAATTTCTTATCTCCGGGCCATTTCTTCATGTCTGGAAACAAGAAATAGTCGCAGGGGGCTAAATCTGGCGAATATGCTGGATGAGGAAGGAGTTTGTAGCCTAACTCATGCAATTTTGCCATTGCGACTGCGGACTTGTGCGCCGGTGCGTTGTCCTCCAGCAGCTCTGCGTAATATGCGCTGGTGATCGTTTTACCCTTTTCAAGGTAATCAGTGTGAATAACACCGCGCGCATCCCAAAAAACTATCGCCATGACCTTGTTGCCGACAAACCCGACTTGGCCTTCTTCGGCTTCGATTCACCAGGAGAAGTCCATTGTTTTGACTGTTCCTTGGTTTCTGCTGTGTTGTGGTGAATCCAGGTTTCATCCACGGTTACGAAACGGCGCACAAACTCAGCCGAATTTGTCTGGAACATCGCCAAACACACCTTTGAAGTTGTCAAACGAATGCGTTTGTTGTTGATTGTAAGCAAACGCGGCACCCATCTTGCGGAAAGCTTTTTCATGTCCAAATATTTATGTAAAATCGAAATCACTGAGCCATGTGATAAGCCTGTGGCCTCTTCAAGCTCGCGCACTTTCACTCGCCGATCGTCCATTATCAAACCGTGGATTTTGTCGACCATTTCTGGTGTGGTGACCTTAGTTGGGCGACCAGAACGTTCGGCGTCACTTGTGCTTGAACGACCGCACCGAAATTGAGTAAACCAGTGGTGAATGGTTCCTATCGATAGTGAAGAGTCCCCATAATATTTGTCAAGCTTTTGTTTGGTTTGCAATCGATGGTGAAGAGTCCCCATAATATTTGTCAAGCTTTTGTTTGGTTTGCGTGATAGTTTTTTCTCGTAAAAAATAGTGTTTAATGAGCACTGGAAATTCACTTTTTTCCATTTTAACGAAAATGCTAGTAGGCGTCTATATAAAATGGCTGCCACAACAAAACCATTTTACAGATCTGTCTGAAAATTTGGGTGCGTTCTTTTGAAAGAAAAAATTTAAGGTGACGACACAATTTGTGTTAATTTCCAGGGACTTATTGACCACCCTCGTATGTATTATGTATGTATAATATCAGGCTCCAAGCCAAACTCGTACACCACAAAAATTTAATTTCATTTGGTAAAAACAGCTTAGTGAAAGTGGTTTGAAACAAAAACTTTAAATAGATTTCAATAGTATATTTAATACTTTAGTAATAACAAAAACAGAACAAGCAAATTTTCATTATTATACAAAATATAAAACACATATACTCGTACTTATATCTTACAAAAAACTTAAATTTTTTAAAATGTTTGTTCAATTATTAATAAATTAATACTTTGTATGTAGTCCATTTTTCTTCATTATCATTTTGTGCTTATTAGTCATGTTTTCCACCAAATTTTTACAGAACCTGAGATTAATATTAATAGTAGGTTGCATGTTTCTTGCAAACCTCATTTGGTTTTCTCCACACGTAGGGCCTGTCATCTGACTCAAACATATTGTAATATGCGAGCTACGGCTCGAGTAGATAAAACAATATTCTGTGAAATTATTTCTTTATTTTCTAGTCTACAGAACAATTCAGGTTCACACTATACTATTCTTCGCAATTCTTTTCTTACAAGGTCTCTGTCCTCTCACATCACTTTATCTCCTTTCGATTACTTAATTCACAAATCCAAACTAATTACTTCTTCTTGTTAAATCTCAACTTTTAATTTATCACAAAATTACAACTTCGCCTATTATCACTTTTCTAATCTCTTCGCCACAGTTAAGAAACTACTGCTGCTTTCTCAATCGCCATCTGTCCTTATATAGCAGAAGTTTCTGATAGCCAGAAACTTCTAGCAAATTCTTCGACCACTGGAACAAGAGAAATTCTGATGTAATAATTCTTGCAGTTATAATTCCCTTTTATCCCTGATATTATTCGTCTCTTTCGTTGACATGAGCTGTGGAGACTTCATCCCAGACACGAACCTCGAATGAAAGGACAGTTCGAACCAAAATTCTGCCAGAATGAAAATTCGGAATTTGTTGCGTCATACTTTTAGGGAGCGTAGTTATTATTATGCTACAATATTAAATGTGGTTTCGTCTTTTAAAAAAAAGACATTTCTACAAAACGAAAACTCCTTATTGTGATGCGTCTTAGCAAACTATAAGCACACTTTTTGATTACATTTGTTTACCAGTGCTTCTGTTTTGCTTTTCTACCATTTAAACCGGCCCTATGGAGTACATTTCGTACAGTTTGAGGACACACTTTTTTCTCCAGCTCAATTTCAGCAATAGCTGCTAGTTTTAGAACACTTAAAAATCTGTTTGCTTTAATTTTTCGGGGAAGGTATGTTTAGGTTTATTTTCCACATTTTTTTACTCTTAAATCTTTTTTAAAATATCATATATTGAATTGTACAATGACTTCTGTCTAAAATTTTGATTATTTCAAGCACAAATATCCGTTCGTCAGAATGTTTAGTAATTAACTTCCTTAGTTCAACATTAGTTTGACCTCTTTGCGTTCCCATGGTCAATATTGTACCAAAACTGTTTGTCCTGTTATTATATGAAATAACAAAACTCGGGGATTCACCAAAATTTATGGAAATAAATGAAGATGAAACAAGGAAGTGTTGCTAAATAAATATAACTGTACGACTTTGGATTTGGCACCAAATTTATTTATTGTTTTTTTTTATAATAATGCATTTTTTTTTCGGCCTGTTTTTCGTCATTAATAAAGTATTGAATATACTATTGAAGCCCATTTAAAGTTTTTTTTTTTTTTTTCAAACCACTGCTGTTTTTACCAATTGAAAATAAATTTTTATGGTGCACGAGTTTGACTTTCAGTCACTGTATGTATGCGAAGAAACTTGTAAAAAAATACACCTATTTCAACAATTCTTCATGCATAGTATTATCTTTAACGAGGACAGGAGCCCTATTGGTTTTGGTTTGAAAACACAGCTAACTTGGTGCAATTGTCCACACATTTTTCATTGATGAAAAATCGAACCCTATTGATTTTAGTGTCGAAATTAAATTTGCCTTCTTTTTCGTTGACGATAACTTCTGTAAAAAATCACCGATTTGAATTATTAATTTAAAGTTGAACGTTAATTTCGGTGTAAATCGTGTCAGTGGTTTCGGCTGACAGAAGACCCGACCGACATGCTTTACTAATTTATTCATAAATAACTACATACATACTGTAATGTACACTTTTTTTCTGTATGTACAAAACTGTGAAATAAAATTAATTACAAAGTACAATACATAATTGAAATTAGGATAAAGAGTAGATGGCGTACACAAACATAGGGTTGTGAGTATATGAACCTCAAAAACCACATTTTCCGCTAGAGACGGGTGCTGGCTTTGAATTGTTACCTTTGCCTCCTACATACATACATATGTTCGTACGATAGCCAAAAACTTATCTCTTTGCTGAAGCTATTTAAGTACGTGGCTGGATGCATACTTGTGTATGTGTTTACAAACGTAATGGAACTTGTATGCTTTTGTTTACCTCAAGCACTCATGTGAAAATTGAAAAGTGCATGTGAGTAGTGTACTCACTGTTTTTGTTGTCATTGTTTTGAGACTGTAGCAGTGTGTATCTGAAGGGTTAGGATGCATATTGTAAGGAAAGGTATCGGTATTTACACTGGCGTATCCCTTGCGGTTAAATGGACGCCTCTTCTCTTTTTTCAGCACGCCATCTGAATCAAATAAAACATACAGTTTGCTCCATACAGAGAGTCATTTTGAAAAACTTAATGTCTTTTCATACAAAAAGTTTCTAGCTCTTCAGAGTAAGCTATACATGATATAGTATGTACATTGTATAGGTCAATATTTGACCTAATTGTGAGCAAAACTAAATTAATTAATACGGGGTTGTGATAAACATTGTCCTGTTTCAACGGCAAGTTACTTATATTCCGTTTTATGACATTCAAAATAGGCAACTGACAGAAAGATCAACTCAGTTTTTAGTTAACTCTTAAGATGTACTTTCTTAATCGTTATAATGTAAATATTATTATTACTGATTGTTCAACCGCGCTGCTTAAGTATCGACAAACATAGATCTGCGATAAGCGCACTAGCTGCTAAAAAGCAAATGCAGCCAAACAAAACTCAACTGGGCACATTTTTTAATGCGACACTAATGTAGCGAAACACTCACTTGATTTTCGCTCCATTACGCTATCGGGCACCAAGCCCTTTTTATACCCTATCCTGCGTATACTAAGTTTGATATGTAGTTTGTAACATAGAGAAATAATAACGATAGACCCGCAAAAGTTTTGTCGGTCGAGCTACATATGTCCGTCCGCCCGTCCATAAGTCACCACTTTTTCCCTAAATTTTAAGATAGGAACACGAAATTTTAAGATAGGAACACGAAATTTTGTTATATGAGCTTTCTAGAATCCGAAACAGTGCAAGTGTAAACATTTTTAAAAGCCGCCCACAGACACACCCGCTTTTCAAAAAATGTCCATTTTCTCAATATTTTTGCTAGAAACTGAAAAATATTGTCTAGGTAAAATATGTAGACGTTGACTTTCTCTACATTTCGTCCATATATTATATATTACCACGCTCATGTTTTGGGAATATTTTCTTTATAAAACCACATATTGCTTTTTAAAATCTATTTACTGTGATTTACGGCCTTATTGTGAATATCTCATCAGAATCCGTGAACTTCGGTTACACATTTTGGGAGCCACGCCTACTTTCTGGTAAGAAAAAGTTGTAACAACAGTTTTGTGATAAAATTTCTTAAAAATATCCTCCATGCTTTCTATAGAAAGATATTATTCCATCTGTTTTACAAATTTTGCAACGCTACGCTGACTTTATTATTGGTGAATCTGAAAATGGAGGATAGGGTATCATATGATCAGTTCTGGAAGGATTGTAACTCTTCTGTATGCTTTTTAATTAACTTTTCTTCGCTATAGCTAAGAAGATTTTTAACTTGTTAGCTCAAATATTACGAAAATTCTGGAAAATATCATTTGGGAAACTTAAAGTACCCTCGGTTGTGGTTAAGGCTTAATTGTTTTAAAATTTTAATGTTAAATGAATTTTTGGGCGCCTTGGGACTCAGAACAGGCGTGTATACCTCAACAATCCCTTTTCTTCCTTGACCAATCTTGTTGTAATTTTTCACTTTCTTTTACTTTATCACTAAATTCTACAAACTTTAAGTTGAAAGTGCCTCTGCTGTATCCCTTTAATTATTTGACGGAAAAAAAGGGAAAAGTGTTATTGCCCCTTTTTATCCTAATAGCCTCTTTTTTGTACCACTTTTTGGAATTCATCAAAAATTCATGAACAAATTAAATAACTCCGAAGGGTTGAGCAGCTAAGCAAATTGTACCATCGGAAGAATAAACCATGATAGAAGCTAACATATATATACATATGTATATATTTTGTTCCCCATACTATATACATATGTCTATTATTATTAAATCTTAAAATGGAAGGCCATAATTCTAAAGAGAATATTATAGTAAACTTTGGTACCAATACTAACCACTAGGCAATAGAAAAATTCATTTTAGTAGGAGCAATATTATGAATTTTTATGTTGACAAAAATTATTGAAGTTACAGAAAAGTTACAATCCGTTTGGAACGAATCGTATCACACTCATCCCTCATAAAGTGGGCGAGACTGCGTGTACTTTTTTTAATTCAAATGCAATACTATCTTTCTACTTTGATGATACTTCGACGATTTTTAAGAGATTTTATAAGAAAAACTCTTGTTATGACTCTTTCATAAAAAAAAGTGGACGTGGCTGTCACCATTTGTTACCAAAGTTCACAGAATCCGGACAAAGACATTCCCAATAAAACCTAAACATTACCATAAGTTGCTCTTAGAAAGCAAATAATGTTTTTTTTTTTTTAGAGAACGCTTCCCCAAAAACTGGCCGTGGCGATGTACGAGTATGTATGAGCGATTTGTAGAGAACATAGACGTCTACATATTATGCCAAGACAATATTTTTCAGTCTCTCTACTATTAACATTAGGAATGAAATAAGGGGGCGTGTTTTTGGGCGGATTTTAAAAATGCTATCATACTTCGGATTCTAGAAACGTTACATGTATATGAAATTTATTAAATAACTTTATTGATACATAAATAAATTACATGATCAATAATTAAAAACAAGTAAAGCGCCAGCTATTAGGGCTTCAGGCTAATTAAAGTTAAAAGGGAGTTAAATAAGTAATTCAGTTTTAAAATGACTTCATATACGGATCTTATATTTCTATCGGAGATAAATGTTAAAAGTTTTTCAATGTCTTTTCCAGAGATAGTTTTGCTTATTGAATTGATGATTTTGTATTGCAACATGTGTGTTACATTAAATGTTGGTTCTTCGTTGCACAAATCACAAAGTGAAGTAAGTTCCGTGGTAATTAAGTGCTTGCAGGTTAAGTCCCATTCTGCGCCTTATGTAGACTTTGTTCATTGGTAAAGATATACGAGTATAGCTTTTTCAGCAGCTGGATTGATAATTGAATGAATATAGGTGTTGATATTCAGACCAAGCGTTCTTCATCTTGATATTCATAGACGTTTTGAGTCTATATATGAAATTTAATTTTGCTAGCTCAAAACTAAAGGGCCAGAAACTGGTGACATACGAAGGGACGAAGGGACAGATGGACGAACATAGCTAGATCACCAATACTTTCGATGCTGAAATACATACACTTTTGAGGGTCTACGTTTTAATTTCTCTGTTACAAACTATGAGTCAAAATTATTATAATATAATATATTAGGACTTACCTATAGGATAGACTATACAAATAAGGTAAATAAAAAAACTCAGAAAGAAATAGCTAGGATTCACGCTTAAATAAAGAACGATAATTATTATTAAGGAATTAAAATTTATTTCAGACAATCTAAAAGAAAACCCCGAAAAGAAAATTAGAAAATCGGCAATGAATACGAAAGATACTACTAGTCAGAAGTAATAGGTATGTGGTACAATTTCAGCAAGAATTAGGGAGCATATATCTGGCAATAGGAACATTTTTTTAAAGTCGTCTGTACATACATAGATGAGATGGCAGAACAGCAACAGTGACACTTTTTTTTTGTTCTATTCCACTTTATTCTCATTCGGTATCTTCGGTTTGATTTCGTACGGCTTTCTCGACTTGTCGGTGGGAAATGTTCCGAATTCTATTCCGTACACTCTTTACCAAATCGAATTCGGATATTCCCTCCCGAAAAGTCGAGAAAGCCAAACAAAATCAAGCCGCTGAAGATGATGATGATGACTGCTGAAACAAATAAAGAGCACGACTTGGTAACACGCTTCATGTGTGCTGTTTTCTTGAAAATTGTTCCCATTTGAAATTTAGGCAAAATCGAAAAAAGTGAAGTATTTGTGTTTTTCGTCAAATATGTACCTACATGGAACCGAGGTATAGACGGATTGGGAGATGGACAGAATTGCGAGACCCCTTTTTTGTATTTTGATCAAAATCTCGAAATCCATTTTTTACGAAAACAATACTTGCATTTTACAGGAGCAAGAAGAATAAGAAACTCCACTACAATAAGCACGCTCAACGATGTAATTCAGTTAGCATCTGAAATAGACACCTCATGTGCAGTTGCACAGATTAATGGTTATCGGACGAATCAAGGTTAAATAAATAGAGTCATCTCCGGTTAGTTGCGTCAACCTAAATTACGTGAAATCTCGCTTTATTATTCTAAATTTAATTTCGCTCAAATTCTAAGTCAATTATGCGAGGCCAAATTTTGCAGGAATTGCTGTAATTACTACTTTAGTAATATCTACACAAAGAAACCAAGAACAACTTCAATAAAAATCTTAATCAAGGATTTAATAGAAGTCGACAAAGGTATAGATAAAGATAGGAATAACGAAAATCGCAATTTCGATAATGGCAACAGATATGCACACAGACACATATAATAATATTAGGTACACAAATAACACTAGACTTAATCAGAATCCACGAAACCAAAACAATAATAATAGGCTAATAAATTTTGTAGAAAGTTCGGGAAACGAGCAGGTAGTCTCTGAAGACGTGACAGACTCAGAATACCATTTGATAAACAATCGCCAAAGTGAATCCTTAATCCGAATCATCACCTAATAAATTGCATAGTAACTGAAACAAGTATAACAATAGATTCTTCATATGAGGGTTTTTTCTCGTTGTTTCCCCTCGAATATACTCAAAAATACAAAAATAATTCATAAACAATATTGTAAACTACTTTCTCAGTTGAAAGATATATTAAATATCATAGCACTGTGTGTAAATTGTGTGGTGGCAAACCTTGTACAAATTTTATAAACGAAGTTAATAAATATCTAAGTATAACAATAGGTGATAAAAAATTCTTAAGGTGCAGACATGACTGTTTTAAAACTATGAAACTTAAAACCAAACAGAGATTTAAAGACTGTAAACAAAATTACAATAAAAGGAGTAGCAGATTCCCAAATATATCCCTTAGGTTCAATAAGGACTAATAATTTGCTAGTTTTAACAAATGGTATGCACGTACTAGGAAGAGATTTTCCAATCCAAACTAGTATCAAAATATGTAGATTACGAAAATATTACAATCCAGGTTTAGAACTAATAATAATGAATATATTATACCAATGATAACCACATTATCCGACAAAATTAATATGAAATTACCAGCTAGAACACGAAACTTACACGTAATAAATGTACTCGCTAATGTGTCTGAAGATATCTACCATCATTCCAAAACAGGAAATTCAATTTATAGCAATTCACAATTCGCTTTTCAACTAGAGATGTGATAAGAATTATAAGTTGAGATAAAGATATATATATGTGGTGGAGGTGGATTGTCAAACTTCACAATGAGAGAGAGTTTTTGCAGTCGTGGAGTTGTAACGAGTCAGTCGTTGTCTAAGATCGTCGGGAATTGGTTGTCTCAGTTGCTAAACAGTTGCTAAACAGTCGCTCACTTTTACCGCTCATCCTTAATATTAATTTCTAATTTAAAATTTTTCTTGAATATATCTTTCCTCTAAATAAACACTTAAATTGAATTGTGAATGGTCTGGAGTTTAATTTGAGATTTCCTACATTTGGGGGCTCAACCACTCAACAATCAAAAATCCGCCGATCGTGAACTTAATTAATACTGTAGCATAATAATAACTACGCTCCCTAAAAGTATGATGCAACAAATTCCGAAGTGTCTTTTCATTCTGGCAGAATTTTGGTTCGAAGTGTCCTTTCATTCGAGGTTCGTGTCTGCGGTTTTCACAGTTTATGTCTACGAAAGAGACGGATAATATCACGGATGAGAGGGAATTATAACTGCAAGAATGATTGTCATCTTGGAATTTCTCTTGTTCCAGTGGTCGAAGAATTTGCTAGAAGTTTCTGGCTATCAGAAACTTCTGCTATATAAGGACAGATGGCGATCAAAAAGGGGGCAGTAGTTTCTAAACTGTGGCGAAGAGATTGGAAAAGTGATAATGGGCGAAGTTGTAATTTTGTGATAAATTGAAAGTTGAGATTTAACAAGAAGAAGTAATTAGTTTGGATTTGTGAATTAAGTAATCGAAAGGAGATAAAGTGATTTGAGAGGACAGAGAAAAGTAAGAAAAGAATTGCGAAGAATAGTGTAGTGTGAACCTGAATTGTTCTATAGACTAGAAAATAAAGAAATAAATTTCACAAAATATTGTTTTATCTACTCGAGCCGTAGCTTGCATATTACAATACTATGTGGGCTAGCTTAAACGTTGATCAGTTAAAAACTGAACTCGGAAAATTAAATCTTGATACTACCGGTCTAAAAGCACAAATAGTTGAAAGAATCGAACAATATCATAAAAGCCAAGAAGTTTTTTCGGACGCGATGGGATCGTCAAACGTCGATAAGGAAAAGAACATGAGTACATCAAACAACCGTCCAGAAGTTTCGGTCAAGGACATCGAAAATTTTATAACAGAATTCAGTGGTGAGGGTATTATAAAAATAAAGTGGTGGTTTGAAGAATTCGAAGAAATTGCGGAACTCATGCAATGGAGCGACATCGAAAAATTAATTTACGCGCGAAAACGATTGTCGGGTCCGGCTAAAATATTTATGAAATCGAATAAGTGCACATCATATGCGACATTAAAAAATCTGTCGACCGAAGAATTCGAGGAAAAATTATGTACGGCGGATATTTACTTTAAATTGCAAAACAGAATGAAAAGACAGAACGAGAGCTATAGAGAATATTTACTTATTATGAAAGAAATTGCACAAGATGTAGTTGACGATAAGTCATTAATAAAGTTGATCATCAACGGCATTCCGGACAGAGAAGAAAATAAAATTTTTCTTTATAACTCTACAGATTTAAGTGATTTTAAAAGGAAACTCGCGATATATGAAGAAATTAAAGAGAAAGTAAAAAGAAAATTCAGTGGATATAGACAAAATAAACGGGAAGGCAATTTCGGCAAAAAGAAACAGTTTGAAAAAAGAGAACATTGCTATAATTGCGGGAGTGTTGAACATAAAAAATCAACGTGTAATATGGGAACCAAATGCTTTGCGTGGAATGAATTTGGCCACGATAGTAAAGAGTGTAAAAACAAATCATCCATAAGCAAAAAAGGGAAAAACTTAGTCTACAAATCAAAAATGTGCAAACAGATAATAGTAAATCAGCTGCCATGCGAAGCTCTAATCGATACGGGTAACGATTACAGTTTAATTAAAAAAAGTGTGTTTGACCATCTTTCTAACGCAAGTCTGAATAAGACGGAACTATTGTTCAATGGTTTCGGTTTCGGTAAATCAAGATCTCTCGCCACATTTAACGCATGTTTCAGAATCGATGATTGTGTTATATACAGTACTTGCCATGTTGTCCAAAATGACGTTATACCTTTTCAGTGTATTGTTGGTGGGGACGTAATCGCGATGGCTGAAGTTGTTATTAACGAAAATGGTATAAATTTTAAAGACATTGCATGCGAGAGTTTCCCTCATAATAATGTCCTTCTTATTAATCATTGTGATGACGGCATCGATGTGCCGCCAGCATACAAACAAACAGTGAAATCAATGATAAATGATTATACGCCGGTAAAAGACTTCAATAACCCAATTGTAATGTCCATCGTTTTAAACAGCTCTCCGCGTAGTGAACAAAAAATTGTCAAAGACCAAGTAGAACAATAGCTGAAAGAAGGTGTAGTGCAACCGTCAACTTCATCGTTCGCAAGTAGAGTAGTAGTCGTAAAAAAGAAAGATGGGTCTCCTCGCATGTGTATCGACTACCGGAAAATTAATGAACGCATCGTCCGTGATCGCTTTCCGATGCCAGTTATAGAGGAAGTTTTAGACAACTTGCAAGGCGCGAATGTGTTCTCCACCCTTGACTTACGAAATGGTTTTTTCATGTATCGGTTGACGAAAACAGTCGCAAGTTTACATCATTCGTCACGAAGGAGGGACAATTCGAATTTTGCCGAACTCCATTTGGTTTAGCCAATTCGCCGTGCGTGTTTACGCGTTTCATCCAATATCTTTTTCGCGAACTAGTCGGTAAAGGCATTATTCTTTTTTACATAGACGATATCATCATACCATCTGCAGATGAAGCAGATAACGTGAAAAAACTTACATCGGTGCTGCATGTTGCCCAACAAAGTGGACTATTGATGAAGTGGAGCAAATGTCATTTCTTGCAACGTAGAGTAGAGTTCCTCGGACATGTCAACGAAGCAGGAACTATTCGACCTTCTGAACGAAAAGTTGCCGCGGTGAAAAATTTTGAAGATCTTAAAAGTGTTCAGGACGTGCAATTATTTCTCGGTTTAACCGGATATTTTCGTAAATTTGTCAAAGGATACGCTATCATAAGTAAACCACTGACAGACTTATTGAAAAGGATTCAGCTTTCCAAATTCAACGGGAGGAACGAGCAGCAGTGGAAAGGTTAAAGGCAGTGTTAACAAACGGTCTAGTGCTGAACATATATCAGCATGTAGCACGCACGGAAGTTTTCTACATTGGAAACGAGTTGCTAATGCGAATAAAGAGAACACAAGCTAAAGACGACTACATCATAGCTGTGAAAGAGGTCCTTAAAGAGAAGGCGTTTGACAATTTCATCGTTAAAAGTGATGTCCTGTTGAAAGTCGTGGACGGTGATGAGAAGATTGTAGTTCCTAAGGCTATGGAAGCAGAGATCATCAAGTTAAAGCATGAGGATGGTCATTTCGGAGTACAGAAAACTATGCATTTGGTGCTGCAAGATTTCTTCATTCAACATCTGAAGGTCAAAGCGGAAAGATGCATGATGCGTGAAGTACATTCTGGGTAGTAGGAAAATCACCAAAAGGAAGGATTTCTATAACCAATTTGTAAAGATGATCAGCCACTACAGACTTTTCATGTGGATCATATGGGTCCAATGGATCCGACCGCAAAGCAATACAAATACATTTTCACAGTGGTCGACGCATTTTCAAAATATGTCTGGATATTTCCCACAAAAACATTAAGCGCAAACGAAGCCATACGTTGTTTAAAAGATCTTGAAGTTTTCTTCGGAAATCCAACGCGCATCATATGCGACAGCATTCACATCTCAAGACTTCAGCAGCCATTGTGAGGATAGGAATATCGAGCTCGTCCGTACAACTACTGGTGTATCCCGCGGAAACGGCCAAATTGAGAGAATAAATAGAGTCATCGTTGAATCATTAAAAAAACTGTAGTCAGATTCTCCAGAGAAATGGTTCAATTATACCCGTCGCGTCCAGATGGCGATAAATTGCAGCGTTCAAAGGGCTACTGGCCGAACACCGTTCGAAGTCCTTTTTGGCGTTAGGATGAGACAGAAAGGCGATGTTGAAGTATGCAAATTGATAGCTGAAGAATCGTCAAGAATCAGCATTCGAGGACAGTCGTGAGGAAATCCGAGCAGATGTTAGGAAATATGAAATCGAAAGAATTTCAATAAAAACCGCAGAGAGGCCAGGAAATACGATGTTGGGGACTGGGTTGCAATAAAAAGAACTGAGTTTTCAACAAAAAAAAATATCATCCGAATTCTTGGGCCCGTATGAGGTAGTGGGAATTGGCAGAGCGGATAGATACACCGTTCGAAAATTATCGTCAGAAGCAGAAGGACCGCAGCAGACATCTACAGCGGCAAAATTTATGAAGCCGTGGGTTTCCACTTCGCAAGATACATCGCTATGTTTGTCATCCGGGGCGAATGACTAGCAGGACGGCCAAGTGTGGTGGAGGTGGATTGTCACACTTCATAATGAGAGAGAGAGAGAGTTAGCGTTTTTGCAGTCGTGGAGTTGTAACGAGTCAGTCGCTGTCTAAGATCGTTGGGAATCGGTTGTCTCAGTTGCTAAACAGTTGCTAAACAGTCGCTCACTTTTACCGCTCATCCTTAATATTAATTTCTAATTTAAACTTTTTCTTGAATATAACTTTCCTTTAAATAAACACTTAAATTGAATTGTGAATGGTCTGGAGTTTTATTTGAAATTTCCTACATATATACATGTATATATATTACAACAAAAACAAAAGAAAATAATTTTTAAAAATATGTGAGGAATTTGCTAATGTCTTTCATTTAACAAGCGACTCATTGAGAGTTAATAACTCTTAGAAGTAAGCAATATCTCCAACGGGCAAAAACCCAGTTTGCATATAAAATTATAGTCTACCAGAATTACAACTTAAACAAATAGATACACAAGTGGATACGCTTGTCAAGGAAGATATTATTGAGCCTTCAATAAGCCAATTAAATTTTCCATTATTAAAGGGGAAAAGAAATGGCTTCTAGTGGTAGATTTCCTTCATTTAAATAAAACCATAGTAGATAACAAATTGCCGCTTAGAAAATCAGTCGATGTCGAAAGAGCAAATATTTCTCTACCAAATTGTATTACACGAAACTTCTTGACCATTGGCAGCCTTCCCGACTAGTACAGGATACGAGTAGTTGCATTTTAAAAGATTAACCTTCAGATTAATAATGTCGACCAATAGTTTTCAATGACTGTTATCACTGGCACTGTCAGGACTTTATGTGGATGCTGTTTAAGTCATCATAATCAAAATTAAATAAAACATCATTATAATAACTTAAAAGATTCAATCTTAAACTCAATTCGCAAACATACAGAAAATTTACAATTCTGGAACAGATCGTACGATACTCTATTCCTCATCTTCTAACTTTTTATTTATTTATTGATTTATTTAAAGTTCAATGATATTCTAATACACATTAATATACAATATCTTATAATTTGTGAAGAGCATAAAGTAGTTCATTATAATTTTAACAAAACGACGTGAGTTAGATTTGATTTGAAAAATTATAAAATATGAAGACAATGAGAAAGACTCATCCCTAATAAAGTGGGCGTGGCGTTGTGAACCATTTGGCTCAAATGCATTGAAATCTTTCTACCCAGAGGATATCCTATCAATTTTTAAGTGATTTTACGACATAATTTGTGGCTCAACTTGTAACTAAAGTTCAAGGATTCTAGTGGAATATTTACAATAAGACTTAATTATCAACGTAAATAACTTTAAGAAAGCAAAATACAATTTCTGGAAGAAAACGCCTCCCAAAAGTGGGCGAGGAATTTTATAATGTATTGACGAATTGAACGCCTATTTCAGTTTCTAGTAAAAATATTTATAAAGGGCATGTTTTAAAAGTGGACGCGTCTGTGCGCAGTTTTTAAAAATGCTTACACTTGCACTGTTGTGCGTTCTAAGAAGATTATACTACTGTGATCAAAAAATAAGGTGAAATTTTAATTTTAAAATACGCGAACTCTTCGATTCTGGCAAATGTTTTTTTTTAGGTTGGTAGTACTGTCACTGACATCTCTGTCGAATTTCATGTTAAAATCTGCATTCGTTCAATAGTTACGCACGTGTTTTGTGAACAACTAAACGTGAATTTAGAGATTTTTACAATGCCTGATTTTGTTAACCAAAGAAATTGCATTAAATTTTATTTGCGGAATGAAATTTCTGCTGCAGAAACTTTGAAAATGTTGCAGAAGGCCTTAGGTGACCAGGGTATGTCACAAAAAAGTGTTTACAAGTGGTACAAACAATTCAAAGAAGGCAGAGAAAGCGTTGGAGACAATGATCGGCCTGGACGACCATCAACATCAACTGATGAACAACACGTCAAGGAATTCAAAGATTTGGTGCTCAAAAATCGTTGATTGACAATTAGAGACCTCGCTGGTACTGTTAACATTTCATTTGGATCAGTCCAGTATACCAAATTACAACTTCCTAACTCAACATTTACGACACAAAAAGTGGTGACACATGGACGGATGGACGGATGACAAATATATGTATATACAAATGAGGGTCTACAGTTATTATTTTTTTTAAGTTACAAACTACGTATGTATCAAAATTAATATGTACTCGTATACCCTATAAATATGAGAATATGAACTTTAGAAAAAAAAAATAATGTTACTTTAAAAAAATAACTTTAAAATTAATAGTTTTCACTTTATAATGAATAATTACAACTGGAATATCAGTTTCGAAATTGACAAATTGTACTTTATATTACTATCGTTAGATGAAAAACTTACCGCAGAGTTTAATACCTCTGCCGCGAGCGAAGCAATCTTTATTCTCTGCCCGGGGTATATTAAGTTTGGTACATAGTTCCGCCGTCAGACACGCTCACTTTTAACAAATTTCCATTTTCTCAATAGTTTTGCTAGAAACTGATAAATATTGTCTACGTAGATATGTAAATGTTGACTTTCTCTACATTTCTCTTGTGCATTATACATAACCACGCCCACTTTTGGGACGTTTTCTTAAAATAAAGCATTTATTGTTTTTGCAAAACTATTTGTAGTCTTATTTCAAGTATCTCATCGGAATCCGTGAACTTCGGCTACAAATTTTGGGAGCCACGACTACTTTTTGCAAAAAAAAAGTTTTAACAGTTTTGTTATAAAATTTCTTTCGAATCGCGGGAATATGCTTTGTATAGAAACATATTATTGCACCTGTTTTAAAAATTTCACAAACCACGCTCACTTTATTAGGGGTGAGTTGATCGGGATAGTGTATCATACGATCCATTCTGGACGGGTTGTAACTGTATATTTTCTGTATATTTTTTTAGTGGCTTATTTTTTTTATTTACATTTAATTTTATTGTTTAAATTGGCAATTCAGGAATTAATTTTATTCATTTTAAAGTAATTCTATCAGCGATATTTTAATTTTTTATGCCTTCCGTCGCCTAGGTGGCGTTTTCTAACTAGAGTCAAACAAAAGAAGAGGTGTATTACCATTTATGTGTGTGTATCTCAAAAATTTTTTGACTTTTCATTGTTCAAAGACGATTATACATTCTAAAAATTCCAATAGAAATAATCTGGTCAGTTCAACAACAACTTTATTACATTATTACATTCCATCCCTGTACTTATCTTATTTTTCCCTCACGGTCACGAGTAACCCCACTTTCCTACCCGATCGTTCTTATCCACAAACTAATCTTTGCCACAAATTCAGAAAGAGAATGCTAAAACGATAAAACCACAATCTGTTTTTTGTTAGGTGTTATTGTTGTTCCCATCTTGAATACTTTTTCGCAGAAATGGAAATGACGGTTAAAGCCAGAGCCAAAATAATATTAAGGTGTTGGCGTTAATTAGGTCTCATTGGAATTGGAAGCGAAGAGAGTGTAAGCTCCATTAGTTTCATATACATACAATAGTACTACTTATTTGCTAGTAGGTTTATAAACAAAGCAAATATTGGGATATGCATTTGCATTTAAATACAATGCGTTTGCATATGCAGTTAAATACAAGCGCTTTATACAAGGTGAGTTTTAAATAAGTTCACTTCGTTTTATTCGGACGCGTTTAGAAATAGAACAAAAACACACGGAGTTGTAAATAGTGGAATGGGAAATTTTTTGTCGAACTTGAATGTCGTTGTTTTTATGGATACGAAAATAGCTTATCTTTTTATTGTTACCTACCATAGAGTTCTGTATGCCTTATGAACCATTAGCTTAGAAAGTTTAAATAAATGTGGTGAACCGAAAGTAATTAGAAAATGTAAGTATTTTTTTTTTTTTTTTTTTGAGGCACTATGTAAAACTTAGCCTTAACCTTGGGTGGTTAAATTTTAAGGGCCGATGTTGAATGTGAACCACACCTAAACGTCAAGTTTTTTTCTGCATTTCATTTGACATTTCTCAATTTCAGACTAACTCAATTTGAACCATGGAAAGATACACAATCGAGCAACGCGTTAAAGTTATTCAGGCTTATTATGAAAATGGGCGTTCAAATCAAAATGCATATCGTGCATTTCGTGATTCTTTCGGTCAATTTAATCGTCCAAATGTGCGTACAATCGGAAAAATCGTGCAAAAATTTGTGTAAACCGGGTCTGTAGGAGATGTGAAAACACCAATACATGCTCGTACAGCTCGTACTGCAGAAAATATTGTTGCTGTTCGCGATAGTGTGGCTGAAGAGCCGTCCACCTCAACTCGTCGTCGTGCCCAACAATTTCACCTCTCACGCTCGTCGTTGATGAACATTATGCATAAAGACTTGCATTTACGCGCTTACAAGGTGCAATTGACTCAAGAACTAAAGCCTCTTGACCATTTCAAGCGTCGTCAATGGTCACAATGGTGGCAAGAAATGGCAACAGTGGATGATCAATTTTCGAAGAAAATCATCTTCAGTGATGAGGCACATTTTCACCTCAGTGGATTCGTCAATAAGCAGAATTGCCGCATTTGAGCGAATGATAATCCAAGAGTGATTGTCGAAAAAGCAATGCACCCACAAAGAGTGACTGTTTGGTGCGGTTTATGGGCTGGCGGCATCATCGGGCCGTATTTTTTCCAAAATGAGGCCGGTCAGGCAGTTACTGTGAATGGTGTTCGCTATCGTGAGATGATAACGAATTTTTTATGGCCCGAATTGGAAGATGTGGATGTGGACGATATGTGGTTTCAACAGGATGGTGCCACCTTCCACACAGCTAACGAAACAATGGCTCTTTTGCGCGACAAATTCAATGGCCGTGTTATCAAACGTGGTGGCGATGTCAATTGGCCGCCAAGATCATGTGATTTGACACCGTTGGACTTCTTTCTTTGGGGTTATTTGAAAGAAAAGGTATACGTCAATAAGCCAGCAACAATTCAAGAGCTAAAGGATGAGATAATTCGGCACATTAACGGCATAGAACCTCAATTATGCCTCAGCGTCATCGAAAATTTGGACCATCCGATGGAGGTGTGCCGCCGAGGTCGCGGCGGCCATTTGGCCAATATTTTGTTCCATACATAATTGAACCATACCAATATTATCATAATAAAAAGAAATGACTGTAATTTCCTAAATAATTTGTGTTTTATTCAAAATCAACATCGGCCCTTAAAACTTAACCACCCTTTATGAGCCACATCGCCACTTTCGGAGCTCAGGTCAATAAGGATTTTCAAGACTTCGTCAGGGTGTTGAAAAAGAAATGATGCCGGATGAACTTTTAATGGGCTAACGGCAGCGCTCATATCCCCGTAGTGGGTTACTAGCATCGGAATATTCTGCCTTTTGGGCTAGAGGTTTTAATGAAGGATCTGGCTCTCCAGATTTCGGGTTGTGCATCGGGTTAACTGCCATATCATGAAAAAAAACTTCTGGTTTCGAAGTAACTACAAGCCTCGGATAAGGATGATATTACTGAGGACGAACCTCGCAAACGAAATAAGCACAACGCCCTTCGGATCTGAACGTAGAATATTCGGATATGTAACAGGCCACGTGCAACCAAGCAATTAGCGGATGCCCTAGACAACTATAAAGCAGATATCACAACCATTCAAAAAGTGCAGTGTTGTGGGCCGGACAAAAAGCGGTTGAAAAACTGTGACATCAACTACGGTGACTGCTACATGGAGCAGAAGCAGCTTTATTAGGATGCAGATTTGTAGTCAGAGGTAGACTTAAGCAAAAATGATTGAGCTTCAGTGAACGTTTGCTGACATTAAGGCAAAATTCAAAAACATCAGCCTAATATGCGCTCACGACACTACAGAGAATAAGGACGACGTGACGAAAGATTGCTTTTATGAGCTCCTCGACAGGACTTATGACTAATGCCAACGTTATGACGTTAAAATCGTACTTGGCTATTTTAGCGCGCAAATTAGAAAGGAGAACATCTGTAGAAATACCGTCGGAAAATGCAGCCAGTACGACAGCACCTCCGGAAAAAGAACTCAGGCTAATCGACTTTGCGGCTACGTGAAACATCACTGTAGCTAGCATACGATTCCCGCACCTTAATATTCATAAGGCGGCCTTACGAAATCTCCAAGCAGAAGAGAAGGAAAAGAATATGAAAAACGCGAAATTGAGTCAATGAAGAGGTAATATAGTAGGAATGAAAGTATTACCAGAAAGCAAAAATAGCATGCCAAGTCTGCAAAGCCCGAAGAGGAACCTATAGGGATTCAGAAGTAAACGATTATCGATGTAAGCATTAACCAATGTTGTACCCCAAGATTACTGAAAACGTCAGTAATCCGACCAATCTACAAAGGAGTGAAGAAAAATTTTAAATTATAGGCCAATCGCAATTTTGCTTATTTTAGAAAAATGTTTGGAGGAAGTTATTGTAAGGCAATTAACCGAGTTCGCTGAAAAACATCGAGTTAATAAGGTTTCCAAATAAACAAAAGCACTGGAGTACTATAAGGGGAACTCTAGAATGTGGTGACCACAAGCTTCAATAAAAACTATCATGTGTTAATCATGTTGTTAGACTTTAGCAAAGCCTTCGACACTTTGAGTCATATGAACCTCACAAAAAGTGTTAATAGAATCGGCATAAGAAGGACCATAGAAAAGTGGATCAGGAATAACAATGAGGGTTAAAGTTACGAATATATTGAGCTAGGAGAAGCAGAGTTCATACGGTGTACCACTGGGCACAAAATTAGGACCAATCCTATTCATCCTGTTCACCAACGAGTTTCTCCAAGTTTTCAAGAGAAGTACAGCTTTTGCATATGCAGATGGTACAGCTATTGTTGTCAAACACAAGTGTCTTAATACTGCAACATCAATAATGCAGGACGAGTTTGATAGCATTTCAAGATGGTGCCACGACCAAGGATTAGTGATAAACGCTGTAAAAACTAAGATGATACACGTACGCATACAATATCAAGTGGAAGCTTCTATTAACATGTTGCGAGTATATCGTCAGAACGACGACTGGCAAACGACAGCAAAAAGTCAAGCTATTGAAGTGGTCAAAAAGATAAAATATTTGGGTCATTTAAATGATAATCATTTCATATGGAATGAACACATAAGTAAGCTAAGTTTACAACTAAAGAGTGCTGCTTTTGCTATGGTATACATCAAAGGATTCACAACCGTCCAGGTTAAGAAGCAGATGTACTACTCACTTGTTGAATTTCGCATGATATGCGGAATATCAGCCTGGGAAATGCGTCAAAATAAAAAATTTTCAACAGCGAATTGTTAAAATTGTTAATACTAATAATATTGATTTTAAAGATGTAGATGTTACTGCAATACCTACTTTTCCAGCAACTTATACGTCACAACCAGACGCGTCCATTCATTTATGTTCTATATCCCCTTGTGGGTCCTAGGGCCTCGTCTACGCCTACGCGCCATCGTGTACAGTTTCTGGTAATGTGTCCCAGCTCTCCCCAGCTTTTCCCCAACTGCCGTGCTTCCTTCTAGACTGCTCTGCGCCATGTTCTCCTTGGACTACTAGGTCTTCTTCCGTCCTGAGTTAAGGACATAGCATGGTTCGCTATGGAGCTGTCACCCTTTCGGAGCGTGTGACCAATCCACTGCCACTTCCGTCGTTGGATGGTTGTGCCTATTGGTTCCTGACCCGTTCTCTCGTAAAGATATTCGTTAGAGATACGATTGGGCCAGAAAATCCTTAAGATGTTGCACAGGCACCTATTAACGAACGTTTGTAGCTTTCTGGTGATAGCGGTGTCACTCTCCACGTGCTGCATCCATATAACAGCACGGATTCAACGTTGGAGCGGAACAGTCTTAGCTTGGTGTTCAAACTGATTGCATTGCTTCGCCATATTTTGGACACCATCCCGAACGCGGACTTTGCTTAGGCGATTCTGTTGGCTATATCCAGTTCGGTTCCACCATCGGTCGAGACAATACTCCCAAGATACTGGAAATCCTCTACTCTCTCTACCGGTTGTCCAGCAATGCATATTTGAGCCGATGAGTTCGTTGCAAGACTGATAATTTTAGTTTTTGCGGTATTAATTTTCAGCCCGACGACGACAGCCTCCCTCTACACATCTGCTGTCATTTGGTGGAGGTCCATAATTCTATGAGGGAGTAAGCATACGTCGTCAGCGTAGTCGAGATGTTTAAGTTGGGATGCGAGAGTCTATCGAATTCCTCCGTTTCCCGTCGACAAAGCTGCATGAAGCACATCGCTAATCACCAATAGGAATAGTATTGGTGAAAGAATGCAGCCTTGTCTTACCCCACTTTGGATCTTAAATTCTTCAGACAACCTTCCTTTGTGCAGAACGTGACATTTGGACCCTTCGTAAGTAGCTTTGACAATAGCAATTAATTTATCAGGAATACCTCTCCTGCGTAAGGCACGCCAAATAAACTCCCTGTTTACACTATCGAACGCCTTCTCAAAATCGGTGAACAGGTGAAGTGGCGATCGATATTCAACGCACTGTTCGATGATAATCTGCAGTGTGTTGATGTGGTCGACACAGGAGGATCCAGAGCGGAAACCTGCTTGTTCGGCATCGAGTGTGTCTTCGAGATGTTGTTTGATTCGCTCCAGGATGATTTTAGCTATTATCTTAGCTACAGCAGGCAGCACGCAGATACCTCTCCAGTTTCCGCACTCCATTAAACTACCTTTCTTAGGAAGCTTGACGATCATTCCTTTTTTCCAGCTCTCGGTTTCCCAAGCTCTCTCTATAAGTGGAAGCAGAAGCTCAGCCGATGTTGTTGGCGCTGCTCGTAAAAGCTCTGCGGGAATACCGTCAAGTCCGACCGGCTTGTTGGTTTTAAGTGCTTTGATCGCGGTAGTGATCTCATCCTTACTGGGAGGCGCGGTGCGTATTCGGGCATTTCTTACCTCGGACACCTCATTCTGATTTGGGAACATATCGCTAGCGAATACACGGTTTAAAACCGTAGCAAAATGCTCCTTCCATCTCTTAAGCTGGTCCTCATCCGAAATAAGCAAGGGACCGTCTAGGCTTTTCACAGGGTGTTGGCTGGAGCTGCGACCACCTGTCAGCTCTTTAGTGATTCTGTAGACGGTCCTACTATCGCACCTTCGTGCAGCATCTTCTGCTTCTGTAGCCAGCGCATTGATGTAGTTGCGCCTGTCACGGCGCACGCTACGCTGAACTTCTCTCATCTTCATGCGATATAGGGACTCTAGCTCATTACTCCCTGCTGCTGGAGCGGCTGCAATGGGTGCTTTCAGCTGTTTCTGTTCGTCAATCTGTCTCCAGGTATCCTCCGAAAAGCCGCGCCCTATGCCTTTCCTCTGTGATCGACCGACAATTCTTTCAGCACCAGATGTAAAAACATTTTCACAACACACCAATGGTCTTGGATAGTTGTGGGCAGTGAGCTGCTGATTGCTTCCACACTTTGCGAAATGTGCTCCCTTAATTGTTGGCGCACTGAGGGATCACTAAGTCTATCGATGTTGAACCTGGGCATTCTTGTATTGTCGTGGGATCTTCGAACGGCAGCAGTGCGTAGTTGAAGAGTAGCTATCATAAGATGGTGATCTCGTACTATCCCCACATCTGCTCCTCGCCTGTTTCGGACGTCCAGGAGACTACTTCTAAAGCGGCGGCTGATGGCAAAATGGTCAATTTGATTGGAGGTTGCTGCCTATCGTTGGAAACAAAGCTGACTTTGTGGCAGGTCTTGTGCTCAAACATGGTGCCACCTACTCAAGGCGGTTGGCATTGCAGAAATCCACAAACCTTTCGCCATTGTCATTGCGGTTGCCTAGTCCACTCTTCTCGATTACATGTCTGAGCCCTTAGTTGTCGTTGCCTACCTTGGCATTAAAATCCCCCACCACTATGACAATGTCTCCATTTGGTGTTGTATTGAAGACGGTGCTTAAGAGATTGTAGAAGCTCTCCTTCTCGTCCTCAGACGAGCCCTCCGTTGGGGCATAACACTGCATGATGGTGACGCGTCGTACTCTAGTCCGGAATCTGGCCGACATAATCCTATCACCATAAGGTTGCCAGAAAATTAGGCCTTTGCGTGCTTTTGGTGTTAGCAGCAGTCCGACTCCATATTCCCGCGGACTTCCAGATGGTCTTCCGGAAGAGAAGAGGAGAAGAGTACAATGCGTTGGGGACTGGTACTCACCCGCTTCTAACCACCTGATTTCGCTTACCCCCAAAATATCCAGTCTATATCGCATGAATTCTTTTTCCAATTGAAGGAATCTGGCATTGTGAGGTCCTTCAATCCCGAGTCGAGGAGTGTCTTCACATTCCAGAAACCTATATTTGTCAAAAGTCGTCAACATGTGATCATTCCTTATCCGAGGCATAGTGTCGGTTTCTGTAGCGATTAGGGTTCGGTAACGCAGGTTGCTAGCCCACGTTACCTAGTCTAGAATTAAAGCCCTAGACAACCCGCACTTGCAATTTTAGCCTACACGCATAAGGGTTTATACGTATAGTTACCCGGGGACCACCACTAGGAGGTAAAGCAAGCACTTCATCACGAACTTGATTGTTGCGCTACTGGCCCAAGCCAAGTTTTGAGCAGTCAGTAGTTTCCTGATCAATCGCAATGCAGATCCCCAGAGGCGTCCATGGACTTTTTGAAATTTCAGAAATTTACAAATAAAGATATTGTAAATTTAAAAAAATAAAAATTTAAAAACTTATTTTCTTTACATTTTTTTTTGTAATTTGAACTTGTTTTCAAACTATAAACTAACTATGAAATTCAATTTTCATTATATAAAATTGAATTACCTTCAAGCCTCAATAAATTATTAAAAAATATAAAACCACCTGCAGATAAGCCATAAGCTTCGTAGGTAATTCAAATTATTGTAGCGAAAAGAGAACTGTTTAATAAATAATAATAATAATAATAATAATAATGGATATCTAGTAGTAAACACAGATTCGGTGCTGAGAATTTGGAAACAGCATTTCTGTAGACAAACAGCGGTGATAACCAAAATTTCTCTATCAGGCAGAATGTACCACATTTCGAAAGTCTATACAACTACTTGGGTACGGCGGCGACATTGACATAATTGGAAGAATGCAACTGGTACTTTCGTGAGTATTGAAACAAAAGTGGCAAAAATGGGTTTAGCGGTTAACGAGGGCAGAACAAAATATATGCTGTTATCAAAAAGGACAGTCAACATCGGCGACTTTGTCAGACAGCTACAATTTTCAGGTAGATAAGGACTTTGTCTACCTGTAAATTCAAACAATGATACCACCGCAGAGATCAAGCCAAGAATCACTTTTGGCAACCTCTGATTCTTTCGGCTAAAAAGGCAATTGAGTAGCAAAGCCTTCTCCTTTAACTAATTTAACTTTATATGACACCCTGTAATTCTGCTATATGGCGCAGAAGCATTAAAAATCAAAGACTGATGAAAACACCCTGCTGGCTGGAGACGCTTTCTGGTTGAGGCTCAGGTCCACCCCCGACTGTAGCACCATCTAAAGAAAAGTAAAGTAAGTACGTAATGTATGAGTACATATACCTACGTATACATAGAAAAATAAAATTTTACATAGAAAAATAATAACCTTCTACATAAAAATATTTTTCGGTAAATAGTTTCAAAGACATCCACGAAAGAAAGTTTGATTCAACATAAATAATAAATTACTTTTTACTGGCATTATCTTTCTTAGTGTAATATTAAAAGCACTTAAAGCTGTTAGCTTTACCCAGTTTTGTCTGCTTAGCATGAAGACTTTAAAGTTCTTATCGAAGTCATGGTGAGGTTTCTCGTAATCTGTACTGAGTGAAACCCACTTTTGGAATGTCCATGATTTCGTTGCTTCCAGAGATTGTTTTCCTCTCTTAGTCTCATAGCTGCCTTGGCTGCTACGTTCTTTATGAAGAGCTCCAAAGGTTGCAGATGCAGTTTTGTCTCCAGTTAGGATTGTGGTGTAGCGAAATATTAAGCCAAAGTATTTGGCTTTCAAAGAGAGGTCTAGATGAATGCCTTTACATTTAGGAGGTTTTCAACTTGCTATCTTGTACCTTCTAGTAAACAGGACCATCTCTGTCTTGTTTCAGTTAACAATCAGCCCATTTTCTTTTGTCCATTTTGACAGTATAAGCGATTGCTCTAATTCTTTTATTGACGGAGGCTTAGGAATTTTGTTACGTGAGATATTATAAAGAAAGGGCGATAGGACTCCTCCTTTTAACCGTTTTTTTTTTTGTTATTTGAGCAGTCTCCTAAGCTTGAGTTGATGGGTCTGCTATTAAGCATTGTCCCTATTAAGCATTGTCCTTACCAAGCTCGTCAAATAAGTTTCTATACTATGTTCCTCAAGAGAGGAGACAATGGTTTCGATATTCAAGATATTGAAGACTCATTCGATATCGAGAAAGATTGTCAACTAGAATTCTTTCTTGTCTAAAGACTTTTCGATTGTACTTGTCACCTCATGTAACGTTGTTTCAATGGATTGGTCTTTGGTATAGGCATGTTGTGCACTGCTTAAGTGCTGATTCCTAATCTGTAGATCTATTAGTCTTTCAATTATTTTTAGTAAGAAATATAGGAGTGTGACTAGGTTTTCCTGCTTTGGGAATGAAGACAACACGTATATCTTTTCAGTTGTCCGGAACATATCCAGGGTTAGTCAAACTGTAAATGTTGCACAAATTTTATCGCTCATTCTATTTTATTTTTATGTAGACTTGCTGCCTCTCGGCGCGAGTTTCTGCTGGGTTTCTTTATCATTACAATGTGGGTGTGTTTGGAAAAGAAGCTTTAAGGTCTCGTTGCTGTTTACTGTCCAGGAGTTATTCTCATTATAGAGATGTCCGGGTATATTTGCTTTTTTGGCAAGGATTTTGCCAAGTCTTGCCGCTTTCGTTGAAATCTCTATATTGGTACAATAGTTGATCCATGATGTTAATTTTACTACTCTGGTGTCCTTTTTAAGCTCATTGAAGCTATTACGATATGCCTCCCAGTCTGCATCAGTATTTTTCCGCTTAGCTTCCTTGAAGTTTCCCAGTTTTATCCCCGTGCAGGGACGGGTTGAGAATATCACTGCAGCGCCCCCCCACAAATACATAGCGCTTGTCGTAGAAGGCGACTAGGGGAAAATCACATCTAGGCAATTTTTAAAATATCCAGGTGAGCCTAGCGACACATATATCATCTTAAAACTTTCCCGCAAGTGTGCATGCGAATCCGTGGGTTGACACGACTGGAGATCACCGGTGTTGTAAAAGTAAGATCAAACATAAATCAAAAAATCTGGATTATGCACGTGTCAAAACCAAAAAAACCCTTAAACCCTAGCATTATGGCAAAGTACGCTAAAAAGAAAAGCACTCCCCCGCCAGGCACTACCAATGCTACGCATGGCTGTGATCCTGGGACGAGCAGAAATGCTCGGGGCAAAGCTATTCGGTTTCCGGGGGATAGCAAAATAGTGCAACGGCTTAGGCGTAACCTAAGAGGCGCGAGTTGGAACCTTGGAAGTGTGAAAGTTCGCAGCTACGAGCTTGAAGAACCCATCACAAGCAAGATAGAGCACGACCGGCTCAGTTGGTATTGTCATGTTCAAAGGAGAGATCCTTCGAACCCCGTCAAAAAGGCAATACCAATGAGCGTTCCTACGCAGTCGCGCAAAAAGTTGGAGGATAGTGATCCTTCTACTCTGGATCATAACTTCGCCGTAAGAAGAAGAAGAAGAAGAAGAAGAAGAAGAAGAAGAAGAAGAAGAAGAAGAAGAAGAAGAAGAAGAAGAAGAAGAAGAAGAAGAAGAAGAAGAAGAAGAAGTTTTCCAGTTTTAGTCTTAAGAAGTCACATACGAACCATGCTGCATAGATTCGTTTAGGGGGCGGCTAATTGCACAGAATTTCTTAAACGAGACTATGAATGTCTTTGTAATATGGTTGACTATGGTATTGAAGGTTATCCTGTAATGGTCAGGGAACAAAAATGTGGAGATAACTCTTTAGTTACTAACTTGTATCATTCCTGTTTTGTTGTGAAAAATAGTATGAATACCTCTGTTACAAATTTCAAAATTTGGTAGAATAATGAATTTAAAAGTAGACTGAGCCCTTTTTTCGATATCCTTGCTGCCCCAATATTTGTGATGGGCATTTGCGTCAATACCTATAATTAGGTTAGCTCTGGTGTTGCTGGCGTGCTATACCAGGCCCTTGAGTGCTGTTAGTGGTAAATTCTCTTCTTCGCAGGTATGCGGATGCAAAAATAAGTTGAAGCTCATTCTTGCCACTGTGTCGAGTCATTGCTGCTGAAATGATAAGAAAAAATAAAATTAAGTGATTTCTTCATCAATATGCAGTTCCTTAATTTACCTTCTCTGTTGGAGTGGTGCAATAAATATTTTACCCCGTCTGATCTGGCCTCAATTTGCATTCATCGGCCCAAAGCTGGAATATAACGCCCATATCTGGTCTGGTGTACCCAAGACCGTTTTGCACATACTAGACAGGGTATAGAATCGCGCGTTAAAACTTATATGTGATAGAGACATAGTGAACATTCAATTGAACATCGTCGAAATGTCTCGAGTCTCTACCTATTTTATCGTTTTTTTTTTATAAAAAATTCTCCAGCGAAATAGCCAGTTGCATTCCTCAACTTCAAAATTTCACCCGTAATATATGTACATATGTACGTCATGCTTCGAATGCATATCAGTTCACCCTTAAGCCCAATTTCGGTCATACTGTCAAATATAGGGATTCGTTTATAAGTTGAACGACACGAATGTGGAATGATCTACCAGGCTCTGTCCTAATGTCCCCATCACTACAATCTTCAAACATTTAATTCCAACGTGAAGAGGTTTCTTCTCTGTTCTTCGTGCACTGAAACAATTTAAGGGTATTCATACTCCCTTTGGCGCAGGGTTATAACAAAAAAAAGGTCATCAGTGGCAGCCCGTGAGTGGCGTATATTAGTCTACAGCACTTGCTGCTGCTGTTTTCTTCTTCCCGCTATCCAGCTTCGTTGAATTTGCCGGTATTGCTAGTACCTGCATTTTTCCCCTCTACCACCATCACTTCAATTTGTTTGCCTTACATCTTCAGTAAGTTGTCCTGAAGGGATTAGTTTAGACTTTGAACAGAATATCGCTTCTGAAGACTTTGCTCTATCGTTTTTAGGGCTTGCTCTAACAGTGTGATCCCCCATGGAAGTTGGGTCCTCCAGAAATGATCTTCCGAAGAAACGAATGGATTTTTACTTTCGTGTGTTCCACCTTGAATAATTATTCCTTTTTTGTTGTCTTTCCATATTGTTTTTTCTTTTTTTTTCGTCATTTCTAGAAGGCTTTCAACTCCCCTGACCACCCCTCAGTAAACAAATAATCTTACTTTACTACTGGCTAATTTTGAAAAATTGCATCTTTCTCGAAAATGGCTAAAACGATTTTGATGAAAATGCATATATGCGTAAAGTAATATGGGCATTTGTAATAGCTTCTTAATATTTTTTTTGTTTTAAATTTGAAAGCTAAACTATATACATACAAACTAATGAACAGTCCATATGGAGCAAGTAAGTGCGACCCAGTCGTGCCCTCTATTTTTCTATACGACCATATTAACTGCCTTTCGAAGGCCTGACCGGCCTCATTTTGGAAAAAATACGGCCCGATGATGCCGCCAGCCCATAAATCGCACCAAACAGTCACTCTTTGTGGGTGCATTGGTTTTTCGACAATCACTCTTGGATTATCATTCGCCCAAATGCGGCAATTCTGCTTATTGGCGAATCCACTGAGGTGAAAATGTGCCTCATCACTGAAGATGATTTTCTTCGAAAATTGATCATCCACTGTTGCCATTTCTTGCCACCATTGTGACCATTGACGACGCTTGAAATGGTCAAGAGGCTTTAGTTCTTGAGTCAATTGCACCTTGTAAGCGCGTAAATGCAAGTCTTTATGCATAATGTTCATCAACGACGAGCGTGAGAGGTGAAATTGTTGGGCACGACGACGAGTTGAGGTGGACGGATCTTCAGCTACACTATCGCGAACAGCAGGAATATTTTCTGCAGTACGAGCTGTACGAGCATGCACTGGTGTTTTCACATCTCCTACAGACCCGGTTTGCACAAATTTTTGCACGTTTTTTCCGATTGTACGCACATTTGGACGATTAAATTGACCGAAAAATCACGAAATGCACGATATGCATTTTGATTTGAACGCCCATTTTCATAATAAGCCTGAATAACTTTAACGCGTTGCTCGATTGTGTATCTTTCCATGGTTCAAATTGAGTTAGTCTGAAATTGAGAAATGTCAAATGAAATGCAGAAAAAAACTTGACGTTTAGGTGTGGTTCACATTCAACATCGGCCCTTAAAATTGAACCACCGTTTATAAAGGTCGCACGAGTACTTTCGATATGCTATCTAGAAAGTAACCATTCCCATTTAAAAAAAAATTGTCACGAAAGCATTGCACATCAACCAGTCCTATGGACTAAACGAGTACTGTAGTGTTTTTCAAACTGATATCTACGCGGTAAAGAAGGCTGCACAGACAGTCCATGCATTGACAGTCAAGCAGCACTCAAAGCCTTAGATTTTAATCTCGCAAAATCAAAGTGTGTCAACAGTTGCATTAAGGCATTAAGGACTATACATTTTTACATAGTTCCACTCTGCTGGATTCTTGGACACGTTGGAGTGGAGGGGAATGGAAAATCAGAGGAACTGGACAGAAAAGGTTCTGGCGTGGACATACATATTTGTGGCTAACAGACAGGTGTCCCCTTTCAACACAGCCAACAATTTCATAGACTGCTGCTCTGTAACACTAGTCGATGAACGATGGAAACAGGTCAAAGATTGTGTCATAACTCACAGACTGTGACCAGTGTTTGACCTGAAAATAATAACGACACTACTATTCATCAGGAGAAATTCGTTGGCGTAATCATAGGACACTGCTTAATAGGTGTCATGGCTACGCGAATGTGAGTCCTCGCAAACAACTTTTGTAGAAGCTGTATGCGGCGGGGATAGAGTCTATAGAATACTTCCTTTACCACTGCTCAGACCTCCAAGAACGACGACTAACCTGTTTGGGTGTCAGGTTTCGTGCCACGCTGCACACTGTGTACAAACTCTACAGGATAATATAGCACAGTAATGACATAGTAACATACTCGTACAACTCCTCAATTCCATTCATCCCTCACAAAAATGTATACAACATATTCATTCATTAATGAAAGATGAAACGACTTGACAGCGAAAATATTATTAGATTGACTATGAACCGTACGTACATCGTTATAAATTCCTGTGTATTTCTATATACATATAAGATAGAATATAACCAATTCTATCTAACCCTTAGATGCGTACTGTTCCATATGTGGCACAAACCGATTTCCGATCAATATTTTAGCTTGGAGACATTATGTCGGTACAAATGCATAACGTGCCATATCAGTCACATTCCCTGGACGCATTATATGTGCAGTTATTTATTTTCTCTTAAAAATATTCACAAAATTGACATATGCGTATCTGTTGTACAAAGATATCTTTTTATTAGTACAAATCAGTTGAGCGAACATCGTCTAATGTGGTTATTTTATATAGTTAGCTATCAAAATAAATAAGTCTGACCATCTTTGAACACAGCTCGCTCGAGAACCACTGAATACATTTTGATGAAATTAAGTTTGTATATATGTACGTATATGTACGTCCTGGATACGTGGGTTATTTCGTTTAAAAACTGTCAAAATAGAATCAAGTGTGAGTGGGATGTGGGGGGCAGTGTTTCTAGATTATTTAAACCATCTTTATTAGGGGTACATTATGCCCTCAAAAGCCTCCCCAAAAATATATTTTTTAAAACTTGTTTTCCTAGTTATATTTGGTCCACGAAATACTACTTGTGTAAACAATTTCAGCTCTCTGGCTCAAACGGTTCAAAAGTTACAAGAAGGTGACAGACACACACCGTGTTAATTCCATTAATATTCCCTTTATACAATTCTGGTACGGAACAGTAATAAACAAAAGCTTTGACATATACTAGTCGTTTTTCAATTAATTGTAAAATTGGACATATTTCGTGGAGTCTATTATGAAAATATTAATACATACTATATTAATACGTTACTGTAGGAGCATAAAAACCTATTATTATGATGTGGTATTGATTATTACATTGTACATATTTCATATTGTACTGAGGCAATAATTTCACAAAACTTACGCCTATACGGAAGTACATATGTAGTGTATATTAAAATAAATCATTTTATTTCGATTATAAAATTGTATGGAATATTTAATCATAGGTAGTTTTCACAAAGCCAATTTATTAAGAGAAAAAAAAATGGTTAGATGGAAACCTTTAATTCATTAATGCTTTGATTTAAATTAATGCCACACTTACGTATATTTGTGCGATAAATTAAACCCTCCTTTACCAAAAAGAAAATAATTATCCAATTAGGTAGCTATTTATTACGTTTTCTGTTGTTTGGTGCATGGATAAATAATCCCGGTAAGCCGAAAACCCTGGTAGCTAATGCTAATTGCATACATACTCGTATTGCATATATTTTAATTGTAATTCATTTGCTTATCTCACGGACAACCAATTGGCAAAAAAGTCGATTACATCATAGTCATTTACTTCAAAGGCCGCTCAAGTTTGCCGCTCATCTCTCACGAAGATGGGAGATGTCCGAGCAATTCGACATTCACCTATGCTGGGCGTCAGGGAACAGAGACATTCCGGCAAACTGCAAGGCTGACGAGCTCGCCAGAAAAATCATCAACCTCAGTATTCTACTGGAAGGGCAAAATTTATTCCTAAAAATAATGGCTCAAAATTATAGTGGCATTAAAAAGCCTTTATCAGGTAAAAAAGTCAAGATTAGTGTTTTCCTATTAATAGTCGACATTAATCCATTTTATAGTTATCAGCTCGCACTAACTTTAAAACCACCAAAAGTACCTTTTAACTTTTAGAGTGAGCTTTTAACCATCTGTTATCTGTCAGTTTTTCCAATTCAAATTTTAGCCAACAAACGGATGTAAACAGTCAACAAATGTGTTCGAATTTTGTTCGAGCTGTCAAATTGATTTAAATTTGATACAACATTATCCCATAAACAGTGTTTTTGTTCTCAAACTTTAAATTTTTGGGTTTGTTTGACTAAAATTTGCTGTAAGTCAGGTCTAAGGTATACTAGTTGTAGGTAGGTTAAAAAGTGTTCATAATGCAATTCAAAGTTAAGCACTAGCTTTAAAGTTAGAGCTGTAACTGGCTACTGACATTCTTTAAATTCAGATGACTATAATTTTGCGTCAATATCTATCATTCGAATACGAAAAGCAGACAGGCCGTTCTAAAGATCATTTTGTTATATAACTTCAGAATTATTGAACCGATTTTGATGATATTTGTTTATAAGTGCCCTGTTAAACTATGCCACATGCCTAACACATATTGTCCACACCTCCAAAATAACATATAGTAGCATCTTTTGTAGTTTAAAAGCTAGAAGTTGGTGACAGGGAGTCGGGAGAGCCCTATAAAGTGCACGCATTCTTTAACGATCTCAAATATAATAGTTTGCGGGAACCTGCAATAGTTGACCCAATTTTTCAAAGCCATAAAATACTCGTAAAAGAAACCTATACGATAGCTTTCCCAACTTCTAATTTTTAGAATGTATCACTATTCTTATCTTCTAGGGCGACTCCTATAACGCAGGAGCACAGTTTAAGAGCCCTATATTAATATCGTCTTTGGTAATCTCAAATGAACATTCATATGTAAGGATACCATACTCATATTTGTGGTCTATTCTTCTATACTCTGTCCTTTTTTTTAAATGGTCCAACTTGGTACTATTTTTCAGAAGGTGGAATTTTGTACTCCTTCATTAGTTAAATTGTTGACTGTTCAACACGTTTTTTTTTCGGAAAGAGAAAACGTCATAAGAGTCCAACCAACTCCATAAATGCCAAAATCCGGCATTTTGTTATTACTAATTGTTCTACTGTACTGAAATAGTTTTTATTAGTTTGCATCTACCATCAGCATAATTATAAACTACTTTTGGAATAATATCCAAAGGAAATCAATAATTTTTACGACTGACTAGTTAGTACTCGTACCTAGAATACTGAACGAGCTCATTAATTGAATTATCACAACCATAGTACATCCCTGTATTTTAAAGCCATAGTTCAGTTTTATTCGAGCGATTTGTCTGATTTTATTTCGTGGCTTACACAGAAGGTTTCTTTTTAGTTTAGTTTAGTTTAGTTTAGTTTAGATTAGTTTAGTTTAGTTTAGTTTAGTTTAGTTTAGTTTAGTTTAGTTTAGTTTATTCATCAAACAAAGTTACAGTACTTTAGTGATTACTAGATAATAATATAATAAATAAAATAATGAAATAAAAAAAGAAGAGTTAAACATTCCCACCATTAAAGTTATTTAAAATTAATAGCAAATTATTTTTAAATGAAAATCTACTTAGACTGAAATCTATCATATCACAGACGGTATTGGCTTCTCTTAAGCACCTAGACAGTGGTTCAATTGGCAGCATAATTTTTTCTGTGATATGGAATATTAAAACACAATCGGTTTCTAAGCAACCTCGTAGGAACATTGAAGTTAATTAAGGGCAAAATATCGGAACAATCAATATGATTTGCCAATACATCACGAATGAACATAACCTCAGAGAACTTTCTTCGAATGGTAAGAGGTAAGATACCAAATAATTTGCACCTTCTTCCATAGGAAGGCATATCTATGTTCCAGTGAAGCCATTTCACTAATACTCTTGTAAAACATTTTTGTATTTTTTAGATTCTCCAAATAGCACTACAATATTCAAGAGTAGATCTAACAAACACAAAAAACAGGCATTTCAAAGTATGTGGATCACAGAACTCCTTTGAATTGCGCAAGATGAATCCCAACATTGAATTACCTTTGGCGACTAAAAAGTCTATATGTTTTAAGAAATTAAGTTTTTGGTCAAAAATTACCCCAAGGTCTTTTTTAAATAATAAATAACAAGAAAAAAAGAGGGCCAAGATGGCTTCCTTGCGGTACACCTGAGGTAGCTCTGATAGGTGACGAGAGAATGTTATTTACACGAACATACTGAATACGACCCTTTAAGTATGCATTTAGATATCCAGTTCAAAAAGTTAGAGTGGAATCCAATTTTGTTTATATTATGATTAACCCGATCGAATGCTTTGGAGAAGTCTGAATACACAACATCAAATTGATTCCCTTTCTCAAGTCCATTTAATATGTAATTTGAAAAAGGTTTGTGCAGGTAGATCTACCAGCAATAAAACCATGTTGACAGGGAGAAATAGTACTTTTAAGAATTTGAGTTAATATTACATAAATTAGTTTTTCAAAAATTTTAGGAATTGTAGAAATCTTACAAATAGGCCGATAGTTAGAAACTTCCTGTCTACTTCCTGATTTATAAATTGGTGTTATTATAGAATGCTTCCACTTATTTAAAAACTCACCACTATCAAGGGAACGATTAAAAATTATTTTTAAAGGTACAGCAAACACTTTCGCACACCTCTGTAAAATAATGGGAGGAATTCAATCAATATCTAGTCGTGTATCAACCTTAATCATTGTTAAAGCTTGTTCGATTTCTGAAGTTGAAAGGTTTAAACTACCAATGCTCAAATCACAATCATTGTTATATAATTGATTACCAAGAGGTATATTCGGAGAGCTATCTAAATAGACGGATTGAAAATGTTTAGCAAACAAGTTACACGCAACTAAAAGATCGGATGATGATAGGCCATCGTAACGCATTAGATTAGGAATGCCATTCGATTGTTTTTTAGCATTTATAAATTTCCAAAAACGTTTACTATTGGATTTTAAATCAGATTCAACAGATAATAAATACTGATTGTAAAGGAATTTATTCAGAGTGTCAAAATTTGTTTGCAATATTCGATAATGCTTGTAAAGATCTCGATCATTGTCAGCTCTACGAAATTGCTTATATACCTTATTTTTTTTATTATTAAGACTGATTATTCTTTTATTAAGCCACACAGGTCTTGAACTAATTTTTGTGCTTATTTTAGGTGTGCATAAGACAATTGCATTGTGCATAATTTTTAAAAATGAACCATAGCAGTCACTAAGATTTGCATTAACAAATAATGCTTGCCAATCTGTTCTATTCAGATAGTTATTAATTGAGTCGAAATTCGACTTAGCAAAATTATATATGAAATTAGAATCATAAAAATATGTATAAAATTAAAAATTCAAACTGAATGCGATATGATAAATTGTGTCAGGAAAAAGAGAAACCATGGAGTTGTTTATACCCACACGCAAATCCGAATCAACCAAGTCAAGCACATTATTAAAAGAATTATGAAAATAATTTATTTGTTTAAGATCGAATTGTGGAAAGGTATCCACAACTACACGATCGAGATTAAAAATTAAAAGGAACAAGTATTTTCTCATCAGAATTACACATAAATCCATTTAACATTTGGCAAATTAAAATCACCTACAATAATAACATTTTGATTAACATTACGGCTTTTTAATATTGAACTACTTTGGTGGCAGAATTATGAAAGCAGTAGTAAAAATTTGCATTAATTTTAAATATGATACATACTACTTTCTCAAATAAGCTATCTAAAATTAAAATTTGATAAAATAGTACAATAATACAATATAACAAATTAGAGCTAATTTTTACTATTGTTTTATTAAATATAAAGTTTAAATAGCCAGATAAGTGCTTTATCAAATTTCAGTTTTCGATAGTTATCAGAAATAATAACAATTCTTGCGAATTTTGACTTTTATTTTATCAAACATTTTAATTTAAGGCTTTTTAAATTCAAACGAAAAAACTTCTAATTATAGTGATTGTTGATATAATTTTTTTCGGCTAACAAATTGGTATTATAATTTCAATATTGACCTTATTTCAATAATGCCCATTTGGCCTTATTTCCATTTCAAAAGCCAAATTTAAGATTCGATTTTATAATATTTTGTTGGGCTCTTGTTTCATGTCATCTTACTAGCAGAAGTATGTACTCGTATGAAGTATATGTGGTGATGTGAATTAAGGCCCGAAAGCGAAATAAGTATAACTGCTAAATGGAAATAAAACTAAAAATTTGTCAGCCAAAAAAGTATTTACATAGTTATTGCATGTAGAGTTTTAGAAACTTGTAGTTAAGGTCTGATAAAGTAATATTTAAAATTCGCGCGAATTTTAACTGTAGCTTTATAAAATTTTAATTTTAGAGAATTTGAGAAAGCAGTAGTAAGAATTCGCAGTAGTAGCAATAGTACAAATTGTAACATTAAAATTTAACAAATTTCACATTAAATTTAAATTTAAATAATTTCTCCAAAATTATTATTATTGTTATACAATTTTTTATTCGAAATTAATTCATACGCATCGCATCGCACGTGCTTGCACCTACATATGTGTATATACATATGTATGTTGTTTAACTGAGGGTGGCCGTGGTGTAGTGGTAACATCAACGCTTGTCACGCTCTTGGTTCACGGTTCAAATCCTGATCTCAATAATCATCTATTTATTTCGTCTGAAATAATTAAAAAAGTCGATCAATTGCGAAAGCTTAGTCAACTCTACTGCGAAGGCATAACACTGGCAGTAGGGTGGTCATATGGCTTAAATGTAACTTGATCGTGATGATGACATCAGGTGGAGGGAAAAAATACTGTGAATCAAGAGCAACGACAAAAAAGCAAATCAAACAAGCTCCCCAGTTATCTGGACGCCACCCTTGGAGTTTACTGAAACTTAATACTACCTAAGTTTCAAACCCACTACACCAATCTTTCTTTCTCTTTCTTAATTTCTACAAACGCCCGTGCCCTGAAATAATTTAATGGTATTCATATCCCATTTGGCGCGAATTATAATACTCTTAGCCACTTTTGCTTAAAAAAATAAACTCTATTTCAATACAACTCACTAATCTTTATGACAATTAATCTATATGACAAACTTTCATTGAAACCTATCTATTGCGAAGGTGATCGGTTGGCCGGAAATTTTGCAGACGTTGATAAAGCAATTTCGATCTCACCTTCGCAATTTACAATTATCAATCTGTGCACTTTAGCGTTTGGCGTGTGTGAGCTACTGTTGACGGTGGCAATGACCGGATGTCGCATGGCTGTCTGCTGAGTCGATATGCTGATGTTGCTTTCCTTGCGACTGTTGAATATGCTGTATGTATGCAACTCGCGCGCAAATTATTAAAAAAAAAAAAAATTCAAATCACTCAGATTTAAAATTTAAACAAAATCGTTAAATTTTCAATTATTTTTTTAATCAATCCGTTAAAATAATTTTTCTTTGTAAAGATTTTCTCGAAACTTGGTATGCCATAATCTTGTATATGTCAAAAATAGTTCCAGTATTGATTTTGAACTAAATTGATCAAATTATATTCGAGAAAGTTAAAAATATTTTTAAAAACCTGGTACGCCCTTTGATGTTAAATATCCACCATAACTCAAGTATGAAATTTGATCAAAATCGTTTAAACCATTTTAGAGAAAATAGATTTTTGTATTCAAAATCGGCCATTAGCAAAGTACCGTTAATTTTTGTATTCGAATGAATTCCATTGCGCATCGAATGAATTCCACTGCCTCTCAACCGATCGCGATGGCATTCGCTGTGTGTATTGAAATTTTCTGTTACGGAACGAACTGTTTATAGGATGTTAAAAAAAAATGAAATTAAAGATCCCAATTCACCACCAAAAAAGAAAAAAAAATTTAAAAATCTTTATTTCGTTCAACAAATTGTTTTGTTTTTAAATCAGCAGATGGCAACCATACGGGCCTCTGATTTGTGGCTATTTGTCATGCATACTATGGCAAAGAGCTTTAACTTGTGACAGACTTATGAAAGCAATTGCAACAAAACAGAGAGGCGAACGTCCTATCTTTCCTGACAATTTTTGTGAGACAAGGTATAGTTTCAGGGAGTTCGTTGCATGGTACTTCGATAAAAAAGGCTGCTCAGTGAAGATAAGGAATAAGGATCCATGTCAATTCCAATGTAAAGAGCACGAAAGAAAATGTACTTGCGTAACCCGTAGAATGATATGGGAACAAGAATACATATGCACACACATACTATAATATATTGTAGCAAATATTGGCTTTCCAATTCCAAAAGTTTGTATTTCTTTAATTGGGTTAAAATGATTCATTTCAGTTGCTGGCACGGCTTTAAATACTTAACAATACGTAACTACATCCTTCCTTGAGGCCAAAAATTATCAGACATTTGGCCTCTTATGGGTGAAATTTAAAGAAAAATATAACATCGAAGTCTGTGCATAATAAACTTTTCTCTAAAGCTGCATGACAACATTAGTTCATATCACTTTCAATGAGATATATGTAAATAATATCGTTTTAGAAAAGACGGTCCTCTAATGCCAATATTGTATTTCAATCCACAAAAGTGTAACGTTCTAATGATTGTAATAATTTTAATAGAATGAATCTGTGATTCAATATAGTTTATAAAAGTTAGTAACTGGACAAATTTAGCAAATCAAATGCTTTTAAAAGAGATAAAGATAAATTAAAGATTAGTAGTACAGTAGTAAAGGAAGGCCGAAAGTAGTACAAACGACAGCATTGTTTGGTAGCACAATCGGAGAAAAAGCCTAGACATTCTCACACACATTGGGAAATGGACTTAAGCGCACGCGATTCTCCCACAATTTACTATGCTTCAATGACTTATACCCAACTTTTCTTAAACAGCAGGGGTTTAATGTACATAAATAGGAGAATTTGCAAAGAAAATAACCAGCACTCATATCCTCTTTGGGTGCCGTGGCTCAGTGGTTAAGTGCGCGACATCTGAGCGTGAGGTTCAAGGTTCGAATCCAAGAATACACAAAAATATAATAAAAAAAAGGATAATAAGTTTTCCCGCGGTCCCACCTCTCGCGAACGTCTGACAAGCATCTGTCATGAGAAGCTTCTCTCAATCGAAAAATCGTCCTTCGGAAACGGCATAGAACTGTAGGTTCCAACCATTCGTGACGCGCTCAGCACGAGTTGCTGCGAGAAGCTAGGCCAAGCTCTGCATTGGGCTGTTAGCGTCAAAATATTATCATTATTATCATTATCTTCTTTATGGTATGCTGCTATATAAAATTATTTAAGGCGGTGAGCAAATGGCAGTATTTACTGTTCTTAATTCTTATGTTCCTATGCTGCTTGACCAGCATTTTTATGTGAATTTCAACTATTTGATACTTTATACTTGACAATACTTGAAATGTCATATTAAAAATCAGAAACACTGCATAAATATTGTAGCTTAACACTCACAGATGCAGCCATATCCTTAGTTGTTATGTTTGATAACAAAGTGTACAAAGTGTACTCATTTTATACGAGTATCGCAAGTTTGAAATGTACGTGTATGTATGTCAACTAGTAATAAAAACGACATTCTTTCCTCACTACTGCTAAGGATGTTTTCTGGCCTGATTTTTCTTATCTATTCAGAAGTTTTCAGCAGTAACGCTGCTTTCGTTCACGTTGAACAGAAGGAAATGTAAAACATCCAATGATGAATGGGTCTTAATTTGTCAGTCATACTGATGTATTGCACATTGATTCCAGGAACATCGAATAAGGAAAAGAAAAAAAGAGAATAATACTGAAAATATTATTTTCTTGTTCCATTATTGTTGAACAAAGGACTATTGCGACCCTATGTCAATGCGTATCACAATCAACAAATCCAAATAAGTGCGGAGCTATTACTTCAAAATTAATCTCAGGATTCTAAACTGTAAGCAGAAATATATCAATAGTAAGAGATAAACTACTAGGAATTTGTTATTTTAGTCTTTTGTTGCAGCGGCTAAATAAAGGGTGTCCCAAAATTCTCGCAAGAAGTAATTTTGATAGAAAACACAGGTTTTTCATTAAAAATTGTAAGTGTTTTATTGATTCATAAAGTATACAGTACAGGATTATGTATGGAATAGCATATCGGGTAAATGGCCTCCACGGCTTTTTGCTGGCACATATGCACTCTTTTGTCGAACTTTTCCATTTGTTTTTGCTTAAATGTGGCTAAATTTCGTTGATACAGCGTTTAATTAGCTCCTTCAAGGCGTGGGTGGTTGTGGGCTTGTTGGCATAAGCCTTAAACTTCAAAAAACCACCAAGAAAAAAGTCCAACGGCGTTAAATCACATGATCTGGGAAAAAACGTGAAATTACACGACCAGGAAATGACTCATACAGTAATTGAATTGTTTCTCAGTATGAGACATGGCACCGTACTGTTGAAACCACATGCCGTCCGCATCCATATCTTGCAATTTAGGCACAAAACTGGATTATCATATCGCGATAGTGAGCACGATTAACTGTTATTACCTGACCAGCCGCATTTTCAAAGAAGAATAGTCCGATGATGCCTCCAGCCCAAAATCTGCACCAAACAGTGACACGTTGTGGATGCAATTGTTTCTCAACAATCACTCGTGGATTTCCTGAACCCAAAATTCGACAACTTTAACGATTAACAAAGCCATTAAGATGAAAATAAGCCTCATCGCTGAAGATGATTTTGTTTGAAAAATCAGCATCAGTCTCCTCGCTGTGCGCGGTTAGTAAGCTTCAGTTCTTGAGTCAATTGCACTTTGTGTGCATGAAGATGCAAAATTTTCGTGAGAGTACGCTGTAGAGAGCTTCTCGAAATGTCCAATTCTGGACCACTGTGCCGAATTGATGTTCCTGAATTCTCAACCACTCACACAAACTCACAAACTGCTTCGATGTTTTGTGTTGAACGACTTGTTGAAGGACGGCCAGAGTGTCTAAGATCACTAATTGATCCAGTCTCCTTTGATTCTGAATTAATCTCTTCACATATTTTTTACGAAAATTGCGAACTGTAGCTGTCAAACCTTCATTATTTTTTAAAATATTACTGAACAATGAAAACGCATTGTTCTTTCGTGTAGCACTTCATTTTTAATAACCCTGAACTGTCAGCTGTCACGCTGTCTTTTTTTTGACAACCCTTTACAGCACAAATGGCGCAAAATTAAAATCTTGTGTGAATTTTGGGACACCCTCTATATTATAACCATCTAAAAAAATCTAGAAGCACGGAGTTTCACTCGTGCATTAATCTGTTGAATTATATATAGGTACATATGAGTACATACATATGTAGATGGATTCTGTTTCTAGTTCAGCTTTTCCGTCTGGCATATCTAACTTGTGAAAATTATTCATTTCCATGACCATTTTCTGAGTTCCGTAAATGGACCACGGAACCCCATTGCTCTCGCTCTCACCAGAATCATCGTCTGTCTGAGTCCGTCACAATTTCTAGCTCATAAACTTCCTATATAAAAGCTATACTCGTATCGTCGTTGGTGGAACAAAAAAAATAAAAATAAATAAATAAATAAATAAAAAAGACAATAAAAATTTAAATTTTTGCATAATCACAGAGTGCTAACATTAATATAATTTTTTTTATCTTCAAACATATTCGTACGTACTTACATATATTTTTAATATCGTGCGCCACAAAGCAGAAATTTATCAGCCGTCACGATTTTTCAATCGTTTAGAGTTAAGAAAATGGTTTTAATCAAAATAACACGAACCCGGTTTTGCACTCCCAACACCGATATGCACAATTTTTAAACAATGCCGGTCGGGAGACGCAAGAATTGGCATGTGACAAATCGTTGAAAATAGCTCGTCGAGCAGAATTCAAAAATACATACATTTAATATAAGGTATTGTAGTTCATAATATCAAATATTTTTAGAATTCACAACTTTAAATTTGCATTTAGTCGAGGAATGTCTTGAATGTCTACCTTGGAGAAAATCATGGTATTTGGAGCATTTTTGGAATTACAAGAACAAATACTTATTTTAATATTCCTGTGTATTTGTGAGATATCACATTTCTTATGTAGGTAAGCAAAAGATTATTTGCAGATATCATCGTTTTTTTCGGCCGCTCAGTGAAAGATATTTGTTTAAAATTGGTTCAAAAATTCAGAAGATAAACAAGAAACGACGGACCGAATAACAATTTTATCAATTAGAATTTTTAAGTTTCTTAGCTCTAACGAAACCCTCTGTGTGAGACCAAAGCCACGGTTGACCGATTCCTCCATTTTAGTTAGGGTCGGCCTGAGAGTGTCGTACCGAGGTATAAAGAATATTTGATTGGGCATGTTGCTGCTGGTTTCCCAGACTTTCTTCTAGGGATTGCTATGTTTAATGTTTTTTCCACTATATTCTTTCTTAAAATATCTTCATATTCTCGAATACCTGCATAAAATAATTAAAATAATATTTTAATTCGAACTATAAAAGCACTGGCCACACAAATAGCGTTCCGGGCAAATGAACGCATGGTCAAATAAATTGTTTGTATTAAATGGTGCGTTTTAACTGGGCGGGCATAGAACCCCTTCTGTTTGCTAAGTTCTGTACCAAAACTATATATAACACAAAATAATTGTTTCACCACGCGTTCAATTGACCGGGACGCGGAACGCAGAACCTATACTGTTGGCTTGCACTTAAGTCCAGATTTTTTTTAAGTCGAACAGTTGAGAAAACTCATATTTTTGATATAGTTATAATCTAAACGTTACAAATCATCATAAATGCAAATACGCAACTTATTTTAAATAAATAAATAAATAAATAAATATTTTGGCGCTAACCACCCAATACAGGGCCTGGCTTAGCATTCTTGCAGCCACTCGTGCTGTGCGCCGCAGAAATGGTTGGGACATACATACATTCCGAAGGGCAATATTTTCGATTGAGAGAAGCTTCTCATGACAATTTTTATTCCCGGATGTTTGTCAGACGTTCACGAAAGTTGGGGCCGTGGGAAAAAATTTGTTTTTCTTGGATTCGAACCTTGTACAATTGTTTTAAGAAATATAAATGATCACCGATCGATAAAGGCCGATATAAAAGTGTTCAGAAAAAAGCGCCTTAACTTTTATATTGAAGCCTTAATAAAATATTTGATTTTGTAGGCATTTTTGATTCACTTATATGCCGTAGCAGTACGGGGCAATAGTTCTATAAATCAAAAATGCATGTGAAGGTTTATTATTTCCAAATTTAAAAAAAAAGTTATCAGCACGAATATATGCATCAATTTTTATTTTTATTTTTTCTGAGCATTACAAACCCCGCCCCAGTAACACGTAGCCGATTTGTAGTTAGACTTGGAAAAATCAACCCGTGAATAAACTTTACGAAATTGTATCCAGAACGATATTTGAAATTAAATCTGAAGCTACTGGTCTAGACGCAAGTCCCAAATTCTTTAAAATCATCTTTCCGTTCATCTCACCCCACTTTACCCACATTTTTAACACAATTTTAACCACCTCTTGCTATCCTCACCTCTGGAAAGCTACCAAAGTTATTACTATATTGGAAAACTCTACTCCTGTAAAGGAATATCGTCCGATATCTATCTTACCTTTCTTGTCGAAAGTATTCGAAAAGCTAATTGGAAAATTGGTTTCTGAGTTCTTAAATTCCTCAGGCCTTATTTCGCCTATGCAATCTGGGTTTAGACCTCAACATAGTTGCTCGACAGCACTGATAAAGATTGGGGATGATATTAGACAAAACATTGATGAAGAATGCTGCACAACGTTGGTGCTCCTGGGTTGTTCCAAGGCGTTATATTCTGTTTCGCATAGTATCCTCCTAAATAAGCTCAAAACTAATTTCTTTTTTGATCGCAGTGCTTTGTACTAGATTCAAGGGAATGTAACAGGAAGAGCTTAGGCAGTGTGGGCTAACAATCACTTATCTGGTTTTCTCCCAACTTCTGCTGGTGTTTCCCAGGGATCAATCTTAGGCCCCCTGTTATTTTCCATGTTTATCGACGATCTCCCTAATGTCTTAAAGCAGTGTAGGTCTCACGCTGATGATGTGTAACTTTATTTAAGCTACCCAGCTGGTTTAGTGGAAGGCACCACTGTCTGAATAAATGAGGACTTAGCGAGCGTCCTTCTCTGATCAAAACAAAATCAGCTGAGGCTGTATACTGGGAAAAGTCAAGCTATTGTTATGGGTAGGAATGCTATGGATACGTCATGTTTTCCAACAGTCGAGTTAGGTGGCACCAATCTAAAATATTTTGATAAGGTGAAGAACTTAGGCATTATATTAAACCAAACCCTTACGTGGGATGATCACGTGTCCTTCACATTGTGTAAAACGTACGGAGCTTTACATGTTCTCCACCAAGCTGGAAGCTGCCTACGAACTAACTTGAAACTAATATTATATATATAACGCTGATCTTGCTTTACGGTAGCTTTGTTTCGTGTTGCCTCGACAGCGTCAGTCAGCGAAAATTTTTAATTTTTAAGGTTGCGTTTAACAATATCGTCCGATTTATCTATGGGTTGTGCAGATATGACCATGTCTACGACTACACAAACACGGTTTTTTTCAAGCCCCCGCAAAAGTACTCAGACCTTAAAATATTACTGTTTTTATATAAATTACGACAAACAAAACACCTCATCTCTTCGATAAGCTGGTGACCGCGCCACGGGGTCAAATCACACGATCTCGGTGGCCAGTTCACATCACCTCCACGTGAGATGACCATGCCCTCGAATCGCTCGTGCAGAATTTCCAATGTGGCGTGAGCTGTGTGACACGTAGCGCCGTCCTGTTGAAACCTCATGTCGTTGGTGTCCATATGATTCAATTCAGGCCAAAAGAAGTTGGTAATCATAGACCTATAGCGCTCGCCGGTGACGGTGATGGCCAGCCCAAAATCTACACCAAACAGTGACTTTTTCGGGATGCATTGGACGCTCTTGGATCTCATGTGGATTGGTATAGTCCCAAATTTGATAATTTTTTTTGTTGACGTACCCATTCATCCAGAAATGGGCCTCATCGCTGAAGATGATTTTTCGATGAAAATTAGGGTCAGTTTTCAACTGCTCCAGATCCCATTCAGCGAACACACGTCGTTGCCTATGGTCGTTTACCTTCATCTCTGGGGTCAGTTGAATATTGTACGGGTGCAAGCGCAAGTCATGACGCAAAATTCGCCAAGTTGTGGTCTGCGAAAGGCCGAGTTCTTGTGAGCGACGCGAAATCGACTGCGACGGATTCTCCTGCACAGTCTCACGAACAGCAGCGATGTTTTCGGCAGATCTTGCGTTTCGTTGACATACGGGTGTTGGTTGATCGTTTACTGAACCAGTGGACTCAAATTTATCCACCACACTCCGAATAGTCCTCTTAGAAGGACGATTCTGGCGACCGTAAAATGGGTGAAGCGCGCGGAACTTGCCCGAACAGAACACCCATTTTGATAAAACAATTTTATTATTTGCACGTGCTGTCCAACGCTATATCCCTCCATGGTGATTTGGCAAAACAGACTGAATAAATGACAGCCAATTTGACAGATGTAGCTTCAACAATATGGCCGCTATCAACTGTCAAAGTTCGGAAGTCCCTATTGGAGGACCCTGTATATATTTGAGTTGTGAATTTAACGAATTAACCTATTGCAATAAGTATTAACTGAAAAGACACTGTTTTATAATACATATGTTCTAATAAAAAATACAAATACAAAAAAATACAAATTATATACTCGTATATATAAGTTTGAACGTCGATATTACATTCCAAGTCATAGTGTACTCATCAATACGATACTTTCGGAACTCATAACTTTCTAAATTTTACGACTGACAAATAATATAAGATAATTATATTGAACCTAATTGGTAAGGAATATATTTTCTCTAAATAATCTGATTATATATGCGTTTATATTTTGAAAAAAAAATGTTTCAAACGACTGACAAATATTCCACTCTGGTCAAAATGATCACCATATTCATAATTCTTTGGTATTTGGTATTTTTTAATGGGAACAGAAGAACTTTGTCATCATATGTTAAATTTTCACTTATATAAATAGCTACATACAATATCTAATATGCTATAATAATGTTCACCCACGCCAGTTGACCTAACATGCTTATTACATGAGGGAATCTATTAAAAAGTAAGATTATCATCGTAACCTTTTTTTTAAAATTTTTTGTAGACGATTTAACATGTAACTACTACAGATAAATGAATCACTAGAACAATATTCAAAGTGTGGTTTTATAATTGTAATATTAATAACTATAGCCCTCTCTTTTGAAATCCGTTTCCTAATTCTAGCAACGAAATATATTTCCATCGCGACATTTTTTACTTACTGGTCATATGTCAAAATGAGAATTAAAGCTCAACCTATTTTCAATGAAGATTCCTAGATATTCAATTTCCTCGACTTTGATCTTCTCAACACTTATGCAAATATATTTTCCGGTTAAAAATTATTACTTTTATTTTACTTAAGTTTAGTTTTAATTTATTCAATTCAAACCATGTTGCAACTTTTTTAGATCATAATTACGCCACGACCACCCACGCATTGAACCACCAAATTGAGCCACATTTATGCAAAGCGATAATGGGAAATTTCGACAAAAGAGTGCATATGTGCCAGCAAATCCGTGGAGGTCATTTTCCCGATATGCTATTATATATACTTTATGAATCAATAAAACATTTACAATTTCTATTTAAAAACCTGTGTTTTCTATCAAAATTACTTATTGCGTGAATTTTAGGACACACTTTAATACCAAGCAGAACTCCTTTTGGTTGGAGAAACTTAGATTTTATTCATTTCTCTTTTATGCTCAGTTACTATGGTTGCTGGTCCCCGTCCCGGCTCGAACCTGCATAGTCACCTGCGAACACACTACCCACTGCACAGTGGCTACCTCCTTTTATTCACTTACAATCATATTCAATTACAATTAATAAGTCATTGCCCTTGATTAATCATGTCCTGTATAAACTATTGCTTAACAAATTAAATCAGTATTATAGCTTAATCTGTGATTTTCTATCCAGGTTGAAAAATTATCAATTAAAACACTTGCAGAGTAACTTAGGGATCGATATATGATACCGTGTCCAAATAAAGGGTGATCAGATAGCAATGATAGTTTTTCCGCAGCTGTTAAAGTTACCAATGACATCCAGCCGTCAAAATATTCAGTAAGGTTTGCCATTTCATCATGCATCGTTTAACGCTTCCCGAACGAGTGGGAATTATTAACAAAAATTATCAAAATTCCGGCTCAGTTGTAAATACGCAACGTGAATTTCGTCGTGAAGTCGGTCGTCATCATAGCTTCAGTGCGCAGGCAATTCGTCGCACCATGGAAAAGTTTGAGCGTGAGTACACTTTCTTGAACCTTGAGCCACCGACTAGACAGAGATCGGTGCGAATCGATCGTATCGAAGAAGGCCCAGAAATGTCGATTCGGCGCCGATTAGCTGAATTAATTGAAGTCGGACGACCATAGACAATGCCGTGAGTTCGCTAATTGGGCGCTGGAAATGTTGGTCGGAGATCCGGATTTCGACCAAAAAATCATCTCGAACGAGGCCCATTTTTGGCTGAGCGGCTATGTCAACAAGCAAAATTGCTGTTATTGGAGCGACCACAGTCCACAAGTATTCGACCAAGCAGATTGACTGTTTGGTGCGGTTTATGGCACGGCGGCATTATCGGACCTTTTTTCTTCGTCAATGGTCCGTGGTAAAGAGTGATGCTAACCGACTTTCTGTGTCAAGAGCTCGACAACATCGATATATCCGAACTGTGGTTCCAACAAGACGGCGCTACATGCCATACAAGCGATGCAACGCTCGAAGTGGTGAAGGCGAAATTTGGCGACTGGGTCATCTCACGGCGAGCGTTCAGCAATTGGCTGCCGTGATCATGCGACTTGACACCCCTCGATTATTTTCTCTGGGGCTACGTCAAGCCCTTAGTCTACGCTAATAAGCCAACCACTTTGGACGAGCTCGAGGGCAACATTCGTACCGACTGTTAGAAGCACTGCCACTAAAGCCGAGACTTCCGTTTAAATGATGTGCTATTCCATACATAATGGCATGAATGTAGCTTCGCAATAAAGCCAGAATCAATTTGATATCTCATACCTTTGTTGTTTTATTTAAATTTCTTTTCCTATCGTTCTTATCTGGTCACTCTATAATAAATTACTTAAGAAATCTTTTATTAACAACCACCACTCTGCAATCACATCTAATAATACTATAATCTTTCAATTAATTTTATTTTCATACATTATGGTTCTTTGTACCACATATGAAATCAAACGATTTAGCTCTTGCTCTCACGCATTCTCCATCGAATCACTTTTGTTTGTTTGGATTATGCCTTCTTATCTTATGGCTTTGAATTAGTAATATTTTCCGTGAGAATTCCCATTGTTGGTGTAGTACCTGATTCATGTAGACTTCGGAGTTCCATATTCAAGTTTTTTTGAAACGAATACCTACCGCATTGGTATCTACAGATCAATTTTGGCAGAAGGCGAATAGGTCATACATATATCAGCAGTTCCAGAGATCCCTATTCTTCCTATTCCTATCCAAAAATCTGAAATTAGAACGTGCAGATGGCCTGGAATAAAATATTAGTCGAATCCTCTAATAAAAGTGTATTCCCCTTCAAAACCATCTTCACAGATCCCATTTATAACTCTGCAATCGTATTCATCAATTTATACATATCCAAACAATTCACTATCACTTCCTCTTATGAATGTGTTTGACTTCATTGCAGGCATCCATTTCAGTTCATATTTTAGTATTGTTTTTAAAAATTTAATTTTTCAGTACATGAGTTTCACGTAAAACAAAAATATCAAAATCCTGAATGTAATTAAATAACATCTTATTTTTAAGTCTTGCTTAACTTAAAATATTTATTTTAAAAATCATTTATAATCCTGGCAGACGCACGGAAGGAAATCATGCAGAATCAATTGCATCGTGTAAACGCATGTGTATTATTGCATACAGCGGCTGTTTTTCCTTGGGTTTTTCAATAGCGACAAACTTCATATGACATGTTTTTATTTTTATTGTTGTCGTTGTCGATGCTCGATTCTTCAAAGAAAAGCAAAAGCTCTCCTCTCCGCATCTCAATCCTTTTGAGAAGACACAAGTGAAAGATGTATCTCCAACAAATATCCTATCGTCTAGCAGAACAATCTTTTCCTGAGGATTACCTTCACGGAGCACCATCATTATTGGAAGCAATTTCACCCTCTCCCTACACATATTCTGAGGCATGTCTTTGTGGATGATTATGAAGGTCCCTTTAAGCCTGATTGTGTTTCGCAATAAGTTCCAAGTAGCATCACGAGATCTAATTTTGACAATGACTTTTGATTTCGGAGAATTCCAATTGGGAACGGTATATACGTACTCAATATCTGTTGATGTGCCATTTTGATTTTGACCAATCAAATCAGAGCACACGGATTTTGTCTTTTCCTTGGGACCCACGCTGACCTCTGATGGTAAGTGAACAACAACATTCGTCTCCTCTCCAATAGCTTTTCCAATTCGGTTTCAAGTTGTCGATTTTTTCGTTCTAAATCATCTACTGTTTCTCTTTTAGACCTGACAACTCAGGTTGTGCAAGTCTGATTATGACGGAAGTTCACAAGCCGTTGATTATTTTCCTCCAGTATTTCTTTGAGCTTCTCAATGCTAATGCTTAGACTCTAGGACTTACTCACTTTTTGGTTTTGTTATTGAAAAACACAAATAAATTTGCATTTGTAATTACGAGTAGTTTTGTAATTTTTAAATAGGTTTTTTCTTATTAATTTTATCTTTAACACAGGAGCTCTCACTAATTACCATCCACTTTGACAGAAAGTTTAAATGTGGTCACATAGTCCTATCATAGATACGGATTCCGTTAAGTTAGTTATTATTGACATTCCCTTAAGAAATCCGTGCTGGTTCGTAGAAAAGTGGAAATACATTTTGTGAACAAGAATGCTTTCTATGAGCTGAGGTATGCAGGAGATTTAGCGATGGGCCAGTAGTTGGAAATTTCATTCTTGGGACCTTCTTGTGAAAGGGAATTATGTAAAAGCTCTTCCAAAGTATGGGGAGGATTCCTCTTTCAAGTTTCTGATTTCTTTTCAGGATTCTTTCTGTCTCCATCTGCGTTGTACTTTGTTTTGGAATTTTCTTAACTCTCGACCGATGTAGATTTTAACATTCTTTAAGTCAACTCTTGTTTTTCACCCTTTTGAGCGAAAAAAAACCGTAATATTTTGCCACCAACTATCATAAGAGGATTATGTTTACACTACAATGACAGGTTAATAATCTTTATTATTAAATATTGAACAACAATAAAATATTTTTTTTTCTTTTTTTTTTTTTTCAGCACACGATCGAAAATGAACTGTTCAAGTTTCTTTTCTAAGGATTCTGTGGAAATTTTAACTTTCTATTAAAAAGAAATAATAATGGAAAAAAAATCTCCTTTATTGCCCTTCTTGTCTACGCCCTTTCAGAGACCCTAACAGCATATTCATACAGAGCTTTAGCGGCACATTCTATGTATAATTACGTTAAAAAAAAATATGCACGAGTAACCTAATCAAATTCTCATGGTAAAATCGCACAGTGTACTCGTATACTTAACATTTTATTACGTTTTGACGAGCAGTTAATGGTTGTAATAAATAATGGTTCAAAGGTCTTCTTTTCCATTTATCTGATAATTTCTCGTTAAATTTGATATATTAAAGATCCAGCATAAATAATTTCATTTTCAGTGGATCTTCAGAATGTGCTTTAGGGACTAGAACCATTTAAAAAGAACAAAGGGCTACTCATTAAGTTATTAATATTAAAGAAAAACTCCTCGAAATACCTAATTATTTTTTAATTCAAAAAATCATTAAAGAAAAACCATCCAGTGTTCTCTCACAACTTCAATCGAAAAATTTTATTATACAACAAAGGATGTATTTGTAAAAAGAAGTACGAGTATGGAGTGTCCATGAATAAAATGTTGATTTCCTCTTTTGATGAAATTCCTAGAAAAAATTAATTGAAGTAATGAAATTCCTCTGTCGAAACAATAGGAGAATATGAAATACAATTTTCACAAAGCATAACCAATATACCCATGTTCTTCTAATTGCCATTTTCATACCGATGATAATCGCCACAAGCACCAGAAACAGCAGAAATGTGTGAAAGAAAAATCTGTAAAAACATAAACAATCATAATGTAATAACTATAATAACACAATTAACAAGAAACAACCGAATCCGGAACCAATTTACATCCTTATTTGTTTCGATGATTGTGCACAAAACAGAAGAAAAACGAATTTGAAATGGGGCAAGAGGAAATAACAAATTTATTTATGTTTCCAAATCATCCCCCTTTAGCAGATTATCTCCAGAGCAATCGCTTGCAATTGTCTACAAACCAAAGCGATACTTTAGCTTTAAGTAGGATGCAGGATTCCCACAATAATTTTTTTATTTTCCTTATTTTGAAGAGTCTGGAAAAAAAAACTCCCCATCTAATGTGTAAGTCGATTCAACGATACTCACCCAATAGGATATCCTTTTTTCAGCTAGAGCACCCTTGAATGAAAAATTTGTTTTTGTTTACATTCATAGCACGTTTTGGCGACTGAATGGCGCGTTTTAGTACAGCAAAACAAAGAAGCCAAGAGCAAAAATTACAACTAAAAAAAAAAGAACAAATTTCAGATGATGAAGGAAGAGTTGCTCTTCCTCTCCTTGTGTTTTTTGTGCGTTGCGTTTGTGTCCTCTTTAACGTCGAAGAGGAGATTTTTTTTATGCCAGTAGAAAAACTTCAGAGGGATACATATGTATATATGTACATACATGTTCTGGAAAATAAACTTGTGTCTAAATACTCGTATTGATATCATTTGCAGTTTTTTGACAATAAAATTTATACCAGCGTTGATATGTGCAAATAAAATATCAAAAACTTTGCGAATGTTATACAGTCATTGGCACAATTAACTACCCACCTTGCTCAGGTGGCATATTTATGCATAGATTATGCATAGATATATTATGTACATACATACATATGTATTTATGAACAAAATTCTGATTGATGGTAAAAAAGTCGAGCAGTTAATTTTACCACGAAATGAATATTAAAAATATCGTTATTTTAATTTTTTACTCTTTTGAAAATTAACTTTGAATATAAATTTGCACGACCTTCGTACTTGTCTGCTGGTTTTCAGTACTTTTTTTCCTGCCCGTGTTACCCCATTTGATTTCAAGTGCTTTCACTCAAAAAAAAAAAAAATTATGTTGTTAGATGTAGCTGGAGTGGCTATGGCAGTGGCTCTTATAGATGAGATCTGTCTGTGTTTTAGAACTGCTAATGTGACACAGAAGATATCGACTTGCTGGCTTCCGCGACTATATTATTTGGATGACTCAAGAATATCCTTATGGTCGATAGTAGCAGTTTGCTCCATGTTTTCTTGTGCGAAGCATGGGTCTTTTTAGATTTCGTACAAAGCTTGCATGGATGTATTAGGTCTTGAATAAAAGTAGAATAACTACGAGCTACTTGGATGAAATCTCCAAGTAGACCGTAGGTAATTATTTCTTGTTAAAGCATGGTAACGGTCAGCTGCACATTGCTAGGGCCATTAGAAGAAGTTACTACATATTAAATACAATAGCCAGCACGCGGCAAATTACTTTAACTGAATAGAACACATCTGATAGAACTTAAAAAGACTGGTCCGCAGACGCACACCTATGATACATTAACCAATCTTCAATCTACCTGGGATAAACATCAAGTTCACAACTTGTAGTTCATGTGACAACCTTATATATAGTGTTTTCCATAATTTCGCTTATCACGGAGGAGTGACATCCCTAACACCAAGATCACCTCGTCGTTCATGTACGCGACCAGCTTGAACTCTTCTGCTCTTATACATGATTTGCATAATTTGGACTGGGGCGGAATTTTCTACCCACCGTATGTAAATAATCAGGTAGAATTTATGCAATGTAAACTGAATTTTCTCTTTGAGAAACACATACCGCTAAGAACTAAGCATTTTCTCTTGGTTTAATGATCGTATTAAAGAATTTGTAAAAGAGCGTAATATTTCCTATAATCGCTGGAAACTTTACCGACTTGAAACTCTACGGGATGATTATAAAACTCTTCACAATCAAATTGTACTGGCAATTAGAATAGCAAAGGCAAAGTTCTATGAAAATAAAATTGATCCATCTATATCCGGCAAAAAACTGTGGAAGAACTTACGTGAAATAGGCATTGAAAAGCGCAAATTGAAAACACCAGATGATATTGACTGTGATTTACTGAATTCAAACTTTGTAACAGCTCCAGTCTTAAGCGAAACTCAAAGTGTAGAGCTTAATATAGATGACACAGAAAATGGTGATAATGAAATGTTTAGCTTTGGGAGATTGCACCATGAGGATGTAGTTGATGCAGTTTTGTCAATTAAATCAAATTCTATAAGACTTGATGGAATCTACCCAATATTCATTAAACTCTTACTCCCCTATATTTTACCCGCCATTACTCATGTCTTCAATACAATTCTTATGACGTCTACATATCCTAAAAGTTGAAAACGAACCAAGATTGTACCAATTCCTAAAATAGAGCACAGTAGAATATCGGAGTACATACCAATTGCTATTACCATTCCTATCAAAGGTCTTCGAAAAAGCAATTCAGAAGCAGATGCAAAGTTTTTTGTTAGAGAAAAATTTACTTAATAACAATCAATCCTTGTTTCCGATCAAAATAAAAGTGCAAATTTACTCTTTTATGTGTAATAAATGACATACGAAAGATTATCGGTCGTTTTTCGTATGTCATCTAACCACATCCGCCACATCACGTTTTTAACTCTCCTCGATTTTTCCAAGGCCTTGGATACTGTAAACCATTCACTTTTATGTACCAAGCTAAAAAATAGTTATAGATTCTTCGGAAATTCTACTAAGTTGATATACTCGTACCTAGAGGGTTGTTATTAACGACCGATAATCTAGTTTCGCTCCCGTAGTATATGGCGTACAACAGGAATCTATTCTTAGGCCCCTTCTTTTCTCTCTTTATGACAACGAACTTCCTGGGGTTATACGCATTATACATTGTAAAGTTCACATGAACGCAGATGACGTTCAACTTTATCTTAGGTATCCAATTGGCTTAGTGGAATGCGGAGGGTCAAAGGTCAATGAGGAATGTGATCTAAAGCAAATAACCTGTGCTTAAACCCAACGAAATTGAAAGCCCTCATAATCAGTAAGCGAGTAATGAACGTATTGATCTCCCCACCTGTCAAATTTGGTTCGAAAAATATCGAATACATATGTAGACACAGCACAGAACTTAGGAGTTGTCTTCAACAGAACACTCACATGGACGGACCATATTAATACAGCTATCGGGAAAGTATACGGTGCACTTCACTTCCTCTGGACTACTCAGAAATTTATACCTACTAAAACTAGGTTAATTTTAGCAAAAACTCTGGTATTGCTCATATTGCTTTATGGATGCGGCAATCCTGATTCCGATAACAGAAGAAAGCTAAATGTCGCCTATAATAATACAGCTCGCTACATCTACAATTCGAGCAAATGCGATCATGTTTCAGATTATTCCAGACAAATCGTGGAACTTTCATTTGATAATCTAATAAAATTTAGATCACTAGTTTATATGCACGAAATCATGCAAACTCGTGAATCATTCTACCTACACAGTAGCTAAGTTTTCCGGTATCGTAGAGGTCACATGTACTTATTCAAAATAGTTACCTTTGCTCAGAACGACGTTTATATCACCCGCCTGTGGAACTCTCTCCCGCTTGAAGAGAGAAGGGTGAGAAATGCAAAACACTTTAAAACTCGTCTCCAAGAATACCTTACCAATGAGCATTCTTAATTTTTCTTGATTCCTCCAATGCTATAGATAATTATAATTATTATTTTTTTTTTTTAATTATTCATTTTTCTTTTAAATCTATCTATTTTTCTTTAAATTATGTATTATACGTAAGCTTATACAAATTTATAAGTTTGCAATCTTAGTATGTAAAGCCATACAAATAAAACTGAAACTGACCAGTTTGATCCTTGAGAGTCCCGCCACGTCACGCCTAGCTCGGTGAGAGATTCTTGAATAGCTTCACTACGTACGTTATTAAAGGCACCCTCTGTATCTAAGAAGTTAACTAGTTTATTTTCGTTACACCCTATATTACTTTTGATACATAGTGTGTAACATAGAGAAATAATTACGGTGGACCCCCAAAAGTATATACATATATATGTGATCAACTTCGAAAGATTTATCGATCTAGCCGTGTCCGTCCGTTTGTCTGTCCGTCCGTTCATCTGTTCCTCCATCACTTTGTACGTCACCAGTTTTAGGGCCTTACATTTTTAGCTACTTTTACTTATGTCCTGTATCCCCTTGTGGGTCCTAGGGCCTCTACAACGCCTACGCGCCATCGTGTGCGATTTCTGGAAATGTGCCTCAGCTCTCCCCAACTCTTTCCCAGTTGCCGTGCTTCCTTCTCAACTGTTCTGCGCCACGTACTCCTAGGACCGCCGCGTATCCTGCCATCCTGGGTAAGCGGGTTCCATTGCATCGCTTGGTTAGCTATGGACCTGTCACCCTTTCGGAGAGTGTGACCGATCCACTGCCACTTTCGTCGTCGTATGGTTGTGCCTATAGGTTCATGGCCCGTTCTCTGATAAAGCTGTTCGTTAGAGATACGGTTTGGCCAGAATATCCTTAAGATGTAACGTAGACACCTATTGACAAACGTTTGCAGCTTCCTCGTGATAATGATGGTCACTCTCCAGGTACCACATCCATATAGCAACACGGATTCAACGTTGGAACGGAACAGTCGTAGCTTGGTGTTTAAGCTAATTGCATTACTTCGCCAAACTATGGATAGCATCCCAAACGCAGATTTTGCTTTACCTATTCGGCTGGCTATATCCAGTTCGATTCCGCCATCGGTTGAGACAATACTCCCAAGGTATTGAAAACTCTCTACTCTCTCAACCGTTTGTCCAGCAATGCATATATGAGTTGATGAGTTTGGTCCCAGGCTGATCAGTTTTGTTTTTGCCGAGTTAATTTTCAGCCCAACGACGTCTGCTTCCCTCTCCACATTTGCTGTCATTTGGTGAAGGTCCATTATTCTGTGAGACAGTAGGCATACATCGTCGGCGTAGTCGAGGTGTTTGAGTTCAGATGTAAGAGTCCATCGAATTCCTCCATTTCCTGTTGATAAGGCCGCATTCAGCACATCGCTAATCACCAATAAAAACAATATTGGTGAAAGTATGCAGCCTTGCCGAACCCCACTTTGGACTTCGAATTCCTCAGACGGCCTTCCTCTGTGCAAAACGTGACATGTGGACCCATCATATGTAGCTTTGATAATTGCTATTAATTTATCCGGAATGCCTTTCCTGCGCAAGGCACGCCAAATAAATTCCCGATTGACACTATCAAACGCCTTTTCAAAATCGATGAACAACAGGTGAAGTGGTGATCGATATTCAACACATTGCTAGATGATGATCCGCAGGGTGTTGATGTGGTCGACACAGGAGGATCCAGAGCGGAAACCTGCTTGTTCGGCGTCAAGTGTGTCTTCAAGGTGTTCTTTGATTCGCTCCAGGATGATTCTAGCTATTATCTTGGCCACAGCAGGCAGCACGCAGATACCTCTCCAGTTTTCGCACTGCATTAGGTTGCCTTTTTTAGGGAGCTTGATAATCATTCCCTTTTTCCACTCATCTGGAAAACTCTCGGCTTCCCATGTTCTCCCGACAAGTGGGAACAGTAGCTCTGCCGATGCTGTTGGCGCAGCTTGAAAAAGCTCCGCGGGTATGCCGTCAAGTCCTACCGCCTTATTAGTTTTCAGTGCTTTGATTGCGGTAATAATCTCTTCTTTACTGGGGGTTGTGGTGCGAATTCGGGAACTTCTTTCTACGGACACTTCAGTCTGACTTGGGTGCATATTGCTGGTGAATACTCGGTTTAGAACCGAAGCAAAATGCTCCTTCCATCTCTTCAGTTGATCCTCATCCGATATTAGCAACGAACCGTCTAAGCCTTTCACTGGGTGTTGAGTAGAGCTTCGGCCACCTATAAGCTCTTTAGTGATTCTATAAACGGTTCTGCTGTCGCGCCTCGCTGCTGCTTCTTCTGCTTCCGTAGCCAGCGCATTGATGTAATTGCGCTTGTCACGTCTCACGCTACGCTGTACTTCTCTCATCTTCATGCGATATAGGGACTCAAGCTCGATCCTCCCTGCTGCTGGAGTTGCTGCAATTTGAGCTCTTAGCTGTTTTCGTTCGTTGATCCTTCTCCAGGTATCCTCGGAAAGCCACGCCCTATGGTTTCCCTGTGATCGACCGACAATCCTTTCAGCACCTGATGTGAAAACAGTTTTCACAGCGCACCAATGGTCTTGGATGGTGGCGGGCAGGGAGCTGCTGATTGTTTCCACTCCACGTGAGAGATGGTCCCTTAATTCTTGGCGCACTGTGGGAACTCTCAGTCGGTCTACATTGAACCTAGGTATTCTTGTGTCGTTAGATCTACGAACGGCAGCAGTGCGCAGTCGGAGAGTAGCTATCATAAGATGGTGATCTCGTACCAACCCCATGTCGGCACCTCGCCTGTTTCGGACGTCTAGGAGACTACTTCTAAAACGGCGACTGATGGCAAAATGGTCAATTTGGTTGGAGGTTGCTTGCCTGTCAGTTGACACCCAACTGATTTTATGGCAGGCTTTGTGCTCAAACATGGTGCCACCTATGACAAGACGATTTGCGTTGCAAAAGTCAACAAATCTTTCGCCGTTGTCTTTCCGATTGCCTAGTCCGTGCCGTCCCATAACATGTTTGAGCCCTTCGTTGTCGCAGCCTACTTGGCATTCAGGTCCCCCATCACAATGACAATGTCGCCATTGCGTGTTGCATTATGAACAGCTCCCAACTGGTTGTAGAAGTTCTCCTTTTCTTCCTCAGACGAACCATCCGTGGGGGCGTAACACTGTATGATGGTGACGCGACGTACTCTCGTCCGGAATCTGGCCGTTAAAATCCTATCACCGTGCGGTTGCCAGGTAATTAGGCCTCTGCGTGCTGTTGGCGTTAGCAGCAGTCCAACTCCATATCCACGGGGGTTTCCGGTTGGTATTCCGGAGTAGAGTAATACAGTATTACGCGTTGGGGATTGGTACTCACCCGCATCTAACCATCTTATCTCGCTTACTCCCAATATGTCCAGCCTATATCGCATGAACTCATGCTCCAATTGAAGGAATCTGGCGTTCTGAGGTCCTTCACTCTGAGAGTCTTCACATTCCAGAAACCAATCTTAGTCCGGGTACGATAGCCAAAGGTCGTCAACGTATTATCAGTCCTTATCCGAGGCATTGTGTCGGTTTCCATAGCTATTGTAGTTTCGGTAACGCGGGTTGCTGGCCCAGGTTACCTAGCCTAGGCATAAGACCCTAGACAATCTCGCACTTGCAATTTTGGCCTATATGTATAAGGATTTATACATGCAGTTGCCCGGGGACCACCACGAGGAGGTAAAGCAAGCACTACATTACGAACTTGATTGTTGCGCTACTGGTCCAATCCATGTTTTGGACAGTCAGTAGTTTCCCGATCAATCGCCATGCAGATCCCCATGTCGGGTTGGATTTCTAAATTTGGCTTAATAAAGTGTTTTTCTGCCCTGATCAAAATTTGCGTAAGATTTTTCGGAACAGATTAAAACCTGCGACCGACCAATAGCCAATCATAGGGTGGCTGTGGTGTAGTGGTAACATCATCGCTTGTAACGCTGTTGATTCACGGTTCGAACCCTGATGTCAAGAATCATCTATTTATTTCGCATGAAATAAATAAAAAAGTCGATCACTTGCGAAAGCTAAGTCAACTCTACTGTGAAGGCATAACACTCTCAGTAGGGTGGTGATATGGCTAAAATTGATCGTGATGATGACATCAGGAGGACGGAAAAAAAATCTGTGAATCATAAGCAACAACGACAATAATAGCGAAAACAAACAAAATACTAATAATAATAATAATAAAACAAAAAAGCTTTAACGTTAGTGCAGGCCAAAGTTATGGAGAGCATTGTTAGTTACCACATTATTATTTAGGCAAAAGCGATTCACACTATTATCAATTGAGGTGTGAAAAACTGTGTTGAGTTCAACGCGTCCAAAAAACAGTGCTGCATCCTCTCTATGAAGCGGGGCAATAACTTGGTTTAACTCAGACTGGGTGGAATTGATGCTGGAGGAATCTAACGGTTCGATGGAATAAGAAGGTTACTAAAGCTGACGTGTTGTTTATGATCTATCTACGGAATTGTCTATGATCTATAAAGATTATGTTCTCCTAAAACTTAAATATACCTCATAGTTTTGGGTTAGAGTATAATTGTTAAAAAAGCGAAGAGGTACATACAATTACAAAGAAGTTTTTTATGTGATAAATTATTGTTGGAAATACTTTTTCGAAATCCTCTTTTTTTCAATTTTTGAAGCAATAGATACATCAATATTTTTCAACAGTATTACCTTTAATTTAAATTTTTATTCACACAAGTGAATTGAAATACTGTTGCGTAATATTTTAAAATCAAGGGTAAGTTCGAATTTGTATTGTACTCGTATGAGTATACATAAAAAAAAAACTTCCGCATATAATATGCAAATTAATTTCTTTGGGAAATTAATTCAATTAACAGAGACAATCCAATAATTAATGAATTCCAAATTAAATTTAAGTCAGTTCAACTCTTTGCCTTTAGTGAAATTTTGCTGATGGACACTTTCACAATTTGAATTTCCTAATTGAATGGGAATATTTTAATTTTTTTTTGTCTGTTCTATAGTTTCCGGCGACAATATTCTACGTTCAGCATTACTCCTATAAATGAAAATGTTGAAGAAAGAGACGAGGGAATATGTAAAAATATGTCTACATCCCATTTTCTATGAAATATACATATTAGCATACGCACACATATCTTTCTTTATTATGATGGCAACACAGCCAACTGTTTCAATTTATGGTAAGCTTCTTTTGCTTTGAAAAGGGAATTTTAACCTTATTCTTTTACGAATTTTATTCATGCACGTTCGTACACATTTTCCGGGAAAATTGGAACACATTTTCCGGACCCTTAAATTGAATAATTGGTAGTAATATGATGGGTTATAACTGAAGGATCAATTGGTTTTTTTTACTATTAAGTAAGATAAGACAGAACTCGTATTTGAAAGTAAATGAATATTTTGTTTTTAATGTTATTATATTTGCTTTTATGTTTTGATTATACCAGTAGTATTAAATGCATTCCAAAGTCCTAAGCACCATTGTATCTAGCAAAAGTCCTTATCCCTTTCTTCAAGTGGGGGAAGGATGTTGCCAGAGTAATAAGCTGGTTGTTATATTACCTTTGATATTGAGAGAAACAAGAAAGAAACATAATGTTTGTTTGTGCGTACGTGCAAAATGTATAAGACGACCTAAAAGTCTTAGATACAAGCGGTTTTCACCTATGTGTTTACGGAGTTGGCAGATACAGCTACAGGAAAAGTAGGTATAAAAACATAAAATATCCAACATGACATGAACATGTGACCAAAAATTATTTTTTAATTTAATTTAAATGGTTGGGATAATCTGCAAGCGGTTTCCTTTAACTCATAAAGCAAGATGGCGCCTACAAGTCATTAGCGGTTTTTACTTACTTGTAAAGCTAGTTATAACATTATAGGAAAATCTGAGGACGAGATTGATAGTCGCGTCTGGATTTCAATTCAAAGTATTACTTTTGGGAGTATATGTATGACTTTTAATTTTTGAAATAAATAATTGAGAAAAGTTTTGGATTGAGAAAAGCTTTCCAAGACAATTTTACTCTCGGATGTTTGTTAAACATTAGCGAAAGGTGAGCGTGACAAAACTTTTTTTTTTCTCTATTTCCTGGTGTTTGAATCTTGAATCTCCCGCTCAGTGATCACGCACTTAATCACTGAACCACGGCGCCTGCGCAATGCGGGGGTAGCGATATGAAATAAGCAATCCGCTACTAACATAAGACATATAATATCTCGCAAACGAATGAGAATATAGAAATTAGACTTATATGCCTTCATATATGTATGTATGTAGATTCAAAAATGCTATATTACCATGATTTCATTTTCATGTTTTTGTGTTGCGTACTTTAAAAACGTTTTTAATTTTTCGCTGACATTCATCCACTTTGGGTACAAATTTAAAATGTTTAATTAGAAACAAATACTTTCAGATTTTAAACGTATGAAAAGGGTACCCCAAAATACACTCAAGATTTGAATTTTGCGCCATTTGTGCGGTAAAGTATTACCAACGAAAAAAAAAAAAAAACAGACAGCCTGACAGCTCAGTGTTATTAAAAATGGAGTGCCACACGAAAGAACAACGCGTTTTCATTGTTGAGCAATATTTTAAAAATAATGAAGGTTTGTATCGAGAAGCTCTCTACAGCGTATTCTCACGAAAGATGTCCATCTTCTTGCATGAAAAGTGCAATTGACTCAAGAACAAATAGAACAACAATAAGTGGATACTGATTTTTCAAACAAAATTATCTTCAGCGATGGGGGCTCATTTTCATTTTAATGACTTTGTTAATCATCAAAATTGTCGAATTTTGGGTTCAGAAAATCCACGAATGATTGTTGAGAAACAAATGCATCCACAACGTGTCAAAGTTTGATGCGGATTTTGGGCTTGAGGTATCATCAGACCATTCTTCTTTGAAAATGCGGCTGGTCAAGCAATAACAGTTAATGGTGCTTGCTATTGCGATATGATAATATGGTTACATCAAGACTGTGCCACATGCCATACAGCCCGAGAAACAATTCAATTACTGGATGAGTCATTTCCTGGTCGTGTAATTTCCTTGTCGTGTAATTTCCTGGTCGTGTAATTTCATTTTTCTTCTGGGATTTTTTAAATTTAAGGTTTCTACCAACAAACGCCCGACCACCCACTCCTCGAAGAAGCAAATTGAGCGCTGTATCAATGAAATTCAGCCACATTTATGCACAACGGTCATTGAAAATTTCGACAAAAGAGTGCGTATGTGCCAACAAAGCCGTGGAGGCCATTCACCCAATATGCTATTCCATATATAACCCTATAATGCTTTATGAATCTATAAAACATTTACAATTTTTAATTAAAAACCTGTGTTTTCTACCAAAATTACTTCTTTCGTGAATTTTGGGACACCCTTTATATGTCTGTCACACATCAATATATGAACAAAAACTTTTGCTTGTAGTGGAGCCATCTCCAAAATAACGGATTTTCAAAAAAATGGCACCGGAATTGTATATAGCTCCCAAAGTTTAGGTGGTAGAATTGATTAGTTGGTGACAGACGAACGGACACGTTAGCGAGAGCAATAGGGTTCCGTTGTATATTAAACCCTAAAAATGTAGAAGATTGAAATCGGAGCTAAGTTTTATCAAATCGGCTAGACAGTTGAAAGTTGGCAAACCACGACTTGGTCTTAGTCAAAAAATGGGTATCTTCTTTATATAATCTTTTGTGTGCCAGTAATTTTTAAATTACCATTCCACCTTTTCTTGCATTCATACCAAAATATGTAAGTGGGGTGCATTTCCAGTAAAATTTTAAATAAATTCATATTCACACGACTCACTCGAGTACCACTAAAGTCATTTTGATGAAATTCAATTTGTAAGGATTAGTATCCTCATACGTGGGTCATTTCGTCCAAAAACTGTCAAAATCGGATCAAGTGTGAGTGGGATGTGGGGGACGGGGTTTATATTATAAATCATCTAACGCCTAACAGTTGTTGCGCAATATTTTCGAATCATCTTTCCCATACACCTAATTCAAGGACTACATAACCAATGTATATAGATGAAATTTGAGCTTTGGGTTACGTCGGATATGTAGGTATGTACATCGGAATATCATTAAAATCGGATGAAGGGGGGCGGCTTGTCACCTCACGTATTCCAATATTTTTCGACAACTGTTTATTAAAGAAGATTTGTTTTAAATTTTACCTCTTAGATATAAATATGGATACATGTTCTCAATCTTATTTTTAATTTTTCGTATTAATGTTTTTGGAGATCGAGTGGGGACATCTCCTACGCCTTGGTTTTTTTTTTTTTTGTTGGAGGAACTTTATCAAAAATAAATATTTTTTATATTTTTAATCTTCCAAGAATTTCAAAAATTTATTCAACTTTAATTTAATAGACTAATGACCGATTTTGAGAAGAAACAACAATTTTTCCGAAAACGGCTGCGACAATTTCTATCAAATTTGATATTTTTTTGGTTACGGTGGATATATGTTATTAGATGGCGTACCAGGTTTTCACCAAAAAAATACGTATTAACTGGTTCTTAAAATATTTCAATTTTCTTCGAAATTAAAGTACAAATCGCACACTGAAAACAAAAGTGGCACTAAACAAAAAACCTAATTTTCGAATATGGCCGATTAAAGTTTTGGACTTAATCAAATAGTCAATAGCTCTAAAAAAAAGTTTTAAAAGTCATCCACCTCTTGTGGAAATTAACCGAAGTATCAGGACGGCTATCTCCACAAAGGGTGCGTGGTATATATCTGAACCTAGATGTCGCTCTAACTCGAAAGCGTAAAATTTTGTATAGTGCCACTTTTGTTTTCAACGTATGAAATAATATTTCATATATGCAAGGTCATGGCTTATAAAGTTCTGGAAAATTGTCAAGATATTTGTTTTCGAATTTTAACGGATTTAAAAGAAATAAATTCCAAATCTGAGTTAATATGAGTAAACAACATATATGTACATATGTTAAGTACGTGAGACATAGTGGCGCACATAATTTTAGAGGGTTGCTGGTGACCCAAACTGTACCGGTTCGAGCTCAAGCTAAAAACAGCAACCACAGCCATCAGAGTATAAAACAGAAAGGAAACAAATCTAAGTTTCACAAACGACTACATGAAACATACAGGAAAGTTACAATCCGTCTAGAACGGATTGTATGATACCCTATATCTAGGGTTGCGAAATATTGAAAACAGATGCACATGATATTTCTGCTACTTTTATTTTATGTTTTTTAAGCTTTATTATCAACCAAAAGGAACAAAATTGCATTATAAAAAGGTTAATGAGAAATCTATACATAAATGTTAGCAAGTACATCACAAAATGTATGTTTACATACAAAAAAAGTTTAACAATTCACAAAACACACAGATTACTAATTTCGTTCTGCACACACAAAAGATACATAAATGAATAGATTAAAACTTGTAAATATCAGTATTATTACTATGTGTCAAAATATTTTTAAATTGATTTAGGCTCATAGCCGAACTTTGGTCCTAGCTCATTGCAAAGTTTAGACAAACATACTGGAAAAGATAATTCAGAGATCACAGATGTATGGACTGGTACAAGTCTCCTCTCCGCGAAGAAGGTAATATGTAAGTGAAATTTTTTAAAAAATGTAAGGATTCACACGGTTGAAAAACCGTGAAAAAACAATTTCTGATGTTAAGAAACTTGTTAAACGAACAGCCAAGAAAACTTAAATGGCAGTTCTTTCCATTTAAGTTTTCTGGGCTATTCGTTTAACAAGTTCCTTTATCATGAAATATATATATGTGATATGCAGATCATATCTTTTAAGAAAATAAATAAACCTGACGCAGCTATTAAAAACAATATGCAACTTGTTTCGTACAGCAATGGAACAACCAGAGAAATGTTTAACTAACTTAGCACGAACATTCACAGATAAAAATTGACTGAATATAAAGTTCAGAGAGTCAGATAAGTTTTACTACCGATCCTATTTACGAGTTTTTGTGCCTCCCAGGATAATGTTTCATCAATTTTAAAACCAAGGCTTTTACTCCTAGAATATGATATAAATTTTTCATTAAGGTACATGTGTATAAGTTTCCTAGATTAGAGGAGTAGATAGTTGTTGTCTACTCCTAAAGGGAAACCATATGAGTTTGCATATTTGCATATGAGAAGCCTATTTGGAGCATAAAAACGATGGCGTCGATTCAAATGGTGCCAGCTTTACGTATGGGAGTAATTTTTACTGGTTTCCAGGCCTCAGGAAAATGTAAGTCTTTATTATTATTGTTTATAATGTGAACAAATGCACTACCAAATACAAGCAAAATAATTTTAATAAATTTTAAAGAAAGTCTGTCAAGACCGACGGAATCCGTTTTAGTAAATAATAAGGCAGTTAGGAAATAATAATTAGAAATATTACTTTCTAACGCGTTCGAAGTTGACTGAACAAAGTGTTTGTTGAATTCATCCTCTGATCAATTACAAGTTTACAGCTGTTTGAGTCCTACCTGATTAACATGTACCTTTAAACATGTTATTCAAATAGGACTCAATTTGTTTAGTTGAATATTGACGTCGCAATAAAGGGAAAGTAAGTCAGCTAGACTAGCATCTCTATATAAAGCCTCAATATTCAGAGATCTAAACCCATAAACGTAAAAGCATGCTTCTGAGGACAACTGATTACAAAAATATCGAAGAGGGAGGCGGAGCCATAATGCACATCTTAAAGAGTTTCAGCATCGTTTGCTTTTTCAAACAATACAAACTGATGAAAAAGAGAAAGGACTCTCTATTTAATTTATTTTTCATTTTTTTTTTTTATTATTTTATTTTAGAACACATTATTTTTTTTTTTCATGAAAACTAACTACCTTAACCTTATTCCCTGATTTGTGATTTCCGACATGCCACTGAAAAGACCAATCAAATGATAGTTAAACCATTCAATCGGTCATTCAGCGGTATGTCAGAAATCACATATCAGGGTCTGATCCTGCTTAACCTAGGTGTTAGCCTCAACGCAGGCGGTCGACCAATATCCCTCCCTATTCAACCTGTCGTCGTTTACTGCAATCCGCTCAGTCATGCTTACGCAGTATCTCAAGTCAACGTTCCCTTCTCCTTAATCCATCGGCTCGTAGAGGATACCTTTTCTGTCGCCCTTCTAGCAAGATGATAAATAATAGAAACGTTCAGCGAATCTAATAAGTAACTATGTGCATCCAGATAATAAAATGCTTCAGGCTGGATGTACTCGTACCCTCATCATAGTACTTCGGAAATACTCAAGGTTAGGATAAAATAAGCCCGACAGAAGTTCGTTCTCCGTGACGCTCATTGACCGCGCGAAATAGTTCCTCACAATTTCCAGAATGACATTGTGAATTCTGGACAAGACAGAACCATCCAATAGTCTCTTATTAGAAACGTAATACCGAAAGTCGGAATGTGCACTTCTATACATACGCATACGCATACGCTCGAAGACATTTTCTTTCAAATAGTTTAAATTTTTCCATATAAGACGGGCTTATGTTTCACCATACTGGACTCGCAAAAGTCAGAATTGAACAAACTTAAGCTTGGTTGTATATGACCTTCACATCGGATCCAAGACAGTTGAAGTAGAAAAGGCGTTTGAGAGACATAAATGCCGCCCTTGTCTTTTGCAACTGTATACTTATGTGGTCATTGTAGTACAAAAATTTGTTCAGATGAACACATAAATAGTTCTGATGTGGGGATTCATATTGTAGGTTAGCTCGTCGATCCAAACCATGCTTTTTCGATATCCACTATGCAGGTAGCTGTAAATTTTTTGACTTTAAGATTCTATTTAACGTCACTAATCAGTTTTGTGACAGCATGCACCGCCGAATGGTGCCTCTTGAACTCAAATTCGTTCCCCTGTATAATCTCCTTTCTTTCGTACGCCAACAAAATAGACTTACTAATAACTACTTCATAACCCTTCCCGATATTAGACAAGAGAGAAAGATCCTTCTTCTTTTTGATTATTGGAAAAACCTTCGATGTTTTTCAATAACTAGGGAAGTAGCAGTTGTTTAACAAATTATTAAATATTACCCAATATTTCCTTATAATTTCGTCTGGCACATGTTCTAGGATAATATTAGGAATGTTATCTAAACCACGTTACTTTTTATTATTTATTTTTCTGAATATGTATGTCAGTTCGTCTAGTTTTGAAAAGTTTTTGTTAGTCTCTTTATCTGTTAGTTAGTCGGCTTTTAATCGCTCAGAAAATCTTAGAAGAGTTCGTGTTTCGCCGTTGCGCAATCTCGACAATTCGTCAATTATTTCGCTGGTTCTGCAGCTAGGGAGATTCCTAGCATTAATTGCCTCAAAATGAAAGCCAATTACTCGCAGCTTGTCTGACCCACTATCTACACTGAAATGACTATGGAAAATCTCCGATTTTCAGTTTTGGAATATTGACAACTTTACGAGGGTTGAAAATCTGACTAATTTTAGAAAACATGTTATTTTCAATAATCGTTGACATTATTCTGAAACTGCTGACTTAGCAGTGTCGTCACATTTAACAGGAGAGAAATTGGACGATTTCTCTTGGAATCATATCGTATTCGATTTATCTGAGTTATTAAAAAGCTTTTTAAGTTTTTAAGTAACGGTTTAGATAATATTTAACTCCGTCTTTGGATTTAACTTTGGGAACTGGCTATTCCATAGCTTATAATACCACCGTATTTAAATTGCCTTTATCGCACTCCTCATTAGAAAGATTCTTGTTGCTAGGAATATTAGAAGAGGACGAACAGTTCCTGTATTTACTGATGCGCAACGTTGAAATTTGCACCAATCAGTCTGCCTAAAATTAAAGTTAGGAACATACCTTAGCAATATTTTTTAGTTTCTAGCAAAAATATTAAGGAAAACGAAATTTCTTGGAACTTGTACTGCTTCGGATTCTAGACAACTTTTATACCAAATTTTATGCTCCTAGCTCAAAATGTATGGCCTAAAAAGTGGTGTCATATAGATGAACGAATGAACAGACGGACTTGATCACAAATATACATATATGTATACTTTTGGGGGTCTATCCTTATTATTTCTCTATGTTGCAAACTATGTATCAAACTTAATATACCCTGCATAGGATATGAAAAGGGATTTCTGCATGGAGTACCATAGACCGGACATCGAGTGTAAGTGCTCTAGAATTTGCAAATTTCCTTTTTACTTGCTCCTGTAAAGAGCAAGTATTGTTTTCGGGAAAAAATTCGATATCGAGACTTTGATCAATTTTGTCATTACTACATATATATGTATGTACATACATATATACATACGAGAATGTAGGTAATATAGAAACTCAAAAAGGGGGTGAAAGTGTTATTTTCTCGAAAACGGCGCTAACGATTTCAATAAAAATTGATATCTGAGGTAATAAGGATGTTTTGCAATAAGACTGATTCAAAATTGATTTCTACTTCATTTGAGACATAAGCACGTGAGGACATGGCACTTAAATTTTGAACACATAACATAAGCTGTTTAGCATTTTCAAACATTTTTGAAAAATTAAATTTTTGTCTCCTCTTTTCGATGCTGCATAAAATTGAAATCTGAACGTGCGACCCAGTCATGCCGTTTATTTTAAGTGCTCTCTCTACTGATCATTGTATACTTTAAAAAAACAGATAGCTGAATGCAATGGTTGACAATTTGACGAGTGTTGGATGGGAAACAGGTGCGTATTATGAGCTTCGAAAGCCTTAAATCAGCTCAACTAATAATTTAGGGGTCAATTTATTAAAAGTAAGTAAGTAAGTATAGTTCTAATTTTGTATAATACAAAGTTAAGACAGTACTTCTTCTAGGTCAAACAAAGTTGTTCTTTTATTTAATTGAAATACATTGCATGGATAACTAAAACGGTGGATGCTGTGGAGTTTTTATGGACAGTGCACGCTGTTGCCATAGGGTACTCCGAAGTGCTTTAGTGTACCGGCGTTACTGAGTTGTGCGTCATGTAGCAACGGCACGTTAAACTTACAGCTCAATTCAGCATAGTCAAATTAAAGATATAATGAAAGAACAAAGATAGGGCTGTTAGCTTAAGCGATGAGCATAGCAAAGTCAATTAAGAAGTTCAAAAGAGTAATTTAAATAAAAGAAGCTTCTAGCTACATATGTTTCTAATAATAAAAACCTGACTTAAAATTTAATTAGTACTCGTAGCACAGAAAATTCTGTAATAAATAAAATAAAAAAAGTAGTGCTAAATTTATTCAAATTATGAAATTTTAAAATACTTCGAAATATCTGTTGCAACAAGGAAAAACCGCTAAAGTCGAGTTTAGACGAAATTGAGTTTTTGATACCATTAGATTCAGCATGCCCAAATCTTATAAAGATAAATTTTGTTCTAGCTCTTTATCTTTAAAATTGGAGCTACGATGTACAATGTTTAATAGATAGTCTAGAATCATTTGTAATTTTAAACTTTTTAGCAAAATTTTAATATGCTCTCCTGAAAAATTATCAAACTCGACTTTATCAGTTTTTCCTTGTTGCAACAGATATATGCTGTATATCTGTAAATAATTGGTAACTCATCTTTGGTGGTTTAATTGTGGCTCATAATGTTTTTGGAATCCTTGTTGGAAACTCTTGCTCAAAATTCTTTCAAAATTTCGATTGGGCAAAATGGCGTCTAGTGTCCGGGTGCATAAAAAAATATTTTTTCATTCAAACATGCGAGATATATTAAAGTTGAATTTCCAATATGTAAATTTTGTTTTCTTTTTATAATTTGACCGCGCCAAAGAGGATATGAATACTCTTATACTATTACAGGACACGGGCGTTGTGAAGAAGAGAGAGAGAGAGAAAGAAATATTTTAGTGTAGTGGTTTGAAACTCAGATGTTATTAAGTTTCTGTAAACGCCAAGGGCAGCGTCCAGATAACTCGGGAGCTATTTTGTTTTGTTTTTGTCGTTGCTCATGATTCACAGTATATTTTTTCCCTCCACCTGATGTCATCATCACGATCAATTTGCATTTTCAGTCATATGTCCACTCTACTGCCAGTGTTATACCTTCGCTCAGTCGTTCACAGACTTTGATAGAGTACACACGTGTTTCGGCTTCTCAATTAAAATCGGTGTGTTTTAAAGTACAGAATTAAACAGTATAATTTCAAGTGGCGAGTTAGCCTAGAGGTAGTGGTGGTGAACCGTCAACCCAGGGACCTGGGTTCAATTCCCAACCAGGGAAAATTTCAATATTAGACTTTTTTTATAAATTAAACAAAAATAGTGAATAATAAATTATTAAGAATTAAGAAAGGCGATGGAAAGTGAGCGGTCCGCGCTCCCATTAGCGGGACCAGCTGATAAGAAAACATCAGCCGATGAGGCAGTAATGTCAGGCCACTCAGCAACAGTGGCTACAGACAGTATATCAAAGCGGAGAAGGAAACTTAAACCATCTCCCAACTTGGTAAAGCGTCCCTCCAAATCAGCTACAGTTGAACAGCTGCCAAGTGGAGCGAGGGAAGGGGCGCTGAGTACAGCAACAGCAGCAGCAGCAGATAAGAAGCGGCAGAGGTCGGATGACTCTGTCGACTTCCCGTACATCTCCGACGGAGGGGAAGGGCGCTACGTCGGAGACGATAACAACTGCTTCGCAGTTCTGGCTTCCTCCGAATCGGATGACGAAGAGGAGGAAGTCCAAAGTCTGACTAGCAGCATCAGACAGCTAGAGCAGAGGGTGCTTGCCATTAAAGCCAAACAAATGGCAAGAAGAGAAAGGGAGCGGCAGCTAGAGCTCCAGCGCCCTTCCGAACAACAACGGAAGCAGCCAGAAGGCCAGCTGCAACAACAACAAATGCAGCCGCAAATGCAGCAGCAAATACAGCAGCAGAAGCAGCAGCATGAACAACAGCAGCCGAATAAGCTGCAACAACAACAGCAGCAGAATAAGCAGCAACAACAACAGCAGCAAAAAACGCTGCAACAACCACAGCAGCAGCAGAAAAAGCAGCAACAACCACAGCAACAGCAGCAGAAACAACAGCAACAGCAACTTCAGCAACAGAAGACGAGTACGAAGACCAGGGTGCCGCCAATTAACACGTACAAGGTAGAGTTGAAGGACACAATTGAACTATGTAAGTCGGCCATTGGCAATAATTTTTCAATTAAACGTTTAAATGTAGACAGGCATGCTATCCACTGCAATACAGTGGAACAGTATAAAAAAATTAAAGATTTGTTAAAGGACACGACGACGGAGTTCTTCTCCTTCACCCCGAAGGGGGAAAAGCGGCAAACAATGCTGCTGAGGGGGATAGACCCGTCCACTGATCCGGAGACGCTCCTTGCGCTGCTTAAAGAGAAAGAGTGCAACGAGCTCCAATTCGTAGGGGTCAAGCCATTCACCACAGCTAAGGCAAAAAGGGAGAAGCGGAATCTGCCGTTCTTCCTGGTTCAGCTTTCACCCAATAGCAAGCTGGATGGTCTAAGGAGTATTAAAGTCCTAGACTACCAGGTTGTCGCATGGGAAAAATTAAGAAGGAGCGAAAATATTTTACAATGTGTTCGCTGCCAAAGGTTCGGTCACGCCGCGTCGAACTGCGAAATGCAGCCTCGATGTGTTAAGTGTGGAAAGAACCACAAAGCAGAGGAATGCACTCTGGGTAAGGATGGAGTTGCAGATAAGAGCCAGCTCTCGTGTGCTTTATGCAGGAACTCGGGACACACCGCAAACTATCGGGGTTGTCCTAAGTTCCAGTACATTAAGAAAGTAAATTTAGTTCGCCAGGAGAAGGTCGTAGTGAAACGTCCACCTGCTCCAATTCAAACACCATCCGTGACTCCCCAAGTGACCTACGCCCAAATGGCGGCAGGTCGGGGAAACGCGGAACAGAAAAGACCGAAGGTTACTTCTCAGGCCCCAGCGCCTAGAGCACCGGAGGCTCAAACTGACTTGCTTACCATCTTGCTCTCTATCCAAGGGCAGATGGAGCAGCTTCAACGTCAGGTACAGGAGCAGGCGAAGCGGGTGGACCAGATCTACGCACTTCTGCCGGGCTTAACGCACCTTCAGTCGTAATGGGTACGAACATGGAGGAGCAATCCTTGAAGATCCTTGCGGTGAATGTGAATTCACTGATTAGGATCGAGCGAAGAGCCGTATTGTTTAAGTTGCTTGAAGACCAAACCCCTGATGTGCTTATGGTTAGCGAAACAAAGCTATCCCAGAAGCACAAATTGGGGCACAATAAATACAATATTGTCAGAAGAGACCGACCCAACTCCACACAAGGAGGAGGTGTTGCGATCTTCATACGCAAACAACTGCAATTTAAAGTTATGTACAGCGGTGAAGTGCGAAGGTTCCAGGAGCTGGAAGCATGTATCGTGTGCATCCCTCTCCGTAGTGGAAAGAGGATGTACTTGGTCGCACTCTATGCACCTGAAGCTACTCAATCTACTTTATTTATTTCAGAGCTCGAGACACTTTTTCGATTCCTAAGGCTGGAGTCGGAGGAGAATTATTTCATCATGGCCGGAGATCTCAATGCCAAACATAGAGATTGGGGAAATAACACACCAAATCCTAGAGGGAACCTACTATTCAATTGGTGGGGTCGGCACAGTGTCGAGTATAAACTCGATTTGAAAGCTACAGATAGTCCGTCGTTTCCTAGAAGCGGCTCCTATCTGGATCTTATGCTGTTCGACGTACGGTTACAACTGACCGACATGGACCGACAAACTATAAACTGCCTGCACACTTTTGTGTATGACAGTGACCATTGCGGACTCAGTGCCGTAATAACGATTCCCAACGAAATTGCGGAGTTGGAGGAGTTTGTCCAAACGTACTCCTACAATTATAGTATTACGCGTTGGACTCGCTTCTCAAGAACTTTGACAAGAGCACTCTCCTCGAATTCGCTCTACCCACCGTCCAATAGGAATCTGTCAAACGAGGAGATTGACTGGTACCTAAAACAAATGGACGAGACAATTAAACGAACTATGGACAATACGATACCTCGGTATCAACATACTGACAACGCAGACATATTCCGCAATGCAACAATTGACGCACTACACCAACGCAAAAGTAGACTGCTGTCGAGACTAAAAACCTTGTACAGACAGTTTACTGACAGACAGAACTCGGAGGTTAGGACACTGAAGTCTTTGATTAAAAACCTCCAAAAATTAATTAGAGAAAATTACAGACTTTCTGTAAATTTGCATTGGAACAACAAAATTCGGGCTGTAAAATCCAACAACCCGAGTATGTTCCCGCAAATAAATAAAATATTTCGGAGGAATAATCAAAACGACCTTCCGTGTCTTAAGATCCCTCGAACGACGAACAATGGACGAATACTTATAACAGCAGGTATAGATCCAGATAACGCAGTAGAGGATGACAACTTCTTTGTGATCGAAGATCCGCAGGAGAAGGTAGAGGCTATAGGAGCGACTTTCCAGGAAGTGTACAAGGTGAATGATACCATTTGCCCGAACCACGACCTGGAAAATCGCGTCCTTGTGCACAACTTCTACCTTCGAAATGATATAGAGCACTGGCGATCCGAGAACATAGGTTTTACCGAGTTCAATGACGATAACATGGCAAATAATGTCATCGCCGATGAAAGGGTACATCCCCCGTACATATCGAAGGTGGAGCTCCAAGCGATCTTCGACTCATTGAGGAGGAAGAAATCTGTAGGAATCGATGGAGTGTCGAACATTGTGCTTCGACATCTCCCTCTAGAAGCGGTGGACATTTACACCACTCTGTTTAACAATGCACTGAATAATGCACATTATCCAGTGCATTGGAAAACAGCAGTGATACAACCCATCCCCAAACGGGGTAAGGACACTTCCAATCCGGCAAATCTCCGGTCGATAAGTCTCCTTCCGAACATCAGCAAGGTATTCGAGAAAGTGATCAATAGAGCCCTGCTTAAGTGGACTGAGAACAGTAATATAATTCCGGATAACCAATTCGGTTTTAAGGCGGGGCATGATACAATACATGCCGCGTCTAAACTGGTATCGGATGGAACAAAAGCAAGAACCAATGCACGGGTGCCTGCCTGATTGACTTGGAGAAGGCCTTCGATACCGTATGGTTAGAGGGACTCTTCTACAAGCTGAGCAGGCTGGGCATAAGCAAACCACTGCTGTACATACTTTATAACATGCTCACCAGTAGACAGTTCATCGTCAAAAATGGCAATGTGACTTCTGCTGGAACATTTCAAATTAAAAACGGTCTGCAACAAGGTGCGGTTAATTCACCGATCCTTTTCAACATTTACACGAGCGATCTCATAGGATCACTTCACCATGCCATAGCGTACGCGGACGACTTGATCGCGTACAGATCAGGACCAAAAATCGAGGTCATTGCAATTCTCTTGCAACGTGACTTCGATAAGATTCAGCGATATTGCGATGACTGGAAGTTGAAGATCAACTTCCAGAAATCGGAAACCATTCTTTTTAGGACGGCGTTGTCTGGGGCCTCTAGGGATACCAGAAAGAATTGGCGAAAGTTCTCAATCGTGGGACCGCACGGACAGCCACTTGCGAGTCGAAGTGTAGTCAGATACCTGGGGCTCTGGTTAGACCAATATCTATATTTTAACAAACATATAGATGCTGCTCTGGCCAGAGCCAAAGGTGCTTTTGCCCTTACAAAGAGACTTTTTTATAGCAAGCAACTCGATGCAAGGGTAAAGGTAATCTGCTACATGGCCCTCATTAGGCCTATGCTCGTATATGGATGCCCCGTGTGGTTCAACGTGGGAGCAAGCTTGTTGGAAAAGATTCGGGTGTTTGAGAGGGCTTGCCTTCGGGCTTGCCTTCATTTGTACAGAACACCAGAGTCCCAGTACATAAAATTCTATCCCAATGAGGTCCTATACAACAGGGCTAACCTAATAAGAGTGGATAATTTCGTTATCAAGCTGATTCGAAGGCACATTGCAAGAGCAATGAGCTCGACGAACAACCTGATCTTCGGGGCTTATTACCCCAATTACGAGTATCACGAGAGAGTGCGCCTTAACGGCTTTGTTCCCCCAGAGGCGTTCCTCCATTTCGATAAGAAAGGTCTGATCCAGGACAGATTGGCGGTACCGCTAATCTTCCACGTTGCTCGGACAGTTGTGGATAGGCGACTCAACTACGACAGAGACGTTGCACACGGCAGTGTGGAGCGTCTCCGGTTTAGTAGGGCGGTATCGGGTCGCGATATTTATGACGTACAACGTCAGTACGGTCGTTTCTGGTGGCTAACCGAAAGAGAGGAAACTCCTTCGTCGTTTCCTCCTGATCCAGGGTAGCCTGTTGCATGTTTGAGGTTGGTTCTTGTCCATGGCCGACTTACTTAGTTTTAAGGTTTAGGTAGTTTAGGTACATTGTATATAGGTTAAAAAAAAAAAAAAAAAAAAAAAAAAAAAAAAAAAAAAAAAAAAAAAAAAAAAACAGCACTTGATAAAAAAAAAAAAAAAAAAATTAAAAAACAAAAAAAAAGGACGTATATAATTACGTAAGCTAGAGTAAGATAGATTAAGGTAGAATAAGATATTTTAAGGTTTATTTTAAGGTAGAGTTTAGTTAAGTTAAGTTTTATATATAAGATCAATTAAAAAAAAAAAAAAAAAAGTTCATGTACTAAGTTTTTGGTGTAATTTTCTTAGTAACAATTAAAAAAATAAATAAATAAATAAAAAGTTCGTTATGTCGAAAGACATAGTTTTAAGTGTTAGGTTTAGCTTAGAGAGCCCGCATAGGGCCAGTAAGTTAGAATAAGAATAGTTAAGTTAGTTAAGCTAGTTTTAAGCGTTTTGTCTAGCATGTAAGTTAATAAATGAATTAATAAAAATGCACTAAAAACGAAACGAAAAAACGTTATACCTTCGCAGTAGAGTTGATTTAGCTTTCGCAATTCATCGACTTTTTATTTATTTCATGCGCAATAAATAGATGATTCTTGACGTCAGGATTTGAACCGTGAACCAACAGCGTGACAAGCGATGATGTTACCACTACACCACGGCCACCCTCTGCTTTGGGTTAAAATTGTTTGACAAGAGAGCCTTAATAACCAAGGCCTATCTCCTCCTACGCGGATTCTTTAGGAAAAACACATCCTAATTAATTGATTGCTATTAAACTTAATAGTTAATTGAAATATATGATTTTATTATCAATTTGCGTGCAGCGAGTACTTCTATGTATCCAATTATTTGGTCTGTAGTAGTAAGTGTGCATAGGTACATGTACCTAAAAGTTTGATAGCCACGGTGAAAATTAAATCAACATTAGTCAAACTGTTGCTAGTTACACATTATGTGAATAGGCGCTATTGTAAATTGCAGCAGCGAATTCAATTAATTCTTACTCATACGCTGCTATGAAAATCTGCCTTTACTACAAAAGCACAAAACTCATCATAGCGTAATTTGTTTAATTGCTACAGCAACACAATTCTCTGCGTGCAAATTGCAGACTTGTCTACAGTAGACATCTATATAGCAATATTATATCTCTGCTGCGGACTTCTTTGTCGAGACGAAAACCATTCATGGAATTAAATCTAATAAGCGTAGACTTTTCTGAAGCCATAAAGCAAATACTTTTTATTGCCGATGAAAATGTATTGATTTTTACCTTTTGCTCGTTGTGGATGAACTTTGATGTATGATGAATTTAATCAAAGAATGTATAAAATAATTTTTTCTCATTTATTTGGAAACCGGATTTTCTAGTTTAATTGGCAGGAGGTCTAAAAATTGGTATATTTCTGTCATAACTTTCACAAAAGGTTGAATGAATCCGTACAACCATAAAGTCAAATTTTTGCTTAATTTTTGAATTCAATAAGTTCGTTCACATGTTCTCAAAGACTTTTATTTCGGGTCAAACCAGAAGATTGATATAACCCAAACGCTTTTTGATTAGTACTATCGCCAAACGAATTTTATAATTTCTCTTTTGTACTGGTTATTTCAAATGCATATTCGTTTAAGTGTACTGCAACCTAACTTTCTCCATAACGTTTCAATCTTAAAACCTGGAAGCAATAGTTCAACAGATATTATGCTGATTTAAATAAAGTGCATGAATAGGTCGATTTTTACTTGTAAATCACTTTAAATAAAATCGTTAATCTGTTAAAATTTTCTTTTTTTTAATTTTCCAAAACTCGATATGCTACAATTTTGTATATGCCACATATTATTCGAATATTGATTTCAAAGAAAGTCGAAAATTCGCAGCGAAATAACCAATTTTCAAAAACCAGCTAAAAAGTAAATTACCGTTACATTCATTTTTGGCAAAAAATATATATACACGACATCTGGTGGATATATATCCACAGTAACTAAAATAATAAATTTGAACAAAATCACTAGAACTGTTTTCGAGAAAATCGATTTTTTACAAAATCGGTTATTTGTAAAGTACCGTTAATTTTAAGAAAATCCGTTCAGGCGCTGGCGGCAGCTGACCATACATCCAGACATACGGATAGGCAGAGAGACAGCTAAACACACAGTCAAAGAAAATTGGTGACCCACTTTGTTCGAGATTCTCCATTATACTAAGATTGACAAAATCTCCAGGTCGAAACTTTTCACGAAACCAATACTTACTCTTACGGGTACTGTCCGTCTGTTTGTATGTCACCAGTTTTTGGGATGATTGGGACTTAGAATAAAAATTTCATTCATGTCGCGAATGGTGAACTCATAGACCCTATATATGCAGTTTGAAGAAAATCGGTTCAGGCGCTGGCGTCAGCTGACCATACATCCAGACATACGGATAGGCAGAGAGACAGCTAAACACACAGTCAAACAAAATTGGTGACCCACTTTGTTCGAGATTCTCCATTATACCAAGATTGACAAAATCTCCAGGTCGAAACTTTTCACGAAACCAATACTAACCCTTACAGGTACTGTCCGTCTGTCTGTATGTCACCAGTTTTTGGGCCTTCAATTTTCAGCTAAAAACATGAAAATTTATATACGAGCTTTTTAGAATCCGAAGCAGTACATTTCAATTCAATTCAATTCAATTTTTCTTTATTCGTATATGCATAAATAGTTAGTTTACAATTTTACATACAATATTTCAATGAGTTAATACATACAGAATAGTTAGTGGCATCTATATTTAATAAAAATAGAGGTGAAGCCACATTTAAAAATATTAACTTTGTGTGGGGTGCACAAAGGTAGATAAAAAGAAAAGGATAGAGATGATAATAAGTTAAGATTTATATAAAACAAAATTCAGCAGTTGTGGGAAGGAAAGTAATCTTTAAACAATTAAAAAATTTGAAAAAGTATAAATTCAAATAATATTATAGCTACATAGAGGTATATACTAATAAAGCAAATGAAGCAAATGGGCAAATCATTTTTTTTTTTTTTTTATGCTGTGTAGCGCAACAGATTCTCGATTTCGTAATGGTTAAAACCAAGAAGCCATGATTTCGCCATGAACGCGTAGAAATTACTTGTGGATCGAGTTTCCAAATAGTTTGCATGGGACAATGGAGTAAGAGTTTCTGTAACTTGTAGTACGAAAAACGGGAATATTTACAATAAAATTTGAATAGCTACGTAAGCTGCGTAAGTCAGAAATCGGGCTTTCCAAATACCCGCCTCTCATGAAAAAGATCTTCAAAACTTTAAAATAAAATAAATGTTGCAAAGGAAGAATTTTGAAGGTCCTAAACAGGTCCATAATGTGTGCTGAACGGCGCGAACTACAAACTTTTCGTATAGCAGATTTTTGAGTGACAGTCAGTTGTTGTAGCTTACTAAAATAAGCGCCACCCCAACTACAAAATCCATATTGCAATCTCGAATGGAATAATCCATAATAGACCATTTTCATAGTGCTAGACGAGCAATACTTCCTAAGGCGAAAAAGATAACGAGTAGAAGAAAGAAGATATTTTTTCAAAAAAGAAATGTGCTTAGACCAGTTCAAATTTTGGTCAATAGTAACACCAAGATATTTAAAACTATCTACACTTTTAATTTTGAAGCAGTTAATACTGCAGTCAGTGCTTCTATTGAAAGTTAGACCATTTTGGAAACTGCATCGGTTGTTTAACAGGTCATGGCTTCCACAATCATGGGAATGGAATATTATATCTGAGTCAGGATACTCCTGCCCAGTAAGACTGAAATACATTAATTTGGTTTTGCTACTAACAATAAGCCTGTGTTCTGCAAACCAGCATCTTAGTAAAAAGACGTCATGGTTTATGTTAGCTATTAAATCTAATGGACTAACTGAACAATTTGCAATTCCAAGGTCGTCAGCAAATGCTTTAGTTTTACCCAAGAATGGAAGAGTAAATAGGGAATTTGTATATATTAGGAATAAAATTGGACCAAGTACAGAACCTTGGGGCACTCCTATGTTATTTGTTTTTGGACTGCTTATATTGCTTCCAATTTTTACATATTGTATCCTATCGTTAAGATAAGACACAAACCATTCATATATGAATCCTATGAATCCGGCCTAATATAATTTATCTAGGAGAATTATATGATTAATCAAATGCCTTAGTAATGTCGACAAAAAGGCCAGCGCAAAAGTGCTTGCTATCTAACCCTTTATACAAAATAGAGCAAAAATCCAATAGGGCATCTTCAGTGGAAAGACCAGCTCTGAAACCAAACTGCATAGGACTAAAAAAATCTATATGATTAAGATAGGCTAAAATTCTTGTTTTAACTACTTTTTCAAAAACTTTGGAAATCGAAGACAACAACGAAATTGGCCTATAATTGGATTTGTCTGTCTTGTTACCCTTTTTAAATAATGGAACCACTACAGCGCATTTCAGTTCAGCGGGAAAAGTACCAGATATAATGCTGAATTTAAAAAGGTAGGACAAAATATCTACTAAGTTGGGCCCAATTTTCTTTAGAATCAAATTCGAAATCTCATCATTACCATGTGAATTAGAATTTGGTATAGAATTTATTGTTTTTAGCAATTCAAATCCTGTAATTGATTCAAAAACGAAGCTGTTCCTGTAGTCATTGCCTAGAGTACCAGGCTTAGTGCAGCAATTACAAGAAGTTTCCATAATAATTCCAGCAAGGAGATTCACATCAAAATTCACATGTTGTTTAAATCCACCCGCAAACAAGTCTGTTATTTGTTGCATACATTTTAGTTATGAAATAATGTGCGCAGGTACACTCAGTTGAATCGATATAATAGAAATGGGAATAAGGACAATCAATTTTATATTCGGAGAGTATAGATAGCATTGTCGAGAAAAAAATACTTTAGAGCAATTTTCCAAATAATTCTCGTAGCTTTTAAAATAACGATAACTGTTTTTTAAATTGCAAAAATGGAATGTCTTTTTTTCTTACTTAATTAATTAATTCAAAAATGACCAAAACGTTCAAGAATGTAATGAGGACCTTCAGCGAAATTTCGTGTCAGTCGGATGAGTGGTTTTGAAAATATACACAATTTTGTTATATTGTTCTTTCAAATTTCACATTTACATATTTGGGTATGTTCGAGTTTGTACCTATAGGTACATATAACCGTAACCAGGTCACCTAATCAGTGATTTTCTCAGAAAGTATGTCGAAGTTTGAAATGCAAGAGAGCGTTTGACAATTGATTTTGTAACATGGGAGTCGTATATGGTTCTCCATACCGATATTTTTTCTAATCAGTGTAATACTCTGCTGTCTACTAATTAGAAAAAAAATCCTGTAAATGTACATATTTATATTTTCTCAATACCTACCTATATTCAAATTCAAACTATAGCATCTAAAAAGTATAAAAACTGGAGCTTACAAATGAACACAAGCAAGGAAATGCAGTCACTGGAGGGAGATGCACAAAAAATAAAAATAAAAAAACCTCTCAATCCCGAATACATAGAATACATATTCAAATCTGAATGAATCCCACAAGGACATTATTTGAATCTTTTGTATACCACACAGTATTGAGCTACCACCGGGTAGTGCACGCAAACTTTTATCCATATCACACTTCCATTAAAGTTTTTAAAACACAGCCGCTCGTTGAAAACTTCTGTATTTTATTGCTCAAGAACTCTAACTTATCGCGTTGGTACGAGTAGGTACCATTTATTGTGCAAACAAATTTTCTTTCTTATTGCCGGAAATTTTTCCGTTTGGGAAATTTGTTATCAAAGTTTTTTGAATTACTTAAAAAAAAAAAAATCCGTGATGTGAATAAATTTCTATTGTTCGTGCATCTTTCTTCCTGATCCATAAAATTAATAAGACCCATTTGACAAATCACAACCACCACGGAACAACTTGAATTATATCTAATGTTATAACTTAAGGGTATAAATCGGCTCAGTGATTTAGTAATTTCATCGCCATTACTGAAGCTCTTAACTTATAATCTTTCCCCTAAAGGGAAAATGTCTCATATTTTCCAGCCAGATAAACATGGGTCCGTCATCATTTCTTCCATTCCGAACTACGGGACTAAGCGAAGAATTGACGTACATTTACACGTGGCTGGATGTGTAATTCGTAAAAAAAAAAGAAAATATAGAACGGATGAAGAAAATGTCCTGAAAAATTCGTGTTTTCCTCTCCCATCATCAGCCATCTGTTGGTCTCAATGGAAAATGCGTATTTCATAATAAAAAGGTAAAAAGGAGTCCCATTAGCACACACGCTCTTATGCCCACAGAATTTAACCTCCGTGTCGAAACAGGTGGACTCGATTCAATTAAATAATAAATGAGTTTCACCTTTTTTTCTCCCCCAGCTTTCCCCCAATAACCCATTTGGTCAAAAAGTTTTGCGGCCTCGTAACGAGGTGAACAAGCACACAAGGATGCCTATGATGGTGAAACAGATGCTAGTTTTACATTCAATTCCTTTGGGAGGATGTCAGGCAGAGTGTCATTAGACATACATAACAGATTAGAAGGCTAGTTTCAAAACATACGGTGCGCTGTCGTGAGAAGACCCTAGTGTTTTGATGTTTATGTTGAAAGTATGCTGTCGCAGTGGTGCGAACTGGAAATTAATTGCAAACAGTTTGGTGGGATAGGGACAAGATAAATAATGTGCAGTACGAGTATGTTCAGTGAAATAGCAAAGCGGAAATAATAAGCAATAGATAGATTAGGTAATGATACTTTGCATTAAATTCCAAGACAACTCAATGGCAATTGAAATGGGTGATGACAAGGTATCCCACATAAAGGAGATCCGATTGTTTCTATCCATGAAATTGCCAGAAATACCTGTTTCAATACCTTTTAAATTTTACATGTAAACTTTCAACGATTATGCCAAAGTACACTTTAAATGATTAATACTGTAATATGCGAGCTACGGCTCGAGATAAAACGTTATTCTGTGAGATTATTTCTTTATTTTCTAGTCTATAGAACAATTCAAGTTCAGACTATACTATTCTTCGCAAATTCTTTCCTTACAAGGTCTCTTTCTTCTCAAATCACTTTATCTCATTTCAATTACTTAATTCACTAATCCAAACTAATTACTTCTTCTTGTTAACTCTTAACTTTCAATTTATCACAAAATTACAACTTCGCCCATTATCACTTTTCCAATCTCTTCGTGCGGTTCGAAAACTAACTGCCTTGCCTCGATCGCCATCTGTCCTTATATAGTCGCATTTCTGATAGCCAGAAACTTCTAGCAAATTCTTCGACCACTGTAACAAGAAAATTCTGATGTAATAATTCTAAGATGACAGCTGCAGCCAATAATCTCTTGTGGTTATAATTCTCTTGCGGTTATAATTCTCTCTTAATTCCGCGACGTCGTCTTAGACATAATCCGTCTCTTACCGTGGACACGAACCTCGAATGAAAAGACACTTCGGAATGTGTTGCATCTTTTCGGGGCGTAGTTATTATGCTACATTATGTTACAATACGTATATTCAATGCATTCTGTACTACCAATGCTATAATTTTAAAGGGAGAATAATTTTCCATTGAGGTACGAGTAGATGGCCCATCGACTAACCTTAAAATCTTACATTAGCACAAATCCTATTGACAGCATTTCGGAAAATGCAACTTCGTCTAAAATTCTAATCCTAAGGGCAATGAGGGTAAACATGACTCGCAACACTGAGAAGTCGTAGACACTTTGGCAACTTTGAATATTACGCAAACATCATACTCGTTGCTCACCTTGACTTAAAGACCAATACATCGGGACGTGTTGGCTTCTTAGGTCTTCGTGCACTTGCTCTTACTTTTATCCAATCAGCCTCTCTTTCATTTATCTGGGCTGGTGCCTGATTCAGTAGTCTTCGGGCTTTGTTTGATTGACGTTTAAGATTCTTTACTCTTTCTAAAGTTGGAAGTTGTCTCCCTTTTCCTTTTGGAGATAGGAAGTTGAAGTCTGGACTTCACATTTCGGTGTCATGTCTCTTCTTCTCTTGGGTGTGCGAAGCCCTTCCTTCTTGCAAAGTATGGGGGCTTGTACTATCACCTTAATTTTGCAAGCTGTAGGATAGTTTATCTGGAATGTCGGTCCTGTTTGAGTTCCCTTCGTGGCAAGCTCGCATTCGACTGGTTTCAGGCTTGTTCCCACGCTTTCCACCACTGTACAGTAAGCCAAGCAAATAGTACTTGCTAGGTGCCTTATCTCATTATGTACGTTGTTCCTTTCCTTTCAACAAGACTGCTATTTTATCGCCTAGTAAATTAAGGGTATTAGAACCTGCTATTGTCTGTGTCTCTTCAATGGTTAGGTTATCCATCTCCTTGTACTCTCTAGCTTCTTAATTTTAAGGGTACGGTACCTACAATTTCCTTTTGTATTTGTAACACAGCTTCTGTATCTCAGCGTTGAACTGCTCCTGAAGTGGTCAGTTTTGACGTACTGATATACATGATGTAGTTCACCTTCTCTATTATTTTACTATTTTTGCCACTCTTGGTCGGGGACTGCTTATTGATTATTCGCAGCTACCCTACATACCTTTATACCGTTCAGCTATTCTTCACCTGCAGGCTCCCCTAATAGCCTAAGCTCGGCTTTCTCTGTTCCTCTGACTGTATGCGTGTGTATGTGTTTTTATTTTCTTATTTTTATGCGCCAAGGTATTTGTAAGTACTATTTCGCGTGACTAGTTAGCCTTTTTGGCTTTGCTCTGCTCTATGCTGTTCTCTATTCTTAGGCGTTCGATTCTCCTGAGTTCGATCTGGATACTGGTTACAAATCCATTCACTTCGCGCCAGATTTCATCAGACTGGACCATATCTCCAATGAGCTATCTGAGGTCTGCAAGTTTGCTATCCCTTGTTCTAAAGCGTGGACAGTGGAACATGTCCATCTGCATCTTCTTCCTTGTTATCGCTAAAGTGAAAAATTGTCGTGTCCGAATCTATTCAGTTACCTTCTGTATCCGCCGTGACCAGTTAAGAACTGTGTGATATTGTAGTTCACCTCTCCTACTTTTCCTTTCACCCAGGTTTCTATGTTGGGGATAAGTTTGTGTGTCAATTTTCCTATTGCAGCGATATGCCATCGGTTGTGCCATTTTACCATTAAGATCGCCCTTTCGTCCATTCTAATAACTCCTCCTTGCTGACTATTCGCGAATTTTCTAATGTACTCGTACACCCGTTTTATTTCATCGACTAGGATGCCGAAGGGCACCATGCCAGCCTCCTCTGAAACTGTTCTTTAAACGCAGGTTGTCCTTAGAGTGCTGAGTCTATATTTTTCGTCTAGATCACCGTCGATAATTTTCGTCTAGATTATTTTATTGTCATGGCATTATCATGGCTGAAGTCACAACTTTGGACAATAAGACTACGACTGTGTCTGGGTACCCAGATGTTTGGCAGTATCCTCGCAAGCGATGATTTTAAGATCGACGCCTAGGTGAGACTTAAAGTTTAGCCTATTGTCTATTATTAGACCTAGGTATTTGATTGCATGTTTAGATTATTTCGCGTAGGAAGCGCACGTTCATGTATTATACAGCTTTGCGAGTGTTGATTAAAACTGCTGCCGTCTTCTGCTCCGCTAAATCTGATCCTGATGTTTCCAACCAGGTTTTAATTTTTGAGATCACTTCATTTGTTGCGGATTTTACTTCATGGATGTATTTCACAAAGGTCACAACGGGAATGTCATCCGCAAAGTCTGTCATTTTTATTCTCGGCGGCATTGGTAACCTGAGCACTTCTTAATACATGATATTCCATAGAAGTCGATCATTGTAAAATGCCTGCTGAAATATTGTAGTTTTTGGTACCTTGATCGTTTTCATACTTTAACTTCCTATTCCTAAAGTACTGCCGATTCTGCCCTAATAATATTATTTAGCTTATTCATTCTCTCTCAAGAAAGTTCATTATGCATGACTAACTTGCTGAATTGAAAACATTCTTAATGCCTATTGTGTCTATGGTACAGAACTCCTTTGTCCCCCATCGCAATCTATAGCAGCAGCGAAAGCTATAATTTGTATGACATCTACTGCGGAGCGCACTTTCAGGAACCCAAACTGGCATTTTGGAGAGTGCACCTATCTCCTATTGTGTTCAGTAGGCAAATGGGGCGATATGATGAAGGGACTCCGGGGAGTTTGTTTCCTTTGGAGAGCAACACCAGATGCTGCAATTTCCAATGATTTGGAAATATTCCTCCTTTTAGACAGCTATGTATGACTTCTAAAAAGATATCAGGTCTTGCGCTAATATATGCTTTATTCGGAATTTCATCAGAACCTGGTGCTTTGTTATCACCAAACTTTTGCGATTCTTCAAGTAGTCTTTGTTCGTCCCGGAAACAGTATTGTGCTGTTGCTTTCCACCATAGTGGTTGTTCATCATAGCGTCCCTGTAGGCAGTTTGCCAGGGGTTTATGTCAGCTTCCTCCAACAGTTGTTTAAGCTGTCAATAGTAATTTTTAAGGCCTGAGCTTCTGGCTGTATTCTGGCCTCCCTCTTGAGTGTTGAATCCTGCGCCTTGCTTGCAGGCAGTTTGCTCTGTGAGAATTAATTTCATCAGTCCACCATAGCAGGGCGATCCATGTGTGCTGGGTTTTCTTCTTGATAAAGAAGCATCGCGTGCGAAGGTCACCAAATCCATAAATTGATCCAGGTCGATGAGTACTGATCAGTTCCACAAACGTCTCTCTTTCGAACAGTGTCATTCCATTTTAGTCCTGTTAGTTTAGCAGGTTGTCGACTTTTTTTTATTCTGTTTTTCGAATATTATAGTCTTGCAATCGCTATAAGTATAGTCTTCGCTTACCCACCAGTTTGTGCTTTGCACTATGGAACTACTTACGGAAGTAATGTCTATAATGGACCCTCTACCTGCTTTTTAAGGCAATGCCAATTTGTTTTTCCTTAGTCATTCGCGTCAGCAAGTGTTCTGCTGCCTCGAAATGGTTTAGGTTTATTATAGCAATCTTCATCATTTTAAACACCGGACATTTGGAACTGCCAGCTACATGCTTAGCGGTCTCTGGTTTGTCCACTTTACACAGAATACATAGCGGGTCCTTTTGTGCAGTCTTTGGCTATATGACCTTCTTCCCCACATCTTCTATACTATTTGCAGTACTCAATTTGAACTCGGTCTTGCAATGATGTGGCGTACCACCGAGTTCCAAGCACTTGAAGCATTTTGTTGGGGCTTTACGCTTACGGATACGCAAGTTCACCCTTTGATTCTGCCTATCTCTAGCATTTTTTTTTTTAAAGATGTCTGCTAGCAGGCTAATAGTCACGGTTTGCTTGCCCCCATAGGTGTTCCTCAAGTTCACTATGTTTACTTCGCTTACTCCGTTTAATTTAAATTGAGCCTTGACCAATTCGCAGATGCTTTCTTTGGTAGTGACCTTATCAATATCCTCAAACTTAAACTTAAAAGGATACGATGTATTCGAGCCTCCACATCAGTACCAAAAGTTTCGCCAATTATACCCTTGAACTGCTGGATTTTTTCTCCTGATCCATTTAATTGAAACATTTCGCAATATTAGCCGCTCCTTGGAGTTTATCTCTGCTGACTTTTCCATCTTTTTGAAGGTCTATTTTATTCCGAGGAACTCTATTGCCTTCACCGAAGGACTTCCGCGGGCGAACCTTATTGCCGTCATTTAAGGAGGACTTCCACAGGCGCTTCGAGCTCGGGCTCCAGTCTACTCTTTGAGTCAATTTCTGCTTTCATCCATGATGAAATTTAGGAGGCAATATGCTTCCTAATAACTTCTTTTGCTGTGTCGTCGTGAGCCTCTATTGCAGTCAACTCATAGAGCGCATTGATGCTGTCAATGGCATCTCTCATAAGCAGATATAAGAAACAACTTTTGCCATCATCCAACATATCCACCAGGTTTTTTATTTGCTCGCCGTTTGTGGAAAATGGATAGTTGGAGCCGGTTTAACTGTTGCCTCATTTCGTGTGGGCGAATCGCTCCCTCAGTGCTCCTCTGCGGTGCTGCCGCTTGCTCAACTGATAACTTCAGTTTCCTGGATCTCCTCTGCATTCTCCTTGTTACTTTCGTCGATGGTCTTTTTTGTTGGATCCCATCTTATCTGTGCAAGCAGTAATGCATACATGGGTTGGCACAAGCCGTTACGGGGTCTTGTGTCAGAGCCTGATCGGTGCTAAACCGGAATGTTACATCTGTACCCATACCACTAACTCAATGGTGATGAAACATTGAACGTACTTTGAGATCTAGCAAAGTTTTAACAGGACGGAGGCGCTTGCAGGATTAGCCTGAAAGCCATTTCCACATGATTTCACTCTTGATTTCTCAGGTAACAGCTACCAATCCAGATCAGTGTTTCCAGTGTACCATAATTAATGAAATTAATTGACCTTACTGGGCTCAGTCTAAATGCCAAGGGCTGTGTTTGTGCTGAGATTGCTTGGTAACTGAGTATTTACGCCGCGTTCGGCCACGGCTTCTCCTCCGGACGGGTTGGGCGTTATACCCCCTCTATTCGATCACCAGGACCTCGTCGGTCGAAAGCAGGGTATACCACGTGCAGATGAGATTGGTTTGTAGGCTAAATTACACTTTATATACTTTGTGTGTGTGTGTGTGTCCGTATCCTACACGTCTGGACGGATTTACTTCAACTTCATATCTGTTGTTTTCAGATTATTTGGTTTATAACAATTACTTATGGAATATTCTATCGGTCAAATGGCCACCTCTGGTAGCGTAGCCAAAGATGCGTGCTCTTTCAACCATATTTTGCAAATATTTTTGACACATTTCAGATGTTATTTCACCAATTTCTTTAATATTGTTGTCCCTTAACATCGGGGTTGTGGTTGGTTTCTTGCTGTAGATCTTTCCCTTTAAGCACCCAAAAGCAAAACTCGGGAGTGTCAGACATTAGTACCCGATGCAATTCGGGCACCAAGACATTTTGCAACATGTCACAATAACGATCACCAGTAATTGTTACAGCATTTTCTCTTACGTCTATAAAAACATGTGGTCCAGTGATGCCGCCGGCCCAAGTGGCACACAATACAGTAACTCTACGAGGGTGTAAAGATCGTTGGTGTATCAATTGAGAATTTTCAGTGCCCCGAAAGCTGCAAAACTTTCTTCATCCCAAGCTCGTCAGTGCATATGGTATTTTTCTATTAGTTGTTGAGTGAATTGAATTTTATACGAGTACAAGTGCAAATCTTTTGTGATTATTTTAAACAAACTTCTCGGAGATAATACAAATTCTTGTGCACGGTATCTAACAGTGGTGCCCGGACTTTCATCAATATTGTCTCTCACTGCAGCAAATACTGAGTTTCAAAGTTATTCATAATACGCTGTATAGTGGACTGGCTAGGCACTTGGTTTAAATTAAAAAAAATTATGCAAATTTATTCATGATATCCCAATTGAACGATTATTTAGATAAAATGTTCTAATCACTTCAACCTCTAGTTGAGGCGTTAGATGCTCCGTAATATATTGTTATCGACTGCTGTTTATGACCGTCAATTGAGAACTAACAAATGCCTATCAAACCAATATGGCGGCCAAAGAACATCGACGTGGAACATTAAAAACATCCATATACGAATATATTGCGAACCACTTCAACAACCAGGTTTTCCATTAATACTTATATGCTTTTGTGAGTCTTTCATTACTTACTTACTTAGTTAGAGTCTTTCATTGCTATAAACGGAAATATAGAAATGTGTTCATTAAATTTTCGTCTATGAGCGTTTTTCAGGAAATGAATGATTGCTAATTCTTTTTTTTATTTATATATTGCTTGTCGCTTTGGAGGCATAATTGTACGGGAACGACGTGAAAAATGCGTTTGAATTTATTAGATGTCAATCAGCAATCCGAATCTCACAATGTATCCAATCCAATTGAACCGGCTGTTCACACACGGATGGAAATGTTAATATTGACGGTGATCACCAATTCGCTGAGGAAAATTTGAAGTGAAAAAAATCAGCATTCGAGAATTGTTGAAATCGATTTTAATTCCACTCACGATGATATCCGAAAAAAACTGCACAGCAAATGCGTTCGGAACGTCAATCAGCAGTCAGATCCTTCACATACACATTCGATGATCTTCGTGAGTTCACTGTAGAGAATGAATAAAATCAGCTCACGGAAACTACGAAAATTCAATTCGATTGAATTATTTATCAAAATTAATTTAACTCACAATGAAATGCACAAAACTATTCGAAAAACGACAATATTGTCTGTTCAATGTGAGCCGGATATGAATTTCACAATTATCAGCGTGAAAATTGGTCGTACCAACTCAGAAACCTTCGTGGGCTCATGCACAACAACTTTGCTAAAGATCATCACATGATCAAATACATAGTTTACGATTCTATAAATGACATACAGACAAACATTCATTTTTATATATAAAGAAGAAGAAGATAAGAAACCCTGAATGTTGGGAACATATTTGCTTACCTCCTTGGAGTTTGTTATACCCGAGTTATACTGTAATAATAAAGACTATAATAGATTTTCCAGTGACAAAGCTGTCTCTACTCCCTACAACTTTAAAGTCACAGCGCCGCCAACTGCATGGACAGGGCCATAATCATTCCAAATCTTAATTTAACTTAAACTTCTATGAGAAGCGATAAAATATTTCCACGATGAACTCATTAATGATCGAAATAAATGAGAGCCCCGTCTGCATTGTATAAATAGTCAAAGGATCTGAGTGAAAAAGATAATTGAACAAAATTAAAATATTCATAGACGTCATTAAAATGTATGCATATGAGTAGGCTCACCAAAGAACCTGTCCCTTTAAAGCAAAAGACAGGCCCAGGGCATTGCACGCGTAAAGACATAATAACACTTGTCTGCTTCTACTACATAATACGAGTACCTCGGTCAAGGTAACAACCATATGAAAACAATGTAGATAGTATACTCGTACATATATTTGCTTCCACACGTATCACCATAATGTAGAACTAACCTAAATAAAAGCAATTTAAAATAAGCGGCACAACTGGGTTGCACATACGAGTACATGCTCTTTATATGAAAAATTAAAGAGACATTTGTTTCTACCAAATATCTTAGACTCAAAATGTCCTGTCATTGTCGGTGGCTCTATACAAATTAAGTGAACGACTGGGTCACACGTATTCGCACCTGTTTATTTGCAAATCACTCGGATTTGATATTTAAGTAAAATTGTTGTAATTCTTATACACTATCCAGGGTATATTAAGTTTAATACATAATTTATAACATAGAGAAATAACAAGGGTAGACCCCAAAAAGTATATACATGTATTTGTCACCAACATCAAATATATATGATTGTCATGTTATCTAGCCATCTCCGTCGGTTTGTCCGTCCACATGTCACCACTTTTTGGGCGCACAACTTTGAGCTAGGTACATAAAATTTGGTATAAAAGCTTTCTAGAATAAGTACAAGTGTAAAAATGTAAAGTCCGTCCACAAAAACTGCTAGAAATATAATATAATATATATATATATAATATAATATAATATATTTAGATTTTACCGCCAAGAGAGTGCCGGACTACCCACAGAAAATAATGGCGAACTATTTTAGAAATAGAATACTGTACTATTGCACCGACGACGGAATGAGGCAGTATAACGTCACAGGCGGTGTCCCCCAACTGCACTAGGTCCACTACTGTGGAATTACGTCCTCAGACTTCGAATCTCGAGGTCTTCGAATTAATATTGACTTCACCGACGACATGGCGATCGTTGTAGTAACCAAATTTCTTGAGGAGTTGGAGAACGACTGTAACGAAGCTATCGGGATGGTACAGGACTGGCTAGTAAGCATGGACCTAAAACTAGCAGAGGAAAAGACCGAAGTATTGCTCATCAACAGTTATGGAGAATATAAGAGTAACCGTGGCCGATCACATTGTAGTTTCCAAACCAGAGCTGAAGCATCTTGGCGTGACTATAGATGCAAGGTTAACTTTTAAACAACATTTGCAACACGCAGCTGAGAAGCAGCAAGAACAACGACTGATCTCGCAAGGATCATGCCAAATATTGGAGGACCTAAACAGAAGAAGAGACTGCTCTTAGCAAGAATTGCGACGTCGATGGTGCTTTACGGCTCCCAAATATGGGTAAGTACCATAAAGACGAAATCGAACAGAAGGAAGATGGAGGCGGTCTACAGAACCAATGTCTTGAGAGTATGCAACACCTTTCGAACAACCTCCTACGACGCGGCATGCATATTGGCTGGAATGGTGCCAATAGACCTCCTCGTTAAAGAAGCCGAACGGCAATATCGTGCCAACAGGACAATGGTGTCAACAGCAACGAGTCGAAGTGACACCGAAGTACCGCCAAGAACAATCCTCGAAGAATGGCAAGAGAGATGGAACTTTTCTGACAAAAGCAGATGGACGCAGAGATTTATCCCCAATTTAGACCTTCGGATCAATAGGAAACATGGAGAGCTGAACTTCTATCTGACGCAAATGCTTACTAGTCATTTATATTTCAAAGCCTACCTCCACAGATTTGGACACGAAGACAAGCCTTATTGCCCAATGAGGACGGAAGCAGTCGACACATCATGCTCCACTATGCACGATATCACGAAGAACGTAACTTGCTGGCGAACAGACTGGGTGTGGACTTAACACCAGAGAACACCACCAGACATATGACGAGCACGCAAGAAGCTTGGGAAGCAGTAAGCAAAACTGTGGCTACCATCATGAAAGAACAACGAAGACAGAAGCGAGAGCGAAAGGTCGCGCAGACGGCTAATGAGCCGAGTATATAAGGCTGAAGCCCCCCCTCGCGATGAAGTGCTTAACGGCAGTGCCGCTATGACCAGGAGTAGGAGGGGAGGTGGGTTTAGTGGGTAGAAATCCCACACTGTTACTGAGTACGGGCTCAGTTTCGTCTTTGAAAGATTCCCACCTTCCAACGCAAACAAAAAACCATAACAAGCTTGTTTTCAAAAAAGTTTTCGTACCATGGAAGTCATGTACCTATATAGTTCTACATAAGAATATTAAAAAAAAAAAAGTTGAGGGTTGAGGTATATTTGTACATACAAAGTAACCTTTAGAAGAGTCAGTTGTCTGTCCATCCATTTTCAGTTTAGTTTGAACAAAGTTTTAATTGGTTCGCAAAAGGTTTAAATTAAGGCAGTTCCCCGAAAAGATATACGGTAGAATTTAAAATTTGCGACGAAAGCGATGCAAGCCATCCACCTCCATAGAAATGGATAACTTTGATTTAGAGTCAGTATAGCTAAAGCGAAAATCATCTGTTTTGAAGAATTGTTTTTAAAGTTCATTATTTTAAAGTATCATTAAATATATTAGGTTAGGATAGGAAGGGAATGTGATGGTTCAGAACATCATTTCATCTCGGAGACTTTCAGGTCCATTGTGAATCCCTTCATGATTTGGAAACCTATTCTCATTTCTTACCAGCTCGTAAACCAGTTATGAACAATAGACCAAATATCTTATAGCTCTTTAATGTCTACGCTTTCCAAAAATCTGAAGCTCAAGGACCGAAGCCGCCGGTCTTGCAAAGCAGGCAGCAACATAGTATACAATTGATCGATTCTGTTTCTTCCATGTCTCCGCAACTCATGCAAATATCGTTGAACTTAGTTCGCCATATACAAAGCATTGCTCCAATGGTATAATATCCGGTGATTACTCCGGTTAGAATGTGAATGAAGGATCTGCGTCAGACGTAGTAAAGCCTTTGTTATGTTGATATCAAACTTCGACCATAGTGTAAGAGATCTGAGGCAATCGCTCAGAGAGAGATACAAAGATTTGATCTCGTTTTCTATTAGAACGTCTATTGTCCCATTTTCTTATCAGCAGTAGTATAGAGCTATCAGATGCACAAGTACTCATAGCTGACCAAAGTCTCGCTTGTTTGTCTGCTATTTCGTTCACTTCTACATTGCTATGCCCGTGAAATCATTATACTTTGTGATGGTTGATGGAATTTTGTATCGATGCTGGTGTTAAAAAGAATTGGGTATTATTTGCGTGCAAATCTTAACAAACAAAGACATAAAGTAATTTCCAATAACTTTTTATTATCACTATGAATTTTCAAGTGTTAAATGACTTGTTTAATTTTGTCAGCTTGATTATACCCTACCCCATAGGGTATATTAATTTTGATAAGTAGTTTGTAACGTGAACCACTTTCAATATATCTATCTAGAAAATATGAACAAATAAATTTGCACTTTAATATAATGAAAAATATTAAATATTTCTGCACAACGTTCAAATCCACTACATACATACTCGTAAGTTCATAACTATCCGATTTTCCTTAAAACTAACATTTAAGTACTTACACTCAACCGTGACCATTAGTAATCAAAGGGTTAAACAATTTCACACAAAAAAAAAAAAAAAATTTAGCATGGAATTTACCCAACTACGAGTACAAGTGGTGAAAATTAGCCATTATAATGCCTTCCTCACCCAATTCCACTTCACCAAAGTTAACCAAAAACTGTATTCCTCCCCATTCCTCCTCTGGCCAATTTTTGGACCAAAAATATAATATAGGTTTTCGGATTCAAAAGTCAACCCGTCTTACCCAGTTACAACCACAATAATGGAGTAAACTTTAATGTGGTTACCCACCACATAACAGTTTGGATAGGGGAGAGATGTAGAAAAAAGGTTTTCGGTTCGATATTGGTGCACCATGGCGGGTGGTTTCCTTTTTATAGTTTGTTTCGACGTTGCTTGGGGTGAAACTTTTTTTGTTTTGTTTTGTGGTGTGTCCGAAATGGTTAAAATTATTTTGAAACTGTTGGGTAGGAGTTCAGCCAGAACTTCAAATGTAATTGTTCGCTGTTTCTTTCACGTGAAAGACAGGGAATTATTTAAAGTCCAATTAAAGTTGAGCTTAAATACATATTTCATTCAGCGAAGACAGGTACAATATATGTAGTACATATGTATGTCACGAGTAAATAACAATTTTTGGACAAATTAAATAGTATCTGCCTGGGAAAATACGTAGGGACTAACAAAAGTTCGCTTAGTTGGTGTCAATTTATTAGTTTTTGAAAAAAAAAGATGTTCTCTAGCTTACAATCTAACAATATTTATTTCCAAATTCCAGAACAATAGGTAAAAATGGAGACGAGAAAAAGAAAAATTAGTGACGTAAGCTCGGTTGAAGTTCCATCGCCAACACAGGAAAAAATTCATTTTGCCATTCTCTTCGGATTTCGACGTCAACTCACGCCAGTCAAAATTCTGCAAGAATGCCAAAATGCATACGAAATAAATGCACCATCCCTTGTTACTATTTCAAAGTGGCTTCGAAGATTCCAGACTGGCCATTTTTCTGTGGAGGACGAATCTCGTGAAGGTCGATACAGATGTGGCCCTGGTGAAGGCTAAAAAATTGCCGGGATGACATAGGAGATGATAGCGGATGAACTGGGCTTGAGTGCCATGGCTGTGTCACGAACTTTATATTATCAGTTGCTTGCTGCCTGTCGTCGTGCGCGCATGTAGTATAAGACCGCTACAAAAATAAAAAAAAATAATTCCGTCGACAAACAATAACTGTTCGCGCGCGTCAAATTGCATTCATAAATAAATAAAAAACCAGTGCTATAAAGTGCAGTGGAGAAAATAAAAAAAAATAATTCAGTGCCGGTGCTTTCCATCTTTCACCCCCACTCACCCGCTGTTGCGCTTCTTTGTTATCGAAATTGGAGTATGTGCTATGTGTGTACATACTTCCAGTTGCGATAACTGAGAGAGTGTAACATTTGATACATAGCGGACCTTAGCTGATTGTCGTTTGGGCATAGCACCTGCGACAGTTTGTTTTGGAAAACTATTTATTGGATCTTCACTTCACAGCTTCGCTTAGTTACGTCGTGTCTTTTTTGTGTTTCTATGTTGTAGTGATGAGGGAATTTAGGGTTGATTTTACCAACATTCGTGGGCTTTGAATGAATTTCTTCGATGTGTACGCCCACGCCCATTCCCATAAACCAGCTGTTTTGACACTAAGCGAAACACAGGTAGTTGTAGAATCTTCCGATTTGAAACTGCCTGGATATAACTTAGTGTCATTATTCTTTCCCCACCATGGCCTCGCTATTTACGTCTGTAGTGATATTGCTTACCAAGTTCCACCACAGTATGGCCACTGTTCCAACTTCTAATTTAATTTAAAATGGCTAAAATTCACCGTCCGTAAGCAAATAATTCACTACTGCTTTATTTACAGAAGCCCTAGTGCGGACAGCAACCCAACTTTTGACGAATTTGATTCGCTGTCCGATTCCATCACTCGAATTGTCTCCTTGTATCCTCATCCTTGTATCACTGAAATCGTCATTCCGGGCGCTTTCCATATACACAATTCGGATTGGCTTCAACATTCTGGACAGACAACACCCGAAGGAAGGTATGTTGAACTTTTCGCTCAGGTAAACAATTTGACTCAGCTTGTAAATGAGCCTACACGTATACCGGATATTGAAAGTCATTCCGCCAACACTTTGGAATTGTTTCTTACTTCGCGCCCTGATAAATACACCATTGATGTTTTAGCGCCTCTAGGTCGGTCTGACCATAATATCGTATCAGCTAAATTATCGTACTCCGACCACTCAGTTAAAGAAAAAACTCCTAAAAGAAAAGTATGGCATTACGAGAAAGCCAACTGGAGCGGCCTTAATTGCTTCTTTAGGAGTTTTAACTGGTCACTATGCTTCCTCGACAGCGACGTGGATGCCGCAGCCGATATGATCACTAACACTATCCTCTTAGGTATGAATGACTTTATTCCTAACAGAATAAAGAGCATTAAACCTAAGGCATACTCGTGGTTTGACAAGAGCTGTAAAGAGGCTTTCGGGTTGAAAGAAGTAAGTTTTCCGTCTTATAAAGCCAGCAAATCTGAGGAAAACCGAAAGAAGTTTAAACAAGCCAGAAAAGACTGCAATGCCAAATTCGACGTGTAAAATTCTTACATGATCAAAAATGGAGGCAAAAAATCCTACAGTGTCCCAAAGGTAGTAAAACTTTTTGGTCATTCATCAAAAATATTAAAAATTCTGCCATGGAAAACAGCATTTATCCAGCCCTTTACCTTTCGGGGCGTTCAGTACAAGTTGTTTTGGACGGCTTCAAGTCTGCAATTCACCAAAGAAATGCTGGTGTTCCCCAAGGCTCTGTTTTGTCTCCGACTCTCGTTCTCATTTTTATAAATGATCTCTTGTCTGCAACTTCTAATCCAATCCATTCCTTCGCTGATGACAGTACCCTAAGTTTTTCATATTCATTCCCTAACTCACGTCCTTGCTCTTCGGCCGTAGAAGGGGAACGGCAACGTATGTTGAACACATTAAATTCCGACCTGGACAGCATAATTAAATGGGGTTCAACCAATCGCGTGGAATTTAATGCTTCCAAAACACAATGCTGTCTTCTGTCTCTCAAGCGAAACCAAAACCCTCAACCATTGTCCATGGATAGTACTTGCATCATTGAAACCGAAAGACTTGCCATTCTCGGTATGCGTATTAATAACTATCTTCGATGGAACGATCAAATATTCGAGGTCGCCAAAAATGCTGCAAAATATCTAGGATTCCTTAAACGGTGCCGGAAATATTTTACCCTGTCTGATCTCGCCTCAATTTATAAGGCATTCATCCGCCCTAGCTGGAATATAACGCCCATATCTGGTCTGGTACACCCAAGACCGTTCTGCACATTCCTGATAGGGTACAGAATCGCGCGTTAAAACTTATAGGCGAGAGACATTGTGAATTCCATTCATTCACTAGAACATCGGAGAAATGTCTCCTGTCTCTCCTTGTTTTATCGTTTTTTGTTTTACAAAAAATGCTTCAGCAAAAAAGCCAGTTGCATTCCTACCCTTCAAAATTTCACCCGCAATACGCGACATGTTCCGAATGCACATTAGTTTACCCTAAAGCCGTTCAGTCAAATATATTGATTCTTTTATAAGCCGAACCACACGAATGTGGAATGACCTACCAGGCTCTGTATTTCCCCATCACTACAACCTTGAAACATTCAAAGCCAACGTGCAGAGGCTGCTCCTCTGCTCCTCTGCTCCTCTTCCCCCTTTTCCCTGACGCCCGTGCCCCGAAACAGTTTAAGGGTATTCATATCCCCTTCGGCACGCGCAGATTAAAAAAAAAAAAAAAATCACCTGAAATATTTGAAGAAGTCAGCTCGATGGGTTCCAAAAATTTTGAATGGAGAGCAAAAAGAGGCTCTTGTTCATTTTGCTCAATATTTCCTGGATAAATTTGAAAATGGATAGTCAAGCTACTTCAATAAGATCGTTACAGGTGATGAATCTTGGTTTTACAAGTACGAACCGGAAACCAAAGAGCAGTCAATGGTATGGAGCCCAGAAGGTGCAAATCCTCAAGCAAAGGCCAAACAACAAAAATCAGCGACAAAAGTTATGATGTCGATGTGCTTCACCAGGGCGAAAATGGTCGCCGTCATCCCGCTTAAAACTGGTCAGACTGTTACCGCTAATTGGTATACTGAAACTTGCTTACCACAAGTTTTCCAAATTTTACTATTACACCGACAAAAAAAGGAGCTTGGCCGCTACTTTTTTGCACCACGACATGAAAAAACCAACAACTTTCTTGCGCTCTCGGTCATCAATGAAATTCGCCCAGCACCTTATTCTCCGAATCGAGCGCCATCTGACTTTTGGCTGTTTCCGAAAATAAAAAAAGAAAGGAGATTATTAATGCAGTCAAAGTCGAAATCGAAAAGCTGTAAAAAGAGGATTTTGAAAGCTGTTTTGAAAGATGGATCTAACGGCTGATGAAATGTATTGAAATAAATGGGAGTTATGTGGAGAAATTAAAAAAAAAAGATAAAGATTAAATATAATTAAAATATTTTTTTGTTTTTTATTATTCAATAAACTAAGTGAACTTTTGTTAGTCCGACGTAGCTTTATAATATTTAATTCTATTTAATTTAAAGTCGCCTATTGATTCTGTGAAAAAGTGTTTAAGACGGATTTAAGGATAAGGAGGCCGAAATAGCCTAAAATTCTCCAATATTTACTTACTTTTCCTTGTATCCTGTATCACCTTACGGGTCTTAAGCCTCTACTACTACGCGCCATCGAGTTCGATTTCTGACAATGAGTTTCAGCTCTCTCCAACTCTTCGCCAGATGTCGGGATGCATCCTTTATTGTTCTGCGCCATGTACTTCTCGGTCAACCTACTATTCTGCCGTCTTGGGATAGAGGTTTCCATTGCATTGCGTGCTTTGCTACCGAACCTTTTCGAAGGGTGTGACCGCCACTAACGGCGTTGAATTGTGGTGCCTATAGGTTACTGATTCGTTCTTTGATATAGCTGTTCGTCAGAGATACGGTTCAGCCAGAATATTTCGTAGCCACCGGTTAATAACCCTTTGCAGCTTTTTTGAGATAATGCCAGTTACTTTCCATGTGCTGCACTTATAAATACGTAACAGCACGAAGTCAACATTGGAACGAAACAGTCTTACCTTAGTGTTTAAGCTGATAGCATTACTTGTCCATATTTTGGACAACATTCCAAATGCAGACTTCACTTTTGCGATTCAGTTTGCGACGGTTCCTCCATTGGCTGAGGCTTCCAAGGTATTGGAAACTCTCTACTCTCTCAACCGGTTGTTCAGTAATATCTATTTGAGCGAGAGAATTGCTAACATGGCTGAGTAACTTTATTTTTGCCGAGTTAATTTTCAGCCTTATGACCAGACGTTAGCCTCCCTCTCCACATTTGTTGTCATTTTGTGGAGGTCCATAATCCTTTGTCAGAGTAAACACACGCCGTCAGCATAGTCAAGGTGTTTTAAATGAGGTGAAACTGTCCACCAAATTCCATCAGTTCCCGATGACAGAGCACATTGCTAAACACCAGTAAAAACAATATTGGCGAAAGGATGCAATCTTGCCTGACTCCACTCAGTATTTCGAACTTTTTTAACAAATTTCCTCTGTGCAGTACGTGACACTTTGAGCCAATATTTGGAATTTCAAAATTCGTATGTGGACCATCCAGCTTGACCCATGTTAACAAAACACGTGTTTTCCATGAAATATAGGAGTACTTTAATTTGTGGGTGGCTAGCAGTAATGGTTTTAATCTTTCCGGTACGTCTTTTCAGGTACTCGCCCACTACAATGGTTTTGTGTCAAACTATCCTGTACGATTGACTGATATGTCATCTATTTTAAAAGTATTATAATAGTTTTCTGAAATATTTTGAACTCGAGATTTTGATCGATACCAAGATACTAATACCAAGATTAGTATAACAGAGGAACTCAAAAAAGGGGTGTGTTAGAAGATGGGGGAAAGGGTACATGTGACTTTCTTATAACTTTCATGTATGTTTTTCTTTTTACTATTACATATTCTTTGACTTGCGATTTGAAGTAAGAAAATTTGTAATTCAATTTTGAATTAAGCTCGAAATCGCTTGGCTGGAAAATGTCTTAATCTGACATAAAATCAAAACCAATTTCCAATCATTTCGTTTGTATGAAAGCAACAGGGATACAGGGAACATTTAAAGTGAATTGAATAAATATGCTTGAAAATAGGCATTTATATGTGTATGTGTAGGAGGATAAGTAAAGCATACGCGTAGGTTAGGCGAAATTCATAAAGTTTTCCATATCTGGAAATGTCAATAATAACAATAATCAATAAAAACTTTCATTACTGCGCACTAAGATACTAACTGCAAAAGCAGAGATAATGTTTTCTGTGAAGAAATTTAATTAAATGAAAATTACTACCCCAAGCAAGATTCATGCATCCATGAACTAGATTCTAGGAAATCAATTCCAATATCTTTTCGAAACATGAACATAAACACATCCATTCAGCTAAATATTTATTAATACTCAAACATGCCGTTTGTCAATTTTTAACGACGCGCCTAACCTTCGTCAGATACGTTTTGTTAAATCAAATAAAAATATATTCCGTGTCCAATTTTCCAAGTGCCCATATTGAGGTCAATCCTTGATTTTAAGCGACTCCACACAGTGATATTTAACCCCAATCAATGTCACACCTCCCCCAGAATCCGAGAAAAACAAAGTTACTAAAAGCCAAACAAACAAACATTATTTACTTAAACACTTTTCCCTTTGGAGTTCTCATTTAGGGATTTCATTTTGTCTCGTTGGTGTTGTATCTTGGAATGGATTAACTTAGGGTGTTATTCTATATTCACTCCTTACAGCAGGGACAGCTAGGATTTAAAATCCCTGGCTGAACCAATTTCTTATTGAAGCAATCGAAAGGTTGACATGGGTCTATGGAGTGGAAATGATGTGAGAGAAGAGTCGAGTGTTTCATCGGTAGGATTACTATTCCTGTTTGTATTTATGTTTTCCCTCTTCTTCTTCTTTTTCCGAGTATTTTATTGGAGATGTGATGCAGCAAAGTGAAAATGGTAAGGGGTAGTACATGTACCGAAGTTGGAATAAGGGCTTCCTCTACCGGAAATTGAATGATTTCAAAGTGTAGTTTTGTTTGAGAAGGATGTCGATTGGTGTCGAATTGCTTTCGTCCCTAAAACGGAAGTGGAAGAGATACGTATCGTTCGTAATTCACTAACCAGGGTATATAAGTTAAACTGAGGGACGTAACTGATTTGAATTATAATACAACATTTTGTTATGCACTTTGCAGATTATAACATAATTGAATATCAATGACTTTAACAGTGGTATAAGTGCATATATAAGTGCTTAGAATGAAATGGTAATGAAAGTAGCATTTTCGAAAACTTGCTGCCTTCCTAAACTATAGATGTATTATTCAAAAACTTAAATTCTGGTGCACCTCGTATTACTTAATTTTTATTTATTTCTTTTTTAATATTCTGCATCACTTAAGACTAAAAAGTAAAGTTTATTGAACCAGGTACAGATTAGATTAGATTGACGAGTTCGTAATTTCAGCCGCTCCTAACTTGGATAAATAGACGCTGTTTGCAGAACACCATTTTGGCCCAGATACTGCGGAGGATATAATGGCTTTATTTTTTCTTAGAAAATCGCAGAGCCAAAATGCAAATTCTTCCACCTGCGTTGGTTTAAACATTCGTAATTCAAAGCTTTGAAAATGCTAATTAACACCTTCTTACTCTAAGCGTTATCTCTCTATGTATCTGTGTGGATATTCCCAACAAAATAAAGTGTACGGCTGGGTCTCATGTACTTGCACCTATGTATATGTTGTTTATCTGAAAAAATTCAAATTAAAAAAAAAAAAAATGCTTTCACAACATTTTCTTAGAAGAGTGGCTGTCATTATTTGTAACCCAAATTCACGGATTCTGATTTGATATTCGCAATAAGACTTAACCATCACCTTTGAGGGTGGCCGTGGTGTAGAGATAACATCATCGCTTGTTACGCTGCTTGTTCACGGTTCAAATACTGATGTCAAGAATCATCTATTTATTTCACATAAAATAAAACAAAAAGAGTCGATCAATTGCGAAAGCTAAGTCAACTCATATACGAGTATAAGCTTCCTAGTACAAATGTAAACAATTTTGAAATTCCTCACAAGTACGCCCACTCTTCAAAAAAAAATACATTTACTACAATTTACATTTTAACTACAAACTGAAAAATATTGCCTTAACAGAAGATATACACTTGGTTTTTCTATATAATTCGTCCATATATCGCAGTTATAAAGGGCCACGTCCACCTTTTGACTGTGTTTGCTTTAAAAAACTATATTTGTTTCTCTCGAAACTATACGAGTATACGGTATCGGTAAAGTTTTTTTTTTATGACTATCTATTCAGAATCTGTGAACTTCGGTCATGTGCACTTTCTTCCAAGAAAAAGTTATAACAACAGTTTTTCTGTATCAAATGAAAGTATCGATACTACTCATAAGGCTCGAAAAAAGTATTCCATAACTACAGTAGTGTGCAAAACATTTGCAAGTTTTTTTTAAATACAATAATTGCCTTTATTAATTGCTCTAAAGGAAGAGTTCGAATGAAACCTTTAGTCAAAAGTGTTACTTACAGTTTAATATTTAAAAGGAAACAAAGAAATCCCCAACATGTACTCTCGATATTTTATAATTAATAAAAAAAAAAACAGTTTTTTCACTTTGAAGCTGGGCAAAACATATGCAATTTTTTTTTATTTTCCAATATTTGGTCCAAAAACCATTGTTTCTAATAACTTCTGCACACCTTTTTGGCATGGAATCAATAAGAGAGTTTGTTAACTCACAGGGAATTTTTTCCCACTCATCCTTTGAAGCTTCATAAAGAGCCTTTTGCGAAGTAAACCGTTGCCCCTTTATCCACTGTTTTAGGATTCGCGAGAATTTTTTTATAGGGTTTAAATCGGGGGACTGTGGAGGCCAATCTAAAACATTAACTCTCCGTGCTCCTAAAAATCATTTAACGAAGTTTAAGATGTGCTTCGGATCGTTGTCTTGTTGAAACCTCCACAACAACGGCATCTCTTCTTCAGCATAGGGAAGCATGACTGTGTCTAAGATGTCTTATACACAAAGCGGCCCATTATTTCCGTTATTTGGTGTAAAGGACCACATGCTTGAGCCGGAAAGCATCCCCAAACCATGACGGAACCGCCCCCAGGATTCAAAGTAGCTCAGATGTTTCCCCGATTTAACCATGTCCCTGGCTGTCGACGAACGTAAGCAATACCATCAGTAGATAAGATATTAAATTTACTCTCATCGGAAAACAAAACGGTTCTCTATTGTGTCAGGGACCAAGCTGAATATTTATGGGCAAATTGAAGTCCAAATCGCATGAAATTAGAAGCAGTTTTTTATCAAACAAAGCGCCTACCTATTTTGACGGTGTTTCAAGGTTAATAGAGGCTTCTTAACAGCTCGGTATGCCCTCAAATTACTTTCTTTTGCACGTTTGAGATCCTTCGCAATTGCAGCTGAGGACCGGAAAGGGTCTCGCCGGATAATATTTATGATTTTCTTTATCAGTTTGCGTGTCTGTTTTTCGGGGACGACCACTGGAACTTTGTAATTATCCGGGAAACAGTTGATTCGTGAATCTTGGACCGTTCAGATAACTAACTTTGCTTCAATCCGTTTTTAAAAGCCTCGATTACCAGCTCCTTTGTTCGGGAATCATACTTATTGCCAGCCATTTTTTATATACAAACATATGTAGTGAAAACTGAATAAAAAAAACTGCCTATGAACACAATTTTATTGATAAAGAACACTATTTTACTAACCTGATCTGAATATCCCGGAAGTTAAAACAGAAATGAGGAAAAAATAAAAAACTTGCATATGTTTTCCACAGCTGCATAATTCGAAGCTAACATTTTCTCCGGTAATAACAAACCTAACTGTACTTTTTTCCGTTTTTAGTGCTAAGACCTAAGAATGTACTGTCAGTAACAGATTTATCTTAAAATTTTTAAAATATTATCCTTCTTTGTACAGTTTGTCAAACAAAACTTCAAGAGACAAATTTTCTAAATAATTTTCTATCTAAATTTACGCTAGTTTAGTAGGTACTCTTTTTATAGCAAAGAAAAAAAAAAAGAACAGAAAAAAACTTAGGCTAATAATTGTTTGTCCCGCTTTTGAAATGTTGCGACAAGGAAGGCCCGGATCTAGGACTGCATTGTACATATTATCTAAATTTCTAATCGGTTACATATTCACATGTCTCGTCTTTAAAAATGTTTAAGGTACAAGTAGGTAGAAGTGGGTAGCTTTAAATGCAAGCTTTTAGATGTGGTTAAATTGTAAGGTTCGGATTTTATTAAATAGACTATTTAATTCTACGAAATTAGTTGCATAAGCCTTGGATTTTCAGAGCTTTTTAACTTCCAAGGAAAACAAATTAGGAAGGCGCCCTTATGATGAGAATCGGATGCTAAAGTTAAATTTGAGAAAAATTAAAAACAATATTCGAAACAATAATATTTTCTTTACATAAACACGTTATGGATATGGAAAAGCTGCAATTCAAAAAATGAATGGTTTTATTATTTTTACTTCATCAAGTTTTTACAAAAAGCTCAATCAAAGAGAGACAAGTTTTTTACCGGCTTGACTACGATATTCTTCAATTCTTTCGAAAATACTTTAGAAACAATTATTATATGCTGGCAAAAGTATAAAGGGTTTCTAAAGTAAAATTTGACGTTGAATCGAAATGCATCAGTGGCATGGAGTCTTCATCTAACTCACTAACATTTTTGTTCACCAAATCCTTTACTTCGTTTACATGAAGGAGTGAGGGATCGCGTCGAAATCAAATTAAATACTCAGGTTCTTGTCTCGCTCTTATTGAATTAAGAGTTTTAGATGATCTACAAACACGTCACTGCAAGAATGTAGAAAAATCGTTCTATTTTTGTCTTGTCTTTCAAACTCAAATCTTTTGATGTGAATTTACATGGAAACTTGAACTGAGTCACAAAAGTGTTTGTGATTAGATCGGATCAATTCTGTTTCGACTCCATCCATACTAACATATTATTCAACGAGATTGAATACAGATTAAATTCGTCACATAGTATGTAACGTTAAACATAGTATGTAACCATTTGATACCTTTTACTTGAGTTTACTTGTACGAGTACGAGTATCGTTACGTTCATACACCTGATATACATTTAGGACCGAAGTGACATAATTTTCTCCAAGTTGATTGTATTATTAATTACTGTTCCATTAGAACTTTACTATATAGCCGTGTTTCTTTGTGAAAATTATACTTAGTTCAGTAAAGGTTCTGATAGAAAAGAACAACAAGTAACTTTGTACACAGTTTCAGTAATATTCGATATTAGCTGCGTTACTTTCTGAAAATTATTCTCAGTTCAGTAAAAGTTTATATTGCAAGCAAGAATAACAATTAGCTTTATATAAAGATTAGATTTTCTTTTTTCCTTTTAAAGGGAATTTTTCAATCCCAAAGAACTCAGTCTGAATGCATATTTGAATTTTCGGTAAACAGATGGCACAGAAATGTATTTTGCTAACAAATCTGGGTTGCCTTTCAGTATTTTCAGATTTTTATTGCAACTTGTTATTTAATTATTTTGATAACTATTTAATATGGCGTCTTTTTTTTTATTTAATCGATCGATGGAGTACGCTGTGTTTTAAGCAGTGCATACATAAATAGACAAATAAAACAAATTGTAGCGTTGCCAGAAAATGAAAAATAATATAAAATACGTAATTCTAGATTTAAAATTCTACAGAAAATATATGTTGTTAATTGGACATTTTTATCATACATGAAGCAAATAATTTTTGTAAAAGTTAATGTTTACAATTTTAAATTTCCCTCACATGTGTTGTTTCTGCAGTGAACAATGAACAAGCAAAAAATAAATAGCGGATTTTACCAAAATTTATGTAAAATAAGAAAAGTGAAATATTTTACTTGAAAAGAAGCATTCAATAAAACATTGCTATTGATTGTCTTCGCCAAAGTGGGAATGTGGTCTATGAATGTGGGCAACATTTACACTAGGGCAATTAAAACTCGGATTACAAAAGTTTTCATAAACCAAGAATATTTAGATTACTTACTGTGTACCGGGACTCCTTGTGAGTTGAAATTATAAAATTTTGAGTCCCAACTTTAGGAACTCCTCGGCAACGTCTCATTGGAAATGAACATCTTTTTATAGTACTTCGGCCACCAGTCATTAAAGACGAAGATATCTTCTGTTGTCACATGACGTTTCACCGTTACTAACGCCCTACTACAGAATGCAAAAACTTGGTAAAGACAATTTCCGTATTCTGCAGAAACAGCACAAGTGCATTCCCATGTTTTCTTTTTTGCTTCACTCTGAATTTTTAAGTTTTCTTTTACGTGTTTCATGCGACAAGTGTTTTTTTTTTTTTAGACCAGAATGCATTTTCAACTTAAAATAACCAAAAATTTCACAAGTGTCCTTTCTGATACAGATAATTGAAACAAAAAAAAAAAAAAAAAAATAAATAAATAAATAAAAAAATACGAGTATTAAGGCATTTATTTTGGTTAACAAATTTTCTTTACCAATTTGTTTGTAAAATGGTGCCAACGAGACAGTCTTAATAAAAAAAATTGCGCGTCAATACATCTTATCTAATATAGCAAATATTCTGACCTAACGGAGAGAGAAAAAAAAAATCATATTTTACTAGAAACTAAAAAATAACGCCTTATCAAATACAAGGTGGGGCAAAAGTAATGTCAGAATGTGAATGTGCCATAATTTTTGCAAATGGCGTCAAATGTCATTGTGCTTTGACATATATGTTGCAGACAATAAGCAATGGAGCGATACACACCTGAAGAACGCGGAATTATTGTTATTGCTTATTTGACCAATTTCCGGTCTGTTGTTTTAACGTAGCCGTTGCATCCCATCAAAGTGACTGTTTGGTTCGGCATTTGCAGTGAAAAAGTGATTGGCCATTATTTTTTTGAGGACGTCGATGGCACCATCGTAACCGTAAGCCCTACGGACAGATGTTAAACGAGTTTTTTTTGTTGCAAGTTGCTTAGTTGGGTATCGAGCACTTTTGGTTCCAACAGGACGGAGCAACTGCTCACACAGCTCGGGCAATGATGGAGATTTTGAATCACCGATTTCCGGGATGTGTGATCTCCCGTTTTGGCGATTTTAATTGGACGGTAAAATTGATGAGAATACGAGTATTATACCTTCAAGTAAGCTCTTCGTGAAAACAAAGCCCAGTTCATTTCATTTCTAACAAAATAACAGCCAATTCACATTATGACGTTACTTTTGCTCCACCTTGTATATAGACTTTCTTCACATTCTCTATAACTCGTTCCTACATTATACAATAACACGCCCACGTTTGAGGTGTTTTCTTAAAAAAAAAGAGACGTATTTTGCGCTTGCCAAAAGGAATATAAATACCTTTATACTGTTACAGGGCACGAGCTTTTAGGAAAAAGGGGAAGAGGAAGAAGCCTGTGCATGTTAGCTTGAAGGTTGTAGTGATGAGGAAATACAGAGCTTGGTAGATCATTCCACATTCCTGTCGTTCGGCTTATAAATGAATCCCTATATTTGACAGTACGACCGAAGTTAGGTTTTAGGGTAAACTGATGTGCATTCGAAGCATGTCGCGTATTGCGGGTGAAATTTTGAAGGGGAGGAATGCAACTGGCTATTTGGCTGGAGCATTTTTTGTGGAAAAAACGATAAAACAGGGAGGCACATGAGACATTTCTTATATGTTTAAGTGTTGAACGCGCGATTCTGAACCCTACCAAGAATGTGCAGAACGGTCTTGGGTGCACCAGACTAGATATGGGCATTATATTCTGGCTTCGGGCGGACGAATGCTTTATAAATTGAGGCCAGATTAGACGGGGTAAAATATTTCACCAGAATACTTGACCTTCGGTAATAAATGGTGACCACCACGTCCACTTTCTTCTAAGAAAAAGTCTTAGCCACAAATTAAGTGGTAAAATCTCTTAATAATCGAGAGAATATCCTCAGAGTAGGAAGATTTCATTGCAACGCCATGCCGACTTTATTAGGGATGGGTATAAGATGAGGGGGATAAGATGAGGGTTAGGGTATCATACGATCCGTTCCAGACAGGTTGTAACTTTTCTGTGTGTTTCTATTGTCGTAGGAATGATTGTTCTTCTTAAAGATTTTATTATTCTCTGCAGAGCAAGAACTTTTAAGTCAAAGGCAAGCACAAGATACAAGTGTAGCCATAGTCACTTAGGAAGAACAAAGTCAAAATATGAAAAAATGTTCCCCAAAATTCAAATAGTGTCACAACCCTGCATACAAATGGGTCGGCTTTAAAATCTGTCGGTATATTCCACTTACTTTCAATGGTACAATGGGTGGGGTAAAAAAAAACAGAGGAAACTTGAAGGTATCCGTGAAATATTTCTGAATCTCTCTCTCTCTCTGGCCTTCGGCAATATTCAAGTTCTTGTAGAGTGTAAGAACGACAAAGATTTCTCAGACATCGTCGTTTTTTTGTGTTCCTGTCCTAGATAAACATAATCAAATAGAATTTGATTTACCCCCTACCTTGGTCCCGTTTCTCTGCCCTTTGTTTGCACGTTCTTTGGCCCGCGGTTGAGGAAAAGCGGAACGAACAAAAAAATAAATATATAAATAAATAAATAAAACAGAATTCATCACGTCGTTGAGTTTTCTTACACCATATGGAAGTAAGAGGCGGCGTTTGCAGACCCCCAAAGGTATGGTAAACAACGCTTCATTATCGACACATCATTAAGAGGACGTTAGGAAGAAAACTTTTTCTTTTTGGGTATTTTTTCTCATCAGTAGACCTTTAATTTTCCTTCTGAGAAAGTTAAGATTGTGCGTCCTTATGATGGCGTGCGATTGATAAAATAACAAGAACGATTTTTCTTCTTTTTTTTTCCTACTTTTGGTAAGTTTAACAAAACTTCGGTGTAAGAGGATATAATTATATATAAATAATTTCAGTTCTTGAATCATCAGAACGATTACTATGGTGGTGTAGTGGACTTCCTTCAGCAAACATGTCTTCTTTTTTTCAATTAATTTTTCGGTCATTTTGGAGAGAGAAATTAAGAAAAAATAAAATAAAACAACAGAAAATAAAGTAAATAAACTGCCAATGGGAATTACGTGAAGCTCATTGTAAATTTTTTTTTTTTTTTTGTAGTATTTCCTATGGCCATTTAACGAAATAATTTCCATGGAGATAAGTATAAATTGTTTGACCGCGTTATGTCTGGTTATTTACAATGGGGAATTAATGTCGAAAGTTGTTCCTTTCTATCTTCTCAACAATCTGAGAGTAATAAAAACGATTTTCCACTCTAGCCTTACTAAATATTAATTAGGTCAACGGTGCCTTAATAAAAATAATTTTAGTGACATGCGAAAGGTTGTGTTCGACTTTATTTTCTTAATTTCTCAAAGTGAAACGAGAATGTTGGGATAATGAAATTAAAATTCTGTGCTGCACACCGTCGGCGAAAATTCTTGTTTTAGTTTAATTGAATTCAATACATATTCAGATAATTCTTTTTAATTTGTGTATCTAACTATTTTTATTATATTTTAATTTATTTTATTTTAATTGGTTGAAGTTGATTTTTATTTTTTAGAATTACGTAACTTTCGATTAAAAATGTACATATGGGTATTATACGAAGTTGTGAAAGTCCTTGATTTCATCGCTGGAGGAAACTACTGAACTTATTTGTTTCCAACATGCATTTGCTACGTATTCGGGAAGGTATATTATTTAGTGTTCTGCATCACTGCAATGAATAATCGGTATGGATATATAGACGCTTTGCAACTTCTTAACAGTTGGAAAAAATCCATTCATCCATTTTCATTCAATTAATTCGGATAATACCGAACCTTTAATGGCATTTGAAAGGGTCAGATCAAATAAAACTGTTTATTCTATGTCTGCCTCTATGTTTGTTCTCACACGGCCTGCTCGAAATCAGCTCATGAGATTTTGATGACATGTACATATGTATGTATGAAGTTCCGTCCAAAACTTTTAAAATCGAATGAAGTGGGTTCTTCTGAAAAGCAAAGCTTGGAATTCACCCCAAGAATTCTACTTTTTTTTTCCAAAAACTGCTTATTGGATTATTTTCAGTTCACCACTTACTATATCTCTAATTAATTAATTTCAAAAGTTACAAACCTATGACACACTTACGGACAGACAGACAGGCACCGTTTTGAATCCATTAGAGTTCTGTTCTGCACCATTTTGATATGGAATCCTAAAACGTACAAAAAAGCTACAATCCATCTGTAACGGATCGTATGATTCCTACCCTATCCCTCATTGTGAATCTTTTTATTTCAAATGTCTTACAAACATATAGTCTTATAAACTGCTTCCGATTCTAGAGAAATCACGTACGAAATTTACTCTTCATAGCTCAAAAATTTAAGCTCTAAAAACTGGAAACATACGGATGGACTAATGGGCGGCATAACTTTCGAAGATGAACACAAATATGTATATACGAGGGTGGGTCAATAAGTCCCTGAAAAATGAAATAAGGAACACTCTTTTCGGTATAAAAACATTTTATTTTTCAACATAGTCTCCTTTTAGTTCTATACCCTTCATCCAACGTTTCTCCAATTTGTTGATGCCCTCCAAATAATACGATTTCTCGAGGCCTTCAAAATAAGCGTTTGTTTCAGCGATGACCTGTTCATTCGACCCAAATCTCTTACCTCCGAGCCATTTCTTCATGTTTGGAAACAAGAAATAGTCGCAGGGGGCTAAATCTGGGGAATATGCTGGATGTGGGAGGAGTTCGTGGCCTAACTCATGCAATTTTGCCATTGCGATTGCGGACTTGTGCGCCGGTACATTGTCCTGGTGAAAAGGAACTTTTTTCTTCGCCAAATGCCGCCGTTTTTGCTTCAAATCGGCTTGAAATCGATCCAGCAGCTCTGCGTAATATGTGCAGGTGATCGTTTTACCCTTTTCAAGGTAATCGATGTGAATAACACCGCGCGCATCCCAAAAAACTGTCGCCATGACCTTGTTTGCTGACAAACCCGCCTTGGCCTTCTTCGGCTTCGATTCACCAGGAGAAGTCCATTGTTTTGACTGTTCCTTGGTTTCTGGTGTTTTGTGGTGACTCCAGGTTTCATCCACGGTTACGAAACGGCGCAAAAACTCAGCCGAATTTTTCTGGATCATCGCCAAACACACCTTTGAAGTTGTCAAACGAATGCGTTTGTTGTCGATTGTGAGCAAACGCGGCACCCATCTTGCGGAAAGCTTTTTCATGTCAAAATATTTATGTAAAATAAACTTATTGACCCACCCTCGTACTATGAGGATCTGTTGTTACCAAATAGTAACCATATTACACACTAAACAAACAAACTCGATTACTAAAATACCTTTATTGTTCATCACTTTAATAAACTAATTACGGCAGTTTAATACCATTTCAATATCGTTTCTAGTTCTAAGCTTCACTGTTAAAATAAGTAGTTAAACTTATCAAAATTAGCGCCAAAAGTACAACTTAATTCCTCTGCTGTGAAAAATGACAAAGCAAATTCTAACAGCTGTGCAAAATTGGTTCACCGTGCATTTCGAGAAAATGCATTAAGTTTCTGTTTCACAAACAGGTAATTTACACTGCTGTTTACCTGAACTATCCAAGGCCAGTGATTAAATTCATCCGAACGGATATCTGCTGTTAGGTTATGTTAGGTTAGATTATGAGTTCTGTATGCAGCATGTGTAATTTGACAGTTGGCCCATTGTGATTGCCCTTAAAGTACGTGGAAGACATGTAACTAAACCATTTAGATCTGTTAATAAAGTTCTTAAGGTCAGTTTGAGATAACTTTGCCAGGTCGACCAGGCTATAGAAGAATCTTGTGCCTAAGGATCTTAGGCGACGTTCCTGGAGAGCCCGACAGTGTCATAGGAGGTGTTCTAATGATTTAAACTCTTCTTTGTTTCTACAAGTTCTACAGAAGTTATTAGTGAAGATACTTAGTCTTCTGGATATATTTCTAAAAATTCAAACAAAAAATCGTTGGATATATCCTCTGAGTAGAAGATGTCATTGCGTGTGAATTAAGTAGTTCACAACGCCACACCTACTTTATTAGAGATGTGCTAATAAGAGATAGAGATCATACGATCCGTTCCAGGCAGATTGCAAATTTACATAATATACCAAAATACACTTATCGCCGCAAGCAAAAGAAGAAGAAGGAGACACCGTATTATGGCTATGTAGGTAATTTCATTTTCGTAAGAAAGTTTTAAGGCAGTATTTATGAACAATCTTAAAGTTAGCCTTTGAATTTCTTCTTTGAACAAATTTTAACAAAAGTGCAGATTCTCATAAATACAAAAATTGTAACGTGAACAAAGTAATATCAGCCAATAAATATTTGCATAAAGTATGTATTTGTAATGCAAGGAAACTTTACTGCTACCTATAGAATTAAAACTTTCTGTATATAGCTATTGGCATTGTTTACCGGAATATCCTCACAAACATGCTAAAAGAATATGATATACGGTGAAATTCGTTGAGGAAGTGATGAAATCCTATAGATATGCCCCCTTCTGGGAAAGAAAATATTTCTTAATTATGTAGATAAAAATGTAACTTTGGTTTCTACTTTGTTTAATATTTCCGTACCTAGAAATTTTCTGCGAGCAAATTCAAATTTCAACCAGTTACTGTTCTATGTATTACATACATCCATTCTTCGTCATAGGATATCAAAGGATATATGTACGTACTTATTTTTCAGAGTTCAATTATGTACTTTCTTCAACTATTATGTACAATGTAAAATGTTTAAATTACTCCAGCAGTTTTGGTCTATGCGGCAGTAAATTAACCTACCTGTTGCGATATTTAGCTGCCAAATATAAGTGCTGGGCAAGGTTGAAAGATGATTTTGGCCTGAGTTCTCTAATCAGCATTAATATTAAATATTCCTTCTTCTTTCCTCTATCTGCCATTCGTAATTGTTTATTTTTTTTTCCTTTTTATTATACCCTATCCCATAGGGTATATTAATTTTGTTACATAGTTTCCAACATAGAGAAATAATAACGACAGATATACAGTGGACTCCCCCTAAGTTACATCATCAAAATTCATTGTCACATCATCAAAATCTTATTTAAATAACTTTACTTAAAAAAAATGTGTTATTTTCGATTGGGTCATCAGGTGGAGTGTTTGTTTATGACTATAGTTTAAAAAGACAGTTTTGAACTTCATCCGGTACTCGGTCAGTCAATTCTGTTGCAGATTGCAGAATTTCAATCGCGTTCTCAATTTCGGCATTCCTATGTTAATTTACTCGGGTTCTTCTTCATCTTCACTTTCGTTTGCGTTATTTTCAGCATTAATTATTTCTTCCAAAACAGACTGAATGTCAGGTACTTCGGTAGCCACGATACCGTCATCGACTTCCATAAAGTCTTTCCAATTAACATCTGCAACAATATAATTCGCTTCTGTTAACTTGTTCCACATTTGCTCGATTTCATGGGCGTCCTCGTTCTCAGATCTAAGTAAATTGAGCGGAATTTCATCTTCTTCGTCCCACATCTCGTCTCTAAACCCGGCCTTTTTAAAACAATTTTCAATCGTGAACGGAGTTACATCTTCTACCCATGCTCTTGAAATTTCCCGTACACAGTCTAGAAGCGATATTTTGTAATATTCTTTTTTGGTTTCCCAAATCCTTAAGGTTTTTTTTAGTATACGGCGCTTATAGTGTACTTTCAAATTTTGTATTATTCCCATGTCCATTGGCTGAACTATTGAAGTCATGTTGGGTGGGAAGTACTCAAGTACTTTAATTTATGTTTTACTTGTTTAGGGTGAGCTGGGTAGTTATCGATGATAAATAAGACCTTTCGCTTTGATCTTGCAAATTTTACGTCGAGCTTCAAAAGCCAGCTCGTAAAAAGATCTGCCGTCATCCAAGACCATTGGTTGGCTACATAATCCACCAGCAAAGATTTTATTTTTTGAAAACAGCTTGGATTTTTGCTCTTGCCGATAATTAAGAGTTTTAGTTTTTCTGATCCTGTAATGTTGGATCCTACAAGACAGGTCACTCTTTCTTTGCTGTGTTTGCCTCCAAAACATTTTTCGCCTTTAAAAGCCAAGGTACGCGTCGGTAAACGTTTGAAAAAATTCCCGTTTCATCGACATTAAAAATGTCTTCCAGTTTGAATCCTCTGACAACCTCTGATAACTGTTGCTTCCATTCACCAGCTTTTGTTTTGTGAACAGAATCGCTTTCACCTGATAAAACTTTGCCAAGAATGCTGTGTCTGGTTTTAAATTTGTTCAGCCAACCTTCACTTGTCTTGAAATCACGAAAACCTAAGCTGCTTGCAAATTCCAGAGCTTGTTTTTTTATGATTGGACCACTTACTGGTAAATTATTGCCACGCATACTCTCAAACCACTTAAAAACGGCTTTGTCAACACTTTCATACTCACAGACTTTGTTCCGCTTTACTTGACCACTTGTATTAGCACAACCATACCGCGCCTTAATTCTTCTCTTGCACCCCATATCGATGAAAGTCTACTACGAGGAATATCAAAATCTTCAGCAATTTTGGTTTTGTTTTTAAGTTCCTTCTCAATTTCTTCAATTAGCCGAATCTTCGTGTTAAGATCTAATGTTTTAAATTTTGTACGTATTCATTTGTAAAAACATAGATGCTCCATCACATATAGAATACAATCACCTACCTTCCAATCTGATGATGTAATCCCTTAAAAGTTTAATTTATTGTTGTTTAAATCGTCTGTTCCAACTCAACGCCTTATTGCCTTAAAGCTAAAAACAATACATTTTAAAGAAACAAAACTTTTGACCACACGGTTTACTTTGCAATATGTAATTCCGTAACATGTAATCTATAATTTTTTTAATTGATTTTACTACCAACTTGCACAGAATAACTGCATCAGCTCTGTTGAACTGCCCAGAATCAACTGATTTTCGAATTCCGACTGGAATTTCACTAAAACAAGATCTTTTTTTTTCTAGATAGATTTCCATTGCTTTGAAATAAAAACTGTTTTGAATCCATCGAACAACACAAGGAAAAGGATAACATTGTTTTTTTTGCCCTGCAATTTTTGTACAAATTGTATTTACGCATTATGTATTGGATATACGAGTAGAAACAGAACGCTTTTACTATGATGGCATACGCGATGCTACAGATTTTTAGGATGTTGAAGTGTGTAGGTACTTGATGTTTAGGTAGTTATAGTTATATAACCAAATACGAATTGTGAGAGGTTAATTTTTTTTTTATTTTTTTTATGCAAACAAAATTCGACTTAAATGGTGAAAAAAGACGCCAAGAATCGAGAGAATGTGTGCGTGTTAGAGGGAGTTTCGACTTAGAAGGAGTTTGACTTAGAGGATGTATGGAAAATTGAGGGGAATGCTAAAATATGGCGAAAAAAGAGAGAAATTCGACTTAGGGAGAGTCCGACTTAGGGAGAGTCGACTGTATTGGCTATCAGCATCGAAAACTAGGTAGTGTCCGTCCGTCCGTTTTAGTTTTGAAACAGGAAGATTGAATTTGGAATACAGTCTTTTTAGAACCCGAACAAAGTATAAATATTTTTAAGATCCGCCCACTGCACACTTTAGAAATATGCTCTTTTTAATTTTTCAATATTTTTAATAGAAACGAAAAAGTATCGCTTTAACAAAATACGAAATACTTCTACTTGTATGTATGTAGACATATTTTCACATTCCTTACAATGCATCCATACGTTGTAAAGGGCACGTTTACAGCGATCGATTCTTTGGAGCCAATTATCCACCACTCTTCCACACATATCGGCCGTAACGTTGGCAATTTCGCGCTCAATATTGTTCCTGAGCACCTCTAACCTCGTTGGCTTCTTGGCATAAAGCAACGACTTAAAGTAATTCCATAAAAAGAAAACCATCGGCGTTAAATCGCATGAGCGAGCTGGCCATTCGATCGGGCCATTTCTCGAGATTAAACGATTATCGAACTTCTCCTTCAATAGACCTATTGTTTGACCAGCTGTGTGGTATGCGGCACCATCTTGTTGGAACCACAGATCACTGATATCAAGTCGATCTAATTCTGGCCAAAAATAGTCTTCCAACATGGCACGATAACGAACTCCATTGACCGTAACTCAGCGATCATTTTCATCGACGAAAAAATACGGTCCAATCACACCTCCGGCATGAAATCCACACCACATGGTCACTCTTTGTGGATGCAATGGAGTCTCTTGAAGCACATGTGGGTTTGTTGCTGTCCAATAACGCATATTTTGCTTATCGACAAAGCCATTGAGCCAAAAATGAGCTTCATTATTGAAGATGATTTTTCGATGAAATTCAGGATTTTCCTCAAACATTTGCAGAGCCCAATCGGAGAAGTTTCGGAGCTTCAAATGATCAAGAGCCTTCAGTTCTTGAGTTAATTTGATCTTGTAAGGGTGTAGGCAAAGATCTTTATGCAAAATTCGCCACAATGTGGACTGAGAGATTCCCAATTCCTGTGAACGGCGTAGAATCGATTGATTTGGCTAATTTTGAACTGAAGCACTTAAGGCGGTGATATTTTCGTTTCTTCGACCGGTCTCACTGGCACAAAAACATTCAAAATAGTGAATATATTGACTCGAATTTATGGTATGATGGATCAGCATTATTTTCAAAATCTCGTCGGAATCCATGAACTTTGGGAACAATAGCATTTTCTGATAATAAGAAGCCGTAAAATTAGTTTTTTCTGGTAAAATCTCTTAAAAGTCGCGGATGTATACTTTGAATAAAAAGATTATTGAAATTATATATTACTGAAATTGAATTGAAGATTCCAGAATGCCATGGCCAGTTTATTAGGGATGGTTTAGAAAATGAGGAATAGGATATCATACGACCCATTTCAGATGAATTGAAGCTTTCCTGTAGGTTTTATTTTATTTTTGTTGCTTTTAAAATATTCATCTTTTTTTCATAAAAAGTTATACTATTATTATACCTATATATTCTATTGCTATGTTTATATACTATAAAAGACAGACTTTTGTATGTATGAACCTCATGATAGTAAATTGAAATTAAATTGGATTGTATGGTTAAAATAAATAGAGTACATGACTGCGTCGCACGAACTTGCGGTTTATCTGCAAAACTTCAGATTTGAAATTCAAACAAATTCGCTAAACTGATTTTTTCCCATATAATGACCTTGCGTACATCAAATATTGTATAAATATCGCATAAGATCGACCGTATCGGTCATATTTGAAAAGAAGCCAATTTTCAAAAACTTGTCAGTAAGTAAAGTACCGTTATAGGTATATTCTGGCAAAAATGTGGTACGTTATCTGATAGCATATACCCACCTTAGCTCAAAAATGAAATATTACCAAAATCGGTTATTTTCGATCAAATTCGATTTTTGTCAAAATCTGCTATTAGGAAATAAAGTACCTTGTGAATATGAAGTTGGAAGAAAATCCGTTCAGTCATTTAGGCTGCAGTCGGCCATACATGCAGACAGACAACCAGAATGAAGAGACCGTCTTTGTTAAGTTTCTCTATTATAATAATGTCAAGTTTGATCAAAATCTCGAGATCGCACATTTTCAGGACACCAATACTTGCCCTTTGGGTGCAAGTAAAAATGGAAGGTATAATGAATTATTGCACATGTCTGCGAAAAATAAGTATTGCTTTCAACCTCTCCAACGATAACACATTCATAGCCGTGATAGCTAGTGCTAGTCGTAGTTTTTCAAATGCTGTATATAGTCCGTGAGCGATTCTTTGCAAGGTGTTCGTTTTTGTAGTAAAATGTTAGTACATACATATGTACATGAACAGAATAAGTTTTCACTGATTTTAGTTTTCATTAACTATGTAGCGGTCCCTAATTAAGATACAACATGTATAGGTACATAAGTATATGCTAATTTATCGCTTTGAGCATCAGTTTTATGTCCACCTGGTAACCGCAAGAATATCTCTATGCCAAAACTCCATTTATAGCAGAACTATTAAACTTAAGAATTCACTAGCAGCAGATATATTTTTAGAAGATTTAAATGTCTAGGCATTTAAGAACACAATCAACAGGAATCTCATTGCGCTGCTTATCCAGCGTTTTAGCATTACCATACCTGTCCTGAGAGAAATTATTAATGAAAAAAAAAAATCCGTATGGCCCCCAATACACTCGAGTACATAAAAGTCTTTGCTTTGTAGTTACCATGGATGTCCTTTATAGTGAAAGATTTCGGCGGGTCATACAGGACTGAAGGTAGGCAGAGGCTGTCTCAAACCGGTTGTCATGCTCTCTGGCAGACGTGCGTTATTTCCTCCAAAGGATCCAAGGATCCTGTAAGAGAGCTATATCAATCTCATTTTTCACAAAGAATCTATGTAGTTATTATTGATGGTTTTGCCCTTTTGTGGCGAAAATTCAATTTGCACACCCTAAGGCGATGTGGCATTCATTCTGCATCACTGTCGATTGGCTAATTGATTCCATTAGCCTCTTTAGCTTCGCCGCTGCCTAGATCTACAAAGCCATCTCCCATGCTTACGTAATATTGCAAAGGATTCTCAAAAGACTTCGCTCAACGTCGAGGGAACAGTAAAAATTGATTGAAATTTACATTGAAATACATATTAATACTCGTACCAGTGATTATTCCTTTTCCATTCCTATCTTCCATGTTTGTATTTTTTTTGTATATTATTTGCATAAGGAGTATATTCCTATTGTTTTTATATATATTATGCCGTTCATGCACGTAAATTATTTGCTGAATACGTTTGAATACGTTTAGAATGAGCTGGCCTTGGGTGTGATGAAAAAGGGCTGCCCTTTCATCACCACACTACCTGGCTCTTTTAAGACAATCGTACTGATGTATTTTCACTAGTTTTTCATTTGTAATTTTTGTTATGATTATTATTTTGACATGTTAAGTTGGGTTGAGAATGTCTTTAGATACATCCGCAAAACCAATAAAATGTAAAAGACCATTAGCAAAGCTTATAGACAACCTAATGAAGTTTTGAAAAAAGAAAAGTACAAACAAAACCGTGTACCGGGCGAAAATTGTTAAAAAAATAAAAATGTCTAGTGAGCAGTTTTATACTCATGTTCCTAATATAGACAATAAACGTATTGTCTCGACTTATCATAAATAAATAAATGTGTCGTAGTTATACAAGAAAGTAAACTCTATTACTAGCATTTGAGTATGAACAAGCTAATTCTGTTTGTCCAGAAAAATAGATCGCCAATAAAGCAGCAAGCGTGGATTGGTTGAAGGGCTTTATGAGTAGACATAAGGACTTAGCAAATACAAAGCCTGAGAGTACCTCATTCTCTAGAACGATCAGTTTTAACACAATAAATGTTGGCTTATTTTTTGAAAGAATTAGTTCTAGATAAATACAGTTTTTCATCTCATGCCGATGAAACAGGCTGCAGTACTGTATGTAACCAATCCTTCTAAAATAATAGCTGAGGTTGGATCAAAGAAAATTGGTCAAGTAACATCAGCCGAGCGAAGTACCTTGGTAACAGTTGTTTTGTCATCAGCATTGCTGATTCTACCCTATCGCCCTTGTTTATTTTTCCGAGGGTAAACTATGAAGATATTATGTAGGCTAATGGCCCACCAGTTGCTCTGGGCCTTGCCAATCTATCAGGGTAGATAAATGAAGACTGCTTTATGAAGGCTTTACAACATTTTGTACATAATGTGAAACATACTAAATAAAATCCAGCATTAATCTCACGTCAATCTCAGGGTCATTCAATTTGCTAGAGAACATTTCATTATAATATTTACATTTAGCATTAAATTGAAGCCACTCGATATAGCTATACTGGATGTTATTAAATCCTGGAAAAACAGTGATAATATATATACTTATTCAGGCAGTCTCTTAATGACGTGTGTTTAGCAGCATTTAGCCCTCAAAACGTTACTCAAGGTTTTACTAGAACAGAAATTTACCCGTTGAACTTGAATATATTTTCCGGTCATAAATTTCTCTCCACGTATGTCACAGGTCGACCGGATCCCAATCTATACGGTTTCCCAAGTCAACATCCTTCAAGAGTAATACTACTTTCCAATAACACCTGAACTTTTATATATTTTTCGAAGGCAAGTTCAAGAAAAAAAAAAAAACAAGGCCTGACACTGATTACTGAAATGTGTTTTTTTTTCTGTTTTAACACAAAACTGATCTACGCCCCTTTCATGACAAGTAGTGCATATTACATTAACTAACAAACAAATTGAAAATACAAGATATTTTTGTGGCCATATTTTTAACGTATAGAGTTGAAAATTTTTGTTCAAGATTCGTTCCTAAAGATCATTAACAATGCTCAAGGCCAGCTTCTTGTGGAAGACGACAAAATTCTCCACAGATGGCGACAGTATTGTGAAAGATTTATGAACGAACAGTTTCCCCGGGTATACTTTTCAAGAGCCGCTCCTAACCATGACGAAGTACTCCGACATTACTGTCGAAGAAGATGGAAATGCGTTCAAATACTCCAAAAAATTAAAAGCGGTTGGTTGATTTTGAAAAAGCGACAAGAGATCTCTTATGGGTGCCGCTAGGACAACAAGGAGTTTCAGAAACCTAAGTGCGCATGATTATGGACATGTATGAGGGAGCTAGGACAAGAGTAAGATGTCCCGCAGGAGTCAATGGAGAGTTCCCAATCAAAGTCGGTGTACACCAGGCAAGCGTCCTCAGTCCTTTGCTATTTATTGCAGTCCTTGATTATCTGCTTGAAGGAAGAGTGACGGACCCCAAAGTGCATCAGTTATTCTTTGCTGACGATGGAGCTATCATAAGTGAAGATCAAACGTCTCTGCAACGAGAACTTGATGTATGGGTGGATGTTTTGGAGGAAAATGGGTTCAGTATTAATGAAAAAAGACAGAGTATCTGTGCTGCCCGTTCTCTGATCCACACCGGCCTATTCCACTTAAATGGGAAAGTGCTTCCCAAGTGCGAAAAGTTCAAATATCTGGGATCTATGATCAATAGCGAAGTAACTTGTGATGATGACATCAATCATCGCGTAAGCGTAGAGTGACAGGAAAACTCCGCTATTTTTTTTTTTTTTTATAATTTTCGCGCGCCAAAGAGGGTATGAATACTCTTATACTATTACAGGACACGGGCGTTTGTGAAAGAGAGAGAGAGAGAAAGAAATATTTAGTGTAGTGGTTTGAAACTTAGATGGTATTAAGTTTCTGTAAACTCCAAGGGCAGTGTCCAGATAACTGGGGAGCTTCTTTTTTTTGCTTTTGTCGTTGCTCATGATTCACAGTATTTTTCCCGTCCTCCTGATGTTATCATTACGACCAAGTTGCATTGTCAGCCATATGACCACTCTACTGCCAGTATTATGCCTTCGCAGTAAGAGTTGACTTAGCTATCTTCTGTGACCGAAAAATGTCCCCTAAGCTGAAGGGAAGGCTCTACACCGCAGTTGTACGTCTGGCGCTCACATACGGTTCACAATGCTGGACAATGTACAAAAAGTATGAGGGCAAGTTAACGGCACCTGAGATGAAGATGCTTCGCATGACAGCAGGAGTAACAAAGCTTGATAGAATACGAAGTTCGAAGATTCGAAGAAGGCTTCATGTAATAGAATCTATCACAAGCAAGATAGAGCACGAGCGAGTTGGTATTGTCTTGTTTAAAGGAGAGATCCTTCGAATTCCGTTTAAATGGCAATATCAATCAACGTTCCTACACAATCGCGCAAAAAAGACAGACCAAAAAACAACTGGATCACACAAATGCAAAAACACCAGCATTTGATTGGCCTCAGTGACGAAGTGATCCCAAACCGGGAATCCTGCCGGTACTTTCTGAGGTCAAAACGGCAATCCTCACAGGCAGACCAGTAAAGTGGGAGTGTTGTGATCCTTCTACTCCGGATCATAACCTCGCTGTAAGAAAAAGAAGAAGGAGAAGATAGACTTGAGCATTTTAATGAAATGTATTGCCACCAGAGTTAGTAAATGTACCAAAATTCTGCTCTCAAGGAGCAACAAAAATGGATTAGCATATCGCTGATTTGGAAAAATAAATACATATGTTTGTATGTATGCGTACCTCAAGTAAAGTTAATGAAAGCGTTTTACAAAATAGCTGCACACATACGCCCTAACTACCTTACACTTTTGGTTTTGCTTTCCCTTGAAGCGACCTTGCTTTTTCGTATCGCCTACAGGCTATGATTGTACCAGTACGTATATAACGTTGTACTATTTTTTATTGCTACATTGCTCTTCAGCTTCGTCCTTGCCAAAGTTGGTGTGTAACGCGATATATTTTTCAACGTACTGAATTAAGTAGGTCGTCAAATATTTAACCAACGGCAACCGTCATCTGTCTAGTTAACCTTCATCCTTGCACCTAACCATCGTGTATACATGTTTAAACATTTAAATTGTCCTCTTTAGCATGTATCTTATCTTGAGTACACCTTTCGGCAGTGCAAAGACTAAGCTCATTTATTGTGTTAAAAGTAAGCTCGAGGTTTACACAGGGTTTTTACCGCAGTTGTATACAAATGACTTCACATACCTACTAAATCCTTAATTTTTTCACACTTCCATATGGTGACACCGGTAGAGATATTTTTTTTTTCTTGGTGTTGAATACATTTTGACGGGGCCATGCTATTATTCTTGTTCTTGTATCATTTTCTTACACATATTACTTGTTTATTATGTATGTGCACGAATGTCGGATCTCTTTCTAAAATATATTCTCAGCTTATCTGAGCCTGAGTATAAAGCAGCAACCAATGAAAGAGGAAAAGTGAAGTAAATTTGAGAATAAAAAAAAATAAATTTTTCACCAGAAACTTTTTTTTTGTAACCGCCTCTAGGTGGAAGTATCTACCTACCTACTACCCACCTACTGAAAGGGATACAAATGACCTTCATGTGCGTAGAGTGTAAATTTAACAGGATTAGGTTTGTTTTGAATTTCTTTCCCTCTTACTGCAGGCGGTTTGATACAATTATGGTAATATACATATGTAGGTACAAAAGAACGAAAGATTTACTGACAAGCAATTTCTTTCAATTGACTTATTAAAGCTTCCGACGAATAGGGTGAAGGATGTTCCTTCATTTTTAATGAGAAGCGTGTTTTGATATTTGTTGTACTAATTTTATGAAACAGAAATTGAAAGCAGAACTCCCATTTGTTATTGAGTAAATAAATAAAAAGTTGGTATACACACTGAAATGACTAGCTTCATACATACAATTTCGGGTCAAAGTTAAGGAACGTTATTCGGGCATGTTTATTGCGACATCTGATATTCCTCAGAGTAGCTGTCTAGGATCATTATTGTTTACTGTGTTTGTTAACGAAATCCCTTCATTCCTTTTAGAAAACAAATGTCTGTTATATGCAGATGATATAAAGATTTTTAGAATGCTGAAGATAATTTTGTTAGAAAATCTGCATCCACTTGTTTTTCTTCCATAATTCATTCAACGAACTCTCTTCGCTGTGCGTGGTCAGTAGGCTTCAGTTCTTCAGTCGATTACACTTTGTATGCATGAAGATGCAAATCTTTCCTGAGAATATGCTGTAGAGATCTTTTCGAAATGTCCAATTCCATGGTGCCGAATTGATGTTCCTGGACTCAACAACTTCTCAACAACACTCTCACAAACTGCTTCGATGTTTTGTGTTGAATGACTTGTTGAAGGACGGCCAGATTGCAAAAGATCAGCAGCCCAATGCTGTTAGGCCTAGCTTAGCTTCTCGCAGCCACTCGTGTTGTGCGCCTCACGAATGGTTGGGACCTACAGTTTTATGCCGTTTCCGAAGGGTAATTTTTTTTTTTCGATTGAGAGAAGCTTTTCATTACAATTTTACTCTCGGGTTTGTTAGACGTTTGCGAGAGGTGGGACTGTGAGAAAACTTTTTTTTTTTTGTGTTTTTTTGGATTCGAACCTTGAATCTCTCGCTCAGTGATCGTGCCCTTAACCACTGAGCCACGGCTCCCACATACATATTATATAGCGAACCGAAAATAAAAGCCAAAACAAATATAATACAAAATACTTTTATTTTTTCGAGGGCACGAAATTGTGTGTTATTTATTGACTTGGAATATATGTACGCTCGGATTTTATTTTTTGGCCTCTTAGAGTTCAAAATTCTCTCGTACCTTATTTTTATACTCATTTTAATTACTTTAGATGGCGCTATTGACCGGATCGACACTTGTATGCACCTCCCTAGGTTTTTTTTTTTTTTTTTTTTTTATAATTCGCGCGCGCCAAAAGGATTATGAATACCTTTATACTGTTACAGGGCACGGGCTTTTAAGGACAAGGAGAAGAGGAACAGAGGAGAAGCCTATGCACGTTGGCTTTAAATGTTTGAAGGTTGTAGTGATGGGGAAATACAGAGCTTGGTAGATCATTCCACATTCGTGTCGTTCGGCTTATAAACGAATCCCTATATTTAACAGTACGACCGAAGTTAGGCTTTAGGGAAAACTGATGTGCATTCGAAGCATGTCGCGTATTGCGGGTGAAATTTTGAAGGGGAGGAATGCAACTGGCTATTTCGCTGGAGCATTTTTTGTAGAAAAAACGATAAAACAGGGAGAGACAGGAGACATTTCTCCGATGTTCTAATGAATGAATGGAATTCACAATGTCTCTATCACCTATGAGTTTTAACGCGCGATTTTGTACCCTATCAAGAATGTGCAGAACGGTCTTGGGTGCACCAGACCAGATATGGGCGTTATATTCCAGCTTAGGGCGGATGAATGCCTTATAAATTGAGGCCAGATCAGACGGGGTAAAATATTTCTTTCACCGTTTAAGGAATCCGAGACGACTTTCTTAACCGTGCCGTGCTTCTGGGAAGGATTCAAAGATTTTTCGGTTCGGAGCGTGACATCTATTTGCTCTACATGTCTTAGCCATCTCAGGCGAAGAAGTCAAATCCGTCTGACTAGGTCAATGTAGCTGAACAAACAATTCGATATTGTATCTCCTCCTCCATACCTCGGGATCAAAAATCGCTCGAACAATTTTTCTTTCAAAACAACCAAGGATGCTTTCATTTGGTTTCTATGCTTCTGTGTCATATAGCAGGTCCGGGATGATAAGAGTCTTATATAAATTTACCTTTGTTGTTCGCAAGAAGCTTAACGAATACCCGATATGACGAATTTCTAATATAAAGAATGACAATATTTTGTTCACGAGAGTGCTTGTTCACTTTTTTCTAGCTTTGATTTAATGGCGTAAAAGCTTTTGGTTATAACCAGCCATTTGTTTTGTGTTCATTTGTAAAAAAAAAGAAATACAGAAAATTTAATTCCGTTTGCAACAGATCTTATAGTACCATATCTTCCAACACATCCTTAATAAAGTGGGTGTTGTGTGATTCAAATGTAATATATATTGCAGCTCAAAAGATATTTAATCGATTCTTAAATTGGAAAACGATTTTTTTTAAGGATTTTATCTTAGGAGAAAGTGGGCGTGGCTCTCAATATTTGTAAAAAAAATTCGCGTATTCTTACCCATCACCGTAAATACATATGTTTCTTTAAAAAACTTTACTGTAAGGATAAATTGTAGAGAATATCAACGATAATATATTTTGTCGTTCAAATTCCTTTCAGTTTCTAGTAAAAATATTGAAAGAAGGCGTGTCTGTAGGTGGATTTCAAAAATGTTTACAGTTGGACTGCTTCGGATTCCATTCCAGAAAGATAATATGCAACATTTCATCTTTATAGCTAAAAAGTCAATGTCCACAAACTGGTGACATACAGATGCACGGACAAACGGACAATCAGGCGGACATTGCTTAATTGAAATAAATTTCGATGCTGATCATAAATATACTTTTAGAGGTCTTAGGCCATTATTTTTCTATGTTACAACATAAAAATATGTATCAAAATGAATATAGCCTATGGGATAGGCTATAAAAAGTAAAATAAGTGGTTGCATTCGGAAACTCTTATCTTTGGAAGACTAATGTGAAATAAAGTTTATGGCTGAGTAGTACGAAACTTTCTCATTATTTGCGAGTCACACTAAAAGCACATATGTACACAATTTATTCATTTAACTATTAGGCAATAGGGAGGATTGAAAAGATTGTTTTTTCGAAATCTGGGTGTTGGAGATTTTCGATCGACCAGTACCGATCGGTAAAACCGTGTGGGTTCGACTGGGTCGTAGGTATTTACTCTCTATATGGTCTTTGTTCGTAGTTTGTCCAGATTTCTAAAGGCAACCTATGTAGATATTAATTCTGAACAAAATCGTCTTAGCCATATTCGAGAAAGCCTGAATTTTTCCAAATCCGCTAATAAGTAAAGCATTTATTTTATTCCATTTTTTTAGCGAAAAACGACTACATTACCCCAGATATGAATTTCAATAAAAATCGTTAGAGCCATTTTCGATAAAACGTAATTCTTTTTCAAAATTAACCTTAATTGAAGCACCGTTAATTTTGAGTTTAAAATTAAATTTCCGGTTTTGACTCTGAGCATTAGCTCACATATAACCCCAGATATAAAGTTTGAAGTAAATCTGTCTACAGCCCAATATACAGATGGATAGATTGACAGACGGACAGACAGACGTACAGACAGATGGATAGACAGATGGATAGACAGATGGATAGACAGATGTACAGACAAAAAAAAAAAAAAATGTGACGTTCCAAAAACTTCTATTGTTCAAAATCTTAGTTTTCAATCAAGAAATGTGAGTTTTCAAAAATGGAAGAGACACTTTTAAATTGTTTCTGATCAGCGATGTCACTTTACTTGAATTGAAGTGGATTTACTTGAATTGCACTAAGTTTACTTCAGTTGCACTACGTTTACTTCAGTTTTGAAAATTATATACATATAATTAACAGAGCTAGACTACAACAAAGGAGTTGGTTTCGATTTGTTTACAAGGGGTTTCATATTTTGATTAACCGCATCCACCAAGTCATCAATCAGATATGGATGGACGAGAGCATGCCCGATGACTGAAATATCAAGTATGTACCTACATATATACATACGTATATAGAATACCTAACTTACCTTATAAAAAGGCGATCATATGTCTTGTTTGAACTATCTAGCCACAAAGGTTCAGATCAGTAGATTAAATTTTCAGGTTGGAACAAATCCTGAATGAGCAACGAATTTTAAGTAAAAACCCATCATTTATTAATGGAATTCAAAACTGCATACTTTCTTATCTAAAAAGACCTGGTATAATATATTCGGAATCCAATGCATTACAAGTGAACAACAATTTTGAAATTAGCCCACAAACGCATTCGCTTTAAAAAAAAATCGTCTTTTCATTATTTTAAAAACCAAAACCTATATATATTGATTCATAGATTGCATAACGCCACGCCCCACTTTTGAGGGCGTTGACTTAAAAAAAAAAGATTCTGCTTTAGAAAGTTCTTTCCGGCGATAGTTGGTTTATACGAGTAATTGACTTATTTTCAAAATTTCGTCAGAATCCGTGAATTTCGGTTCAATTCTCTCTCTCCATCTTTGAATATCAATAAGTCTTTGCATTCGAATTAACAAACTCGAATACTTTACGAAAGATCGGAGTATACGTTGAAGAATAGAGTACCATACGATCCGTTTCAAGTGGATTCTAACATTTGATGACAAATCCTCAAAATTAAACATATGTATTTGTATTAGTAGGACCCGGATTTCAATACTATTACAAAGAAACATATTTTGACTTATTGCTTCCACATTTTTAGCATATTTCACAAGTTTTCATCCGAAAGTGAGGAGCCTTATTTAAATTTGAAATTATAAAGTGCTTTTAATTTAATAATAATTTAATAATTTAATTTAACATTTAAAAAAAATTTATTTAATGTTTAAAATGATTCGGACCTTGCGCGGTTAGTGTTCTATACCATTATTTTAACTGTATCCTAATTTTGCTTTGCAGCTAATTTTCAGAAAAAGAAATAGCTATGGTTGTACTTAAAAGGGTTATGTCAAACAAGCATTGGCTATATGTTAGTCCTCACAAGACTGGTATTTAATTTGCATGTATGTAAAATACATATATAGATACATATCACTTAAAATTATAAAAATCGGATGAAGACGGAGTAAGATATGGTGGGGTACTTTTCACTTCACCTATACGAATATTTTTCTAAGAACTGTTTGTGCCAAAAGATTTTTTATAATTTTCCCAAAGTTGTTTGCATCAAATTTCGTAGATAGACATATGTGGCGAAGAAATCTTAAATCTGATATGTCGATTGATGGGGTGTAAAAATATTTTCTCTGATAAAATCAATTAAAAATTGCGAAATGTCCTCTAAGTAGAAAGATATCTTTGTATTTGATTTAAAATTTCTGTTCCCGATTGATTGTATGTTACTTTCTTGTATTTTCGTCTTTATTATATACAGTGATGGAAAAAAAAGTAAATACTTGCAGTCAATACGATAATTTTTCACTTCTACCCTCTACTAAATATCCCGCCCTCTTTTGGGAAGTAGGTAGGTAGTAGATAGATGAACAAAATAAATACATTTGCTGAAAGTGAAGTATTTTTGGTGAAAATAGGGAAATCTTTTATTGTATTACAGTTAAAAAGCGGAATGGTATGTTTCGCTGCTTAAAGAAATAGTTGCATTGAAATTTTACAATAAATCAATAATGTTTTTATAAAAAGAAATGGGGCGTAACAAGCACTGTTCGAGTGAAAAGAGGGAGCTTACAAAAAAAATTAAAAGCGACGGATATTCTTACCAGAATATAGCAAAAATTCTGGCCTGTTCTTTAGGTATAGTGCAAAATGCATTTAAACCAAAATCAACACAAGAAACCAGAGGGCGGCCACGAAAAACTAGCAAGAAATCCGACTAACTAAAGAATGATTCGCCAGTAATGAAGTTGCTCGTCTGGAGTGGCCAGCTCAGTTCCCGGACTTAAATCCTATAGAGAATCTATGGAAACAAATTAAACAAGTTAACGTTGTTAGTACTACAAGTCCCAAAAATAAAAAAAAAAAATTGTGTCAGTCCGTGCAATTGGCGTGGAAGTCAATATCTTTGGAGATATACCAGCGGCTTGTTAATTCCATGCCGAAAAGAATAAGCCAAAGTGTTAAAATAAAGGTCATGCAATTAAATTCTAAGTATAAAGTTAAAAAAACCGTTTTTCTTATAATTTAATTTCTTATAATATCAATACTAGTAAATTTACTGATGGAACATGGAAGTGTATTTATTTTTTTGTCCACAGTAAGACCTGATTTTTCTAGAAGATTTAACAATTTTTCTAAAAGGAGCACATAGCCGTACTATTTACATATGTGGATTTTTACCTATTATCTGTCGCAGTACTTTGCTAAAACAGTTTCTTTAATATCAGATTTAAGATAGTTGAAATAGAGCAAATCTTTAAATGGTTACATGTGTATTTATTTTTTTGTCCATCACTGTGTATACGTACATATATTATGTACCGTTCTCATGATATATTAATAGACAAATAAGGTCATATATTCTAGTATTTGTAGGAAATATTTTGTGTTTTTAGTGCATATTTCAATGTTTTTTAACGCATGATTATGAGCATAAAGGATAGTTTTTAGTGCGGGAAAATCTGGGCCCTATTGATCAGCATCGATATTTGTCTATATGTCACCAGTTTGAAGGCCTTAAATTTTGATTTAGAAATATGAAATTTTGTACGTAAGCTTTTTATAATTCAAAGCATTACAGATATGAACATCTTTTAACAAATACGTAAACTTTTAAAAAACATCGACTTCACTGAATATATAGTCATCCTCAATCTCTAATGAGAACACCTCCCACTTTTTGGAGGCGTTTCTTATAAAGAAATATTTTGCTTTCTCAAAGCTACATATACATATATATACGGTGATATCTTATTTTGAATATCTCAATAAAATCTGCTAATTGCAGCTATAAATGGTGACAGCCACTCCCCTCTTTTTCGAAGAAAGGAATAGATAAAATGTCATCTGAGTACAAAGATGTCATTACATTTGAACTAAGCCTATCAAAACGTTTATTCTAGTTCCAAATATAAGGATACTTTACTTTAGGCCAATTTTGAAAAAGTATAGTTTTCTCAAAAACTATTTGGAGAAAAATTCATATCTGAGGTAATATAAATGATTTTTAGGCTTAGTACTTTTTTAGAGTATTTAAATTCTTCAATGGTTCAACCGAAATTTATGAATGTAGTATGGTTTTAAACAACACTATTAAGGGCAACCTTTATCTCTATGTAGTATGTAGATAACATAGGTATAGGTAGATAACATAGGTATTAATTTTTCACACGGAGGTGTTAGTTACTTACTTATTTACTTACTTACTTTATTGAGGCATATAATTCAGTACATTAATATTTACAATCAATTAAAATGTTGGTCGACTTATTGATATGTCTGACTTAAAGAAAAGTTATTAAATATTTAAAGCGATATTAATCAGAATCCATTACAATATAGTTTGAAAGTCACTTCATTTCTGTACGCTTGCTCCCGGCGTACATTCACTACTTTTTTGGCAATCTTAACTTAATGACTAGAACTTAATCCTAAAACTACAACCAAAAGGAAGACTATAAATAAAAAAAACATCAAAACATATAAATAGTGTGCGTGTGTCTGCATACGTATAATGACTGTAAAAGCTTTAAAATCCTTAATGGTAAAATAAATTATATAATCACAAGGAAATCTAAAGCATTCTACGTTAAAATAAAGGCTTATGTTAGCAGTCACTTCTCTTCAGGTTTATATTTAAACAATATCATCCCCTATAATTAATAGGGGATGCTTTTTTCGTAAAACGGGGCTAGCATATTTTCATTTGAATCTGGTCTTAATAGAGGTAAGGACCTCTCATTTACTGAGCTAAATGCTGACAAATAATATTGATTCACCAGACTGTCATCGATATTGGAGTCCATTAAAGATCTTACCAGCGGGTTTTGGTGAGAACTTATTCGTTCCATCTTTTTTAAAAGAAGATCTATTTGGTAGTTCATAAAAGGTTTAATCTGGGTTGCGTCGTATATAGTTTTATTAGAAAACCATTTTTTTATTCGGCTTTCTAAAAACTCCGCAGCAGGATCTCAGGATTTTTCTTTCGAAAATCTCCATTTCTTTGGCTACAGTGGGTGATATGGTAAACCACGTACAGAATCCATATGTCAAAATTGGTCTTATGAGGGTCTTGTACATAAGAATCTTCGTTTTTCCTAACATGTGTTTAGTATTAAGTAAAGGTTTTAGTGTTCCAGTTACCATTTTTGCCCTATTAAGCACAGCCCTACCATGCTTCTTGAAAAGAAATCGGTTCTGAAAGTTGATTCCGAGGTACTTTGTTTGGAACGTAATGGAATTGAAGAGTTGTTTATTATCAAACATAGGGTGCCCCTTCCCGCTGGCGTTAGTCCACATTTTCTGGTATTAAGTTTTAATCTCCACTTTTTAAAATAATTTTCCACTTGTGGAAGTCTTTCTTTAATTTTGTTAAGGGCTTGGATTGGTCGTAGGTCGCTTGTCAATATAATGGTGTCTTCCGCGAAATGGAGTGATCCAGGTTCTCCCGTTATAGGGTCTGAAAGAGGAAAATCTTGTAGATAGATATTAAATAAAAATGGCCCTAGTATCGATCCTTGTGGAACACCTGAGTTCACAGGGAAAAAATCCATGTGCTCGGATCCAATAATTATTGCAGTTGTTCTGTTTGATAAGAAGCTGTGAATCATTCTGATAAGCCAATTCGGAAAGCCTAGTCGTATGAGCTTGAAAAGAAGACCATGATGACAAAGCGAATCAAAAGCCTTTTCAAGGTCAATATCTAATCTCACTGTACATGTTTTGTTTCTTAGGTCTTGAAGAACTTTATCTGGAATATTAGTAGTGCATGTTCTGTGAAGTTTCCTTTTTTAAACCCAAATTGATTGTTTGGAATGGTGTTAGCATCTTCACAAAAGCTATTTAAGGGGTTGGCTAACACCCGCTCAAATAATTTTCCAATATTGGAAAGAAGCGATATAGGACGAAAGTTATTAACTTCTTTTGCAGCCTTTTTGTTGCTATCGGCAAAAGTTTAACTTGTTTCCAAATTTCCGGAAAGTAACCATTATTAATACATTGGTTGAATATTGACGACAATGCAATATCAAAAGAATGAGGACATTTTTTTAAGATGAAATTTGAAATTTGATCGACGCCTGTGGATTTTTTATTATTAACAGAGATTCTGAAATTATTTACACTGTTAGGTGAAGTGAACGGAGGTATTCCTGGATCACAAGCACTGTTAGACGGCGAAAAAGTAACAAGCGCTTCAGCACAATAGGTTTCTTTGAAATTATTTACTGTAGATAGAACTTCTTGTTCAAAGTTCTGATCATCTGAGGACGCTCTTTCAGAATAATCTGCAGAGTAAAGATTTTGAAATGCGTTTAATTTGGTTTGAATGTCAATCAACTCTTGTCCATTATAAAAGAGCGCGTCTTTTGAAATATCTGTACCAAAGAATTTACGTTCACTCACTTTGTCTATCTCTTTAAAAGCTTGGGGAGATGGTTTGATATTCTCCAATTGTGGTCTAAATTAACTTTTTCTTTTATAATTTTTCCTAAACACTGTATTCTTGCAAGGAGCTCACGATATTCAGGATTAACTCTATTAAGGTGACGATGATAGAATCTTTTAAGTTGTTTAAGCCAGTCTTCGTAGTTCAATCAGCTTCTTAGTCAAATCGGAAATGTAATGATACTTGTGATCTGTAATATTATGAATTTCTGAATATCTTTCTACTTTGGAAATAATTAATGCGTTAAGTTGAACTATAAGGTTGTCTATTTCTGAATTTGATATGTTCCTTTCAGCAGGTACAACTAGTGAAGACATTGAGCTATGTAGACTAAGACGAAAAGCTTCCCAATTTGTATTTTTAAAGCTCCTGTATGTAGGTGGAGGCACCAATATAGGGGAGAGGATTCCAAAGTGATCAGAAAGTGCTGAAAAGGTTTCACATGTTGAAGGTATCGAAGGATTGATTGCTACATTTGCGGGGTTAAGGGATGAAGAAATTATAAAAAAAATCCAAATAGGAGGAGGATCTTGGATATGTCGGCGTGTTAGAGGGTATTAAGTCAAGATTTAGGTATGGACCGTTGTTGAACCAATTGTTCAAAAGATTATTATGGACACTGTCTCCCCACGCAGGATGACGAGCATTAAAATCTCCCCCAATTATAACGGCAACATAATTATTAATTAGCGTACAAAGGACATCAAGATCTCTGCATAAACGCTGTCCAGCGTTTGAAGAAATGTAAATGCTACCAATCAGCAATCGAAAATTTTAACCGTTGGAGTTTAGAGAGGAAACTGAAGCAAGGCACACCGAAAAGCTATCACTTTGGAAGGGGACTGAATGGAATCTGTACTTTTTGTCAAGTAAAATTGCTGTTCCTCTGCCAGTATCATTTCTTACAATGTTAAAGCCTCCAAATGATGGCTTATATCTTTCAGATAATCTAGTTTCAGAGAGGAAACCAATTTGAGGTTTTTGTGTTTTTAGGGTGTTTGAAAGCGAGAATCTTTCTTCATTTGAAATTATTGAATTGAAATTTATCGATATAATTTTTAATTTTGTTATAGACATCATTATACAACGATGTAAGCAACAAACTCAAGGTAGGAAAACATTTTTTCCTCCTGGGTTTTCATCAATTTGTATTTAGGCCAAAATTGCCTGATTTTTGTCAAAAGATCTATAAAAGAAATATTGAACAGATTTTTTGCTTCGTTAAGAAAGTCGTTAAGATCTCCTTTTTGGGCATTTGAATTGTTGAAAGCTATGGAGGAAGGATTTTCATCAGGTTGGATTCTACTTTTAGCAGAACGATTAATCTTTGGTTGACTGGTAGAAGTTTTCGCTTGATCAGCGAAAGAAACATTTGAATTTGTAAAATTAAAGCTGGATTCTTCAACGAGAGTACTAGTTTTACTTACGGCTTGCCTAGCCCTTTGAGAAGCTGATTCTTTCCTATCTTTATACTTGAGATAAGTTGGACAGCCCTGATAACTGGCTGCATGACCAATTTTATTGCAGTTTACTCATTTAGGGATCGGCACTTCTTCATTTTTTTCTTTTAGGATCTTAGACGAATTAATACATTCATTTGAGTCGTGATTCTCCCGACAAAGAACACATCGACTTACATAAGCACAACATTCGCCTGAATGTCCAAAACGTTGACAGAGGTAGCAACGTATTACTACCCTATTATGCTTCTTTTCCCAGTAAACACGTTGATAGAGCAAATACCTTACACTAGTAAGATCTTTAATGGACTCTCCTATCTCTAACTGCACAACAAACATATTCAATTTTAAATCTAGTTCCTTAGTTCTAGACTGGAAAACGGTGTTATTTTACTTATTTTTACATTGGGAACAGTTCGTTCCAAGGCTTTTTTTAATTTTGTCTATTGGGGTGTCCCCATCAAGACCCTTCAACAAGGTTGACGCTTTTTTAGTGTCTTTGGGAGGGAATGAGAATGCTCCTATCCCCGTTCCACGAAGTCTGTTGATGACTAGCTTATGAACAGATGAGTTACTAACATAAACCTTTGTTTTTCGTTAGCCCATGTTAACAAATTTATGTTCTAAGTCTGAGATATTACATTCTACTGCTGCGAGTTTTAGCAAATCACTTATAAGAGTGCAATTAGCACCAAAAATAAATATCGGCGGACAAAAATATGTTTTATTTACATTTCGTGGAGTAGAATTGACGTTTAAATTGATTGATGGTTGATGAGACTGCTTATCTGCTTCGTTGTTGGTTGTTGTAGCGTTGTTAACAGGATCAGGTTGTGCATTTGTTGCCACAAGTTCTGAGTTGACAAGGGGAAAGAATTTGTTGTTCGAGAGATTCGATTTATTGGAAGATGACTCATCTGCATGTTTTCTTATGGACCTTGGTTGGTAGCTGCTGGCGGCTCTCTTAAATTTATTCAAGACAATTGTCCACTCAGTGGTGTCAACATTTTCATCGATGGTTACATCCATGTTTTGGGTATAAATGTTCTCACAAGAAAAGAGCTTCATGGGATGAAGGTCTGCGATTGAAGAATCAGTCGGTAAATAGTTTGCACCTCTCTTTAATTCATTCGATTTCGTGGTGCTCTGATTTAGGAGAGAACTACTTGATGCAATCTTACTTATTGAGTGTATATTGCTCATGGGTAAAGCATATTTATCTTTTTGAGAATGTCATGGGAAACACGTGCACTATTTTGCGTTGCAAACTGATCACTTTTTCCAGATTTGGGCATTAATGCTGAGATATTATTTTAGTTTTTCACCAATTTACACTTTTTAGAGTCACTGTCTTAAAGAAATTTTATATGAGCGGCAAAAGCCGTCAAGGTAAAGGCAAACACAGCGATTTATTTTATCACAATTAGTACGAGATTTGTTCGCCACGATGGTTCGACTCGAACTCCCCGGAGATGGGCAAATTGACATGTTGTTTACGAACTTATAATATACTTCGTATTAAAGTAATTGAAGATTTTTAAATTTATCGGCCTAAAAACCGGACACACAAACCAAATTTCTCATTAGATTTTTTATTGATGAAATTGCTAAGAGTCAAGTGTATCTAATCACAAGGCTGAGTGATTTCTGCTGAAATGATGGCAGTAAGTTTATTGAAATAAATGCACCCAATGTTAATGTTGTCCCTAAACAAAATCCCCAACCAAACTCCTTTAAGAACCTTTACAAAATAATATCTTAAGACATGAAAAATCAACGACATCATCCATCTAATTGAAACACATTTGATAAATGTTATGATATTTTTCCTTTGACAGGAAACATTTTTTATATCGTCTCGAATTGGAAATGAATTATTATTACAATTTAGAAAATTCCATTTCATTTGTGGTAGAGTTGTAGCAAGATTTTGTTATTTATTTCCAAGATGGATTAGGATATGCTATTGAGTGATTAATGTTACGGTCAAAATACAAGTCCAATGATCTACTTTCAGTAAAGGACTCGTGTTATTGGATTTTCCCATTAAATTGTCACACGGAATTCAAAGGAATTAATCCATCTTCCTGTCTTCTTCAAGTTATTTGTGTGAAGAGTTTGGTCGTGGTGAAATTATGATGAAATTATTTTCAATTTAATCGGATTATTTTCGGTATAGATTAAGAGAGACTGAAGAGGTGCTCTGACAGAAATTTGAATAATTGTTGATGAGGATTTATGGATACATTATCTAGTTAAATAAAGATATCTGATCGTAGGCAAGAAAGAAAATGTTAAGTAGACGTTTAATCGATTAAGGGTAAGGTAATCATTATTAAATCAAATAGTTTTAAAGCCCGCTTTACTTAATGGTTGTTCCTATGTATTTCGAAAATAATTAATTTAACACAGTTTTGAGGGTTTGTATTTTCTATAGTTACGAGTACATATTACAATGTCCTTTTTGAAGCAGACAAAATTTGCATGCAAGGAAAGAAGATCCATACGATTATGCGAAGCTTTATTTGCTAAGCAAACGCTGCGAGAAAACTTTTTAATACTAGCTGACCCGTCCGGCTTCGCTCGAGTGCTTATTTTAATTTCAGTAATTCATAACTGGCTCTCCGTCTGTTTTATACACCCTATACAAGTAAACATTGTAGATTGATTGTAGGGGTGTAAGCGCAATGCGATCCTTATATACCTATTTTTCTGACGCGAATTAGAGCTCTTGTCTTGACCCCCTCCAGTCCAATTATTTTGATAAACCGGAGCATCTGCGGTGCATCTAATGATTTTAGATTTTCTTCTGTACTTCTTTTTTGGATCAATGCTCCACATTCCTTAAGTAAGTGTCCTCGGGTTTCTGTACAGTCTATATTTTGCTCCATACTCAGTTTTCTGAGATGTCTACATTTTGCTCCATACCCAGTTTTCTGAGATTTTTTACTTAAGTCTACAGTGACCCGTTAGGTAGCCTGTAAGAATGTGAAGCCAGTTTTGTTGATGTTCATGCCGATCTTACTTATTTTCCGGCTATAGTTCTCGAAAAGTTCTTTGGACTGTCTCTTTTAGGCAGTTCCTCCCAAAGTTTGGCTCTTTTGCAATCATTTCCCTTCCTCAGCTCTTCATATTTTTTTCAAATTTATTCATTAATTTAACAAACACTTACATAAAATTATATTGTAATAATCTTTTAATTTATAAGTGTGATAAAATAAATAATGTATTCAGAGAATGACAAAACAAAGATAAATATCAAAATGATTAAAAATTTAATTTACAACTTAACTTAAATATGCTTATACACAAAACAATATATAACAGTTTTCCTACTGACTGCCAAAAGCGACAAAAGGGTGTCACTAAAACAATCCGGGAAACAAAGTCTTCTAATACCTAGTGGAAGGGTATTCTATAAACATATGACATGAATGAACAAATGACGTTCAGTACGCATGGATGTAGAACGAGATTGAATAAAATTAAGAGACTTTGACGAACTAGAGAATTGCAGTCTTTGATATAGGTATAGTTACAATCCTATGCAAATATTTCATTAAGGGTTCATCCGAGAATATTATTAGCATATTGTGAAACATGGGCATAGCGCCTCAGGACGTATACGTGGCGAGTTATATTGTTGAGTGCAACATTCAGTTTTTTCTATAATTTCAGCATTATTGTAACAGAAAATCTGACACCCAAAAGAGGTTTTTCTAACTTTAACCTAGTTTGTAGCAGTGCGACGAATAGACAAACTACTCGATCTGCACTCCAAGCAGCTCTAAAAGGAATCTCACAACTGCATGATGAACTTTCAAGCGAGATCTGAACTCACGGTTAACTCTAACAGGAAACCAGCTTTAAACACACAAACAGCATTTTTCAGAACCGCTTGACTAGTGATATATGTACGTCCTCCTGTTCGTATCTGTCAATTGAATATTGAAGGCATCAGCAGAGCAAAATTTGATCATCTGAACAAACTCCTGGTGGAGAATGCAATAGACGTGGTCCTTCTCCAAGAAACTCACTGCGCGGACGAGGTTAGCCTTGTGGCGTGAGGAAAAATCAGTGTCTACTCTATAATCAGTGCTCATTATCATCGTGCTTAAGGAATTTCAAATTGTGTGAGATACGCTATAGAAAATCTAAGCTTAGTCGATATTAAGGATAGTGGCAATATGTTCCTGATAGTAATAACAATACCCTACCTTGCAATCATCAACATCTACAAGACTCTCAGTGGATTATGGCCTACCGAAGCACTTTCCTTGCACCCGCATCTCGCAATTTATGCTATTGATTTCAACAGGTACCACACTTTCTGGAAATATCAAGAGGATAACCACAATGGAGTTAGACTGTCAAGTTGGGCTTAAGCAAATGGCTTAGCACTCATCTTCGGCTCTAAAGACAGGGGTACTTTCTATTCTAGGTGATAGCGCAAAGTTTACAACCCCGATCTGTGCTTTGCATATCCAATCACTCTGAATGACAACAGCAAATATCCAGACGAGTTCTGAGTGACTTTCCCCGCAGCCAAAATAGTCCAGTAATCCTAGATATCGGCATACATATTGCGCTGGTAAATTCCATTCCCCGGCAGACCTTCACTTCAATCCTAGATTCCAGCGTCCGCTGGATACCTCCAACTGCTAAGAACTATGTCAGGTTTATGGGCACCGTCCCAGCTACTACTAAAAATATATTCCCAGTGGTTTTCTTTAAGAATTTATACCTAGTTGCAGTGCAGAAAGTAAGATATTCTAATAAAACTTCCTGCAAAGTGGTGACTCCCAATTTGCAGAAGAACTCTCCCGATAGCACACGCATGGTAAATAAAAATGACGTACAATCCGGATTTCACTCGATATAGCAGAAAGGCTTGGAACCTAATACGGAAACTTGTATTGCGTCTCACCGAGCTGAGGTAGTCGCCAACCAGACAGTGGAAATGTCAAGCAGTAGAGCGGAAAAGATGACGTTTGGCTCATTTTATTTTATCAACAACTTTATTTCGTGGTATTTTAAATAAATTATGTGCGTCGACAGTTTTAAGTCACTTAAAACACACAAAAAGAAACTCGCTACCGTGGGCAACTTCGCGAGTACTTCCATTTTGTATACAATGGTACATACTTTTCAAGCAAGTTGTCCAAAAAACAAAAAAGTCACAAAATCAACTTGATAATCAATCACGGTGCACTGGTAAATTAAATCCTAATCAATTCGAACGCATTCTTTATTCAAATTACTTAAATCGATATTTCTAGTCACTAAATGAAAAGATTCGAAAAAGCATTGTCTCGGGATATACTTGTACGTGGTACGTGGTAAATAAAATATTATGATCTAGGAAAATAGGTGGAGAAACCTGGTCAAGAAGAAGAAGCTTATTATGCTCCGAAACCATGAATAACAGTGAAGGATTAGGGACCTGACAAAATGGGTGGGTGTACGTTCATTACAGTACGTTCATTACGATCAACAGTCAAGTTATTTCTAGGCAAATTAGCACCTCCCACAATTACATTTACATAACGCTGGTATGCTTGTACTATAAAGCTCTGAAATTCAGATAAGTGAGTACAACTAAATTAATAAGGAGAACAATAAGCAGAACATAGAACACATTTATCACGTCCAGAATATATTTCTTCAGATAAGTATTGAAGTGTGGATTTTGAAACTCGAGATTTACTTTGCCTTTACCCATTCCTTTACTTAAATCGCAACCCCACCCCCTGATCAGTCAGACTTATCATTTCAGAGGATGTATCCAGGGGGTGAAACGATTGGAGAGGAACTGTTTTATCCAACTACCAAATATACAGAGGCTCATCCATTTTGGAGCGTATGCTTCTGGCATTAATAAAATTCATGGAAGCACTAGATAATGTTGCAGAATTCATAAACGACTCAATCAACAAAATAAATAAATAAAATAAGTAAATAAATAAAGAGCTTTTGGTACAACCCATATTGGAGTTTTGATGACCTTGCGCGACACCTTATACTACAACCCCTGTCTAATGGACATGCCGCCCGAATCAATCACATCAGAAGTTCGGTTTTTGTGCAGATTTAAAGTCGACTTTCCCTGCATTCAGGACTAGCTCTGGCCAGAATCTAAACCAGAAATAAATTGTAGCCGAATCTTCACGGATGGCTTCTTGGAGGACGACAACATTAGACTGCATTTTCCGTTAGGCAAGTATGCATTCTAAATGGAGACTTATGTAATCCTAATGCAAATGAACTAAATATGTTGTAAGGGATAGGTGGAAGGGTTGGAGTATTTGCGTCTACGACAACCAGTAGTAGTGGTAACATCATCGCTTGTCACGCTGTGGGTTCACGATTTAAATACTGATGTCAAGAATCATCTATTTATTTCACTATAAATAAAGCAAAAAAGTCGATTAATTGCGAAAGCTAAGTCAAGTCTACTGCGAAGGCATAACACTGGCATTAGGGTGGGCATATGGCTGAAAATGCAACTTAATCGTGATGATGACATCAGGAGGACCGAAAAAAAAATACTGTGAATCATAAACAATGACAATAATAGCAAAACAAAAATGCTCGTCAGTTAATCTGAACGCCACCCCTGGAGTTTACTGAATCTTGATACCACCTGAGTTTCATACCACTACACCAACTTTTCTTTCATTCTTTTTCTCTGTCTATCTGCAAACGAACGTGCCCTGCAATAATATAGGCCATAAGGGTATTAAAATCCCCTTTGGCGCGCGCAAATTATAAAAAAAAAATACAAAGCAAGGATCAGATGAGATTTTGTCATGACCTGAACCTGGATTGGGTTATCCTCAAAATTCGAGGGCAAATTGGAATTTTCATTCTAACCCTAAAATTAACGGTACTTTATTAATTGACTATTTTTAATAAACTCGATTTTCTAGAAAATGGCTTTGGTATTGAAAGTACTATTGATATATTAACTGTATTTTACTTATTAAATGGTTTTTAAAAATTGGATATTTCTCGAAATATCCAATCCTCAAAAAACCCTCATAGCCATAGCCTATGGGGGAAAAAAGGTTAAATGCCATTTTGCGCCTCCAGGATGAAATTTATTTTATCATGTCAAACAAATTTACATAATTCCATTATAAATAAATTTATAAAATGAATCCGCCTTATTGAATTTTTAAGCTTTGACCCAGAATTCGGATTTACCTCGAAAACTGTAGTGTTTAAAAAATGCAGTCAATTTCACTGAAACCACTTTGTACATTCAAAAAAATGGTACAGAAAGAAAGTTAAATTCAAAAAATATCCTTGGTTGAAAAATGTTGTCTACGTATTTGATTTGAATTCAGTGTACTGGCTTTGGAGGTACATAAAAGGTGCGTAAATGTTCTATCGGCTAGTATATAGGTTTTTTTTTTTTTTTTGTGGACTTGGCAAGCATACATACATTTGTCTTAAAAAAATTTAATTTCTAACCAATTATGAAGATGTAGTTGCAGACTATTTCCTACTTTATTTAATCCTTATATAAATATATAAAGGGTGGCCCAAAATTCGCGTACGAAGTAATTTTGATAGAAAACACAGGTTTTAATTAAAAATTGTAAATATTTTATTGATTCATAAAGTATACAGTATAGTGTTATGTACGAAATAGCATATCGAGTAAATGGCCTACACGGCTTTGCTGGCGCATACGCATTCTTTTGTCGAAATTTTCCATGACCGTTTTGCATAAATGTGGATGAATTTCGTTGATACAGCGCTTAATTTGCCCCTTCAAGGCGTGGGTGGTTGTGGGCTTGTTGGCATAAACCTCTGATTTTTTTTTTTTTTTAAACAAAAAAACCTCCAACGGCGTTAAACCGCATGATCTGGGCTGCCAATTCTGATCACCTAAACGGAAATTACATGACCAGGAAATGACTAATACGGTAATTGAATTGTTTCTCGGGGTGTATGGCATGCGGCACCGCCTTGTTGAAGCCAAATGTCGTCCACTTCCATATCTTGCCATTTAGGCACAAGAAACGGGATTACCATACCATTAACTGGTATTGCCTTACCAGCCGCATTTTCAAGGAACAATGGTCCGATGATGCCCCCAGCCCAAAATTCGCACCAAACAGTGACACGTTGTGGATGCATTTGTTTCTCAATGATCAGTCGTGGATTTTCTGAACCCCAAATTCGATAATTTTGAGGATTAACAAAGCCATTAAGGTGAAAATAAGCCTCATCACTCAAAATCATTTTGTTTGAAAAAAAACTTGTTGTTCCAAAATTCATTCAACGAACTCTCTTCGCTGTGTGTGGTCAGTAGGCTTCAGTTCTTGAGGCAATTGCACTTTGTATGCATGAAGATTCATATCTTTCGTGAGAATACGCTGTAAGGAGCTTCTCGAAATGTCCAATTTCATGGCGCCGAATTGATGTTCCTGGACTCTCAACAACACTCTCACGTCTGCTTCGATGTTTTGTGTTGAACGACTTGTTGAAGGACGGCCAGGATGCTTAAAAACACTAATTGATCCAGTCTACCTGAATTTTTGAATTAATCTCTTCATAGTTGATGAAGTTAAATCACTATTCCGACCATATTTTCTACGAAATTTGTGAACTGTAGCTACCAAACCTTCATTATTTGTAAAATATTGCTCAACAATGAAAACGCGCTGTGCACTCCATTTTTAATAATTCTGAACTGTCAGCTTTCACGCTGTCTTTTTTTTTCGTGGGCAACACTTTACCGCACAAATGGCGCAAAATTTAAATCTTGCGTGAATTTTGGGATACCCTTTATGTACATGAATTTCTCAACTCGTCTTGGCTTAACATTCTTAGTCATTTGTAAATTTATTCGTCCGGTGATATCTAGCAGATAATGTGAATACATTACAATAAATAAATATGTACATACATATCTTTCTAAATCTAAGTTTTTCTTTAATAAACTTTATTCAGTACATTCACCAATAAACCTTAAGGATTTCATCATCGACAGCTTCCAAAATGTCAATCACTCTTTTTCTCAATAAATCTTCGTCTAGGAGAAAGCAATCCGAAGACATAAATCTACTTTCATAAACTGAAAGCATTTAACAGGAAAACGTATATCATGCCAACGTCACGTTTTGTACACATGCCAAATTGTCAAATTGAGAACATATTCAACATGGAGTAAGGATCACGTTTTTGTGCTTGTAGGTATACTAAAAATCATTTCTAAAGTATTGTCTTGTAGTGCTCAAGGTTTTCATGCAATACTTTAATACCAAATAGAGGCATACAAACAAATATATGTATAATACATTAAATTGTATCAATTTGAAGTGATTCACTTTTTCATTATTCGTGCATAACCTAACAGTCCTTTTAATATGTACTGTGTAGTTGAAAACTTAATGAGATTTTTTAGATTAATTTGATGCCAAGTGCAACCAAATACTACAATACAACTCACAAGGACGTCGACGCTATCACGGCGCTAGTGCGACAAAGGGCAATCTTATAAATTATACTGATCTGATGTCACCAGCATTATTACTTCGGGGCATGAATTTCAAATTGGCGAAAATTATTCTGGATACGAGTACATAGCTAACCTTCTATGCAAACTTTCACATTTTATCAGTAGCAAATCTTCGTCAATGCCCAATGGAAGGATTCAAGTGACGAAGGACATTGAATTTTCTGTTGAAATTCAATATGATGACAAATGGATTGAAAATAGAAGCGCGTGATGTTAAAGGAATACAATGCGATGCCAATGTCAATTCTTTCCTCAACACTAAGAGGGTTTTCTTGTGGTTGCTTTGAATTTGTACGACATCGTTTTCAATTGTCCTCTAGGGCATGACCCGACGTTTGAGCGTGACCTTCTAATGACTACTCAATACATATACAGATTTTAAACTGATCGTTATAGCGGTTAATTGTATATGTGTTGTGGGTTTCTACTTGTGATGTTTGTGTACACCTAAAGGGCGAATCTTTTGAATGCTTTTGCATTCAAAAATAATCCTATATAATTGGGTGTTATATCCTCCGGTTGGGTTTTCAAATTTACTCATTTATGTATTTATTTAGGTATTTGACATATTGTACACATACGGATATATCTGTAATGGATTTCAGTACATATTCCTTAAGGAAAACTTCTTTTAGATTCCGAATTCAATGCAAATAGAGAAACAGTACGTATAAATCTATGTAGCTGTCTCTTGTTTAATGGCAATGAATTTTCCATTCGTAAATGGATTTTTGTTGACATTTCTTTAGATGCATTGGCTGCATGGATTGATATTTAACTTTGATTCATGAGCGGATTATATGTACATACATAAATACATACCTCATGGAATTTGTGTATCGGAGACATATGGAATAAGTTCACACAGAGTGAAAGACATTGTTCGCTATATAAGCGAGAGTATGTATCCGTATATCAGCCAAACATAAAATGAATAAAAATATTTAGGTATATGCTAGAGATACATAGCATAGAAGAGTTTAATGAATAAGTAGTTCACCTTCAACTTTGTTCAGTGTTATATCGATAGCAGTTCAATATATGAGTGTTTACCGATTTAAAATAATCCCCGCATTAAAACATAACCCCAAAATATCACAGCGTTAACATAAATATCCTACCGTCAAAATATCCCGTCATCAAAACATCCCACTATCAAAATATCCCATAATTAAAATATCTATTTTAGATGCCATTGATTAATGTTTACTCTCTACTTTACTTCTTTTTTTAAATATCCTACGAACCCTGTCCCTTAAAGTTTATAAAACCCAGTGTAGATAGATAAGAAACGGTATATATAAAATATATACATAAGTGTTAAGAATTGAATAGAACAGGAACAGGAGTAAGGTGACGTACCCCTATGTTTAATGAAGAAGGCATATAAAGAGTTTAAAACCTCCATAAAGGGTGCAAATCACCCACCACAAAGTGGAAGTACCCCATGCTTAGAAGTTGGCAACGGTCGTTTTCAGTGTTCCGTATACAGACCACGGAACCCCATTGCTCTCACTAGCGCGTCCGTCCTTCTGTGCATCTGTCACCGCCTTTTACCTCCTAAACTATAAAAGCTGTATGCACAATGCCGCATTTAAAAACCATATTTTGGGAGTAGTTCCCGTACAAGCAAACGCCGCAATAAACAAAGAGCTATTTCTATAGAATCCACATGCTTTATTCGATTGAAAAATTTTAAATTTCCACTCACTGTGGAGGAATAATCACGAATATTGTAGCCTGAATTATTTCGAATAACGCTGGCATTCAAATTGTGGACATTACGTTAAAGGAATTTTTGGCTTTGAATACGGAACAATTACTATGGTGGGCGTCTCAGTTATGCCCTTTTATTTGACTTCTTTTTGATCAGGTTGGTATTGAAAAATTTATGTTTTTCTCATGCTTCCTAAAAATTCTTGAAAGGTAGATAGAGCCTTTATGCAACTTACTGCAAATTAGTCTCTATTGCTGTGTTAAATTTCAACATGTCGATAATATACGAGTACGAGTAGGTATAGTACCTAATCAAACTTGGCCAACAAAGCAAAAATAAAACTAAACCTTACAGAGGCTTTAACAGGCCATTGCGGGCATTACAGTGGATTTGATATTGCTGCTACTGATTAAGGAAGCAGTCAGTCAATTTATTTCGCCTGCATATTTTAATACAACTTGAATCAGGCATTCAAAAAATACCGGAAAGTTACAATCCGTCTGGAACGGATGATAAGATCAATCATCTTCCAACGCATCCCTAATAAAGTTTGCGTTGTGTTGTAAAATTTATATTTCAAATCAATTCCTTTCTATTCAGAGTATATTTTCGATTTTTTTAATTAGAAAATCTGTTCTTACGCTTTTGGGTGTCGTTATTTCTATTTTTTTTACCCAAGTTCACGAACTCTGATGAGATATTCGCAATAGGAATTAACCATCACCGAAAATAGCTTTAAGATTTGCAAAAAATGTTCTATATAATGCCTAGACGAATTGTACATAGAGTAAACGTCTATATATTTTGTAAAGGCAATATTTTCAGGTTTTTTGAAAACATAGATTTATTTAAAGTGTTTGGTTTTGTACTCCTTCGGATTCTAAAAAGTTTGTATAAAATTTCGACCCCATGGGCAAAAATTTAAGTTCCAAAGACTGTTGACGTACAGAGGAGATACAGGTAGACGGACATTTCTCAAACGAAATAACTTTCGATGCTAATCAGAAATATAGGCGAGAGTGGAGGAAAGGAACTACTTAAGCTTCAGATTCCAATTAAAGGTAAATTGTTGGTTGGAATATCATCATCTAATACCAATAGCATGAACTTCTAGTTTCAATAATTTGCTGGCAACAATTAGTGAAGTTCGTCGGAAATGTTTCAGTATAAGAAATTCTAATTCAGCTCAAATGGACCGTTTTGCCCAGATGGTTTGACAAGAAGAACTTAAGTTGAGACATTATTAACTACATGTTTTCTAAATTTACTAGTTTTACCCGTTTCGTATGCTAGAACATGTCCTATGTGAATTTTTTCGAAAAATCTTTTACAGTTTACAGTCCAAAATATTCCATTTCTTATTCTGTTGTGATGATGTCTTGTTATACGATACCTTTTTACATACAGTGTAGTCAAACTTCGTTTCAACTATACCCTTTTTATATGAATTTTCTCCGGTCATGCTTGACTTAAATTAAGAGCCCATTCTCTGGTGACCACAGATAAAACACCCAATTCATAGTTGAGAATAAATAAAAATGAACTTCAAGTTTTATTACCGCCTGTCTCATAAAGAATAGAAGAATTCCCAAAAAGTTTTACTGCTTTTATGTAAAATTTTATGTTAATGTCATAACACTGTATCTCGTGCACGTGTCCACCTCAATTTGGGAAAATAAAATAATCCAAAAGATTTATCAAAGCAATTTGAAAACACAAATAGTTTATCTCACAAAATATCCTCAAAAATATCAAAACAAGAATGCCATAAATTTATTTTTTTCACAATGAAAATAACACAAATTTACTTACAAAACATTTAAGCCATAGATCACATATACGCAAATTGCCACAGTTTTATTGCCGCAACCTTGGAAGTTATGAGCCAGAGATCTTCTGTTTAAGGGTATTAATCCAATGTCCCCTAGAAAGGAAGAAAAAAAATTTTATACATTCATATGTATGTGTAACTGGACAATTGCAATTCGTTTCGGTCTATCCCATGGACAGATGGAATTGAACCACATACACACGCTGAACAACCCAATAATTTTTCCTTTGTATAGTCTTGATAATGTTATTCGAAGAGATATGGTCTCGTGTGACCACACGCTGTCCCTTTTTTTTTTTGCTTTTCCCATTATATAGATTAAGTTCGTTGTGAGGAAAATCCAGATTAGAAGAAGATACAATGTGAACCGGAGCTCATATTGTGGCAAAACAAATGACTTGGAATTCAAACAATTCTCCGTTAGCACACGTACATCGAAACGTCATTTCATTAACAATGAAATGAATAGGGAAATGCTATCCCTTTCCTGAATCTTCACCGAAAATCCCCGCTTGCTAACCTCATTTATATTCGCCGCGATTATCATTTGCATTTCTAATTTCGTCGAGCTTAAGTACGAAAGTTGAAAGTAATGAACTCGAAACCAGGATGTTGTCGGTGTTCGAGAGACATAATCAAGCGGAAGTAACACATTGCAAAAGGCAATGCTACATTCACCGCAAAGAGCTATTCGCACTACGAAGTGATAGAGGGAGACTGTAGTAGGATGGAATTAATAAACCTGCCAGAGGATACTATGGCCACCTGGGACCACAAGCACCCCATCTATGGCAATAGCTCACCAGCTCAGCGCCCCCATCTGTGGCAATCTTCATTGCAATCTTCTTATTTAAATCCATTAACAGAGCTCAAGAAGACAATTCCGTTAGTGTGGTGCTACAATGAAAGAATGTTTGGCTACATATTTGGTTAAATGGATAATACCTTTAGACACACCCTGTCATCATTTAGTTTGGTTAGCGATGAGATAGATAGAGACTGTAATGTTCGTTGGGTGGGTATGAGTGAGTGGAGGGCTATGTTTGGGGGTTGACAGAAACTTTTCTGCAATTTCGTAAATTTTACTCCCCAACTGCGAAATCTTCGATGCTGACTTCAATGTTGGAGCATGTGATGATGGGGTTTGTGGAACACACCCTTCTGGTGTAATTTGTTGTGCTCGTATCTTTAGCTAGAGTGTTGTTTTGGTTTTGTGGGCGGCAGAAGGGGCTGGAAGATTCGTAATTGAGAGACCTGCAGATTGAGGCAAATGGAAGGATAACTATTGCACGTGATAGAAGGGCTCTTCCAGTTGATGTTTGTTCCTTGCTTCTAGGATTGCTAGAGTTCATTCCTATCTTTACTTTCCGATGGAATGAAATTACTTTGAGCATTTGTTTATGGACTTCCTTTGGTTGTTTGTTTGGGTTGTGTGGTAGATACATTGAATGCAAATGGATTCATTAGGGAACCGATGGAATTTATTTGGAACTTTTGTTTCAAAATGGCAGAGGAATATAGAATATATTAATTCTGAATGGAGTAAAAAGAATTCTTGTTGGTGGGATCAAGGAATCTGCGACTTCGATCGGAACATAAATATTGAGACTGGAAACGGGAACTTTGGGGATCTTTGTTGGAGTCTAAGGAAAATAAAGAAAGTGATAGCCTTGCAAAATGTACCTACATATATTTCGAATATTTTTTCGTTTATTTAGCCTTTTCTTATGAGGTTATGAGCTTATATTTTTTTTCTTTCTACATGGTATGTGATTCGGCTGCTTAAAGTGTTTTACTTAAATTCGATAACAAGTTGATAAGAGCCTTCTCTTCAGATTAAGTAGGTATATCACACACATTTATGACATTACAGTTTAATTAAATAAAATGTGCTCTTTATATGTATGTACATACGTATGTGTATATTAGCAGTATACAGTTGAGGTGAACCCTTTAATTAAACGGTATTTGCATAAAGCATTTTCGATTCTTAGTCATTCATAACACGGAAATATGCTCAATTAAAATATTTGCATTAAAAATCCGAGATTACCTAAACTTACGTGCTTTCTTTCGGCTAAAAAAACTTCTCTACGGGCGAAATTTTGCTGATAATTAGTATTGTCAAACATTACTATTAATTAAAATCTTTTTTTTTTTTGGAATACGTCCGTTTTTATCTTTCTCATATAAAAGAAAGTTATTGTAATAGAGAAACTCGAAAATGTGGGTCTCGCAATTCTGTTCGTCTGTACGTCTATATATCGGACTGCAACCTCAACAACTGGACGAATTTACTTCAAACTTGATATCTAGTGTATGTGCGCTAATACCTAGAGGAGAAATTGGAATTTTAATTTTAACCTCAAAATTAACAGTACTTTACTTAGGGCCAATTTTGAAAAAATGCAATTTTCTCGAAAACAGCTCCAAACATTTTAACAAACACTTTTATCTGAGGTGATATAGATGTTTGCATGGGTTTATTATAAACATCTATGTATATCACCTCAGATAAACGTTTTTGTTAAAATGGTTAGAGCTGCTTTTGAGAGAATTGCACTTTTCCAAAATTTTTGTTTGTTTTTAGTCCAATATGGTTATGTTATTCATTATCGTTAATTTGTATTGAATTAGTTTAAATTTATGTTTTTATTACGCATTACATAGAAACTTAAAACAGATCATTGCTTTGAGAAAATTTGAAGAAAGAAATTCAAGTTATTGTGACTCACAAATAATGAGAAAGTTTCATATGACCCAGTCGTGCACTTTATTTTAATTAGTTAAACGATTTTTCTGTGTTTCATTATTATTCGTTGATGCAATACGGGTGACTATCGCCTGCCAAAGGCGTTCACTGCTAGGTCGAAGTTATACTCGTACATATGTATATCAATAAAAATGAATTGCTTTGCCCGGTCTCTCTCTGAGCATTATATGGAATACAGCAGGTATTAATAACTTGTTCCATAAAATATATGTATACTCGTAGGTACATATGTAATTATTTCCAGAGTTACGTAAATATACCACAAAATTCTATTGTATCTACCTTATCCTAAACTGTAAAACCTATATGAATGATTTATTCACAAATAATGAAAAACAATGACAACGAAAGCCGTAGAAGCAAAAGCCGCAAACAAAATTTTTTTTCTTCGTATATAGTCATGTGGTAATGTGGTATATTGTTAAAAAGAGCTCTTTGGGCAGAATAATAACAGTTTTTCGAATTTTAAACTTGCGCTCGTAGTGAAGAAAGTGAGTGTTCGCCCCCCAATTTTCCAAAGTACGTGACCCAACAATTTAGTTTTTTATCACAATTTTTCAATCAACAATGGATTGATTATTTCATATCACTTCCAAACGCGTTCTTTAGTGGCTATGTAACAAAATTCTCTATTGAGACTGCCCAGAAAAGTTCTCCAACCAGAACAAAAACAAAATAAAACAAAAAATAAATTACACGACTATGTTGTTTAACTGTAAATCGCTCACATTTAAAATTTAAACTAAATCGTTAAACATTTTTTTTTAAATCCGTTAAAAACAAAAAAAAAACATATTTTGTAAATTTTCCAAAACTTGATGCGCCATAATTTTGTATATTTCAAATAGGGAGCGGTACGATTAACCGCAAACCAAAATCTCTATTAACGAAAACTTGCAGTTCAGATTCTCGCATTATCAAACTCTAATGTTTACGTCCATCACTGAACCAACAATAATTATCAGGAAACAACAAAATATATATGTACATATGTATGTCAGTCCGTGACAAATGGATAGCCTCACATATTGTTTTTCTTTTAACTAACTGTTTTGAGAGCTCTTTGATGTGTACCCAAGGAAATATGCATTGGGTGACAAGCTAATAGCGAGAGTTTCTGAGATTAAGAGAGCTTTTAACATTTTTTTTAAGTTCGCAGGACTTTTTGAGCTAGTTTTGTATGCATTCATTTTAATATGCATTTTTTTTTTTTTGTAACATTAGAATAGCCTCAACGAACTTTCTTACTGATTGTAAGCGAGAGTTTAGCAGCGTGATCATCGGAAAGCTATCGGGAGTGATAAACGGTTTAAATCTTTCTAATCGCGCTATAGCTAAAAAACTTGATCGAAGTCCAAAAGTAGTTAACAGTTATTTAAAAAATCCATTATTTTACGGAAAACATTATAAAGGCCGTACTTCTACTGTACTTTCAAGCCGAGAAAAACGGATAACTATGAGGTTACCCTTTCTCTAAGTAAGATTAGACACGAAGCTGGGCTAGAAGTTAGTCGAATGACCATAAGTAGAGTAATTAAGAGTGCCGGACACCTGAAGCGTCTGAAACAAAAAAAAAACAAACCATCACTTAACAAAGCGCGAAAACAACAGCGGCTTAGTTTTGCAAGGTCGTACATGGCTTGGAACACTGATGGCAGCAGTCACTCAAACGATTGGCGGAAAGTGATATTTTCTGATGAAAAGAAGTTCAACCTCGATGGGTCCGACGGATACAACTATTACTACCATGATTTAAGGAAAAAAATTGTTTTTGGACCGTCACCACAGCCGTGAGGGAGGAGTTATGGTATGGGGCGCCATATCATATTATGGAAAGATCGATTTGGTTTTTGTGAACTGCAGAATGACAGCACCTTACTACAAAACTTTACTGGAAACGGCTCTACCTCAGTTCCAGGATATTTTCGGACCACTGCCGATCATTTTCCAGCAGGACAATGCGCCAATTCACACAGCTGGAATAATTAAGACTTAAGTTAGTTAAAAAAAAATAAAAAATATGTGAGGCTATCCATTTGTTACGGATTACATTGTACATTGATGCCCAACCGATATTATATAGGTTCACGTCACACGGTTGGAACTGATAATTGTGTGCTTATGACGCTAGGCAATATAAATAACTGCATTCTTTAGGTACATGACAACAAATTGTTGCTTCTCCTCGCTATTATTAACAGCAGTCTTGTGTTATGTACATACTTAAAATAATGCAAGTATTTGAGTTTGGGGTAGGTACATACATATGTAGATTTAAAATCTCGCGTTGAAATAAAATATTTATTAATTCGCCGCGAATTATTTCAATGCGAGATTTTAATTTTCGAGAATTCGTTGTGCAAAATTTTGAAAACGAAATTTTGAAATGCGGCCAATCGTACCCAACCCTTTCAAATAATGTTCAAATATTGATTTCGAACAAAATTGATTGAGGAACAGCCGAGAAATAGCAAATTTTCATAAATTACCTAATAAGTTAAGTACCGTTATACACATTTCTTGGTAAAAATCTGGGGCGCCACCTGTTGGTATATATCCACTGTTATTCAAATATTAAATTTGAACAAAATCGGTTGAGCCGTTTTTGAGAAAATCGATTTTTTACTAGATCGGCCATTAGTAATGTACTGTTAATTTTAGGGTTAGAATGAGAATTCCGATTTCGCCTCGAATTGGGAACCCGCAGACTCCAGAAAAGAAGTTTGAAGAGGATCCGTCCAACCGTTTAGGTTGCAGTGTAGCGCACATATATATGTACATACAAAAACACAGAATTGCGAGACCCAAATTTTCGGTTTGTGCAAGGAATAACCAAAATCGTTTCGGTAATTTAGAAGAGATAAAAAACTCAATTTATACTTTAAATTTCAAATCGGTTCAGTATGAGCATGAAAACTTATTTATTTTTCGTCTTTTGCTTATTTCTAAGCTTCTTGTTGTCAAATTTCATTATTATCTTGTAGCAATTGTGTGTTCAGAAGTCCTATTCAAAAGTCGTGAACAAAAATCCCAAGTTACTCGTATAAGTGGTAAGTGGACATTATATGTAATTCAAAGTATCTATCGCGCCCTTTATTTATATCGTGAAGTGAAGATAGTGTTGTCGCCGGAGATTATCTGTTATATGGAAGAATTAGGGTCCAGTTCGTTTAAATGTGACCCCGAACGTGGTGATCTTTCAGCGGAACTTGCTGTACACACAAAGGAAAGGAGGAACCATTGCCCGCAATGGCATTCGTTTTTATACTATTTTTTACAAAAATACCACCATGGATATTGCAGAAATCAGCCGTTCTACCTTGTGAAGAGCCCCAAACAAGACAAACCTAACCCTTTATTTAGAAAAAAGACGGGAACAACAAATTAATATCCCGCAAATTTGTTTTCACACCGAAGAAAATTACTGCTTTTAGCCATTAACCCTGGTTTTTTGACAGAATTGTTAGCCCAATTTTTTCTGATGATGGTCATAAAATTTACTTTTGCATTTTCGACTACACTTCGTACAAATATGAGCATCAGACCACTACAATGGTGCTATAGCTATCTTTGAAAACATACTTCGTACTTTAATGACCAAAGGTGGCGTAGGATGTGGCCTAGAATGTAAGAACGATTTGGGGTCAGCTTTTTATTCTTATACCGGTTTTTGGTATTTCCAATTTCGCATGTGGGTTACAATAACGTGATAACTTAAAATATCGTCAAGTACGAGTCGGACCTAGCGCGGTTTGTGTTCCGTTCCATTATTTTAACTGTATCTTCATTTCTCTTCCTCGTTAATGCGCAGGGAAAGAGAAAGCTATGATCATGCTTGAAAGAGTCTAGTCAAGCAAACACTTTTTGTTCCATGCATGTTTCTCCTCACAAGGCTCGCTTGAGAACCACTAAGTACATTTTCATAAAATTCAATTTATATGCATGTACTCGTATGTATATCCTGATACTTAGGTCATTTCATCTAAAACCTGTCGACATCGGTTCAAGTGTGAGTGAGTGAAATTGTCACTACTTAGACTGATACTTTAGTAGTTTCACCTAAAATTGGTCGAAATCAAATAGAGTGGGATTAAGATATGGGGAGCGGTTTAAAACATTTTAGAATCATCTTTCTCACATGGGGTTTCGAGTTTGTTGGACACACTGACAGACAGACAGATTAAAGGATAGACAGACTGACAGACGGACACCGTGTTGAATTAGAGTTCCGTTTATACCATTCTAGTAAGGAACACTAAAAACATAATATTTCCGTGTGAGCCATATACCCGTAGGAAAACTAAAAACACTGGCTCCTTAAGAAAGCAGTCCAGTGGCTTTTGCTCTCTAAGCATACTTTTTACAATTATGCATCTATGATAAATAACGCCAGTTTGAACGAATATAAACAGAATCCGAATATGGCAGTAATACAAAGTGGACATTTTTTGAGTTATTGTAGCCGAAGTGCAATTTCAAGAATTAGAGAAATATCATTATTTATTCAAAGTTTTAGAGGTGGCCATCAGCGCTGTCGACATCACTTGAATCGAAGTGTTCCACTTCGTTTTTACAGCCGACACTTCACACTTCATCTTTGTCCAAAACACTTCACGTTTTCCAATTCCATTTTTTTCTTCTTTTTTTTTATAAACATACGAATTCCATCCCATCTAAATACCAATATGTATTCTAAGTCTGTTTACGCACATACACATATATAGGTACATAAATACAATTTCAACAAGTGGCAACTTTTGTTTAGAAAGGTATAGGAAAAGGCTGAGCACATTTTAAGATCTCACTCCTTTACGTGGCTGAATAGTTACAGGATTTGTGTACTAGAGAACTTGATCTATTTTTTACATTAAAGTCTTTGGTGAGGTAACCATACTTAATGCAAAGATTGAGAAGTATACCATAACTTAGTAAAAATAAAAACAGATCATCAACAGATCTACAGCCATTTTATCTACAAATATATTTCCATTACAGAAGTTCTTATGTATTTAAGGTTTTTAGTAATAGCTATACATTCTATTATTGAAATTAAATGAAAGGGTCACTCTGAGCACTATCACCATACCAAATTTCTTGACTCTAAATTGATTGGAAGATGGACTCTACACTATACTATTAAGCCCGTCACCGCACATTTTTTTAGAAACCACGTCGAAAAGTCAAATGTTCTCATTTTCGGATCAGATCTCAGTTTGAAGAATGCTTTAGGAAATAAACGATTATAAATGTGAATGGACTCTAATTTAATTGTTAGTACTGAAATGAAGTTTAACACTTGTACTCGTAGTTCTATGTTCAAAGGGGAAACACATGTTTTTGTGTTTTCTGCATCTTGATGTAATTTCCTAAATAGGGTAAATAGGAAATTTGTTAGTCAATTTTATTACACTCTCAAAAACTTTGTTGCAAATAGCTTTAATTTTGATTTCGAATATTAACAAATGTAATTTGATTGAATTTACATCTACATGTGTTGCAAAAAATAATGAAATGAAAACAAAAAACAAATAAGCAGGAACTTTCGGGGCACATTCGGCTCCTTAAAAAAAATCACAATTAATGTTTCAATGGGGCGCATTCAGCATGTGGTAATTATAAATATTGCAAATTAGGAACAAAATTCAACAGAGTATCATTTTCTACAATTTGAACCCAGAAATGGTTCGCAACTGCAAGAAAAATTAAAAAAAATTGAACGCTGTTAAAGAAAAATGTGCCTCTTCAAAAGCAGAAAGTGCTCTGGCTTAAAATAAATGTAATACATGCAAAGAATATTTCGCGGCATTTTATAAAATGTATCTATATATTAAATCTACCCAATCTTCACTAATTTAACCTACTTTGAACCAATTTTCAAAGTTCTACATATATCGACTGGAAGTACGATGTATGAAGGTTTTAATGATCTGTGAGTGCTTGACTTAAAAAATTGGTAAAATTTCTTGCATGGCTCATCTCAACATGGCGTACAATTTCAATATTTCTATTGTTATTGGGAGCCGAATTATATCAGGTTGTTTCTCGTAATTATGTGATAACAGTGTTGAAAGATACTAACGAACAAGTGATTCGATTATTAAAGTTCAAATTAGATACACGACTATAACACTGAGTTTAGAGTATGGGTGGTCCTTGTTGAATTTTGTTACCTTTTTAAGAGGAAATTCCACGCAAAATTGTACACTTTGTAGCAAGTAAAATAGGTGCATACTTATTTTTACACCTAATAGTGAATATCTGTAAAATACCTTCTTCGTTCTTGCTGAAAATTCATGGAGAAATGAATTATATTTTCAAAACCACTGATCCATTTTGTATCAAAAGACAATAGCTCTAGTACTTTTTCAGGTAAATATTTTGCGAAAAGAATCATTCAAATAGGTGCATTTTTATCGCAGACATACATATAGACAGACAGACGGACTGATTAATCAACAGACGTAAAGGGTTTTCAATAAGGACATAATTATTTTGTATTTAAATAAAACACAGAATAATTTAGACATACGGCTGAAAATTATTCCAGATATAGTTAAATCTAAGTATGGAATTCGATCTCGTTCATATGACCACCGCGAGTACGATTAATTCTTTGGAGCCAATTTTCCATTATCGGCCGGAACGTTGGCCTTCGATATTCTTCTTAAGCTCCTCTAACGTTGTTGGCTTCTTGGCATAAACCAACGACTTAACGTAACCCCATAAAAAGAAATCCATTGGCGTTAAATCGCGTGACCGAGCTGGCCATTCGGCCAGACCATTTCTCGAGATTACACGATTACCGAACTTCCCCTTCAATAGATCAATTGTTTGACCCGCTGTGTGTCATGTGGCACCATCTTGTTGGAACCGCATATCATTGATGTGAAGCCCATCCAATTCTGGTCAAAAATAGTCTTCCAACACTGCACGATAACGAACTCCACTGACCATGGCTCCACTGAACATGGCGATCATTTTCATCGACGAAAAAATACGGTCTAATCACACCTCCGCCAAAAATCCACACGACACGGTCACTTCTTGTGGATGCAATGGAGTCTCTTGAAGCAGATGTGGGTTTGTTGCTGTCCAATAATGCATATTTTGCTTATTGACAAAGCCATTAAGCCAAAAATGAGCTTCATCGCTGTAGATGATTTTTTGATGAAATTCAGGATTTTCTTCAAACAGTTGCGGAGCCCAATCGGAGAAGTGATCAAGAGGCTCCCGTTCTTGAGATAATTTGATCTTGTAAGGGTTTTGGCCACGATCTTTACGCAAAATTCTCCACAATGTGGACTGAGAGATTCCCAATTCCTGTGAGCGGCGTGGAATCGATTGATTTGGCTCATTTTGAACTGAAGCACTTACTGCTGCGATATTTTCGGTACTTCGACCGGTGCGTTATCTCACTGGCACAGGAACATTTAACAGTTAATATGTTGACTCGAATTTATCCACTATATCATGCACAGCCTGTCTGGTGGGACGATTATTACGACCGAAAATTGAAGTAAGCACTCATAAAGTTGGGACCACCGACTCAGAATTTTGATAGTAATTTTTAGTAATTTCCAAACGTTGCTCGTTCATGAACTTCACCGTGATAAAAACGGAAACCTTGACTGACGAAGTTTAAAGGCGCATTTGTATTAAAATACGAAATTGTTATGTCGCTATTGAAAACCCTTTTACAATAATAAATATATGCGGATAATCACTTTCCACAAATAGAATCTGACCTTATTTCGGATACATCTTATCGAACCCTTTGCCATACTTCCATATTCTAAGAATATGCAAAGAATAAATAAAATAAGTAGGTACTTATATAAGATCTTTGCAGTTTAAGTGTTTTCATTAAACTGCCCCTCTTATTTCAATAAATAAAGTATGTTTCAAATGACAACGACAATCCTATCAAAAATAATTTTGAATATGACATTCCCGCAAATAAAAATAAATATTACAAAGCCAAGGGGCTAGCTCTCGCAGTCACTCGTGCTGCGACAGATGCATTGAAGAAACCTGCAGTTTATGCCATTTCCGAAGTGAACAATTTTAAATTCAGAAGCTTCTAATGCAGTCGTTCTCGAGAGGTGAGACCGTGAACAAAAACTCGAATCTGAGTCTCTCTCTCAGTGGTCCACGAATTTAATCACTGGCTCTACGACTTAGACGATTTATTCATGTATTAAATCTTATTTTTTTTTAGTCATTTGAAATCTTAGTATAACTCGTAGGTACGGCTAGCTCTGTCCTCCAAAGCAATGACAAATTCATATCTTTAGTGTTACGTACCAAAATGGTATAAATGGAACACTAATGGATTCATAACTCTTAAACCGTTCGACTAAGGGAGCCGGAATTTTGGACAAGAATAGTACTTTATTTGCCAGAAATAGGCAGGAACAAAATTTAAAAAAATATATATATATTTGTGTTGGGGCTTTTGGTGGCATAATGTACCCTATAAAAAAGTGTTTTTACACCACATCATGCGACATATCAAATTAAAGCTGAACTTCCATAAAATCCAGAGCCCACACCCCCACACATGATGAATTTCAAATACGACTAAAGCTTTCTCTTTTAAAATTTCGATACGGAAAAACTAACCGTGGGAGGTCCGACTCTCACTTGAGGTTTTTTTTTTTTTGTTTTCTTATATCTCTTTTATAAGAGATGGATGAACTGGAATGGAGTTAGTACTCGTATTTTCATCTTCGGTTATGAGCCTAGAGATGTGTACCATAACCTATTTTATAATGTGAAAGTGAATGGGTGAGAGATTAAGGATGGCATCCAGTGTTACAGTGGATTATTGCTTCTTTTATATTCACACAAGATGGAATTTATTGTTTGTTGAGTTTGAATTGTGCAGACTTTTGTTCCATCTTATTCCACCGAAGAGTGGTAGTGACAGGTATTCAAATGGAAATTCTTTATCCGAAAATCAATGAAATTGCAAATAAAGTAAAAATCCCGAAATGAAGTAATGGATTTGTTGCCAATGGAACTTCGGTAAAGGTACAGGAATAAGTAAAGGTTTTTGTAACGTTAAATCAATATTTCGGTTTTCTCGATTTGGAATGTAGATTAAGTTCAATCGCTGAATGAGCGTCATGAGGCCTGGAATTGTTGTAGAATCGAGAGTAGGCAGTATGGACTCCTCAGTTTAAGCTTGCGTTTCAACATGATCTGCATGATCTAAACACTTAAGACATGTATTTCGCAGATTTTTGTCAAATCAACGTCCACGTATGGTAGTCGTACTTTTTATAAGATAAAACAGAAAAGTACAAAGAAGACTTTCAGTCAGTAAACCATATTTTTATTATATTAAACAATACTTTCATTTGATTTATATAGAGCGATAACTGCTGAGAAATACGGGAGGGCTGTAATGGAATTACAGTTTCGTTTTTCTTCAAACACTTGAAGCTTGTAAGGTGAAAAGTTGTCGGCCTGACGCAGAGATGGTGTTCCAATCAGCAAAAATTTATGTTTCCTGCCTGGGTGCACTTCTCGTTAGTTCGTATGACAAGTTTCAACTTGTTCTCTCAAGTAGTTTCTTTACACGAATTTTTGCAGTAGACGTCTTGCGTATTTTTCGTTAAAATGGATAAACTTGAATATCGTGCGGTGATAAAATTCTTCGTTTTGGATGGGTTAACCCCTAAGAAAATTCATCCAAAGTTGACAAAAGTTTACGGGGACTCTGCTCTTTCCATGTCAACCGTTAAAAAGTTGTCAGCTGAATATAAACTTTGGACGGCCAAAAACCGCAACCACACCCGAAACCATAGAAAAAGTGCATGATATCGTATTGGGCGATAGACGAGTGAAGATGAGTGAGATAGCTGAGGCTGTGTGTATATCGGAAGAGAGGGTGCGAAACATCTTGCACAAAAACTTAGGGATGCAAGATGGGTGCCGCATTTGCTGAATGCCGATCAAAAGCAAATGCGCAAACGATTTTCACGGCAATCTTTGGACCGATTCAATAGGGATCTGACCGATTTTGTAAGGCGATTGTCACCATGGATGAGACATGGGTCCACCACTACACGCCAGATGAAACAGCAGTCGAGGCAGTGAGTGGAAGCTGGTGGTTCAGCGCCAAAGAAAACGAAGTCGAGCGCATCTGCCGGAAAGGTCGTAGTCAGTGTGTTTTGGGATGCGAAAGGGATCCTGTTAATTGATTGGCTTGAGAAAGGCAGAACAATTACAGGCGAATATTACTCCAACCTTCTTGATCAGCTGGATGCCAAAATTCGCGAGAAGAGGACTGGCTTGAAGAAAAAAAATCATCTTTCACCAGACAATGCACCTGTACACAAGTGTGCGTTGGCGATGGGAAAACTGATTTGGGATTTGGGGGACGATTTGCTTGGCCCTCCCCCCTATTCACCTGATTTGGCACCTTTAGAATTCCACCTGATCCCAAACTTGTAGAAATTTGTTTCTGGGAAACGCTTCGCAACCAATGCAGAAGTTGAGAGGGTCGTAGATGAATATTTTCACAGCTTTCCAGACTCTCACTTCCGAAAAGGAATACTGATGTTGGAGAAACGCTGGACCAAGTGTGTTGAAGTCAAGGGAGATTATGTAGAAAAACAAAATCATTTTTTAACTGAAAATTACAGTCTCTCATTGTCAGGCCGAGAACTTTTCACCTTGCCCTCGTATGCATATGGAAGGGTTCATCCAGGAACACCTTGAGCGACTATGAAAATCAACACCTACAAAAGGCCTGTTTCTGTATTGGTGATGGATCCCAGACTAGAGGGATATTTTAATTTGTTCGAGCTAGATTTGTCCAAAACGGGCTAGGAGTCCTAGTTCTGTGCGCTGACTACCTAAATAAAGTAAAAATACTTACTTACCAAGTACAAATTCCTCATGCATGTAGCACAAATAAGAATTTAAGTAACATATTGTATATCAAACCTAATCATGATTTCTATTAATAAATAAATATTGCTATAAATAAATAAAATAAAAACAAAATACCCATCCAGAAACCATTTTTATCAAAAACTACAAAACACTTACATAATCAAGTATGCACTTAATGGTATCCGCAGCAGGAAGGTTAAACATAATGTTGAATTTTATCTTTAATATGTGCATGTAAAAAAATGGTTGCTAATTTTGTTTTTTGATAGTTTGAGAAAAATACGGAGGTGGCACATCCTCAAATATCGTCGTCAAATCAAGAAGTGATGTATCCCAGAAAAATTTAAATATTCACCTAAATTTTAAGCGCCGTAGCTCAGAGGTAAATTGTGCGATCACTGACCAGGAGAGGATCGAGTCCCGGAAAATACTAACAAGTTTTTTCACGGTCCCACCTCTCGCGAACGTCTCACAAAAATCCGGAAGTAAAGCCCTTTTCAATCGAAAAAACTGTATTTGAGAAATGGGTTAAAACTGCTGGTCCCTCCTATCCGTATGTGACACAGCACGAATGGCTAGACCCTGTAACAACTTTATGAATCTATTTCTCTTCAAAATTGAATCCGCAAAATTAAGCAAAGTAAACATAAAAGACAATACTTTAAATATGTAATAGTACATAGTATGGCATACCCGAGTTTTAAGATGTTCAACAGGTAAAACATTTACTTACCCCAGTCAAACAATAACTGAAATGCAGTCGTGCTAACTTCAAACACTCACTGATCAAACCAACTTTCTTTTTAAAATTGGGTCCTCCAAAAAATAAAAAATTGAAGTGAGTGAGAACTGATATTGTAGTGTTTAGGTATTGGGAATGTTAATCTCTATTAAACATGAAGGGTACAAGTTTTTCTTAAAAAACAATCTTCTGAATAGCGATATCCCCACATCAATTGGTTCCTGTGGATGTCAGACTTCTTCTTCTACTTACGGCGAAGTTATGATCCGGAATAGAAGGATCACAACCCTCCCTCTTTACTGCATCCCTACTGTTCCGCCTGTGGGGTTTGCCGGTTTGACCTCAGGAAGTACCTGCAGGCTTCCCGGTTTCGGATCACTTCATCACTCCAATCAAATGCTGGTGTTTTTGTATTTGTGTGATCCAGTTGTTTTTTGGTCTGTCTTTTTGCGCACATTCTGTGGATGTCAGACTAGCCTACATATATACTTAGGTGCAAGTATCAATCCTGAATGTATGTTGAATTGGTAGGTTAGGGTGCGAATTTAGGCAGTAAATATTGATGCTCTATTAACCTGCAATGGGTAACACGTCGTAAGAATTTATTTTTCGTATGCTATGGTGCCACCACAAGTACTACATGTACTATTTTCATGTACTATTTCAATCTCTCTTCTCTTGATTTTCTCTACGTTAGTCTCTAAACCTTTAGAGTACCGAGTAAATTCTGAGACCTAAGAGATGGACTTGGGTACCATAGGTCCCCTTAATTAAAGTCAGGTTTAAACTGTATTCAAGTTTATTTTATTTATAGTTATTGCCTGAATACATTAACAAATTGAATTTGCAAAGTTTATGTTAGAAAAAAAAATCAATAAAATTCATAAAAAAAAAATAAAAACAAAAGTTGTTTATAATGTTTTTAAGAAATACAGAAAGCTTCAAATGCGAGTTTTCAATTTTATTGGGTTTTAACTTAAAAAAAAAACAATAATAACTAAAAAAAAAATAGAAATTAAAAAAATTGGGTTGAAAAGAATAACGACTATTCATCACTTTCAGATGAGACACCATGACGAAGGCATTTAATTTTCGTTTCTACCATTTTATGATCATTACAAATGAATTTGGAGCATACGGTGCACTTGAGCTTAAATTTTTTGTCTCGATTACGGGGGCACAAAAAGCAGCGACAACGCTTTTTTCCTTCATTAGGTAAGATCTCTTCTTCGTTTGTTGATTCAACCTCAATACTACAAGCCGCAATCGCACACCTAACATGTGGAACTTTCTTGACTTGTGGAAGACGTTATCTCATTTAGGTTCAACCAATGTCTGTCCAAGGGATATAAGAAACATTTTTCTTCGTGCAGAATTCGAAACTTGCCATTGAGGATTTTTTTTCCATAAAAATTATAAATGCATTCATTGCAGCAATATATCTATTTATAAAAATCCTGTACGGCCAGCGGTTTGTTCGTCTTCCACAAGAATATTCTCTTATAAGTTTGTCAGCGCTGTCTACTCCACCTTTATTTCTATTATAGTCCAAAATTATAGTTGGCTTAGAATGAACTCCATCAGAAATAGAATTGTCTGCATGTCGAGAAGACAAAAGACGAACCATTCGATTTTTAGGCATGATACCATCGCAATTGATTTTGTAAACGCAAATTTTGAAGAATAGTCAGCTCGACCTTTGTTAACTTTTATCTCATTAGGGGTATCTGTTTTATTTTTTCGGACCGTTCCAAGCAGCGTCAAGTTTTTTCCGATGAGAAACTCAGCTTATTCAACGTTAGTGAAGAAGTTGTAGGTAGTAATACCCATGCCGGAACCAAATAAAGGCTCTGCCAAATCTTTAACAACCCTCGTCCATTGATTTTTTTCTGTGATTCCTCCAGGAAGTTTTCCTGGTTAAACTTGCATATTATATAAATATGATATTTAGACTTCAGTAGCAGCCCAAATTTTAATGCCGTACTTTTCCGGCTTGGATTTTATATATTGCCGAAACGGACACTTTCCTCGAAATGTTACTAACTGCTCGTCAATTGTAACTTCGCCATAAGGGAAAAATGTATTCCGGCAATTCTCAGTGAATATTTCCCATATGTCCCTTATTGCAGCTAACTTGTCTACTTGCTTTCTTCGCTCTCTGGTAGTTTTATCGTCGAATCTTATAAAGCGAGATATTGCAACATATCTTTCACGCGACATTGATGCAGTAAATATACATATTTCTTCGAATAGATTCATTAGTAGTTTACATTTCCTTAACGTTTTCACGTCTACTGTGAAGAACTTCAGCAGATATCAATACTCCAAAAAAACGCATCTAGTTCAATCATAGTTACTGGTTTCCAAATGGTTTTTTTATTAGGGTATTTTTGATTGTGCTTATTAAAAACATGCTGAGCCTCTTCATTAGTATACAAAACCATGTTTTCCTTCATGATTGGAGTAATAAGTAGGTTAAAGATTTTAACAATATCAGTTGCTGGGCTCATATAACTTGTAACACCCGGGGCCACGTTCAAAATGTTTCGAAGTAATGGCTTGTGGAAATGGCTTGCTTGACCAAACTCGGCCCGACTTTGCAACATACCGATCTTAATTTGAGGCAATGTCATCATTAACATCAGCATCATCAACATTTGGCAGAATTTCATAAGCTTCGTCATTTTCTTCTTCAATTTCGTCCTCTATTTCAGATAAATCACCACTATCAGGCACAAAGTCCACGTCATTTTCCAGCAAATCTTCTTCTGAATCACAAGGATCGTCATCACTTTCAGTTATGTTATTTATCATTTCTTCTAATTCCGTTTGGTGTAGAAATCTTCGACTATTTGCCATTTTTATCTATAAAAAAATGAAAATAAAAAGTTGCTTAAAGTGGTGTAACTTGGGTCCCCCTTACCTTGAAATTACTCTTTTGTTTTTCGAAAATTTTCAAAAATGTAAGTTCAAGTTGAAATCTTATTTTGGATACGAAAAAACTCGACTACCTTTAAAAAGAATTAAAAACAGTTATTATTAAACGGAGTATGGACAAAAACGTGGTCGTGGGACTCCTAAAGTCCCCCACTCGGTACTCTAAAGGTATAAGTCAACTCTGTTTCGGATATGAGAAGGGTAACAATCTTTTCTAAATGTTGGAAATGAAATTAATACACCTAAATCTAAACTAATGTTCATAGTCGTGCCACCCGAAAACAAGATGACTGGTACAAATTTCTACTCTCATGACTACATTCAAGTGACACTTGACAAGCAATGACAGGAGTCCGTAAAAGTAAGACTACAAAAGGTCTATTCTCGCATTGAAAGTTTTTATAATTTTACAAGGATTTTAAGGACTAAATGGATTGGAATGACAATCTGCTAAATGGCCCATAAACGATAAACATTGTTTTTAATTTGGTTGAACATGTCAGGTCTACATGTCATGTTGATGTTATGTCTCCCAATAAAATCTCTGTTTTACTGGAAGATCAATACACAATGAAGAGAAATAAATTAAAGTTGAGGTGAGGTTCACTTCACCTCGTATCGATCTCCCAATAAGACAGTGGTAATGTTAATTCTTTGTGCAACGGTTGGAATAAAATCAACAATTTTTGATTATCATGTTCAACCAAATTGTAACATCTGAAGCAGTGTTGAAATAAAATATTTTTGGGGTTCACATCTTATGTTAATAAAAGGTAAATTTGGTGTAAAAATAAATATATTAACAATGTTGGGGTATGTTGTCTGCTTAATAGTAAAACACGTGTTGCCCACTTTACATATACGTGTACTTTAGAGCCTGCTTTCGCGCACACCGATTACCGTAAAAGATAATTTTTAGCTATCCAACGCAAAAAGTATTTCCAGAAAGATATAATTTGCAAAGATTTCAAATTGTCTCATATCGTTACCTCACTCTTTCTCCTCATCTCGCTACTTTGTAACTCTTTCCTATACCTTTTCCTTTCATTCCATAGTTGGATTTTACAAGCTTCAATGAACCCAGTTCTAAGTGGTGGAAAACATATTAAAAGAAACAAAAAAAAAAATAAAAAAAGAAAACCATAACCGTAATAGCTTTGAGAAGGCAAAATACTTTTTTTTTACGAAAACAGTCCTAAAAAGTGGATGTATGGACGAATTGTATGCAAAGTCTATGTCCATATATTTTGTTAAGGCAGCATTTTGCAGTTTCTGGTAAAAATCCTGAAAATTCGGCTTTTTTATGGGCAGACTTAAGATATGTTTGCACTTGTACTACTTCGAATACTACAGAATTTAATTTTATTACTGTTCCCAGTGGCTAAGTGCGTGAGCAATGAGTTACTAATAGCAATCCTGAGCAGGAGGCTTCAGTATTGATTCACAGTAAATACTAAAGGGTGGTTAAATTTTAAGGGCCGATGTTGAATATGAACCACACCTAAACGTCAAGTTTTTTTCTGCATTTCATTTGACATTTCTCAATTTCAGTCTAACTCAATTTGAACAATGGAAAGATACACAATCGAGCAACGCGTTAAAGTTATTCAGGCTTATTATGAAAATGGGCGTTCAAATCAAAATGCATATCGTGCATTTCGTGATTCTTTCGGTCAATTTAATCGTCCAAATGTGCGTACAATCGGAAAAATCGTGCAAAAATTTGTGCAAACCGGGTCTGTAGGAGATGTGAAAACACCAGTGCATGCTCGTACAGCTCGTATTGCTGCTGTTCGCGATAGTGTGGCTGAAGAGCCGTCCACCTCAACTCGTCGTCGTGCCCAACAATTGCACATCTCACGCTCGTCGTTGATGAACATTATGCATAAAGACTTGCATTTACGCGCTTACAAGGTGCAATTGACTCAAGAACTAAAGCCTCTTGACCATTTCAAGCGTCGTCAATGGTCACAATGGTGGCAAGAAATGGCAACAGTGGATGATCAATTTTCGAAGAAAATCATCTTCAGTGATGAGGCACATTTTCACCTCAGTGGATTCGTCAATAAGCAGAATTGCCGCATTTGGGCGAATGATAATCCAAGAGTGATTGTTGAAAAACCAATGCACCCACAAAGAGTGACTGTTTGGTGCGGTTTATGAGCTGGCGGCATCATCGGGCCGTATTTTTTCCAAAATGAGGCCGGTCAGGCAGTTACTGTGAATTGTGTTCGCTATCGTGAGATGATAACGAACTTTTTATGGCCCGAATTGGAAGATATGGATGTGGATGATATATGGTTTCAACAGGATGGTGCCACTTGCCACACAGCTAACGAAACAATGGCTCTTTTGCGCGACAAATTCAATGGCCGTGTTATCTCACGTGGTGGCGATGTCAATTGGCCGCCGAGATCATGTGACTTGACACCGTTGGACTTCTTTCTTTGGGGTTATTTGAAAGAAAAGGTGTACGTCGATAAGCCAGCAACAATTCAAGAGCTAAAGGATGAGATAATTCGGCACATTAACGGCACAGAACCTCAATTATGCCTCAGCGTCATCGAAAATTTGGACCATTGGATGGAGGTGTGCCGCCGAGGTCGCGGCGTCCATTTGGTCGATATTTTGTTCCATACATAATTGAACCATACCAATATAATCATAATAAAAAGAAATGACAGTAATTTCCTAAATAATTTGAGTTTTATTTAAAATCAACATCGGCCCTTAAAACTTAACCACCCTTTACAACATTTTTTGTTCACGTCTGACGAGATCCGAGAGTAAAACTGTCATGAGAAGCTTCTTTCATTCGAGAAAATTGGCTTTCTTAATGGTGAGTTGCACAGCACGAACGGCTGCGATAAGCTAGGTTAGGCCATGTACGGGCTGTTAGCTTCACAATATTTATTTAATTTATATAGCTCACAATTTAATATACAAGAACTGGTGACATACGGGCGGACATGGCTAGGCCGACATAACTTCACAAATATACATTCTTGTGGGGTACGGTATTATTTCTCTAGGTTACAAACTATGTAACAAAATTAATAAATACGAGTATACCCTATGGCAGGGCTGGGCAAACGGTCGATCGCCAAGCAATTTTTAGGGGACCGCCGCGCAAAAATCTTAATGATATCTTTTTAAATGAAAATTAAAGCAATTTTGTTCCCGTTTATTAATTTTTATCATCAATTTATTATTCAATTTTAAATTTATTCATCTTGCAAAATTTTTATTTCTGAAACATAAATACACTGCATGCACTCATTTTTTCTTTGTTTATTGGACGCACTCATTATTCTTTGTTTTTAAACACATTCATCGTTGCACACATAGTTGCTTGCGATTGTTGACATTTACGCAGTACAGTCCGACCAGTTTGCTTGTTTTGTGATCTTTTTCATCTGTGTTTTGTTGTGCTTTAACTCTGAATTCAATTTCTTAAATAATTTACCAGAAAAATGAGTGAATCCATTGTAAAAAAGAGTAAAACCTATCACTTTCACGATGACTGGGAAGAACAGTTCTTATTTACAATGGTAAAATCGAAGTGTGTGTGTCTGATATGTCGGTCCAGTATAGCGATTCCCAAGAAAGGCAATGTAGAAAGACATTTTACTAGCATTCATTGTAATTTTAATACGAATTTTCCATTAAAAAGTTTGATGCGCAAGCAAAAACTAAAGGAATTAAAATCCCAATTAACCACCGAGCAATCATTTTTTGTAAGCCCTATTTTAAAATCGGAAGGGTCCACAAAAGCATCCTTCCGCGTGTGTCATGTCTTAGCAAAACACAAAAGGCCATTTTCAGACAGAGACATTTTTAAAGAAGCCTTTTTAGAAGCTAGCGATTCACTTTTTGACTCTTTTAAAAATAAAAATGAAATTATTTCTGTAATTAAAGACATGCAACTTGCGCGTAGAACTGTAGCATGTCGTACGGATGTAATGAACTATAATTTATTTGACCAAATGAAGAAAGACATCAATGGCTGTGTCCGTTTTTCATTACAATTCGATGAATCTACTGATGTAGTCGATATTTCGCAGCCCTGTATTTTCATACGCATGGTTTTTAAAGACCTAACTGCAAAAGAAAAATTATTGACAATTATACCTATAAAAGGGAAAACAAGAGGTGAAGATATTTATGCTGCTTTTAAAAAATACATACTTGAAAAAAACATTCCAATTTACAAACTTGTTTCAATAACAACGGATGGGGCGCCTTCAATGGCGGGCAGAAATAATGGGTTCGTAGCATTATGTAAAAAGGATGACGATTTTCCAAGGTTTCTATCTTATCACTGTATAATTCACCAGCAAGCTTTGTACTGTAAAGTTTTGAATTTTCCTCATGTTATTGATACATGCAATAAAATTGTCAAATCTGTCCGTGGTAGAAGCCTTCAAAGAAGACTCTTCAGAGCTCAATTAGAAGAAAACCAGTCCGATCTGGGGACTTGCTGTATTACACTGAAGTTCGATGGTTAAGTCGGCATCTGTTTTTACAAAGATTTCGGGATTTATTTGACGAAATAAAAGAGTTTCTACTAACCAGAAATGAAATACAACACGAACTTGACAATGAAGAGTGGCAAATGGATTTAGCGTTTTTGTCAGATATAACTAATCATCTCAATGAATTTAATTTGAAGTTGCAAGGAAAAAACAAGGCCATATCAGAAATGCTCACTTACGTTAACGCTTTTCAAAACAAATTCGATCTTTTATCTTCTCAGTTAATGGAAGATGACCTAAGAAATTTTAAGAATTTGTCCAACGAACTGTCGAAAAAACATACAATAAAATATAAGAAAGAAAAATATAATAATGAAATAAGAACGCTATTGGCTGATTTTGAGCGACGGTTTCAAGAATTTTACGAGCTTGAACCTATTGCTACGTTCATGGCCTATCCATTTGGAAGTGTTGATATCGAAGAAGTTGCGAAAAAAATTACAAATTTATTTGTACTTGATTTAAATGAAATTGAGAGCGAAATTCTACTCCTTCAAAGTGATGTGCTCTGCAAGGCTCGAAGTTCGGATCCTGCGGAAAGCTTCTGGAAGTTTATGAGCGAAGAAAAGTATGCGAATCAGCATTTTCAACAATGAATTCTATAAAAACAAAACACCGTAACTGCATATCTGATGACAACTTGGAGGCCTGCCTGAGACTAGCAATAAGCAATTACACGCCTCAGTTTGGAAACATAGTGGACGAGATGCAGTGCCATGCTTCAACTTCAAAGAACTGCTGAATTTCTTCAGTTTTTCTGGTGTATGTATCAGAAACGATTTTTTTTAATTGTTAAATAAACTTATATAAAAAAAAAGTAAATAAAAAAATACCATTTTATTTCCAAAGAAAAAAAAAAAAAAACAAAAATTTAATAAAATATTATGACCAATATTGCTAAAGGGACCCTGACGTTTCGTAAAATGTTAGTAGTAGTCCGCCACATGAAAAAGTCTGCCCACCCATGCCCTATGGGATAGGGTATGAAAACTTGTTTGGAGTGTCTGTCAATTTCGTATTGACAACTAGGTTGTAAACTAAGTTTGTCGTTTATGGGCCGCTTTACTTCAATTACGAAAATGAGTTTGTAGCATAGTTTGTGAAACTACAATTCCACTCTCGCCCACGTCTAATTGAATGACAATGGAATTTCCTCACCTAAAACATAAATGGTTCTGTCAATTATCATTCACCCAAAAAGTCGTTAGAACAACAAAAAAAAAAAATTAATCAACGAAAGTCCTTTTACAAAATCGAACCTCAGATAATAATATATTGTAATGATAAATACCATCATGCTCCTTTCACAGAAAAGTATCTGGAAAAAAGATTCAACTAAGTTTCATGTTCAATTTGTGAACGTAGTAATTAAATCACCTTTTAGTCCTGCCACAGCCTGTCGCTTTTTACACCATCTAGCTCTCTAATAAATCCCAATAAATTCGCAAAGCAGACATACATACTCGTATAATCCCATAAGTTTATATCACAGCAGGACTTCTCCACCCAAGTTCACGTACTGTCCGAAAGGATGAAATATTAGTTTTCCATTCATTTGCTATATCCCCACACATAAATGCCACCACCACCACCGAAATTGGTCACAAAAGAAGAAATCAATTTCGAATAAATCACGTTAGCATTGGTTTTCTATTACAGGAGTAGAAAATTTTCATTACGTTTTCCGATTTTTCCTTTTTTCTTAATATTTATTTTATTCTTTTCACTTTTTAGGTACAGAGCAATCATGGACAACCTCCAATGAACTGTCGACAATCGTCGAAGGACAAAATACCCAACCATATTTCGAGAATACAACACAAAGGTCGATTATAGCTGCAGTTGGAAGGACGGCGAAGTTGCACTGTAAAGTAAGGAATTTAGGTGATCGTGCGGTAAGTAAATATTGTACATATTAAAATGAACTCTGTACGTATGACATCTTTATGATTTCGTTTGGTATTTTTCGTATAATTGAAGGATCAAAGGATCTATTCATTTTTCAATGTTCGTAAAGAAGATAATATTAACGTAGGAATTGAAATGGTTTTTTATATCTCAGTGGTTTGCAAATGAATAACATGTGGGCACTTCGTTCATGAACACAAGTCGGTACTGTAATTAATATTCTGCTTTCGGCCGGGGCCAAGACAAATTTCTCCATTAAGAGGGTTATCCAGTAAGTTACCATTTAACGGGTGGGCCATCTGCTGGTTTATTTTTAAATTACATGCTATTTTGACACTGAGAGTTCTTTCGCATTCAAACAATTTATGGAAATACAGTATTATATCTCCGCGGTACAAAATGAATCGATTTACTCTTGAACAATGTTGAGAAATATTAAAAACTTGTTTTCAAAGTGAGTGCTATATTGCCGAAACATTGCGAATTTTAGAAATAAATTTCGGTCGAAATAATGCACCAACCGTTTGTGAAGAAAGTTCGTGAGATTGGAATTCTAATTGATAACATAAATTATCCTCGTATTTGTCCTGTGCGCCTAGCCGAGAATATTGCTACGCCTAAACCCGAGAACTAGCCTGAGGAGAATTAGGCATAAAGGCCTCGGATTATTCAAGATTATTCGGATTATTATAATGTAAAACTGACACAGGAATTGAAGCAAAATGAACACCCGCTTCGTTATCGTTTCTCTGTTTAGGTTTTAGAGCAGCTCGAGATTGACATCGATTTTCCTAATAAAAATTTTTTTTCGGATGAGGCGCATTTTCACGTCGGAGGATATGTGCACCCACACGTCGTAGTTTGGTGTGGTTTGTGGAACGGCGGCATTATTGGCCCATTTTTCTTCGAAGATGTAGATGGCAACAACGTTACGGTCAACGGAGAGCGCTACAGAGGCATGATAGCCGATTTTTCTGGCCAGATACTGAGAAAATGAACTTGGACGATCCATGGTTCCAGCAAGATGGCGCTACGTGCCGCTATCCAACAATCGATCTTGAGCGCACTAAGTTCAATAATTGTGTAACTAGCCGTTGGACTTTTTTTTATAGGGCGCCGTTAAAGGTCGGCGTTATGCTCACAATCCAGAAATGATTCAGGTGCTTAAGCCCAATATTGATCGAGGCTATTCCTGAAATAGACCCCCGAACCATCGAAAATATACTGCAAAATTGGGTTGATAGGAAGGCAGTTTTGAAAACTGTTAAATAAATTTTTTTATTTATATTTATTCTCGGATGGTTTATTTTTAAAATTGCTATTAAAAAAAATCCGTTTAATATTTTTCAAAACAACCCTTTACATATAATTAAGGGTGGCCGTAGTGTAGTAATAACATCATCGTTTGTCACGCTGTTGGTTCATGGTTCAAATCCTGATGTCAAGAATCATCTATTTATTTCACATGAAATAAATAAAAATGTCGATCAATTCCGAAAACTAAGTCATATGCCTGAAAATGCAACTTGATCGTGATAATGACATTAGGATGGCGGACTAAAATACTGTGAATCATGAACAACGACAATAAATGCAAAACAAAAATGCTCCCCAGTTATCTAGACGCTACCCTTGGAGTTTAGAGAAACTTAATACCATCTGAGGTTCGAACCACTACTCATTTTTTCTTTCTCTCTCTCTGTCTATCTACATAACGCCCGTGCCCTGTAATAGTATAAGGGTATTCATATCCCCTTTGACGCGCTCAAATTTTAAGGGTGGGTCAATAAGTCCCTGAAAAATTAAATAAGGAACACTCTTCTCGGTATAAAAACATTTTATTTTTCAACATAGTCTCCATTTAGCTCTAATACACTTCATCCAACGTTTCTCCAATTTTTTGATGTCCTCCAAATAATACGATTTCTCGTGCCCCTCAAAATAAGCGTTTGTTTCAGCGATGACCTCTTCATTCGACCCAAATCTCTTACCTCCAAGCTATTTCTTCATGTTTGGAAACAAGAAATAGTCGCAGGGGGCTAAATCTGGGGAATATGCTGGATGGGGGAGGAGTTCGTAGCCTAACTCATGCAATTTTGCCATTACGATTGCGGACTTGTACGCCGGTGCGTTATCCTGGTGAAAAAGAACTTTTTTCTTCGCCAAATGCGGCCGTTTTTGCTTCAAATCGACTTGGATCCAGCAGCTCTGCGTAATATCGTTTTACCCTCTTCAAGGTAATCGATGTGAATAACACCGCGCGCATCCCAAAAAACTGTCGCCATGACCTTGTTTGCTGACAAACCCGCCTTTACCTTCTTCGGCTTCGATTCACCAGGAGAAGTCCATTGTTTTGACTGTTCCTTGATTTCTGGTGTATTGTGGTGAGTCCAGGTTTCATCCACGGTTACGAAACGGCGCAAAAACTCAGCCGAATTTTTCTGGAACATCGCCAAACACACCTTTGAAGTTTGTCAAACGAATACGTTTGTTGTCGATTGTGAGTAAACGCGGCACCCATTTTGCGGAAAGCTTTTTCATGTCCAAATATTTATGTAAAATCGAAATCACTGAGCCATGTGATAAGCCTGTGGCCTCTTCAAGTTCGCGCACTTTCACTCGCCGACCGTCCATTATCAAACCATGGATTTTGTCGACCATTTCTGGTGTGGTGACCTCAATTGGGCGACCAGAACGTTAGGCGTCACTTATGCTTGAACGACCGCACCGAAATTGAGTAACCCAGTGGTGAATGGTTCTAATGGATGGTGAAGAGTCCCCATAATATTTGTCAAGCTTTTGTTTGGTTTGCGTGATAGTTTTTTCTCGCACAAAACAGTGTTTAATGAGCACTCGAAATTCACTTTTTTCCATTTTTACGATAATGCTAGTAAGCGTCTATATAAAATAGCTGCCACAACAAAACTATTTGTCAGATCGGTCTGAAAATTTGGGTGCGTTCTTTTGAAAGATGATTCTTGACAAAAAAAAACTTAAGGTGACGACACAATTTGTGTTAATTTTCAGGGACTTATTGACCCACCCTCGTATGATAGTTCTGATGTTGAAACCGAACGAAGTTTCAGTGCACAGTTTGCGATATACAAAGGAAGCGTTCAATTTCATTAAGTTCCAATTATACCATTAACCATTGAATGTGACTCGCTTTTGTATATCTCATTCAATAGGGTACATTAATTTTGACACATATCAGTAGTTTGTAACATAGAAAAATAATAACGTTAAATTCAAAAAAATACTTATATTTGTGCACAGCGTTGGTAGTTCTGTCGATTTAGCCATGTCCGTCCGTCTGTCTGTATGTCACCAGTTTTTGGGATTTAAATTTTTGGGCTAGGAAGATAAAATTTTATACAATACAGCAATGTTTTTCACATTTCGTGAGTTGGCTATTCCCCTCATAAAGTTAAATAAAAATAATAAGTATATTTCCTCCAATTGCTTACCGCTCTCGACTTATAGAGAGTTTTGTGCGCTATTGTCTTCCTTTTGCGTCGACGGATATCTGTAACGATTTTTGCGCTTCTTTTTTAAACGAACAGCAATTAGTCTTGCAGTATCAATTTTTCCTTATTAAAAGGTAAACATGATTTTTCGTATTTCTGATCATATTTTTTTTTTTAATTCTTACATAATTTTGTGACATAAAACCGAGATTAAGGAAATTTTTTACTCCATCTTATTAAAAGCTATTAAAAATGCTAAAGATTTTTTAATTTACGTTATCGTTATATTAGCCGACTAGTATTTACCACATGATCTGATCTGGATCAGATCAGGATAATAAATCAACTCGGATTATGGTGAATTTTGTATTTTAAAATGTGGCAGCTGAATTGAGAAACAAAACAAGCAAACCAAAAAGAGTACGGAGAACAACAGCAAGTTGGGAGTTGTGTAGAAAAATCTATGGTTTTGACATTAAAAATATAATATTATTTGTAGATCAAATGCATACATTCATACTCGGCTCGTAATGATGTGTTCGAGCATGCACAACAAAAATGCCATGTGCAATGTGCTGAAGGATATATATCTCCAGGAGCTTTCTTAGATTTTACGCTTTCTATGCGCAGACCTACAACGGTTGAAATGCTCAACGTTCAATTAAAAAAAAAAACTGTTGAAGGCGTATAAACGTGCAGAAGACAACAGCAAGCAGACCGGTGCATAGACAAGCAAATGTCCGTTTGAACAACAAATGGATGATATACTCGTATTTGGAAGACGGCTCGAAATATCGAATAGTCATACTATCAGTTATTTAGGTGAACAAACGTTTTCAATGCCAGTGCCAATGATTTACCACAAGTAGATGTGCAACCAAATGGAGGCAGGCTTTCTTCCACCAAGGTGCAGCAGATCCAAGTCCTTAAAAAAAAAAAAAAAAATCGAAAAAGGAGCCAATTCGGGGAAAAGATGGCACTGAAGCGAAAAATCCATGGTGATAATTTGGAAGTCCTCCAGAACTACACAAAAAAAAAAAAAAAACTGCAGAAGATGAAATATGCTGAGGAAGGCCTGGAGAGGAGGCATAGATAGAAGATGGACATGATGGGGTCCATATTGTTTTCTTTCAAATAAAGTTTTTTTTTTTTTTTTTTTTTTTTTTTTTTCAATAATAAATAATTTTTTCTCCTTGTATTTTTTTTTTATAATAAACTAGAAAAGCATTTTAAAATGTAAAGCTAAATTCTAGTTAAAACGTTTTTATCAGTTCTTCTATATCTGTCTCATGTTATTGTTCAATTACCCTTGATCCAGTTTACCACTTGTGACACGATTGTCCAGACACAAATGGTGTAGTATGCAGCTGCAAACAACCAAATAGACTAACATTTTTATTTGCATTTGTTCGGTGAAATACAATATTCTATGGAAGCGAGTTTTTAGTAACCCAAATGCGTGACACGCCCAGAAGAATGACTACGTTGAATTTTGGTTGTAGGTCTACTCGTAATGTTTCTTTAAAAGGCGGAACTAGTCAGTTTAAAAACCGACAGGCTGAATCACCGAGAAGGTGTTATCTGGAAAAGTGAAGAAGCCTTTTGAAACAATGGAAATCTTCTAAGTACTCCACTGTAGTGTAGTGCCGCCCAGTTCACCGCAAAAAATGTTTATAAATCATTTTCTGGTGTCAACTACTGCTTGTAATGAAATGCTATAATAACGCTTCCTGTTAAAATAGCTCTCCTTGTTGAGTTCTGGAACCTTAATTGAAATCTGTGAGCAGTCGGTCGGTACAACCAAGTATACCAGCAATCTTCGTTCTTCTTTCAAAATCAACTACATGCCTTTTTATTTCGGTTTCAGAGAGCCATCTTAAAAATTCGTGACCAATTGAAATGAGCTACGACGACATTTTTTTAACAACATTCCACTCAGTTGAAGTGCAAACACCAAACAAATTCGATAGATACTTCGCGAAAAGTATTTGTATTTGCTATATACCAGAGAAATAAATATAAAGGGTTTTTCAATAGCGTCATAACAATTTTGTATTTTAATGCAAACGCACCCTTATACTTTTTTATGATCTACCAATGCCAAAACCTCAGTCAAGGTTTACGTTTTTATCATGGTGAAGTTCACGAACGAACAACGTTTGGAAATTATTAAAAATTACTACCGAAATTCTGAATCGGTGGTCTATACGTTAAGAGCGCTTACTCCAATTTTCGGTCATAATAATCATCTCATCAGACAGGCTGTGCGTGCTATCGTGCTATAGTTGATAAATTCGAGTCAACATATACTATTGAATGTTCCTGTGCCAGTGAGTCAACGCACCGGTCGAAGTACCTAAAATATCGAAGGCATAAGTGCTTCAGTTCAAAATTAGCCAAATCAGTCGATTCCACGCCGTTTACAGGAATTGGTAATCTCTCAGTCCAGATTGTGTCGAATTTTGCATTAAGATCTTAGCCTACACCCTTACAAGATCAAATTGACTCAAGAACTGAAGCCTCTTGATCACTTGAAGCGCCGAAACTTCTCCGATCGGGCTCTTCAAAAGTTTGAAGAAAATTCTGAATCCCTTAAGGAGAAAAGTAACCAAAAGCTAATTATCCGCCGGAAATAAAAGAACTTATTTATGAAATGAGGAGAGCACGCAAAATATGGCAACAAACCCGCACATCCCAACATAAAACATATTCAAACTACTTATGTAATAAACTTAGAAATGTTTATCTTGAAGGCTTAACATCAGAAAAATGCACAAATTACTCCCTCTGAAAAGCCATGAAAAGTGTCAAGAAACCCCAAATGCAATTGCCACCAATCAGAAAAAACAATGGCGAATGGGCAAAGGGTGACAAAGAAAAGGCGGATCTTTTTGCCGAACACCTAGAAGGAAACCTTTAAGCCATTTGATGGACAAACATTGATAGACGATCTTAGAGGTTTGGTAAGGACATCTGACACTAGTTATTTTAGAATAAAGAGTGTATCGTTAACCGAACTTTGCCAGATGATAAAAAAACCTGAAAAATAGTAAAGCCCCTGGCTATGATTTAATAACCGGACAAATACTTAAGAAATTGCCAAAAAAAACGTTAATTAAACTTTTATATCTAATAAACGCTTCAATTAGACTCCAGATCCGTGGAAAGTGGCAGAAGTGATGATTCCGAAACGGGGAAAACCTCCAAACCACAACAAATCGAACAGACCGATATCGCTCCTACCAATAATATCAAAGGTATTTGAAAGACTCCTATTGAAACGCATCCAATCGATCATTGAAGAAAGATGCCTTATACCTGACCACCAAAACGGGTTCAGAATCAAGCATTCCACAATTGACCATGTTTATAGAATAACCGATGAAATTGAAAAAGCCCTAGAGGGAAACAAGATTTGCTTTAGCATTTTCCTTGACGACTCTCAAGCCTTCGACAAGGTTTGGCACAATGGCTTGAAAGTACAAGCTAAGACGGGTTCTTCCGGAACACTTATATAAGATCTTAGTATTCTACCTTCAAAACAGATTATTTCGTGATAAACACGGAACTGAATATTCTGAGTTCAAGGAAATCTCCGCTGCAGTTCCGCAAGGAAGTGTCCTTGGGCCTGTTTTATTTTATAGCACCGTAGTAGCTACGTTCGCGGACGATAGGGCTATTTTGGCAACGAAAAGTTCAATCGAGTCAGCAACTGTAAAACTCTAACGAGCTTTGGACAAAATCTGCGACTGGACAAAACTTTGGCGCATTGTTCTTAACGAGACCAAATCGACACATGTTAACTTCACATAAAAGAAAATAAACAATCTACCCGTATTCATTAACTCGGTACAAATACCGTATGCAAATGAAGCTAAATATCTGGGGATGACACTAGACGCGAAACTTAGGTGGAAACCGCACTTAAAAACGCGATGAGCTTGAAAATCGCTTTAGAGAAATGTATTGACTATATACTCGTATAACAATCTGCTTTTATATACGTATAAGCAAGTGCTAAAGCCCATATGGACGTACGGTATACAACTCTGGGGTTGTGCAAGAAACAGAGAATTTATACAATTATTCCAAAATAAAGTGATAGCAATCGTGAATGCTCCCTGGAATATTAGAAATATTGCTATACAAAGAGACTTAGGGATCGCCACCGTGGAAGGCGAAATAACAAACTTCGGTCGTAAGTTCCATATTCGTCTTCATGGTCATTGCAGTCACGCCATACTCCAAATACTGGACGTGAGAAATCTTGTGCGCCGAATTCAATGAACGAAACCGTTCGATTTGGCGCAATAATAAGTAACCGCATTTAATGACGGTATCAGCAGGTGCTTTTGCCGAAAATCTATCTGCCTCACGCGAATATTCCTCGAAGCTTATATTACTTGATAAGGAAAACTTAGTTGTAGTAAACAAGAAAAAGGGAAGGGTGGGTTTAGTCAGTAAAAATCTGACACTACTATGAGTACACTGTGTCTCATAGCGTCTTATAAAGATTCTCACTTACCCACGAAGATTGGAAGATTGTTTTTGGCCAGAATTGGATGGACTTGATATCAGTGATATGTGGTTCCAACAAAATGGTGCCACTTGCCACACAGCTGGTCAAACTATTGATCTATTGAAGGCGAAGTTCGGTAATCGTGTAATCTTGATAAATGATCTGGTCGAATGGCCAGCTCGCTCATGCGATTTAACACCGATGGATTTCTTTTTTTGGGGTCACGTTAAGTCGTTAGTTTATGCCAACAAGCCAACTATGTTCGAGGAGCTCAGGAACAATATCCAACGCAAAATTGGCAACGTTCCGGCCGATATGTGTGGAAGAGTGATGGAAAATTGGCTCTAAAAAATCGATCGCTGCAAACATGCTCACGGTGGCTTATATTTTACATGTGTACTATACCTGGAATAAATTTCAGCTCGATATCTTAATTATTCTACGTTTCATTTAAATACAAATTTGTTTTATCCTTTTTGAAAAACCCTTTACTTCCTTCGTTGATGAAACTTTCAGTAGTCCTCTTGCCCATGTGGTATAGCGCTCCGAAGTTTTGTAGCGGTCTGCAAATGTTCAATACATATTTATTATTATTGAATATTTTACTGAAATAGATTTTACAATAAGAATTTGGGTAGAAGAACCCTATAGTCTGAAATGTCATCAGAAGACCTTATCGATGTCCGTAACTCTGGAATGTGCCTCCGCGTCACCATCAGAAACAAACAAATCAGTATATGAATCTGTTGAATCGACCATCATCGCATCAATTAAATAGGAATCGAATGTTGCATAGTGATGTTTTCTTCTCCCAGAAACTATTTGAAAACTCAATTTGCATAAAATCAATTAAAAATATGCAAATAAAGGTTGTGGCAATACGAATTAAAAAGTGGTTCTTGAAAATTTACCCCGATAGATAACTGGATCACGTGTTGTTGTTGTTAATTAATGTTCATGATCGGACCTAAATCAGATCACGCGATAGTAAAACACTGCTATTATAGAAATTACGGCAGTTTTTTTTTACAGATTGTTACAAATTTGGCGAATACACAGCCATAATGGTAAAAGTCGTACCAACACTTATGTTGGTACCGAAATATAGAACCCTATTTAAGAAATACCCTGTATCTATATTCATTTTGATAAATACATGGTTTGTGAAGTATGTATTTATTTGTAATATTCTGTTCCACCTTGTATGTCTCAAGGTTTCTATTGCGACTACGTCCCATCTTGTACGGTTACTGGGTGATATGCCCCAGCTCTATCAAACTCCTTCTCCACTATTCTGCGTCATGTATTTCTCGGTGGACCCTCTCTAGTGCTATTCTGCGTAAACATTACATCCCGCTATTTAGCTATGGAATTGTAGCTTTTACAAAACATGTGCCTAATCCACTGCCACTTTCGTCTTCCAATGGTGGTGTCTGTCACTTCTTGACCCTTAATATCATGGAGCTTCGCATTAGAAATGCGATCGAGTCAGGAACGTTTTGGAGACACTGATTCACGGACGTTTGCTTTTTCCTCGTTATAGCGGTGGTTATTTTCCAAATGCTACACCCATATAACAACACGGATTCAACATTGGAGCGAAACAGTCGTAACTTGGTGCTAAAACTAATTGCATTGCTTTTCCATACCTTGAACAACATACCAAACGCTGATTTGCTTTGTCGATTCGGCTGGCATGTCCCTTTCGGTTCCACGTTCTTTCAAGACAATACTCCCAAGAAGAATTGGAAACTGTTTCCTCTCTTCCTTGAGCTAATGACTTAGTTCTGATGATTTTTGTTTTAGCATTATTTATCTCTCTCTTTAAACCTGAAGTCATTTGGTAAATTCTGTTGTTTCCTTTTCTATTACAAATTTCTTTTTCGTCTACTAGTAAGCGGCTCAGCGCGTCTTAAATATATATAGGTGATTGAATCTCTTTCTTAATTTTCTGCGCTGTGGCAATTTTAAAAATGTTAACACTTCTGTTTGTTCCTCGACATTGAACCTCGTCCGAAGCTTGCTGCCTATTGAACGATCGCGATGAGATATATTCCAAGTTATGGTAAAAAACCCTCTACGGCCGACACGCGTGCATTAGCTACCGCTTTTCTCGCTTTCTTTTTACATTGTTCGTATTCCAGTGCCAAGAGGGCGTTTTTCATTTCATAATTTTGTCAATACTTAGCCCATGCTTCTGCCCCCTTTCGACTCGTCGTTTCACCATCAAGTTTCTCTATTTATGTCGACCCTTTAAAAAGCATTCAACGATCGCCGATTTTAAAGACACCTACGATGCTATAAAGGAGATCGATTGAAAAGATAATAGCAACTCCGTTTTTATTTTGTTGCACTCTGTAATAGAACATTTTGTAAGCTTTTGATAGTATGTATATTCAAGAAACAAGTCCTGTTTCCAACGTTTCGCCACTTTGTTTCTTGAAAGCACGATATGTTAAACGATATCTGTTGTCGTAAAATCTTTTCTAGTTCGGAACTACCTCTCATTGTTCTGACATTTCAGCTTGTGATATATAGTCGTTTATGTGAAAGCATCATATTGCTAGCCCTCGTCCTCGAGCTCTGAAACGAACATTTCTGTTCGCCCCGGAATCATGATCGCAATGCGGACCCCCAGTTTGCAACATAGAGAAATAATAACGCTAGTCCCCGAAATGTATGTATACTTAGGGACTAACAAAAGTCCGCTTATTTGGTCTCAATTTAGTAGTTTTTGGAAAAAAAAAATGCATTTCTCTAGCTTATAATCCAACAATATTTATTTTTAAATTTCAGAACAATACTCGTAGGTAAAAATAGAGACAAGAAAGAGAAAAATTAGTGACGTAAGCTCGGTTGAAGTTCCACGCAAACACAGAAAGAAATTCGGTTGGGTATTCTCTTCGGATTTCGACGTCAACTCACGCTTGTCAAAATTCTACACGAATGCCAAAATGCATACGGAATAAATGCACCATCTCTTGTTACTATTTCAAAGTGGTTTCGAAGATTCCAGACCGGTCATTTTTCTGTGGAGGACGAATCTCGTGAAGGTCGGCTCAAATCCTCGACCGACGATACAAATGTGGCCCTGGTGAAGACTAAAATTGACGAAGATGCCAGGATGATACAGGAGATGATAGCGGATAAACTGGGCTTGAATGTCATGGCTGTATAACGAATTTCAAATTATCACCTGAAATATTCGAAGAAGTGAACTCGATGGGTTCCAAAAATTTTGAATGAAGAGCAAAAAGAGTGTTCGTTGTGCTCAATATTTCCCAGAAAAAGTTTGAAAATTTAGAGTCAAGTTGCTTCAATAAGATCGTTACAGGTGATGAATCTTGGTTTTGCAAGTACGACCCGGAAATAAAACAGCAGTTCATGGTATGGAGCCCAGAATGTGCAAATCCTCTAGTAAAGGCCAAACAACAAAAGTCAGCGACAAAAGTTATGATGTCAAAGTACTTCACCAGGGCGAAAATGGTCGCCATCATCCCGCTTAAAACTGGTCAGACAGTCACTGCTAATTGGTGTACTGAAACTTGCTTACCATAAGTTTTCCAAAATTTACTAGGACACCGACAAAAAGAGGAGCTGCGGCCGCTACTTTTTGCACAACGACAATGCGCTTGCGCACACTGCTGAAAAAACCAACAACTTTCTTGCCAGTACCTTATTCTCCGGATCTAGCGCCGTGTGACTTTTGGCTGTTTCCGAAAATAAAAAAAGATTTAAGAGAAAAATCTTCACATCTAATGAGGAGATTATTAATGCAGTCAATGTCGAAATCGAAAAGCTGCAAAAGAGGATTTTGAAAGCTGTTTTGAAAGACGGATCTATCGACTAAAGAAATGTATTGAAATAAATGGGAATTATGTGGAGAAATTAAAAAAAGATGAAGATTAAATATAGCTAAAATAATTTTTTGTTTTTTATTATTGAATCAACTAAGCGAACTTTTGTTAGTCCCACGTATTTGTGATCCGCATCGAAAGTTAATTCAGTCTAGCCATGTCCGTCTGTTAGTCTGTCCATCCGTAACCACTTTTTGGGCCCTCAGTTTTAAGATACGATGATAAAATTTCATACACAAGCTTTTCAGAATCCAGAGCAATACTTGTGAACACATTTTTGAGATTCACCAAAAAACCCCAGGAACTGAACTGCGCCTACTATATTAGGGATAGGTTACAATATCGGGGATAAGGTATTATACGACCCCTCTAGACGGATTATAACTTTTCTGTATGTTTTTTTTTTTTTGTTTTTTGTTAATGTTCTTACTTCGAGTATTTACATGCATCAGAATTATTTTCCTCTTGGTGTCAATAGGAGGACCTCGGTGATTACATCAGAAACCCATTTTAATTGCAATAATTTTGGTAGGGGAACGTCACTATCGACATGATTTAATTGCAATTAAAAGGAGGCTTAAAACATATGAAGTGAAATTAGCTCACTGAACCAACAAAATTATTAATTAGAGTGAACTAAGTACCTATACATACAGATATCCATGGAAGCAAATGAACGTGGAGTGGAATATAAGACACTAATTGCATAATTTTGTGACGTAGGCTTGAAAAATAAAAAAAAATATTCCTTCGAAGAATATAAAGTTGGTTAAATAAGTAAAGTAAAAGTAAATTCAATTATCGCCTTTTTTTTTACAAGATTATTATAGTTTTCTAAAGCAACAAGAGTATTTAATTATTTGCAATAGGATCGGATAACTTTTGAAATTATTTCTAAAGGTACGAACACACGAGCAATAACTTTGCAGCAAATGTTTACTTGCAACCGAATTTGTATGTGTGAGCAGTAGAAAAACCAGTTGGCTGCAATCAAAAATGTGTGCAGCAAAAACTTGCGGCAATAATATACGAGTAGCATGTGATGTGAACACGTCAGTTTTGTTTGCATGTACTGTTTGCGTGTTTGCAGGTGCTGTTTGCCATTTACCGCAATATTTCAGTGAGGACCCGTCAAACAATGTGGAATCGCGAGCTAATATAAAAATTAATTTTAAAATATGAAACTTTTCCCGAATTATGGGATGTTTCGCGAGCGGATTATAAAAATAAATTAAAAAAACAAAGTGCTATTAACAATATAGCAATTGCGTTGAATTTGGAAGAAACTGAAGTAAAAAAAAAATATACACAATTTGAGAACGCTATTTCTACAAGAAGTACACCGGATGAAACAAAAAAAGTGAACAAGGTGCAGGTGATAATCAAAAAAGTAAGTGGGAGTCTTTTATTCCCTTCAGTTCATAGCAACTGAAAAAGGCACATCTTACAATGTTGAAAATTTGGTTAGAAAACACAACGCTCACTTGGTGAAATTGAAGGACGCATCACTGTGTCACATTTTATTATTTCGGTTCTTACCAGCAGCGCTAATAAAGCTTCAAATTGGACACTCGTAAAAAATTGAAATAGCCCTCTTCATCTTCTTTTCAGCTCATTTAAAAGTTACTGGTGAAATCAAAGCTCGGCTCTTTTTGCTATCCCAAAATTTTTTTTTTTGATGCATTTTTTTGCTTTAATTTCTTTTTCATTTTTTAATGATTTTATTATCACCATAGCTGATGCTATTTTAGTTTTTTGGCAAGACATTATTTCGTTTTTGTCGATTTTATTCACACATTTCTGGAACTGTCAAATATTTTGAAGGTAATAACCATGCAAACAACTTTCATGTGAGGCAAACAGTCATGCAAACAAGTTGCATGAGGCTGAATAGAAATGTCTGCAAACTTTTTGCATGCAAATTTTGCGTAGGTGTGATCAACCATGCAAACACTTGCCGCACTTTTTTGCTGCAATACTTTGCTCGTGTGTACGTAGCTTAAGGGTATTTTGTATGTAACAAGTCGATGCTTGGAACATAAAAATTTTGGTTGGCATTTATCAGTTCGCAGTGAAGAGCAGTCGATATGAATATATCATGGAGCATCTAGCGCCTCAACAGTATGTATTATAACATTTAATCTAAATAACATACGTAAGCAATTTATGTAATTTGTATGGTTCAACCATGTGCCTTGTAAGTAAACCTATCAGTATATAATGAATATCTTTGAAAATCAGTATGCTTGTATACTGGCAGGTAAAGTGAAATCTGGCCGAAGGACACAAAATATTACTGCAGTGAGAACTAGTATTGATGAAGCTGTTAGATGCCGCGCACAAGAATTTGGAATGTCTCCGGCAAGTTTGTTTAAAATAATAGAAAAAAATTTGCATTTGTACCCGTATAAAATTTAATTCACTCAACAACTAATGGAAAATGACCACATGCGCCGGCGAGAGTGGAGTGAAAAGGTTTTGCAGGTCCACAGTGACGAAACAAATTTTAGAGAAGAAATCATCATGAGTGACGAAGCTGATTTCGAGTTATCTGGTTTGGTTAATAAACAAAATAGACGCTATTGGGGCTCTAAAAATCATTATTTAATACACCAATGAAATTTACTCCCTCGTAGAGTTATGAGCCACTTGGTCCGGCGGCATCACTGGGCCACATTTCTTTGAAAACGGAAGAGGCTGAGCTGTATCAATTACTGATGATATCTGGAACGTTAAGACCCTCCTTGACAACGGAAAAGAGAGTCCTCATAATTCCAGATTCCTCCAACTAGAGCGAGAATTCATGCGGTACAAAGTGGACATCCTAGGAGTAAGCTAAATGGTGGGAACACAGCATTCAACCGTCCGGAAGTGGCAAAAGTCTTGGTCTACTCTGGGAAATCACTCGAAAATGTGGGGTAGGGCACTTACTTACCCCTAAAGCTACAGAAAGCTTTATCCCCTATTCACCTGATGAGACAGGTCATTGACTTCGAGGTTCAAGGGTAAGGTCAGGAACATAATCACTATCCTCCGCCAAACATTGCTTAATCAACAGTGCTTAACCACTTCGGCAACATTATTTTGGACCCAAATTCAAGCGAGCCTTTCGCACCTTCCCCCCGAGTAACGCTGAAATAACGTCGGCGATAAAAAAAAACAAGGCAGATGGACAATGCGTCGAGTACAAATCTCTGCTACAATTATTGTTCATCGATTTCTAGAAGGCCTTCGACAGGTTGAATCGATATACTATATGGCGAGCCTTGCCAGGAGAAAAACTCGTCGCTATTAAAAAGGCTGAGTATGATGGCGGTAAATGTCATACTACTTACTACTTACTTAGGTCCTTTAACCCCTCGGGGGCATAGGGCGTCAACCACGCCTGAGCGCAATCTTGTTCGTACTTCTTGTTCGAACTCATTCCTAGAGAGCTCGATTCCTCCTCAACTTTTCTGCGCCATGTTTGCCTGCTGGGTGAGCGGACTGTATGGCGTATTTCGCAATGGAGTTGTCTTCGCGCCGTAGGGTGTGTCCAATCCACTGCCACTTTCTCCTTCGTATAGTAATGTTTATAGGTTCTTGGCCCGTTCTCATATAAAGCTGTTCGTTGGAGATCCGGTTCGGCTAAAAACTGGATCTGCCGAGACCACATTTCCTAAATATAGAAAGTTGTCAACTTTTTCGACATCCTGTCCGGCAATGTTAAGTTGAGCGTTAGTGTTGGAAGTGCTGAGGGCTTTTGTTTTGGCCATGTTTATTTTGAGCCCCACTTTGTTTGCCTCAGTTTCTAGATTATGGGCCATTAGATGAAGGTCCATTATCCGATGTGAAAGTAGACAAACATCGTCAGCGTAGTCTAGGTGTTTAAGGTAAGATGTCATAGTCCAACGAATTCCATTGTCTCCTTCCGTCAATACTGCACGGAGTACAACGCTGTTAACCAACAAGAACAATAGTGGTGACACTACTCCACTTTGGACACCAAATTCCTCTGACACCTTGCCGTTGTGTAAGACGTGACATTTACCGAACTCGTATGTAGCCTTGATAATAGCAATAAGTTTTTCCGGGATGCCTTTCCTGCGCAAGGTCAGCCAAATAGCATCTCGATTCAAGCTGTGGAAAGCCTTCTCGAAGTCGATAAACAACAAATGTAGCGGAGACCTGTACTCAACGCATTGTTCGATAATGATCCGTAAGGTGTTTTGTTTTGTATGTGATCGATGCAGGAGGATCCAGCACGAAAGCCTGCCTGTTCGACGTCGAGAGTAGAATCTAAATGCTCTTTAATTCGGTCCAGAATTATTTTTGCAATTATTTTGGCTACAGCTGGAAGAACACATATACCTCTCCAGTTTCCGCATTCCATCAAGTTTCCCTTTTTCGGAAGCTTAATGATCATCCCACTTTTCCACTCCTGTGGAAATTGTTCGTAAATGTCATACCGCTTTACACAATGGTAAAGAGTCAGGGGAATTTGAGGTCCACAGCGGAGTACGACAAGGTTGCATTCTTTCGCCACTGCTATTCCTTGTAGTAAAATGATCAGAGCAGCTTTGTCTGGAGGAATTATAGGGCTGGGATGGACTATGATATCATATCTTAAACATCTTGACTACATTGATAACGATAGCCTGCTCTCACACAGGATAATGGACCCACATCAGATGGCCTATAATTTGGAGTCAGATGCCAACAAAGTCCTACGTACTTTAATTTCTGAACATAACACCAGCGCTCAACTCCACATTGCCGGACAGCAAGTCGAGAAAGTAAGCATCTTTCTATATCTACAAAGTATGATCTCAGAAGACGGTGGTACCGAACTGGATGTGCATGCGGTATGCTATCTAAAATTTAGAGAAGGAATGTATGGGTGTAGTGGCTGGAAAGTGACCAACACCGTCACAAGGAAGTTTCCAACTTTCACAAATAGAACGACCAGCTACACGCGATAACGGGCCAAGAACCAAAAACAAAAAAAAAACATGAAAATACGAAGGAGAACGTGGCAGTGGATTGGTTACACCTTACGGGACAAAACTGTTCCATTACGAAGTACGCCATGCAATGGAATCTACTTACCTAATCTGGCAGACAAGTGGGCCGCCCTAGGCAGATATGGAGAAGGACAGTCGAGTACGAATCCAGATTACGGATATGACTTGGAGGGAGCTCAAGCGCGTTGCAGAACTCCAAACACGATGGCGCGTAGGCATTGTTACCGCCCTATGCCCCACGAGAGGTCAGAGGACCTAAATTAAAAAAGAATATATTAATTTTGCCGCATAGTTTGTTACATATAAATATAACAGCGATAGACCCCCGAAAGTATCAGTATATACTCGAAGTATATTTGTTATCAGCACCAAAAGTTATGCCTATCTGCCTATGCTCGTTCGTCTGGCCATCCATTCATCTGTATGTCAGCATTTTTTGGAGCTTAAATTTTGATCTACTCGTATACGTTATGCACTGCCACGCGCACCTTTTGGGTTCATTTTCTTAAATAAAATCCGAAATCTCATCAGAATACATTAATTTTTCGTTAAAAATAGTGACGTGCACTTTTTCCGACGGAAAACCTTTAAATTATTTTTTCTGGCAATATCACTTAAAAGTCACTATGAATGAACAATTTTACAACGACACAGCTAAAATATTTCAATAGGGTTCATATCATGAGGGTTTATATCATACGAACCGCTTCAAGCGGATTGCATTTTCTCATTTAAAAGAAAGTTATTGTTTCCTGAAAATTTCCGATTTCGAGATTTTAATCAATCTTGGTGTTATTATAATAGAGAAACTCGAAAACTCAGCCTAAACAGCTGGACTGATTTCCTTCAAAATTCATATCTGGGGCTGTGGGCTAATGCCTAGAGGGGAAATCTGATTTTGCATTCTAATCTAAAAATTAATGGTACTTTACTTACGGTCAATTTTAGAAAAGTGCAATTCATTAGCGGATTTACCCTTACACCTTACCTTACGAGTATTACCCTAATATTATAGATTATGTAGATGCTTTTAGTGGTTTATGCCTCTGAAAATCACATGTATAGTAGCTGCAATCACAAATGTAGGCAACACTATGGAGTTAAGACTTCTACCCAAAATAAAATGTAAAGACGGAATGCGAATCACTCACTAAAATAATTTAGATGTGGAACTAACGAGTTTACTCGCAATTAACTCTTAACTCCAGGTGTTGAGGAACTTACGAAAATAATTAAAAAGGCAGTTCCACCGAGTAAACCAACAATAATTAAGAGTGTTTGCAAACAAAAGTGGTTTGACCGCGAATGTGCGAAAGCAAGATATAAGTTCTTTGCATTCTTAAGACTGTTGAGGATATAAAAGGTGTTTTTTAAGAGCTATAGGATTTGGAATTGAAATAAAACACACACAAATTGAGCAAATAAGCCAACATTTTCTTATTCGGTAGTTAATTTTATGTCATTAATGATGAAAAATGATTTCGGCCATATGGCGCCCACTGGAGCGTCTCAGAAACTGCATCCTTGCGCTCCAATTTTCAACCACTTTTTCGAGCATTTGAGGCCGTATCTCACAAATGGTGCACTCGATATTGGCTTCAAAGTCTGGAATCGTTGTTAACTTGTGCGCATAGACCAAGGGTGGCCGTGGTGTAGTTGTAACATCATCGCTTGTCACGATGTTGGTTCACGGTTCGAATCCTGATGTCAAGAATCATCTATTTATTCCGAATGAAATAAATAAAAAAGTCGATTACTTGCGAAAGCTAAGTCAACTCTACTGCGAAGGCATAACACTGGCAGTAGGGCGGTCATATGGCTAAAATGCAACTTGATCGTGATGATGACATCAGGAGGATGTAAAAAAAAATACTGTGAATCATAATCAACGACAATAACAGCGAACACAACTCCCCAGTTATCTTAACAGCCACCCTTGAAGTTCACTGAAACTTAACTACCACCTGAGTTTCAAACCAACTACACCAATCTGTCTTTCTCTCTGTCTCTTCACCTTTCCATACAAAAAAAAAAGCCCGTGTCCTAAAAATTAGTACAAGGGTATTCATATCCCCTTTAACATGTGCAAATTATTAAAAAAAAAATTTCTGTAAATAATATTGTCATCCAACATTTCCTTCAATAAATAGCTCAATGGTTTCGCCGGCAGTATGGCACGTGGCGCTATCCTGTTGAAACTAAATGTCCTGCAGCCCATGTTCACGCACTTTTGGAAACAAAAAATCGTAGATTATGGCTCTGTAACGGGCGCCATTGACGGTGACATTTCGATTTTCTTCATTTTTGAAGAAATAGGGCCTGATGATGCCTCCAACCCATAAACAGCACCAAACAGTGCATTCTCAGAGTACATCGGTAGCTTATAGATCATCTTTGGATTTGCCTCGCTCCAAATCAAACAATTTTGTTTATTAACAAAGTCACTGAGACAGAAGTGAGCCTCATTACTGAACACAATTTGACGGATCGACTTGCAACTGTTCAAGAGCCCAATCACTGAACTCACGACGCAAATGATGATGGTTCGGCTTCAGTTATTGCACAAATTAAGTCTTGTAAGCGTGTTAATGATTCTTGCGCAAAATCTTCCACAAAGTCGACGACGATGACGAATCGATGAATTTGGATCTTCCTCAACACTGTCCTCAACGGCGTCAATATTTTCATCAGTGCGCACTCTATGCATTCATGTCGGTGACTTTGAGTCCAAAAGACTAAATATAGTCGAAATTTTTAAATTTTTTTGGGAATAGCCGACTTAGTTGGTCGATGATGTTAACCGCAAAATTGGAGTAGTGCTCCATAAATATTTGTTACTGAACACTGATTTTTGAAATAAACTTCCACATTTTGTAAACGCAGCTGGACGTAAGTCTTTAAATGATGTCAAATTAACTTTCCGCTGTCTGAGTTGTGTTGGATTGTTGACAAAAAATCTCCTAAAAAAACATCGTTTACAGTACTAAGGCTTTTAAAATTCTATCATATATGGAGAAGCAAACAAATCTTTCAAAAGCCTTTGCCATATAAAAAAAACGGAGAAGCAAACAAATCTTTCAAGAGCCTTGCCATATAAAAAAAACGGCCCATGGGACACAAATTATTGCGGTGATAAACAATGCAAGTTCTTCGAAAATATTTGAAATATTTGTGAAATATTTAAATGTAGTTTATCTACATTCCAATATGCAGCTCCTTTACTTCTTGATGAGTTCTTGGCTGCACCATTCATACCACTGGAAGTTGAAGAAGTAAAGAGCACCAAAACAAATAAAGCCCCAGGAGACGACAGAATTCCATTCGAATTTTATAGAAATTCAACTGAATTTTTGAAACCGCTGTTGTCGCTGTAAGCTTCTAAAAAGCAATAATATTTCCGTTTCACGAGAAAGGTTACTATAGTGACCAAACAAGCTACAGAGGAATCTCCTCTAGGAGTATATATCAGATTTTTAAGCTGGACGTGGAGAAAATTACTCCACTGTTGATCAAATATTTGGAATGATGAACATTGCTGAAATACATATTCTTCTAAGAAAAAGTTGCGATTTTCGATTCCATAGAGCGTGAGGCACTTTTTTATAAATTATAGAAGATTGGACTGTCTAGCAAAATCATTATCATCTTAAAGCCATTGTATGATAACAACTTTAAGTACGTATGAGCTGAAGGAAGAATATCGGAAGAATTTCTAACTTCAATGGGTGTAAAACAAGGGTGTATCCTGAGTGCGTTGTTGTTTATACTGTTTACCAATGACGTAAGGGAAGTGGTATAGGACGACATTGTCTTTCTTTTCATTAGAGTAGAAGGCATTCAACTATTGATAAACAGACTCGAAGCCTATTGAAAATGCTGGAACTTGGCTGTTAATTTGTGGGAAAGTCAAAGATGATGGTGGCGGTGGCAAATACATATTCACGTAATTAGAAGTGGGCGTATCGAGGTGAATATAAATACCTAGGTGTCCTAATATCAGCGAACCTAAATATGAGGAAACATCTAGGGGTTAAACTATCTGAAGCTAAGAGACCAATTTCTTCAGTATGGGGGCGCTGCACTGTGGAATATATGGGTCTGTTTCTGATCAAAAATCTATAATTTTTTTGATTTTAAAGATACTGATTTGAAATTTTGCATAGACATAGGTACTTTGTATATGAATTCAATCAAGTGCATATTTAATAAAAACTTACCCTTGCTCGTGGCTTCACTCGCGTTTGAATTTAGAATGCTGTCCAAAATCAATATATATATTTCAGTTTCACTCGTATATATTTAGTAAATGTTTCTTTTCGTGATTTAATAACTAAATATAAAGAGAGTTAATTAAGTGCGATAGGTAGGTTGATTGTTACATACATATGTATGTAGATAAGAGCATAAATTTGTCACATTGTAACCTCAGGATCCGCGATGAGTTGAGTCATTTTTAAAAGGTGCAGAGTGTCTTCGTCTAGTTGCTTGACATTTTTTACGTATAATTTAGGGATACTTGTGATGTATGGATCTGATGTATACAGTAATATATGAAATACATCTTCGTTTGTTGAGAATCTTGAACTTTTTCTCGCGTGATGAAGTCTAAAATATTTATAGTCTTTATTGCGAGACTCTTGAGCGTCTTCCGAGAGTTGTCCAATTGGTAATACAGCCAAATGATTTATAATACTCTCTCCATGAATTAATATTTTGTGTACTGATGATGGCATATAGTACCAGTTGTATTTATTTACATATATTCTTGCCTTCTCTAGAGCATAGTCGCCGAACTTTTGAGCATCAATCAATACCTGATGACAAAGCTTGTAAAATCATATGCAATCTGCGTATCAGTACTTCATCGACACCTGTTATTTCTGCAGAACAACTGGCATTACTAAAAAATCTTCTTGCTGTATAACCATTAGTCATTAGAGTTGCCGCTTACTTGTCGCGGTTTATCGATAATTAAACCCAACTCTTCGTGAAAACGTCTTTGAACTATCTTTTTCTTTTCTTGATTTGATCGTTTATTTTCATTACTGGTAGCTAACCATTTTTCGAAGGAAAGATTATATGATATATGTAAAATCATCTCCATACACCTAATCCAGGCATGTAGTGTGGATAATCCATACCGGAAACAATTTTCATCTTCTGGCCTGGCAGTGACTTTTACTAAATAGTTCATTAGACGCGGGGTAGCATTACAAATAGTACATGTGGAACTTGAAGGAGTGTCAGTTAATACCTGAGCCACTTTTCCGTCTATCATCGTTAGGAAGAGTTTATGTTTGACCTGCATTTCTTCACCATATTTCTTGGTCAATAATGGATATAAATTTTCAATTTGGTTTTCAATGTTACCCACAACTGCTCTAGTTTGCTCAGGAGTTTCTTTGGAAAACTCGATCGAAATAGGGCGACAAAACTTTACTGATGAAGGCACGGGATTTTGCCAGATTATAGCACCAGTTGCTTCATCAACCAATCTTATGGGAACAACAGACGTTATGAACAAATTTGAATCTGAAATATGTTCAGACTCCACTGGAAGTTTTTGTTTGAATTCACTTTGCCCAGACGAGCCGTCACACCCCCACTTGCTACATAAAATCAAATTTTTTATCCCATTTATATGCACTGAGTCAATCAATAGAATCCTAGCTGCTGTGTGGTCCAACAAATCTTGTAAAGAAATAATTTTTGCATACGTGTTGGTAATTTCCATCGATGAGACAGGTGGGTAACAGCTTTGTTTACAGTTTTGTATTTTGTAATAAAGTGGCAGCAAAAAACAGTTTCTTTCATTTGTTAGATTTCTCAGATACAAATACTGTGCTTGGGTTAGATCTAAGTCAATGTAAACACTTAAAGCTTCTTCGTCGGACAACATTTCAGTTTAATCTGAACTAATTAAGTCTAACTTCCACAAAATTTGCCTCAATTCCTTCACCCATCGATCGTAATCCTTGCAAATATGCTTCGTAGATGTGCTCAAACCCATATTCACTGAGAAGCGTAGTATTTTTGCGCCTTTTACTTGACTCCAAAGAGTCTTCGAAAGCAACACTAGGTCTTCCTCGCTTCTCAGAAGAAGTTGAAGGCATGCGGAGAATTGAGTCATCTTCTGACATTCTAGTAGGCAGAGTTTCATTATATTCAGAATCAAGCAAACTGCTATTTTAAGAAATTGATCCATTTTACGTGAAGCTTGAGCTCAACGTTTATTGAATTGTGGTAACAATATCTTATGAAAATCACAAATTATGAATTTTAAATTGTCTTCCGAAATTTGATAATTTTCACGTAAAAATGTAAACAGCGCCGAAACTTTTTTTCCGTTCTGAATATAGAAATGTAACACTTCACGTCTTGAACAGTTAAAAAACTCATTGTTAACACTATAAATATCGTGAGTATATTATGACGCACTATTGCAAATTATTTTATTTGACTTAATGTGATAATGCACTGTGGGTCGTTTTATGTACAAGATATGCTATAATTTTCAAAACCGCAAATAACCGCTAATTTTTTTTTACACATGTAATAGGCAGATACCTTGTGCACGAAATGAAACAAAATTTACAAATTAGGCAAACTTAGCTAACTGTCAAAAGTCTTGTCGAAATTATTTTTCTTGGTCGTTGTATACGAAAACCTATGGCAGCAATATTTTATCTCGAAATATAATGCCAATAACGGTTTCTCAATCTAAAAACCATATTTTTTCTATATAACTATCAGACAATATTACTTTTCTTGGAACTAATGCCCGAAATCTTACTCTGAACGTAAAGAATTTTCCAGCTAAAATATACAGAATTTGCATAATGTCGGTTTCCAACGTAATTTACTATCTAGTTTGTGTACTAAGTACATACAAAAGTGTTAATAGAATAAGGTCCGGAGGTAGCCTCGTTCAAGAATGGGAATGACGTGCGTCTAACTGTGGACTAAGCCTTTCCATATCACTAAGATCCAAGCTAGTAAAAAATTTTAAAAAAGGAGTGGATGTTATCTCAGCCGCCAACACGGTGACCCTGTGCTGGGTACCGGGTCTAATGGGTACCTCCGGTAACGAAAAAGAGAACGAACTAGCTAGAGAAGGTTCACTTATAAGCCCTTCGCGGGCCCTTTCCGAGGCAAGTGTATCGCTTAGCACCCTATATAGGGAGATAGACATCGAACGCTGGTGTCGATTAGATGCGATTAGATCTGCGACAAAAAGAGATCTATCAATCTTATAGAACTAAGTCGAAGGGATATCCCCATAGCTGTTGGCGTCGTGATAGGGCACTGTGTTATAGGTAATCACGCAGCACGGCTAGGGTTACCTCATAACAACTACTGTAGAAGCTGCAGGGACGTAGAGGAAATAGAATCCGTGCATCATCCCCTCTGTGACTGTCCAGCTCTGGCCAGCAAAAGAAGCCGTGCTTTTGGCGGATACTTCTTTTCAGAGCTGGATGAGCTAGGTAGCATTGAGCTAAGAAACTCCTGAGATTCATACATTTATCTGGGTAATTTAGCCTAGCGGTCGAAGATTGAAGTTTCTAGATTCCCAGGATTCTAAATATTGGGCACAATGAACTCTTAGTGGTCTAATTGAGCTGTTGATAACCCTGTCAACAAGGGCACCCAGTTACCTAACCTAAGCCTTTCCATTATACCCAATGAACAACCAACATCTGTACGAATACTATTTACCACCTTACTGGCGCAAACTGGTCATATTATGTATGAAAAATATGCTTCTGAAGCTCGATCCTCACAGATCTACAGCAAAATAAGTCACAACTTTCACAACAAAACTTATTTTCTTAATAAAAATTCTATCGATAAAATTAGCACTTTTTTATACTCTCAGTATCTAACAAGACTAAGCTTCATCCTACACCAACCGTAACTCCCAATTTTGTGAAGCCTCTCAAATCTAAATATGAGGGAGGATGTATTTCATTTCCTTGTTGTATGTCCGATTTTAAAGGAGTTCAGTAAAAGACATTTCAAATCAGAGGTCCTGGATGTTGACAAAGCATTTAATGTTTTGAATGGGCAGCAAGGGTGGAAACATTTGTAACACTATACCGCGGCAGTAAATGAAGACTGACTACAGAAATGATCCTGTGAAGTATAGTCTGATGCTCTTTACCACAAAAACCAAAATACCGGCTTTCATGCCTCCACGGCTTTAAAACCAATTACTCTCTTTATCATCTAGTGTGGTACTCGACCGTAAATTAAGCTGGAAGCTTAACATTGAACAGCGGGTAAAGAAAGCCTGTGTGGCTTTTTATGCTTGTAGCAAAACATTCGGTAAGAAATGGGGACTCCGTCTGAAGATGGTCATTTGGATGTATACTGCGGTGGTGCGCCCTATTATTTCCTATGCATCGGTAGTTTGGTGGCCGGCGGTTAAGAAAGCATACATTACTAAACTCATCAACAAAGTACAAAGGACTGCGGCTCTAGGTGCTACGGGGGCGATGAGAACATGCCCAACTGAAGCCCTGAACGTAATCCTTCACCTTGTACCACTCGACCTTCATATAAAGTACATAGCAGCATGTAGTTCGGTCAGATTAAGAGAAAAAGGTAACTGGTGCGATAGTCTTTATGGCCACAATAGCATCCTTAAACCTCGGGAGTTGGCGGCAAATCCGACCGACTACATAATTCCCAGGGTGAACTTTTGCAATGATGTCACTGTGAGATTCCCTTTCAGGGCGCAATGGAAATGTGGCGCGGTGACTATTGAGTTCAAAACAACCATTTTCACTAACGGGTCGAAAATGGACTGCGGAAGTTCTTGCTGTACGAGAGGCGTGACGTATCCTCAAACATATATCGATACAACTTAACACCATATCCATTTTCATTGATAGCCACTCGGTCATCGGTCTAAGATCAGCCTCATCTGGGTGCCTGGTCATAGTAACATTGACGAAAACGAAAGGGATGGTGAATTGGCGAGGCATGGATCTGCCCTTGACTGCTCCCGTGCGGAGGATGTCAACATTCCGTTAGGAGCCCTTAAGGGTAGAATCTTTGCTCATTTCCTTGCAGATGCTGGTAATAGATGGCGAGGGTTGCAGAACTATGTCAAATCCAGGCAAATGTGGCCCAAGTATAACTGGCGCAGAACACAAGAGTTATTAAAAAGAAGCCGGGCAGATATTGCTAGAGTTCTGGCAATTAGCACTGGCCATTGGCCCATAGGGGTCCACGCAGCCAGACTGGGTATTACTTTTAATGCACACTGTCGTAGCTGCAATGTGGCCAACGAGCCTGAAACAATCCTTCACTTCCTTTGTAAGTGTCCGGCCCTTAGTAGGGTCAGACACCGTATACTTGGCAGACACCTTTTTGATAGTATTAGTGAGTTAGCGGAGACAAGCATCGGGGACGTTATCAGTTTCCTCAATGCCACAGGGTGGATTTAAATAATCTTTTCTCTCCTTTCGCAGAAGTCCAACATCAGTTTTTACAACAATTTAGGTCAATTGAGTTGTGGTATTAAAACGGCGCCTTTGTGCTAGTTATGTTTCAGCATAGTATGCTGTCACAACCACACCTACCTACCTACATACCTACCTACCTACCTATACCGTGGAAGCTCACCGCTACAAAAGGCGTAGCGAGGGAGACTTTTAGAGTTCTATAAAATATGTATCTTTAATTTTGTTATCTTAATTAAGTATATATACCAACACAAATGTTAATCTGGTAGATGGCATTATACCAAACCAAAATAGACTTGCAACTCTTTCTCATATGTAACCCCTTTTATAATGAAATAAAACACCGCTTAATATATTTAACCATTTAAATCGTCGGGATGTTTTTTGGTAATAATTTAAAAAAATAAAACAAATTATTTACTGTGAAGTAATTTTTCGTTTATTTTGAACCTTGCAAATTTATTCTGATCACTTTTTGAATATGATATCACATAAATGGTCGCCGCCAGAGCGGTCGAAGTGTTTCGGGCTGAATAGAGGTCATTTCCTGTCGTATATTGTCTTTCAAGGCTTCTAGTGTCCGTGGCTTGTTGACATCAACTTTGGACTTCAAATAACCCCACAGGAAGAAGTCTGGAGGCGTTAAGTTGGGTGACCGCGGAGGCTAGATAAAATCACCGTTTTTCGAAATTAGGCAGCCAAAGAACAAAGGAAGCAATAAACCGACCGTGGCTCGGGTTGTATGACCTATGGTGCCATCCTGTTGGAACCAAGAGTTGTCTACGTTATTATCAGTCAGATTTGGCATAAACAAATCCGTTTCCGCACAAATTCCAGCCCAAACAGTCACGCGTTGGTTGTGGAGAGGTTCTTCGTGAAATTATTGAGAGTTTTCATTGGGGTAGAACCGACAATTTTGCTTATTTACGGTCTCATTCAAGGCGCTTCCCTAGCTCGATATTTTGCAAGATACACTCGTTGCGTTTTCACAATTGAGAATATATTTTTTATATAAAACTGCACGATAACAGCTCGTAGTGGTGGCGTATCCTGTCCCATGGCACAAATTCGCTTGGACTGACGCTTCCAATGCGGACTGTCATAAGCCGATCTGAAAGCAGATGTCAAAGTTATAGGGTTGCCAGATGCCGAAGGTTTAAATAACCCACCCTGTACTATACAATACATATGTATGTTGGTGAATGAAACGGTGAAGTCGTTTTTTAAGGATTCTTCAGAATCCATTCCAGGGCATATTTAGCAAAGCTCAACTTGTTATTCCAATTGTATGATACTCGTATGATACAGAAAAAAATGGATAGAACCATTTTTTGCAAAGAATGTGTTCATATTTAGTTTGGTATTTATTTGATGTCACTTAGTCATAAAGTCCACTGCTAAGGATATATTTGTGTTTCAGTACTTTTTAAGTGCTATATTTGCGCACATGGCAACGTACCTACAAATGTATGAATTTTTGTAATCAGCGCATCAAGCGCTTGATAGGTCCCACGACCTAATTACTTAAAAATAAACTCACTTTCCATAAGTACACATCTCTAATAGATGCGGATGCGTAATGATTTGTAGGATATAACATTCCATGGACTGTAAGAAAACCCAGAGACATAAGAATCGGTGCAGTAGTTTTTGAGATCGGTGGCCGTGGTGTAGTGGTAACATCATCGATTGTCACGCTACAGGTTCACGGTTCGAATCCTTATGTCAATAATCATCTATTTATTTCGCATGAAATAAATAAAAAGTCGATCAATTGCCAAAGCTTATGTCAACTCTATTGTGAAGGCATAACACTGGCAGTAGGACGGTCATATCGCTAAAATGCAACTTGATCGTGATAATGACATCAGGAGGACGGAAAAAATACTGTGAATCATGAGCAACGACAAAAGTAAAAACAAACAAGCTCCCCAGTTATCTGGACACCCACCCTTGGAGTTCACTGAAACTTAATACCAGCTGAGTTTCAAAACCAACTACACCAATCTGTCTTTCTCTCTGTCTCTTCCTCTTTCCTCAAAAAACGCCCGTGTCCTAAAAATTAGTATAAGGGTATTTCACACGTGCAAATTACAAAAAAAAATTTTTTCGAAAACTACGTAAAAGTCGAACAATTTCTACCTCTTTATATCATATATAATATTTGTTGAGGTGACTGTAGGGTTTGTTTCATATGGCAAATGCAACGTATTGAGACATCAGTCACTTCATTTACCCGAAACAATACAAAACAAAAACAAGCACCCCGAAGTGGAATAAATTGTTAATAAAAAAATTAAAAAATAAATTCAGCAACCATCAGAGGCTACTAAATCGGTTTCTCCTAAGGACGAAAGTGAATTTACTCTACAGACGATTTACCGGAAATTTTCAAATCTGGAAGAATTGAACAAAGAGTTTCTGCAATCGTTGGCTTTGTTGCGCGAAAAGAATGATGCCCTGAAAACTAAAGTGAATAGTCTTGAAGGCATCAACAATTCTCACTGCAGAGTTGCATTCAGATCGCTGGTGTTCCTAATGTTGATGACAGTGCTCAGTAAAATCGAAAAAATCAGTAAAAAGACTTAAGTCTTGGATTACTGATGGCTTATTACAATAATTAATCGCAAAGCATCCTCAAATTTTAAAAGAGAAGTATAAAAAATTCAATTAAAGAAGGTAATTCCAAGATGTCGGCACAGTTTTTATAGTAATCAGTTCGGCTCAATGAGTAGAAGCCTAGGGGGTGAGTGGAAAGTAGTAAATATGATCTTGAATAAAGCAATTTCCACTAAAATGCTGTCCACCATTCGATTTAATGGGTCTGAAATCTCGGACAATTTTGAAATGGCTGTCTACTTTAACGATTATTTTGCCACAATAGCTAGCACTGTATCTAATACTTCCAGGTTACAGATCTGTAGTTCTTGTCATTCGTGTTATAACTTTGACGAATCTTTCGTAAGAAACAGATTCTAAATACGATTGGGACTCTAAAGGACTCAGATTCGTCTGGAAATGAGGATGTTTAGAATCGGCTGCTGAAAATATTGCTTGCTTTGTGATTGATGTATTGGCGTATATTTTTATTTTTGTGCGGTTTATCTGGTTCCCATAAAAACAGATATTTCTCATTATCACTTATAATCCTACTGAAGAAAGTCATTGTTTCGTTCGGTACCTATTTACCAATCTTAGTCATTTTTCTTAATACTTCTAAGTAAGTACATCTATACTATGAAGGTCGAAGAATTCAATTTCTCGGTCAATTCCTCAATGGATCCGAATTTGTTTTCGCCCAAGGAGTTTTTATCTCTAGGTACAAGTGGCCTTTCTGTGCAGTCATTGTCTTTGAGTCCATAATTTTCTTTTCGGAATTTTGTAAACCATTTTTGTACATGGCTTTCACTTACGACATGTCTGCCACACACTTCGTATAATTTACTTTGCAACTTTCCTTCAATTTTGATTTGAATGATATTCCCAAAACCAAACATGGCGAACAGCTCCTTGGTCACTTCAATTTCAGTGCTTAATACCCCATAGCCACTTGTGCTGTATGTTCGTGTTATATTTTTTCTCGCAAAGGGTATAATTGAGACATAGAAACTGAGTCTCCCACACATTGGGCCACGGCGCCCATGGTAATAAAAGCTTACCACGGACCACATTTTTATTTTGGGATTTGCGCCCTCAATTAATATGTGATGATGTGAAAATAACTTGAGACGGTAACTTTACATTTAACTAGCTGCTTCGAAAATTTCGGGATTCTTGAGGTTTATCTTTTCAATCGTATCTGCTACCCATTTACTTTGTTGTTTAATTATTTTTATTTATCAATATGTCTGTGGTAACAAAATTTGTTAATCCTTAGATTATTTCTTTATAGGTATCTTGGATACGAAAACGGGACCTACACATACTAACCATTGGCATTATGACGTATACTAATGATCAACGTTTTCAAGCCATGCATCTGGACGATACCGATGAATGGATATTGAAGATTGTTTCAGTTCAGCCCAGAGATTCAGGAATTTACGAATGCCAGGTATCAACTGAGCCAAAAATAAGTCAGGCGTATCGCCTAACGGTTGTAGGTGAGTTAAAACTAATGAACATTGTACAAGAACATACACTAAAAATATACCAATGGAATAAAAAATCTCTACCTAAGCTACGAAGGAATTGACACTCATGTTAGCAACAATCGACTTCTTCTCCCACGCAATTGAGTGCTAATGCGATAACAATTGCACTTCAATGTATCCTTATATGTATACACACATGTTCTGTTCCGTAGGACCATACCTACATGCTGAAGATGCACAGACAAATCTTTTGACCTTTTTTTTATCGTGTTGATTTAATCCTGTCGAAAGGACGCTAAATTAGGTGTTGGCTGAAAATTGAGAAAAACAAAATAAAATGAAGACCTCTTTCCAATGTATGCATCACACATCCACGTAAAACCTTTGAGGGTAATTCCTTTCTTCGATTTTCGCCAGCTTTAAATTGGGTGAGGGTGGCGAATACTTGCTCGATTTAGCTTGTGGTGCGATTCCACAGAGATTGCGATATCATGAAGTAATCATTGTGGTGGAATTTAAGCGCATTTATTTTATATGCTTGTGGTACTCGTTTCTTTGATTTTTTTTTTTTTTTATCAGCAGAGATTGCTGCCACTTGCACGAGGATTTTCGGAATTTATCCCGAAATAAATTTAAGAGTCTCCGTGAAACTGAACAATTTATCTAATTGACTTTGAAAATGTTTTCAAATTTATAAAGTCAATTGGAAGCGTTTTGAAATACATTCTTGGAAATGTGATTAGATTTAGCTAAAGGCAAATTAAAATTGTGAATTGTTTGTAGTGGAAAGGTCCATTTTGACTTTTGACTTTAAATTGTAAAGGCTTTGTGGATTCGAAGAAACAAGTTTGATAGCCCACTTAAATTTCTTGCAAGTTTAATATTAACTATTAGTCGTATGTAAATTTGAATTCGGCATTACTTGCCATATTATAAGACTCAATGAGATTATCCAAGTTTATTGCTTTAAGGTGATTATTAGTTACATTAAGCTTAAGTGATTACGTGATTTATCAAGTTGTACGGGAACTAGATAGCCAGCTAGTGCTAACATGAAGCGGATTGAAACATTGTGTGTTATGCTGTATAATACACAAACTGTCGATATGCTGGCTCTTACACTGGTTCTAGACGTTCTTTTACTAACCCAAAAACCAGAATCGGAGGCTTCTTTTAATATAGCCCGTCTGTTGTTTCAAATTGGCATTGATTTTCTAGCGTCTTAGCATGGATACCCTCACTACAAAAATTCCTAATATTAAGTTTATTCATTTGAAAATCTATCAAATTTTAGTTGCTAAGTTTGCAGGCCTCACACAAATTGTACTAAAAGTAAAGTACATAAAACCATTTAATGTTTCTTGTAGTTACAGTATAAATATTTAAATCATATTTGTTGGTCGCCTAGCTCAAGATTATTTGAACAGATTTGAATGAAAACCTATAATTTGGCATGGTAGTAGACGGTACTACACCAGGTTGTATCTACAATAGAAGATGCTTTTGAAATCAAGAAATTAGTCGCCGTCCTCTTTCTACATAACGAAGGGGCATTTGACAATGTTAAAACACAAAAAATTGTGGACGCACTCTCGGTATACTGTAAAAACCAAATAATAAACAATTGGCTGGAACACATGCTATCGAACCGCATTATCACAGCTTCACTGGAAGACGAAACAAGAAGGGGAATAGTTCGTACAGGAACACCACAGGGGAACAACCTTTTAAAAGCACTGGATGGAACCTGTGCCAAATGCGTAGCATACGCAGATGACCTAGCCGTTTTGATAAGAGGAAAGCACCTGAACATCATAGGAGAGGTTATGCAAAACACCTTACGAATCATAAAAAATGTGCGGAGGAGAGTGGATTAGAAATAAATCCAAATAAAACGGAACTGGTTCACTTTAAAAAGAAAAACCAAAACAAGTGACTTTCACATTCCACAACTCGGAGGAGCATCGCTGCAACTCTGTGACACCGTCAAGTATCTGGGCATAATATTAGACAGGACAATGACCTGGAGAAATAACCTGGAAGAAAGAGTTACCAAAGCCAAGAGAGCGTATTGGATATGCAGAAGGGCCATCGGGAAGTCAAGGGGTTTTGAAACCGAAACAGGTCCACTTTATATACGAATACGTAATAAAAAAACATCATTTTCTACTGAGTAGTTGTATGGTGGCAAGTGACAAACAAAAAGTATGCAAGAGACTTACTAACAAAGGTGCAGTGTATGGCCTGCTTGGGCGACACATTAGCACAATCCTCAACACCAACAGCGGCTACGGAAGCTATCTTAAACATCCTACGAAGAATGTTGCCGGTCTTTTAGCTTCAAGGCCTAAACCTTGAAGCTGAAAGACCGATGGTTCTAAAACCATCGGCCATTTCAACGAAGGCTCAACCACGGGACATCGAAAAATCACCAAAATGATAAGGGGAATGACACCACTCATCGATTGTTCCAGTGATGTTGTTGAAAAATCTTATATGTTCACCAACAACTTCGATACAATTTTCCCCACAAGAGAATCTAAGAAGAATGAAAGGACGACAAGAAACTCCAACGGATTATCGGTATATACAGACGGCTCTAACATATCAGGGGAATCAGGGGCTGGCATCTTGTGTGCTAAGCCACCGATTGAACTTGCTATTCATCTAGAACGATTTGTAACGATGTTTCAAGCAGAAGTCTTTGCAATTATGAGGAAGACACCAGCGAAGGGAGGCAAATCGACATCTGCTCGGGCAGCAAAGCAGCAATTAGCTCAATCACAAACCCCATGTCGAAATCACTACTAGTAAGGGAGTGCAAAACTAAATTGAACTTACATGCCAGACGCAATAGAGTCCGTCTTATATGGGTACGGGGCATGAAGGTATACCGAGAAACAAAAAGGCAGATGAACTAGCAAGGAAAGGAGCGAGTAACATAGAACTGAATCCTGATAAGACAATAGGGGTCCCTCTGACAACTATTAAAACAATAATCAATGAGAAGATTAGACAGGAATTCGATAACTACTGGACGAATCTAGACACGTATAAAGTGGCTAGATCTGCAATAACAGAACCGAGTAACAACAATGCAAAAAGAGGTTTAAACTCAAACAGAACACAGTTGAGATTGATGGTGGGACTTTTAACAGGCCACGTCAATCTCTACAAACAATCGTCCAGACTCGGGATTGCTGAAGGAAGAAGATATAGAATATTTCCTCTGCCACTGCCCTGCTGCAGCGAGGTTAAGACTGAAAATTCTGGGATCCCCAAGGATACTGGATATAACACACCTCGCCAAAAAAGGAATCGGTGATATAATGGAGTACGCTAGACGTACAGTACGATTCCCCGAGCACTATTCGACATAGTTTCCCGTTGATACTCCCCATGATCCCAATACCTAAATCCCTCTCAACGCTTAAATTCCAAAGCACAGCACTATTCCTTACAGTTCGATAGACGACAGAAATATAACGGGCCCAAGACCTAAGTAAAAGGGGTTTAAGCGGTTGTTACATTTCTTTCGGATAAATTAATTTCAATTCACCGCGTACTATTTTTTGCAAAATTTCAGCTCTCTAGGTTTAACGATTCGGAAGTTAAAACCGTTTGATATACTGATGGACAGATAGACACCATGCTGAATCCATTAGTGTTTCATTTTATACCATTCTGGTACGGATCACTAAAACTAGTAAATAATTGATTCAGGTTTGTTGAAGTTATGTGTTATTCCACAAAATTGTATGTTTGCAATTGAAGATAAAATATACGACTCAGTCGCACTTCTACACCTCATTTATTTACTTCTTCTACCAGAATGTGTTTCGCATAAAAGTGAAGGACAGGAATTTAGGTGCTCCGGAGCGATCCAGTGAAGATTGTAGAACTATTATTCCACAATCCAAAGCTTAAATATGGGGAATCTCTAACGAGTTGTGGGCACCACCAGGAGTGATGAAAATGGTTTCTGCAAACTCGAAAAGAATGCTACTAATACTGGGTGGGCCAAATAAGACCAACCAAAGTTAAACAAGAACAACTTTTTTATTTTTCAATATAATTGTTTTTTTTTTTTTTCTTTTTGTAGGTTATAATTGAGTTCATAGAAATTTATAAGGATACATACAGTACACAACAACCCGTTAAAATTATTGATTTTTTCTATTCTTGTCAACGATCAATTGTTATGACGCAGCGAAAATATCGCCAATATTTTAATTCAAGATCAGCTCCCACAGCCTTTATGATTAGGAGTTTGGTCGACCGTTTAGAAGAACGGGGTTCAGTAGCCGACCGTCCTGGAAGAGGTGCTCATCAAAATATTCGCACTGAAGACAACTTGGAAGCCGTGCGGCAGAGTGTTGCAAATGATCCATCAGTCTCAACTCGTCGTCATTCGTGCCAATTGGGCATGCTCAGAACAACATTGCGTAGAATTTTAAAGTTGGATCTTAAGATGTACCCATACAAAATTCAAATTGTGCAAACACTGCTACCGCAAAACCACCGACAACGTCTACAATACGCTATTCGTTTTACACAATTAGCCACACAAATTGATTTTTTAAATAATGTCTTGATGTCGGATGAAGCACATTTCCATTTAAGTGGTTATGTCAACAAGCAAAACTGGCTCCGAAAATCCAAGGGCAACACACCAGCATCAGTTACACCCATTAAGATGCACTGTTTGGTGCAGTGTTATGGCCAAAAAAGTTATCGGCCCATATTTCTTCGAGAATGAGGATGAAACGCTAGAAACGATTTCCGGGGCTTCTTACAGAACAATGATCGACAACTTTTTGCGGCCAATGGCAGAGCAGCATCCTAATTTGTGGTTCGAACAAGATGGAGCGACTGTGCAAACTGCTAGGAAAACTATGGACCTGCTGCGTGAAATTTTTGGCAAACGTTTGATTTAAAAAAATTCAGATTTCCATTGGCCACCTCGTTCACCAGATTTAACTGCGCCCTACTTTTTTTTATGGAGATATTTAAAAGACAAAGTGTATGTTAGTAAACCAGAGACTATTAGACAGCTAAAGCAGAATATTCGAGACGAAATACGGACCTGCAGTTTTACATTCAAAATATGTTCTCAATTGTGAAAACGCAACGTGCGTATCGTGCAAAATATCGAGTAAGTGAAGCACCTTCAGACCACATCATCAAGCATTTACACCAAAAATTTATCGCCACCGGCAATCTTGGTAATGCCAGTCAAAGGCCGACGTCGGCCGAGGCGGTCTGATGAGAACATTGTGGCTGTACAGAAGACGATGCTAGAGCAGCGGTAACCGTCAATGGAGAGCATTATCGGGCCCTGATAATGGATTTTTTGATGCCATTTCTGACTGATAACGCCATGGACAACTTTTGGTTCCAACAGAATGGCGCCACAGCTGTATAAGCTCGAGCCACAATCACTTTATTGTGTCATTTGTTCCTCTTACACCTAGTTTCGAAAAATGGTGATTTTGACTCTCAAGGTTCAAAATAAACGAAAAATAACTTCACAGCAAATAATTTGTTTTTTTTTTAAGTTCATACCAAAAAACATCTCGAAGGTTTAAATGGCCCACCCTGTATATAGGTACTGTATACTTAAACTAGTAACAATATTCATGAAAGAATGAAATAGAATAATAGTAATCATTCTTTAACTTAAAAGTTAGTGGTGAATGACACATCAAAGATTTAAAAATTCAAATGATAACTGATGTGGGGTGACAATCAGTGTATTGGTTAAATATAAAATAATTATGAAAAATCTCAAAGGCAAGAAATCTATGCACATTAAAAAAATTAAAGCAAAAATATATAAAAACGTAACAATTTAGAGATAAAATACACTAATGATGTTACAAAATTTATAATTTTGTGCTGATGAAAAAAAAAAGAATCTAAAAAAGTCTTTCAATGCAATCATAGTTTAAAGTGAAAAACCAGTCTTTTACTTTTCTGATATAAGCGGAAAAACAAGTTATTTCTCTAATAGAAAAGGGCAATTTATTAAAAAACTTTGCAGCTGTATAAGTATAAAAACGAGAAAAAAGTGTTCTGTGTGCAAATGGTGCAATGACTAAGCTCATATTATTTATACGTAGGTTATACATTTGGGAATTTCTGCTCGGTATATTACCACTTCGTTTAAAGAACTCTCTCAAGACTTTAAAAAACATATAAATGTCTGATTGGTAGAATTTGCAACGTTCTAAATAAAGGCCAACTCTCAGCAAGTCGATTTTTGTTAAGTATAATTCTAACTAGATGTTTCTGGGCTATTAATAAAGGCTTAATGGCATTAGCATACGAACCACCCCAGCTAGTGATGCCATATTGTAACTTTGAGTGCGCAAGATTATAGTAATTTAACACTTTCTTGGAGCAAAACGACTTTAATAGATACATTTTACATGTGACCAACATCATATACGATTTTATGGCTTGGATATTAGTTTTCCAATTTAGATTGATATCAATTGTAACGCCTAAGTACTTAAAATGTTGTACTGATTCAATCTTGAAACAATTTTTGGAGTATTGCATATTAGTTGCAAAGTTACTTCTACCACACTTATGAACAGGTAAGGAAAACAGTTTACAGTCGGATGCGTGAAACCAGAGGTTATAATCATATAAATTATTACCAGTTGTCATGAAAGACATAAACTTTGTTTTCTCACTGATGATCAATTTGTGCGCAGTAAACCACAACCTTAATATTTCAAGATCTTCCTCGATCCTTGTGACACATTCAAATACAGTTTTGAACTCATAAGTAAACGCTATATCGTCTGCGAATGCAGTTGATATACCATTTAACTTGAGTTTGAAAAGGGAGTTTATGTATATTAGGAAAAACAAAGGCCCAAGTACAGAACCCTGAGGAACACCGTTTTTCAAAAATCGAGACTCACTCAAGACACCATTGACATTAACACTCTGTTTCCTATATTTTAAAAACGGTTGCAGCCATTTAAAAATGTTTCCTCGAAAACCAGCACTATAAAGTTTGTTTAGTAATAAATCATGGTCCACCATATTAAATGCTTTTGTCATGTCTATAAATAGACACATGGTAGATTCATTGCAGTTTAAGCCACCATACAGTTGACTACATACTCTCAAAATAACATCCTCTATTGACATTTCTGCTCTAAACCCGAACTGGTTGCTGCAAAAGAAATTAAACTTGTCGAGGAACGACAAATACGAACTTTAAGCAGTTTTTCAAATATCTTAGAAAAGGTGGAAAGAAGTGAAATAGGCCTATAATCCGAAACATTTTTTCTGTTACCTTTTTTAAAAAGAGGTACAACTTCAGCACATTTCAAATGTTCAGGAAAACAACCCCTTGTACATCAACAACATACAATGCAATATGTTTCAGAAGCACACTTGAAACACCATCACCCGTGCAAGAGTTTTTATTTTTTAAGGATATGATAACACTGTACATTTCTCTCGAAGTTATCGGCTCAAAAACGAAACTGTTTGGTAGTATATCTTCGTCCGGTAAACTTGAAGAAAGGGAGCAATCACAGTTCACATATGTTTCAACAACTGGTTTTAATTTTTCAGAAACTTCAGTGAAATAGTCGTTGAATTTGTTACAGATGCTGAATAAGTCAGAATCAATAATTCCATCAACTTCAACACTATCAATTACGACACGATTTCTATTCTTTCCCAAAATATTATCAACCACTCTCCATTCTTCGTGAATATTACCGTCTGCTCTTGCAAATAGATCAGTGTAGTAATTGTTACGAGTGTCTTCTATATTTGTATGAATTTTTTTGCACATAGTGTCATACTGTTTTTTTAGTTCTAAATTATAGGGATGTTTTTTACATTTTAAACTTATCTTTTTTTTCTTTCTAATCTGATTTAGAAGATTATTACTCATCCAAGGCTTTAAACGTTTCTTGTTATTCGATTTTTGTTTTGACAAAAAAGTACAAAACTTAATGTGGCTTTGTAAAATGTTAATAAATATATCGAAAGCAACAGAATTCATATGTTAATTTGTTTTTAATGTCTCGTGCATTAATAGATTTACAGAATATTGAGTACAAATATTATAGAATTTGAGGATTACTTTCCTATTTCAGAACGCGAACACCTCTAAAATGTTAACAGACGAAATTTCAATTAGTTCACATTATCCAGGTAGTACAGTACTTATAATATATTTTTTTACTTTTAACTTAATGCTCTACCATATACCAAAGTAGCAGCGTCTATGTAAGAAAAACACTGTATAATTAAGCCAGTTTAATTTATAGGACATCCTAAATACGGATAATGAAATCCCCTGTAGCTTATGCATTTATGCAACTACCTGTTACGTAATACCAGGCACTCTCTACTACCACCCGTCATAAGACCAGCGTAATCCTCTTTAAAGACAAGTCTTGTGGTAGATAAATACATTTTATTTTGAACCGAAAGTACAACAAAAAGCACTGTCCACTTAATTTAACCGCACGTCATGTGGGCTATTCCAGTTGACAGTCATGTAGGGGCGCTTGTACTCTAGAACGGGCATAACAGACATCACAGTGCTATCGTAGTAAACTGCAGCAAGCATCCACACTCTAAACCCGATATCTTTCAAAAGAAAATGCCGCAATTAGTTCCATATCGTTGTAAGCAGCTCAACAGTAGTTACCCTACTCCCTCCTCTACTTCAAATCCGCTTAGCTCGTAATTATTTATTTAGTGCAGCGACAGTATCCTGACGTACACACATATATGCACTCATATGTGCATGCATATATGTACAAGACAATGGATGTTGTTGGTATAAGCATTGCCCTGTGATGCTTGCGTCATTAGCTGAAATCTGTAATTTTTCTGTTCGGTACTAGGTACCTTTTTCAAAGGCGACTAAATGAGCAGACACAAGGACACTACCCCTGCTCCTAAGCTTACACTGAACAACTGCACTGCGGTAGATACGTACATATGTCTAATTGAGTTTGAATGAATGTATGCATTCAGTGGGTTAGTGCAAGGATGCTGGAGTGAGAAATAGCAGCCCCCGAGGAAAAAACTGCGTTGCAACGAAACCATTTCGGTTTCATTGCATCCACGGTTCCGCGGCTGCGGAACACTTTCAATGGGAGTATAGTGGACAAAGTTAAACAATACAGCGACTGCTGCATGAACCTGGTGCGATGAATGCGTCCATGCAACTCCACATGTGAAGCCAGCTCGGTGTCAGTTTTGTACAACGGTGAAGATAATTGGAATCTCCTTTCTTTTTTTTTCCAGTTGATGCACGCAGCAGCAATTCTTTTGTTTGTCGACTTATACAAATTTAATTGCTAACATTTCGTGCCCTTAGTGTGCTACTCGTTGGTGTTTGTACACTGTGAGTCCTGACAGAGTAGCTCTGGCTTTGTTTGTCGACAGGCAGAAATAATTTACTATCGAATAGTAGCGTGTAATCGTTTGGAATACAAAGGCTTACACACTTTATTCCTTCCTATTTATTTGCTTTTCTATTTTCCGCCAATTTGTGAATCAAATGATTTTCGATGAGACTGCAGAATTCTATATGCATTTAAACGTAGGTTACATCTGCCTGCGAGGCGGAACCAATCCTTTGTGTGAATTAAATTGATTTTTTAAGCCTTGTAAACTTTAATCTAAGCTCTTTGTTTGAGTTAACAGCAGAACTACCGGAGCGATCATTTTGATTTTGTTTTGTCTGTTATATATGAAATATTTGCCGAAAATAATTGACTTTTTCTATTTTTAAACAATCTCTTAAAATATGAAATCATTTTGTATTGGATTATTCCACGAACAACCCCACTACGATTTGGTTCAACATTGGAAAGAATTTATCTGTTGGCGCTCAGATCAAAATATTTTTACAGGATTCTGCTCCGGTAACGAGAAGAAGGATTCCGAATTTACGGAAAAACTTAAATTTTAACTTTTTTCCTTAGCTTTGAAAAATCATAACTCTGGCTGTACTGATATTTGAATAGTGTTTTTTTTTAACTGATATTTTTTAAAGAGATAGATAGATCTTTATTTCGCATAAAAGATTTACAGAGGCTAATTACCACACGTTTTACAATTCAGAGATATGATAATTACTATCTTTCATCTGTAACATTATTATACAATTGAATTAAAGATATTTACATATTAAGTTAGTATCCGAAGGGAAAAGGCGAAAAAAAACCCTTCGATTAAAAAAAAAGAAAAAAAGTAGATAAATAAATAAATAAATAAATGTATATATAAATAAATAAATAAATAAATAAATATATGAATAAATAAGTAAATAAATAAATAAATAGATGAATAAGTAAACATACAAATAATCAAAAACAGAGAAAAAAAGAAGAAAAACATAAATATATTATGGTATCAGCTATCATGTTGAACATGAATATCATACTGGTTGTTTACTAGAGGATTTTCAGCAAAATTACAGCGATCTAAAGGGTGGTTAAGTTTTAAGGGCCGATGTTGATTTTGAATAAAACACAAATTATTTAGGAAATTACTGTCATTTCTTTTTATTATGATAATATTGGTATGGTTCAATTATGTATGGAACAAAATATCGGCCAAATGGCCGCCGCGACCTCGGCGGCACACCTCCATCCGATGGTCCAAATTTTCGATGACGCTGAGGCATAATTGAGGTTCTATGCCGTTAATGTGCCGAATTATCTCATCCTTTAGCTCTTGAATTGTTGCTGGCTTATCGACGTACACCTTTTCTTTCAAATAACCCCAAAGAAAGAAGTCCAACGGTGTCAAATCACATGATCTTGGCGGCCAATTGACATCGCCACCACGTGAGATAACACGGCCATTGAATTTGTCGCGCAAAAGAGCCATTGTTTCGTTAGCTGTGTGGCAAGTGGCACCATCCTGTTGAAACCATATATCGTCCACATCCATATCTTCCAATTCGGGCCATAAAAAGTTCGTTATCATCTCACGATAGCGAACACCATTCACAGTAACTGCCTGACCGGCCTCATTTTGGAAAAAATACGGCCCGATGATGCCACCAGCCCATAAACCGCACCAAACAGTCACTCTTTGTAGGTGCATTGGTTTTTCGACAATCACTCTTGGATTATCATTCGCTCAAATGCGGCAATTCTGCTTATTGACGAATCCACTGAGGTGAAAATGTGCCTCATCACTGAAGATGATTTTCTTCGAAAATTGATCATCCACTGTTGCCATTTCTTGCCACCATTGTGACCATTGACGACGCTTGAAATGGTCAAGAGGCTTTAGTTCTTGAGTCAATTGCACCTTGTAAGCGCGTAAATGCAAGTCTTTATGCATAATGTTCATCAACGACGAGCGTGAGAGGTGAAATTGTTGGGCACGACGACGAGTTGAGGTGGACGGCTCTTCAGCCACACTATCGCGAACAGCAACAATATTTTCTGCAGTACGAGCTGTACGAGCATGTACTGGTGTTTTCACATCTCCTACAGACCCGGTTTACACAAATTTTTGCACGATTTTTCCGATTGTACGCACATTTGGACGATTAAATTGACCGAAAGAATCACGAAATGCACGATATGCATTTTGATTTATATTATATTTATATTTACTAGGTTAGATTCGGATGACATGCGCAAGAAAAAGCTCCGGTGAGACTCTGAGTAGTTTAACTCTAAACAAAATAATAATAATGTAGTTTTTAAAGACGAAGGATTTCTAAGGATAACGTTTTTAAACTAAATCCTTAATTTTTAATTTTTTTTTTTTTTCTTTTTCCAGACGGTAGTGAAAAATTTCCAAAAGACACTATGAGGACCGTAAAACTCGTGCTCATAGTAGTGTGGGATTTTTAAACACTAAAAAACGTCCTTCAAAATTTTTCTTTCTTGCCGCAACTAAGTACTGACTTAACAAGCAGTTTTCATATAACAAAATTAAAACTTTTGACAGTCATCTTTCCATCGAAAGTTCCTAATTGTTCCGCAATTTTAAAGCGGTTGTGATTTCTCGTGTTAGGTCGAATCTAGATTTTATAGAACTGCATTGTTCACGTGTCCTTCTAACCGGTTTTTGTGTATTGGCACAAAGTTTTTAATTTCGTCTTCCACAGTGGCAATTCCGATATATCGTTGTTTCTTATGTACCACGGTGCGCTGACGATTCCTCTTAGCACTTTATTTTCAAAAGTTTGTAAAATATTGTAATTGGTTTTTGTTGCTACAACACCAATGTTGTATACCATATGTCCACACCGGTGTAAGCACTTGCTTGTATAAAAGCAGTTTGTTGTCTACGATAACTCTTTCAAGGCCGGTGATATGAAAAATGTACCACTTTTCAACAAATTTTTCTAGACTTCAATGTACATTGTGTTGGTTCCCAACAAATGCATATCACAACATCACTGCGTTTCAACACAGAGTTTATCTTAGTGCACCGAACAAAATGATTTGAGCTATTATTTGAATTATTAACACACGAACCGAGCACATTTGACACTTCAGAAATGATGCAAAGTCATCGAAACACATTGGTATACTTTCTATACCACATTTCCAAGTACATAAATTTGAGCTTATATTTCCGAAAAAAAAAATGCATCCAACGGAAGAGTGGGACGGATATATAGATTTTTAGGTAATGTGATAGGAATTTCGTGAGTTGTCAAAAGAGTTTAACGGTTTTTGTAAATTTGCAATTCATAGTTAGTCACAAAATCAATTGAGTGTAAGTTTTGTTAGTACATCATCATCTCTGTTCGCTAAAAACTTATTTTATACAAAAAAATAAAAATATTCGTGTTTTGTGAGCTATTTTAGTTCGTGGTATAAAAAACATACCACTGACCTTCGTACAGTGAGAGAAAAGAAATTTGTTCCACCGAAGTGGGAAAAAAATTATTCAATGGATCAAGTAGACGGCTTTTTAGGCAAACATGGTCCAGCTAAGGCAATTGAGAGTTTGGAAACTCATGATCCTACATACCTCAATATTCAATGAAATTTTAACATCGCAAATTATTAATCACATAGTTTTGCAAACCAATTTGTTTGCTCAGCAATCGGGCAAGCGTTTTACGCCCACAAATGCTTTAGAGATTCGAACTTTCATTTTTTTTTTTTTTTTTTTTTTCCGAGGGTAGGTAAAAAATCTTCATGAAGACACTATGAGGATCGATAGCGCGTACTCATAGTAGTGTGAGATTTTTACTCACTAAAAAAACCTCCCTTCGTGATAAATTTCTTTGATTACATACTACAACTAAGTTTTGACTTATCCAGCAGTTTTTCTTTCACGTATTGAGATCGTTTGGCAGGTCCCTTTCCATTGAAAGTTCCTGCGTGTTCCGCAAATTAGGCGCGGTTTCTTGCTATCGCGTTAAGTCGAAAGGTTTAGTCCTTTGTAGACGACGCATTGTTAACGTGTCCTTGTAATCTGTCTTTATGCTTACGCGCGAAGTTTTTGATTTCATATTCGACTGTCGCAATTCCTAAATCTCTATGGATATCGCTATTTCTAATAAACCACGGTGCATTAACTATTGATCTTAGCACTTTATTTTCAAAAGTTTGTAAAATATTGACATTACTTATTTTGGTACAACCCCAAAGTTGTATTCCATATGTCCATATCGGCTTTAGCACTTGCTTGTATAAAAGCAGTTTGTTCTCTATATTAAGTTTGGAAAGTTTTCCAAGTAACCAGTACATTTCTCTGTATTTGGTTTCGAGTTCTTTACGTTTTTTCTTCACGTGCGGTTCCCACTTCAGCTTAGCATGAAGTGTCATTCCAAGATACTTAGCCTCGTTTGCAAACGGAATTTGAACCGAGTTTGAAAAGATGGGCAAATTATTTATTTTCTTATAAGTAAAATTGACATGAACAGATTTGTTTTCGTTTAAAGCTAGTCGCCAAATCTTTGTCCATTCATTTACTTTATTCAATGCTTCTTGCAATTTTTCAGTCGATTCTTCGATCGTTTTACCCGTTGCCAGGATGGCAGTGTCGTCGGCAAATGTAGCTAATATGGTGCCTTCTTCTTGCGGTATGTCGCGAGTATATAATAGGTACAAAAGCGGTCCAAGGACACTTCCCTGCGGCACCCCAGCCCTTATATCTTTAAATTCCGAATATTCGTTTCCGTGTTTGACTCGGAAAACTCGATTCGTTAAGTATTTTTCTAGAATATTATATAAGTGTTCCGGCAGAACTTGTCAAAAGCTTGAGAAACATCAAGGAATACGCTCGAGCAAATCTTTTTTTCTTCGTAAGCTTTTTCAATTAAATCAGTTATTCTATGCACTTGGTCTATTGTTTAGTGCTTGGTTCTAAACCCAAACTGGTGATTGGGAATAAGAGATCCTTCTTCTATAACCGGCTGTAATCGCTTAAGTACTATTCTCTCGAAAACTTTAGACATAATCGGCAGCAGCGAAATAGGTCTATACGATTTTTTATCATTCGGTGGTTTTCCTGGCTTCAGAATCATTATTACTTCCGCGACTTTCCATTGACTCGGAACATATTCTAGTCTTATCGCTGCGTTTATAATGTAGAGGAACTTAACTAACGCTTTTCTAGGTAACGATTTAAGAAGCTCTCTTGTGATTAAGTCGTATCCAGAAGCTTTATTCGGTTTCAGTTTCTTTATTTCTTGTTGAAGTTCGGTCCGCCTTGCATTTCTTACTGTGTAATTGTGAAATGCTATATCCGACGCATTATCATTTTCAGCAAGCGCTTGCCCATCAAATGGTTTAAATGTTTCTTCTAAATGGGCGGCAAAGACTTCTGCTTTGTCTTTATCATTCTTGGCCCATTCGTTGTCATTTTTCTTGATTGGGGCCGCTTGTATTTTCGAGCGAATAATTGGAATCTTTGTCCGCTGTTAAGCTTTCAATGCTGGTTTGTATTGTCCGGTTTTTAAAATCAATAATGGCCTTTTTTAGCAAGTTACACAAGTGATTCAAATGCGATTTATGTTGCGGAGCACGAGTTTGTTGCCATTTTGTACGCGCTTTTCTCTTCTCCCTTACCATTTCTTTTATTTCCGGTGGATATTTTTGGGCATGATTGATTGGCGTTTTCCTTTGATAGGGAGTATTTTTCTACGCGGCGCGCTGCAGAACTTCAACAAAACGATCAATTGCGATTTCGAGTTCAGAAGACGTCCTAAGTGTTCGATATGTTCTTCAACGTCTTTTTTAAAGCCTTCCCAATCAGTTTTTCTGCTAGTTAGTCTAGCATCATCGTTAGAATGATAGGGGAATGATCGGAAGAGAGATCAAAACTTTCATCAATTTTAATACATTTGTCTTGTATTCCTTTTACAACAAAGAAATCGATCAGATCGGGTATTTTGTTGTTATCAGTCGGCCAATATGTTGGTTTACCAGTCGAGTGAAAGTCGCATCTGTGTTGCATGCAGGCGTTGTAAAGTACTCTGCCTTTTTGTGAGACACATCTTGAACCCTAGAAGGTGTGTTTTGCATTAAAATCACCGCCAATAATAAAATTCGGTCCAAGAGAGTTGAAAATATTTGTAAAATCATTTTTTTCAAGCCTGCAACGCAGTGGACAACAAATAGAGGAGACATTGAAAGAGTAATGACCATTTTTCACGCGTACAGTGCTCACTTGCATTGTTTCAAGCTCTATCATAATCTCTTCAGAGTGTTCGATGCAATCTTTTATGATTAAAGACGATCCGCCTCTGGCTCTTTCCGACGGGTGATAAGCGTGATAGGTACTGTATCCAGTAATGTTTACACGCGATAGTTTCGTCAGGTGAGTTTCACAGATCAAACATATGTCAATGTCATTTACCCGTAGAAATATTTCTAGCTCTTCTAGTCTTTGTATGAGACCGTTGGCGTTCCATGCAACAATTTTAAGAAGTTTCGTCATTTCCGTTTTGAAATGCCCTATTGTTAAGCTTATATTCAAGCTTCTCCAACCTTTCGACAATTAGCATGTTTGTTTTTGTTTGCTCCTCAAGCCTCGCAAGGATAATGGAAAAGACGTGAGATACGGGTTTTCCGAATTATCAGTGTTCGTTTTTGTTGATGTTGATGCTTGAGCACGCGTCTGCATGTCAGAATCTGATGGCTTTTCTTTAGGCGCTTTTACCTTAACCTGGTGTGGAATTTGATCGGTGTTTGATGTCGCAGCTTGAGCGTACGTAAGCACGCCAGGGTCGGCTCGGTTGTCTCTAGTTTTAGTCTTTCATTGGAATGAACTTTTTGATGGGTATAAAGCCCCAGGGCAATTACCGGGACTATTGGTCAACTCGCCTTCAATTCTTACATGTCAAAGATTTTACCTGTGAAATGGTTTGGTCGGCTTTTTGGTAAAATACAAAAAGAGGATCACCAACATTCAATAAATTGTACAGAGTTTTTTGCAGAGAAAAATCATAAGGTTTATTTTGACAACTTCTTCACATCATACATGTTGTTGCTTGAACTTAAAAAGAAAAATATAAACGCTTGTGGAACAGTTCAGCAGAACAGGAAATTTTTGCAAATAAATATCAAAAGTGATAAGCAATTGAGAAGGGGAGAAAACGACTGGCAAATACGTGACAAAAGTTTGCTCTTTATGAAGTGGATTGATAAAAGTGGATTGATACACTGCTTTCTAACTTCCACGATCCCCAAAAATATGACAAAGTTCTAAGACGACAAAAGGATGGCACACGAAAAGAGGTGGAAATTCCAGAAATAATAACCGACTGCATATGAACAGCGTCAATAAATTGGGCCAAAAAAGTAGGAAATGGTGGCACCGAATTTTCTTTAATTTTTAGCGGTCGTAAATGCATACATTATATCCAAATATAGAGGTTGCAAATCATCACTCGAGGAATATGAATTTGATTTGATATCAAATCTCTGTGTCAACGGTCAGATATGCCACCGAAAAAGAAAAAAAGTTAATACCACCGTCCGTGTGAAAAAAGCCATTCGTTGAAGAAAATGTTCGATTATGCTCGTCCCATCAACCAATTAGAACTTCATTGCGAAGATGTGCACACTGCAGCAAGACGGGACACCAAAAGATAACGCATTGAATGTGTTTCACTTGTTATGTTCCACTTTGTCTTAGTAAGTCGAAATCCTGCTTCAATGAGTTTCATGGTTGAAATACACATTTTTTGCGCAGTAGTATGGTTTTTGTACCATGTCCTTATAAAAATCCTGTAAGGATACTTTTTTATGTTTCTTATTTTTTTTAATTAAATTAAGTAAATAAAGTATTTTGTGCACAAAAAACGTATAATTTCTTTCAATTTTAAGTAGTGCCGCGGAGTTAAAATTGAAATATTTTAAAAGTAACCAGTACATTTCTCTGTGTTTATTTTCAAATTATTTGACAAAGATAGGTAAACTATTTACTTTTTTATAGGTCAAATTTAGACGAATAGATTCTTGTTTCGTTGACCGATTCGTCAAGTCTGAGTCAACATACAGTAAATATATATATGTATACATATATATACAGTATACAACAGATACAAGACCGGATCTAGAAAACTCCCTTGCGGTACCCAAGCTACTATTTCTTAAAATTCTGAATAATCGATGTCGTGTTTGACACGGAAGAGTCTATTCGCGAGATATGACTGCAAAATGTTATATAAATGTCTTGGCAAAACTTGTCGCAATTGGAACTTGAAGCCTTCGTGCCACAACTTTGATAAGGTCTTGAGAAACGTCTAGAAATACCCACAAGCAAATCTTATTTTCTTCAAAAGCTTTTCCAATTTCATCGGTTATTGTATATGCTTGATCAATTGTAGAATGCTTGCATCTAAATCCGAACTGAATAAGATGTTTTTCTTATATAACCGGCTGCAACTGGCTGAGCAATATTCTTTTGAAGACTTTGAATATAATCGGAAGAAGCGAGATCGGTCTATATGACTTTTTCATTCGGTGGTTTACCAGGTTTCGCAACCATTATAACTTCTGCGATTTTCCATTGACTTGGAACATACTTTAGTCTAAGAGCAACGTTTATAACATACAAAAGTTTAATTATCTTAAGAATAATATTTTTTTATTTTTTTGTATTAGGCTCATTAGCATCCATCGGCGATAAAATGAATAACTCAATTATACGATCATTGTAATTGCCTTCCTTAAAAAACATATCAAAAGTCCTCGCCGATCTAACTTACGCTATGTTCTCCATCTTGGATCAGGGAGTACTTACATACCACTACGTGGTTTTTCCCAATTAACTCTGAAACCCTAGATACTAGTTAAAAAATCATTTGCACTAAATAGAATGGGAAATAAAATTGCTATAGGACAGCTGAGTGGGTACTTTGGTTCTTCTGTATCGCCATTGACATTTTTCAGATAGGATGTCTTTGGGTTCAGTCAAAACAACGTGGAAGAACAAGTAAAAGTTCTGTAAAGGTAACCAAATTTATGGAAACTACATTAGAGTTAAAGTGTGTGCAAATATCAGTGGTAAGATTATGTATAATTCTAAGATGGAAATATAATAATGTTGATTTTCGTGTTGGAAATATGACCGATTGCAAAACATTTGGGTTTTGAGGTACTCTGAGTCTGAATTTAAATGCTTATGGCCTTAGATCCATCTGCGAACAATAGAATGAAATAAACTGAATGAAAGATAAATTAAATGAATTAAATTAGTAATAAGACAAAATTCAATAGTCATTCAATTATTGAATGAAAAGGATGTTAAATGAATGAAAATATTAATGAACAAGAATAGTAACGAAGAAAAATAGTAATGTACTAAATTTTCATAATTATCGAATGAATGAATATATCGATAATGCCGAATAATTCATCACTATCACTAAAACTCACCACATGTGCAAGAACTAAACTGTCTAAAATAATATTATAATTTTACTATAAATCAACAAAAGTTAAATAAAAATATTAACATTGAATATTTGTTCGTAAACTAGCATAAATTTAAGATTTTGGGAACCACGAGACATCTCATCACCTTAACAACTTTTTTCACAGTGTAGAACTTTAATTAATTTGTAGTCCAGTCAAACGAGCTCAAACCAGCCAAAAATCCTCACTCTTCTTAAATTGTGAAACTTATGTATAGTTTGGACCCCCAAAGGTATATGTATTTGTGATCAGCATCAAAAGTTATGTCGATCTAGCCATGTCCGTCCATCCGTACGTCACCACACTTTAGGCCTTTCACTATATACAAATTAAAACATACTAGGTTTATTTATATTAAAAAAATATTTTTATTATCGAGGAGAAGCCTCTTTATTTTATAAATCCTAAATTACAACTGACTTACAATTTTTGAACTTAAATTAAAGAAACCTACAATCACTGCGTCGTATCGATCATGTTACCCCATTCGAGTGTTTTCACCTGCTTGCATTCAGTTGAATCCAGACGCTACGTTAGCATAACGGATGCTCGTGTGTTATTAGTTGCTGAGTCGCCAGAAATTGGTGGGAATATCATTTTTGATGATATCAATGTTGTTGTCGTTAACTCCTCCCTTCTTAAGATAATGCGTCCACGCATTTTTACATGATGTTAAAGAGGCTGGGATATTTTTGAAGGGATGATGGGTGATTAGGTTCACCTTGGTTCGTTATCATTATCATAGGTGATGCTGGTGGTGTTGGCATCGAGTTAATTTGAGATACTCTTAATTTCCGGTTGCATTGCATTACTATAATGATGAAGAATACAACTGCGAAAATCACGTACGTTATTACCTGGTGCATGTCTTTTTCTGTCTTTATTTTCGTAAGATGCTGCGTATTTCTGGTATGTAATTCCTTCATTAGTTCTAGGGAGAGTACTTCTTCAACTGCCAAATCTTCTGAAGTTGGATGCAATGTTGGTGGTAATGCTTGGATGTTTATGATTTCCTGGGCGACGTACCGTTGATTATTGATAAATATTGTGTCATTGTTGAATTTGACGACATAATTTCCGTTAAGTGAATGGGTCTTGTTATTGGCTTCTATGGTTCCGTTGAACTGGTTGAGGACGATGATTCCTGGTGATATTTCTTCCGTGTGGGGAACATGTTGACTATTTATTGATTTACACGATGCATTTTTGTTTTCTACTAAGCCTATTATACAGATATCATTACTTAGGTCTATTAAATCTGTTCGTTTACAAAGGGAAATATTTTCAATTTGCTTACAGTTATTCAACATTCCAAATGTATTTTTTTCGTTCCTTAATATATTTCTATAAGATATTTTGTTTACTAAACCATTACTTTTTTTTATTGGGATTAAAATAAGTTTTCTATAGATTTCTTCTTTCGTTTTTGGGATACTAACAATATATAATAAATCTTTCTGATTAGATGCAATTTTTACATCAGCGAATTTGATTACTTGTTCTAAATTCGTATAAGGCAAGATTTCTTTATCGATTTTACTTATAATTATATTTATTTCATTTTTCGACATAATATTAGAATTAACAATATTTTCTTTAGCAAGTTCGATTGCATATACAATATTCGTAAGTTCTTCTTTTATGAGTTTTAATTTAAATAGTAATATAACATTAGACTGATATTCAATTGTACTGTCCTTTTTTATGGTATTTATTATTACATTAGTTATGTTTGTGAGTTCATTTATTCTCTTCTTATATTCTTCATTAATTATTACTTGTTCGTTATTGTTTTCTATGACATTGTTTATATTACTTCTTAGAATATTAAAATCTTCGTGGTCGGGTGTTCCCGCTATCCACTTCCATCCCGTGCCTATAAAATCTAGGGATCGTTTAGTTTTGCTAATTTTTAAGTTTTTAATTATATCTTTAATGCGTTCTAATTCGTGATGAATGATGGGAAAGAAAGGATTGGTTTTCGGGACTTGTTTAAGGATAATCGAATCTGCTTCCGAAACGAAATTTTCGTATGGCGTTAACTCTATGGTGTGTATAAGTTTTAAATTTCCTTCTGAGATTTTGGCCATACCATTATCTAGGATGATGATGGGGGAATTAGAATAGTCTAGAATGTCAACATTTCCTTGGGTTGGTTTTATTAGATACCTGTGGATAAAGGAAAGGAGAGGGGTAAGTGTGGGTTTTAGGATTAGTTTCTTATTTTTGATTTGTGAACAACTCTGCCTGATTCCGTTATAACGGTTGTTGACTTATTTTCCTTTACTTTCTCCTTTTTGTATCTTGCCGATAGCTTTGAGCCTAATCGTTTATTTACTTTGATGTAAATGATTTCTCCAGGAGAGTAGTTTTTTAAGTCAGTTCTTTTTTTATTATGGTATGTTATATCAGCTTCTTGTTTAGACTTCAATTTATCAATATTTTTTTGGCGTGCCTCCTCGATTTGTGCTGGGCTTTCGGTGTTTCTGCTAAAAAATATATCGACTGGTTTTCTTTTTGTGACTGAATGTACAGAGAAGTTATATGCGTTAACGGCTGCTTCTAAAAGTTCCGTGAAGGATTCATAAATTCTTTCGGATTTCAAACATCGCATAATCTCAGCGAGAGTTGAATGAAATCTTTCTATTTGACCGTTTGACGTGCTTGTGTAGGGGGGTGTAGTGAAAACTTGAATTTCAAATTCGTTTTGTAACATAAAGAGTATTGACGTTGCATTGAAAGATTTTTCGTTATCAAAGACGATTACTTTTGGAATACCACAACCAAAGACAATGTCTCTAATCGGTTGCCTTATGTCTTCCACGGCTTTTGACTCGATTCTTTTTGTCATGGCATATTTGGAAAACTTGTCTATTGCAGTGATAACTAGTTTTCCCTCTGTGGAGAAAACATCGATGTGTATAATTTCACCGGGGTACTTCGGAATAGGAGTTGATTGTATAGGGACATTATTGGGATGCCTATCGTATTTATTCTGTTTACAAATTAAACAGAGTTTAGTGATTTTGTTCAGTTTTTTGCTCAATTTTGGGAAAAAGTATTTTTCTAGAATTTGAGCTCTGTTTTCACGTTGGTTTCGGTGGGCACGGTTATGTTCTTGAATAATTATGCTTTCTTGATCCTCTTCGTTTTCCACATCTTGAACTTGTGCTTGTGTAAACCTGATCTTGTAAGAACTAAAATTATCTCTGTAAATGTTTTGAATCATACCCATAATGTGTTCATCTGTTTTGATTCCATTGGTTACAGATGGATTGAGACATTTTTTTAGAATTTGTATTAGTTTAGTTTCATCGTAAAGGGATTCAACGACAGTATGCCTATGGTAAGTTGGGAATATTATTTGGAATTTTTGGCTGGTTGGTGTACCTTCTTGAAGAAATATTTGATTTTTAAAACAATTGATTGGTGATTCAACGCTATAGATAAGGCCATGAGATGATGTTTCGTCGCTATTAATTGTTGATGTAAGGGAATTGATTTGGTTGGCTTGAGGTGGCCTTGATAGTGCATCTGCCACTACGTTTGTCCTACCTGGTTTATATTTAATCTCATAGTTAAACTCTTCTAATGACGCTTTCCATCGTTTCAGCTTGGTGTTATTATTTTTAGTGCTAAGCGCATACGTGAGCGGTTGGTGGTCTGTAAAAATTAGAACTTTTGCCGAACCGTACAGGTAGTTTCTGAGGGAGTTTAATGCCCATATGATGGCGAGCATCTCCTTCTCATTTGCGGCGTAATTCTCTTCGGATTTACTTAATGTCCTTGATATGAAGGTAATAGGTTTATCCTTTTGTGATAGGACAGCGCCTATTGCGTATTTCGAGGCATCCGTAGTAAGCTCGAAGGGACATTTGAAATCTGGGTAGTTTAATACTGTATCATCCGATGCTAAAGAGTTTTTAAGCTTATTGAACGCTTCATGGGCACTTTCGTTAAGATGTATTTCTTTTTTACTTGAAAGATTTTTTGAAATACGTCCATCCTCCCCTCTTAAAAGGGATGTCAGGGGTTTCGCGAGTTTGGTGTAGTCTCGAATGAAACGTCGGTAATATCCTGACAGACCTAGGAAAAATCTTAAATCTTTCAAAGTTTTAGGAGGTGGGAAATTCTTAATAGCGTTAACCTTTTCGGGGTTTGTTTTTATGCCCTTGTGAGAGACAATGAAACCAAGAAATTCTATTTCTTGTTTAAAGAACTCGCACTTGTCGAGTTGAACTTTCATATTAGCGTTATTCAAAGTTTGGAAAACTTTGCAAATATTCTCGAGATGTGTGGCCTCATCTTGGCTAAAGATGATTATATCATCGATATACACATAGCATATTTTGCCAATGTGATCGCGAAGGATATCATCTAGTGCCCTCTGGAAGATTGAGGGGGCATTTTTTAAGCCAAATGGTAATCGGGTAAATTCATATTTACCGTAATTTACCGAAAAAGCAGTCTTTTCCATATCTGATTCCTTTAAAGGAATTTGATGGAAGCCACTTTTTAAATCGATAACTGTGAACCAGTTATTCTTTCCCAAGTTAGCCAAAACTTCATTTATCTCGGGAATAGGATATCGGTCAGCTATTGTGATTGAGTTTAGTTTGCGATAATCTATAACCAATCTGAATTTTTTATTGCCGGATGCATCAGCCTTTTTAGGTACAATCCAGACAGGTGAATTGTAAGGCGATCTTGAACGTCGAATAATACCGTCTTTTAAGAGATTCTCTATTTGCGACTCAACTTCGTCTTTGAGTGCCATTGGATACGGATAAAACTTTGAGTAGACAGGGGAATCTGTCATTGTTCTTATCTCTCCTTTAACAACAGTGGTACATGAAAGTTTATTATTTGGGTCATCGAATAGTTTAGGGAATTTATTTGTTAAATATTGAATATCGGATTTCTGCTTGCTTGACATGTGATGTGTTCTAATGTTAATGGTGTTAACGGAATGTGCAGCTAATTATTTGATTCTTACTTTAACGTGATTTTTAAGAATCATGTAATTATCTTTGATGTGAATGACAGCTGAAAGATCTTTTAGACTATCATTACCGAGGATAGCATGAAAAGATTTCAGTTCTGTCAGTAGGAAAAATTTAATTTTGATATCATTTAGGCCAAAAAGGTTCAGAAATGTGTGTTGAGAGACTTTAATGTTCCCTCCTACGGAATTTGCATAAAAAGTTTTTTCATTTGGAAGAGGATTTGAGACGAGGCTAGGTTGAATATAATTTTTATTCGACCCTGTGTCGATTAGAAATTTAAGTATCTCTCCACTCTTCGTCCTACATTCAAAATATGGAAGAGAGGAGCAGTTTAATCTAAAAAATTAATGTCGTTATATTCTGGAGCTTGGTCATCGCATTGTTGGGGAAGAGAGTCTATGTATTCCTGGGGAAGGGAGTCTACATATTCTTGCAAGGTCTGATCTTGTTGCTGACCTTCGTAGTGGTCCTCAGGTTCTGCTTCAGCTATAGTATTTAAATGGAAATTCCTTTGTACCTTTGGGGGATGTATTTGACGCGATGGTGGGTCGATTGCTCTTTTAGGTGCAGGCGGCCAATTCCTTTGTTGTGGTCTGTTCATGTAGTTGACGTTGTTTGTTCGGATCGTGGATGTTTCCATCTGCTCGGGAGGTGGTTGAGGTCTATAATTTTGAGGAGGTTGAGGGCGGTTAAGTGGCACAAATTGTCGCTGGGGCCTTTGTGGTACTGGTGCTGGTCTGGGCTGAAAATTTTGAAATTGGGGAGAAATCCATCTTGGAGGATTATACATTAGTTCTGGATAGAACTGTTGTCGATTTTGAGGTTGCGAAAAATTGTTATTTTGCCGTCTTGGTGGAACTGGAGGTGGTGTATTATGCATTTTCCTAACATTATTGTTAGTCGCCACTGCATATTGTGATCGAAAAGTTTGATTTTCGAGCTTGAGGCATAAATGCAGCGCTTGTGGTAAATCTGCGGGTTCTCGTATCCCGAGAAGCCTGGGCAAGTCACCTTTTAAGCCTCTGATAAAGGTGTCTAGGGCTTTTTCTCTATATGTGTGCAGCAATAAGTTGAATTCTTCACCACCGACTTCCATTGAGGATATCTTATTCAAGATCAGTGAGAGGTGCGAGTATACCTCTTGATAAAACTCTTGAATCGAAGAATTACCTTGTACCAGAGATATCATCTGGTATTCTAAAGTACCTAGGTCGCGCTTGTCCGCGTAATGTAGTGTCAAGCACCTAGAAATATTATCCCAATTTAATGGGGTATTATATGATTCTAGAATGTGGTCTGCGTGACCGACTATTTTATTTCTAATTACATTAATAATCCCGAAGTATTTTGGAGATCCTCTAATAGGATCATAGATCCTTAGGATTCTTTCCACACTTTTACGCCATGAACTGAATTCGCCAGGTTGCCCTGAGAATTCGCGTAGGCTTCTAACAACATCTGGGATTTTGTCTAGTTCACCTATGTTGTCTTGTTGATCTGGGTTTATAATTTGATCAATTCCTGCGAATCGATCTGCGTTTGGGTTTAAAATAGAGTTGACCATTTGCCTACCCTCTCTTTGAAGTGTTTGATTAATCATATTTGCAATTAAGGCTTGAAGAGCAGCACTTGCGACAGGTTGTTCATTCTGATTAACAGGATTTTGATTAAGGGGTTGGTTATGGTTTAGGACTGGTGGACGAATTAGATTGTTTTGGTTTGCCATTGTTATAACAGATAAATATTTACTTCTTAAGTTTTTAAATAATTTGTACTTTCTATTAAAAATTTTCTTAGAAAAATATTCACTTCTTTCTTAAATTTGCTAAAATTATTACTTTCTATTAAAATTTCTCTTAAATAAATCTTGCACTAGCTTTGTTTCACTTCACTTAAATTTTTTGTGTGATAATAATATTGTTTTGTATGTTTTCTTAAATGAATCTTACATTAATAAAACCAGGATAGCTGTGTCCCACGCTGGTGTGAACGTCATTGGTCCTGTTTGCTTTATGCTACTAATGGTGTCGTTCGCACACTCCTTCGTGGTCTTCAGTTTGTCTACAGACTCCTGATACGCACTGGTTGCAGGTTCGTGTTGGCTGTTGCGTTGATTTTACTAACTCGCGGCGAGGTACTTAACGTCGACTAAGGCACAGTTAGTTCTTTTTCTAACACTTTTTAACACACGGCAAGGTAATTTTACGTTGACTTATGCACTGTTAAAACTGTTGAAAACGCGAAGCCCCACGTTGGGCGCCAATTAAAACATACTAGGTTTATTTATATTAAAAAAATATTTTTATTATCGAGGAGAAGCCTCTTTATTTTATAAATCCTAAATTACAACTGACTTACAATTTTTGAACTTAAATTAAAGAAACCTACAATCACTGCGTCGTATCGATCATGTTACCCCATTCGAGTGTTTTCACCTGCTTGCATTCAGTTGAATCCAGACGCTACGTTAGCATAACGGATGCTCGTGTGTTATTAGTTGCTGAGTCGCCAGAAATTGGTGGGAATATCATTTTTGATGATATCAATGTTGTTGTCGTTAACTTACATGAAATTTGGTATGTAAGCTTTCCAGAATCTGAAGCACTACAAAAAAATTGTTAAAATTCACCCACACACATGCCCACTTAAAAAAAAAAACTAATGTTTTTCTCCATATTTTAGCTTGAAACAGAAAAATATTGGATAGGTAATATACATTTGTATGTAGACGTTAACTTTCTTCACATTTGGTCCATACATTTTATATGGCCATTAGGGTGGTCCTTATTTGAATGGAGAAAAAACAAGTTATTTTTTTTTTCGAGCTCACTTTTTTTTGTTCCTCTTTGTTAAAAACGCGTAAAAAAAATTTAGTTTTTAATTCCATGTAATGCTCCACTATTGAACAAAAAAGATAAAAAGCATATTTTTATTTACATTTTATATAATAATAAAAACTTGTAGTAAATAGAACTATCGATCATATTTTTATAAGTAAACTAGCTGACCCGGCGAACTTCGTTCCGCCTAAAATTGATTAAATTATAAATGTCCCTTTCGAAAGTCGAGCCTCTCTATTGAAAGAATGAAACTCTTTTGGAATTAAATTGAATTCAATGCATTTTATTTACATGGAAAATGGATTTCACACATTTTAGGTCACTGTAACGCTTTGTGATAAACAACGTTGTTTGTTTTGTTGTCCGGTGCGTAAACAAACAATGCAGGCTGTAAGGAAATTCAAGATTAAGGCCACACACTTGCAGCGATTGTCCTTACGATTTGTTGGTTGCCATGGCGAATGCGAGTCGAACGGGACATTGAATGCGCTTAAACTCGAACGGCAAGTCGGTCAGTATCATCAGAATTCTTGGAATGAGAACTTCCTGGCCTTTAACGCGATCAACCGATTTGAACGAATGCAGTGTTGCTGCGATTTGATTTTGAATAATAAAATTCAAATCATTGACATCCTTATCCTTCGCAGTTAATATCGCGAGTTCACTCAGCCAATCGTGGTTCAAATAATTGCGACCGATGTTCGGGGACATTTTGCTGATGAGTTCATCCTTCAATGATGTGAATTCACAAAAATTCGGTAGGAACGAAATCAGGCCAGTTGCAGCATCAATCGGAATTCGGCCATTTCCAATTGCCAACAGTTGTTTTGAGAAATCATCTGCCGATGGATTGTTCTGCAACGCAACTCGCATGTTCGTCGTCAACTGCAGCTTCTTTACTTATCACCAAAAATACGATAATTTCAGGCAAGCGTTGAGTTCACCTGCAGGCGCTGATCGCAATATGACCGGTAAAGTTTGACGGAAATCGCCGGCCAGCAGTATCATTACGCCTCCAAAGCATCTCGCATTGTTCGACAAATCTTTCATTGTTCGACAAAGCGCCTCCAATGCTCGCTTGTGTGCCATTGTGCATTCATCTCAGATGATAATTTTCCAAGTTTTCAACACCTGTGCCATCGTAGAGTTTCTTGAAATGTTGCACGGTGATTCGTCAATCATCTGAAGATTCAATGGCAATTTTAACGCTGAATGAGCCGCCCGACCGCCTTCCAACAAATTGGCTGCTATTCCAGAAGAGGCGACGGCAAGCGGATCTTGACGAATTGAAGCCAAAATCAACGAAATGAGGAACGTTTTGCCAGTTCTACCAGGCGCATCGATGTAGAACATGTCCCCGTTTCCGTCGTCAACCGCCTTCATCAATGTGTCGTACACGTTCTTTTCCTGGGGATTCAGCAGTGGGACATTTGTGCGAACTGTTTCTGTCAAAGCGTCTCGTTCGAAATCTCGCTCGCACTGCAAGTATCGATTAAATGCATCGTGCATCGAGCGATTGGGGGCTGGCATTCCCAATTTACTCAACAGAATGCCACACATGAGCAGACACATATCTTCGATCAATATCAGCGCCTCATTGCGAATTACTCTCCGTGAAATATACGCGTTGACCATTCTCCAAGTGAACCGCCAAATGCAGAACAGTCGGATGACGTTCGTGTATCGGAAAGGAAAATTCTCCAAATCGCCTCACTGCAACTCACATAACGGCCCAATTGATACAACGACACTTCGTCATTCTTATTTGGGCGCTCAATTCCAAAAACCGCCATGTCGCTTCCTTTGTTGACGTATGATACTTGCAAACGTATTTGATGACTTCACCGAATTATAGTATTCAATATTTATGTGTATTTTGAATACTTTGGAGAGAAGAGGGCAATATGGAACAATCCAAGTGTTGTCCACCAAGACATATTTCCCTTTCACTTTCATTGCGACTGTTCTGCCATTGTCATCTGGTGATCGGCGCCGATACAATGGGTACCCGTCGTTGCCAGTAATTGTTTCTGCTAGGAGTGAATGTGGATATCGCTTAGAATATTTAGTTCCGATCATGCATGGCGAATCTAGATTGTGATTTCCGCAGGGCCCATGAATGATCTGCGTAGTTATGACTTAATATAATTCCGGGTCGGCTTCTTGATCGGGTATTTCGGCGCTAATGATAGAATCGACTTGATGATCTCACGTTTCATCACACGAAAAATCGCACAACGCTGATTAAGATCATCATTTGAATTTCCAAGGAAACAAATCTGAAGGAACTTATGGTCTTTATTGAATTGCGGCAACAGAGCTCCTGCACAATGGTGGATTTGTCCTCGGATCTGAATAGTGGAAGGGGAAAGAGACAATTGATCCCCATTCGACATATGGGAAAGTTCGTCTGATTACATTACCTTAAAGGTGGGATTGTAACCGCATTCTTGGATAACAGTGGCTCCAAATGAAGTCATTTGGAAGCAGACGTTGTATTGTTGGGTGTGTGCGAGGAAATGGTGTGATTGCGATTGCACAGCACAACCCACACGTTTCCGTTCAGAACTTCAATGCATTGCAATGCTGACAGACGACATTCAATGGCCCAATATTAACGCACGGAAGATCATTGTATTCGAGTGTGGAATCATAGCGAATTGCAGCTCGATTTAAATTGAAAGGTGGCGCACGTCCCATTTTCGTGAGGGACAAAATTAGCCAATTTTAAATACATTCCGTAGTGTTTGTCATTCCATAGAATCAATATTTTCTCCTTCCCATAAAAAATGGAATTTTCATCGACTCCTAACAGTATACAATTTCGGGTTTTCACGATTCTCCGACTTTTGCGGTCGAAATTTTCCAACAACGAATCCAACAAAAAAATCCCCATGCAAATCGGTTGATGTTCAGCCGAGTTATGAGCGTTCAAACCGACACTAATTCATTTTTATATTTTGTTTTTTTTGTTTTTTGTTATAATTTGCATGTGTTAAAGGGGATATAAATACCCTTATACTAATTTTTAGAACACGTGCGTTTTTGTAGAAAGGAAGAGACAGAGAGAAAGACAGAGTGGTGTGGTTTGAAACTCAGGTGCTATTAAGTTTCTGTAAACTCCAAGGGTGGCTATCCAGATAACTGGGGAGTATTTTGTTTTGTTTTTCGCTATTATTGTCGTTGCTTATGATTCACTGTATTTCTTTCCGTCCTCCTAATGTCATCATCATGATCAAGTGAAATACTCAGTCCATATTTTTAAAAGGAAATCAGACATTTTTCGATTTCTGTTAGTTAAAAATAAATAAGTTTTCAAATTTATTATTTTTTTTGTGTTGTAAATTTGTGAAAAAAAGGGTGCAGTTCCGAACTTTACATACAAAAAACCTCGCACCCACTCCAAATCCTACAGTCACCCCAAGCAGGGGGTCTCCCCATATATTTGTTATTTGGATTTTATTTCCACTTCGATTTGGACTTTATTGCACTTTCAAAAATGAAATAAAGTCCAAAACTCGTTTTGACCTTTTCGCATACGACTTTATTTCATGGCACCTCATTGACTACTTTAAGTGATCCAATTATTTCCTTTCCTCGCCTGTAGTCTGGTTGATCATCCCAATTTATACAAAAACAAAATACAAAAAGCTTGTCGATAAGTCAAACCTTTCAAACATTTCCATTGATTTAGCTGATAATAGCTCTGATGGAAGATTTTTGATTATAAAATGTGAAACATCAGCTAGTTACAGATGTATGAGTAATTTCTTCTTTACTTCTTCTTCTTTTTGATCATTTTCATCCAAAACTTTTTAAAGCCTTTTTTCGTTTTTCTTCAGCATCCAATCTGTCGTCAAAAAATGAAAAAGGGGCACATTCTTCATTCAAGTAGGTACCATAAATGGTTAAGAAACTTGTTAAGTCCGATGAATTAAGTTTTTTTAAAAAAATAATGTCATTGTGCTTGTAAAACATTTGGGGCTGATAACCAATGAAGCAGCAAATAGTCGGCAAAGCTCTTTTCTCTTTTTCGTTCAATTTAATTTGTTTCTGCAACAATAATTATTTTAAGGCAATACGTATATATTCCCTTTGCTAGATGATAAGCTCCTGGTGTCCGAAATTTAACACCACCTGGAGGAATTCCACCCAAAAAAATTACGAACAGCTCTAGAAATGCCTTATAGTCATCTCGAGGAGAATCATCTTCAAGCTTTTTCATAGCAAACAAAAGAATTTCATGCCTTACATCTGCAAGGACGTTCACAATGTTGTCATCGATTGACCACAGACAAAACTGTCCCTTATCAGTCGTTTTCCACTGTGTTTTAAATCTTTTAAACAAACGGACCTGAAGATAGGTCAAACTTAGCTCCTTTGTATACTCGTTGAAGAAGTATCTCAAAAACATTGTATCTGCAAGCTAAGCAAAGTATGTCTCGGCCAATTTTATTTTCCAACAGAATACAAGCTCCGTTTAACCGCCCGGTGTTAGATGCAGTTGGGTCAAAAACAAAATCTTGGACTTTATCGAGCATTGACCAATACATCATACATAGCAAGCGATACTTCAATACCAGTTCCAACTGAAAGTTCTGGTACTCCAAGGAGTTCTTCTATTTCTGGAGCAGTTCTATTGGGAAGAAATTTAGAGTTCCAATGTATGACGGTGTAGCTTAAACTCAAGTCGACAATTTTTTTTTTTTTATTGGCTGCAGCTGTTTACGAAAATTTTGCCGGGAGAGTCTAATAGATGTGCGGTTAATAACAAATTTGGAAGGATCTATGGAAATGGCTTCGATACAGACTGTCAAAAGATGAACGGCATCTCTGTCACTTATTTTACATTTGTTGAGTACTTTCGAAAGCCTGGGAGTTAAAATATCTACTCATGGGCGGACCTGGGAGTGGTGAGTCAGGGCTAGCATTTTCAACTGCAAGTTCTTCTTCCTCAGAAGAAGACGTAGAATAAATTTCCACTAGCAAAACAATTTTTTCCAGTTAAATAAATGTTACTATATTAAAAAAAAATTAGTACATATCTCTGTGAGAAATGGCTGAACTTTGATCTGCTCTTTGCTTTGCTCTCATCTGGCGATCCTCCTTTCTTTTCTCCATAGCGGCAAGTCTAAGGTCTATTCCAAGCATACACCCAGGTCGACATTTTTGCCTTTGTAAGAGCTAAAACTGTTTATCCTCTTTTATTTTTATCAATTCCGCTGATGCGTTTCCAATGTCGAACAAATCGTTTAAAGTTTCTTCAAAAGCAAACTTTTTTTTGTGCATGTCTCGGTGTTTCTAGTTTTACTTTTCTCAATGTTTCGTAGATCTTCGTAAAGTTTTTTTTTAATTGTTTTAAGCAATGACATCGATCACGAGTAGGGATTTTTGCCTTTTCCCAAAATATTAAACACTCGTCTATGACCTAAGAAACACTACGTATTTGCAAGACTTAACTTCACTTTTCGCATATTATAAAATAGAACACTAAGCACACCCAAGAATTTGATTTTGTACTAATTAAACTGATCGGAGGATATTCAAACTTTTGATTTACAGAATGAAAAATGTGCCGCATTGTTAATGTGATCATGTGATCGTAAAAATAAAATAAAAATAGCATAATGTTTTTAGGTGTAAAGGAACAAAAACAAATGGGTGCTCGAAAAAAAAAATCAGACTTTTAAAATAAGGACCACCCTAATGGTCAATGGTTAAGGACGTTTTAATAAAAAAAAAATTGGTTTTTACTTTTTCAAAGCTGTTCACAGTGGTTGCTAAGTCTTATTACCTCATCAAAATAAGTGAACTTCGGTTACCAATTTTGAGACTTTCTGCTAAGAAAAAGTTGTAACCGCAATTTTATGATATTTCTTAAAAATCGCGAAAATATGGTAGGTATAGAAAGATATCATTGTATTTGTTTTAAACATTTCTCAACGCCATGCTCACTTTATTAAAGGTGAGTTAAAAGATGGGAATAGGGTATCATAGAATCCGTTTTACATTGATAGTAATTTTCCTGTATGTTTTTTATAGGAAAGGGCTATACTGGTCCTTATTCGAGAAGCATACACGTCGTTCTTAAACTAAAACTTATATAATACTGTAGCTAAATACTCAATAATAAGAGCATAAAGAAAAAAGTTGAGCATCTTCACATAAAAATAATTTTTTTCGTCGGTGCAATTTATCAAAAAATGGTATTTTTCCACCTCCGCATACGTTTTGTGAATAGGAGCACAAACAAGTCCACATTACTAATCGTATGACCTTCATTTGTGTGCTTGTACACATTAATTGTGTTGTTATTGCAATCTGCAATCGTTTAGCGAGATTTTTTAAGCCTGGCCTTATTAGGTGCCGCTTATTATTTGGTTAACGTTTCTGAATTGATATCATTCAGGACTTGTTCGAAAAAATATGAGTGCATACAAAAAACTGCATGAGAGAAAGTTTCTAGAGCCACCATCGATACCAGGATCTGCATTTTTAATATCACGTAATATGAACGAAATATATCCATGATAATGCGTTGCGATGGCGTCTGCCACTTCGTAAGTATTGTAAAGTTGAAATAGAGCACATACCCTAGGAGACCCACCCTTGTCGCCCGGAGAAATACTACCACATCTTACTATAGATTCCGTGAAGAAGTTATTGTTACGTTTCGGAGCTTGGCAGATGGGTCGATGTAACCAGGATGGAACAAACAAAAAAATCATTGTGTTACTTTCTGGGATGAAATGTTCTGGATGTTAACTCGTGTCCCACTGGGATCTCCGGGGGAACTCTCTCAAGGGGTACAACATGCAAATATTAACCTTCATCAAACGTATATTAAACGGATTTCTTAAACGCTCATCTGTTATGTAAACTAGAGATAACAAGCTCGTGTTTGACTTCTGTAATATTAAAGGCCTTTGATTCAAAAACGCGAACGTGAACTGCGCCCATGAACATCTAGAGGGAAAGAAATGAATATAACTCCAACAGATTCCAATAATAATGCGGCGGGAAAGAAGCACAAGCCTTTGTCATCCGCAGCTATCTCACCCAACTTATAGGAAAGTCCATACGAATTCCTGACAACCCTAATGACTTAGCAAGCACTCTAGCCTTTTTTCTCTCTTTAGGTCCAGACAGTTACGCCATCAAAATGTCCTCTTTGTACAAACAACATGCCCGTCCCGATAATTACAGGATAATAGGATTACCATCGCCTGATTCGGAATTATAATTTGTTGGCTTCTTTTCCTTGGACTGACATATATTCAATAGCGCTGATGTCAACCTTTGCACTCCCTCACTCCACCAAAAATGTAACTTCCAACAAGCCTTGGTTCAACAGGAATTGTGAGGAAGCCATCGCTGCAAGAACAGAACCTATAAACCATAACGCTCTAGCCCAACAGTGCAAACAATGTCTAGCTATAATACGAATATATTAGCCTCCAAAATACGTGCAATTTAGTGGTAGATGCCACGAAGAAGAACTTCATTGAGGGAGGCACCAACAAGCATCTAAAATGTCCCAGTCCCTTGTTTAATTCTTAATAATTTTGGTTTCAATGACATCTGGTCCCACCAGAATACCAGCCATTCGAGTAGTACGTAAAAATCGTGCACTTAGATGCTAGTTTAGACTAGCATCGGTACTTTGTAGACTTTTTCTATGTCTTACGAACAGAAAACCTTTCTTTCATGCTGAAAAACTACCCGCAATCAACCGATTACCAAAAAGATAAATATTTGTTTGTCCAAAACTATCGTCCCATAGCGTTGTTGTCTATGCTATCCAAGGTAATAGAAAAAGTTATCAATGCAAATATAATAAAATTTTTGGAGGAACACGAGTTAATAAGCAACCGACAGTATAGTTTTCGCAGCAGCGGTTCAACTGGATACCTACCGAGTTATGTAACCCACCTATGAACCTCAGCCATTCAACCTTGAACATCTATAAAGAGTTGACATATACCTTATTAGATAAACCAGCTTCCTACGGACTTCCAGAACAGCTCTATGCTGGGAGGATGATTTTCTTTAGGATAAATCAATTCAAGTTGTGGATGATTGTGTGTCTTCCAATACCTTTGCTGTAAGTGCTGGAGTACCCAAGAGATCTATACTTTCACCAAATCCGTTTCTACTGCATATCAACGACCTATTGGAGTCAACAAACAACAGGATCTTTAGTTTTGCCGATTGGTTATAGGAGTGTACGTGCACTGCGAACTTTAGAGATTTATTGTGCTCCTGTGTTGATTTGCCGATAACTGTTTTGTAATATCATTTTGGTCAAACAACAACAAATGTAATTACATCACATCGCTAAGATGGGACCAAATCAAAGTATTAAACTTAAACCTGCAGAAAATCTTACAGTGGGGTTAAGATAACGTACTAGATTTCAATGTGAGTAATACTCAACTCACCACCTTTTCAAAAAAGAACAAGCTTGGGACACTTTTCAAGTGTCCCAAGACATTACCTGATTTGCACTTATGTACATATGTTGTAACTGCAGTTTGCCTGGCCTATCGATGCCATTATGAATGGAATATAACATCGTTCAAATATCCGCCGCGGCTTCTCTGGGTGGCGCGCATCCGAAATGTCCAACTTTCCATGACTCTGGCGCATAAATCGGGCTGAATTTGGCCGAAGGCATGAGTTATGTTGGCTTTGAGGGCCGCTGTGGTTTGTGGCTTATTCGCATAGACCTGCGACTTCAGAAAACCTCACAAGAAAAAGTCTAACCGGGTCAAATCGGACTATCTCGTTGGCCAGTTTACATCACCTCCAAGTGAGATGACCATGCCCTCGAATCGCTCGTGCAGAATTTCCAATGTGGCGTGAGCTGTGTGGTACGTAGCGGTGTCCCGTTGAAACCACATGTCGTTGGTGTCCATATGATCCAATTTAATAAAAAAAGACATATCTTTTTCTATCTTTTTGAAAAGGCAGTGAAGTGCATTTACCATGGATTTACCCTTAGTGTACGCATACTGACATATAATAGAGAGCTTCAGTCAGCCTCTGATGTAAGTATCATTAAGCCTTTGCCTCGTTTTCAGGACAATCAATGTTAGACTAGTAGATAAATAGGATCAGATCTCAATAGGCCTATTATCTGGTTTGGAGATAAATATCGCATTTACCGATGATCGCATTCGGTTCACCATCAAGAAGCTCGTCCTTCATCCTCATTTATTTGGTGTTAAATAATGTCCCCGTTTCGCTCATGTTGTGTACGCGCACCCCCATACTCTTACCCCATACGCCAACTTTTTTTTCATTGTAACAAATTATATGTATGCAAAACAACACTACAAGCACTTTCTTTTTTATACATATATTACCTTTATACATACACTAACATAAAAAAAAAATCGCACTCCAGTAAAATAGAAAATTTCGACTTTGACCCTTTGAAAAGGTGGTAATATCTCGTTTTCATTTGCCAGTAGACCAGTATTGAGTGATTTAACCAGAAAAAACAACACTAGGGTCGTAATATTCCAGAAAAAAAAGCCGTTAGTAATTTTAACCCTTTAAAAATTAATTTAGGGTACTTGTGGGTTTTGTAAAAATTATGCAAAAAAAATAAAATCCCCTTTTAATATGGCGTATGATACCTTTTGGATTTTATAAAAGCTTCAACCCTTTTTGGCATGGAATCATAAAGGCTGGTAATATAACAGGTTTCCATTTTTTCATTCCAAATTTTTTCGATATGGCTTCTTAATTTTTGAAAATTTCTTGGCTTTTTGTTGCATGGGATCCATGTGCGGGCTGTTTCCGGGCCAATGAAGCATCAAATTCTTCTTTGTAACTTCGAACCTTGAAAAAGGATTGGATAAAATCGATTTAAAACAGCATAAAGATTGATAAAATTATCGAAATAGGAGTGAAAGCCTTCTGCCTTCACGTGCCCATTCTAGATGACTTTGTTTTTTATCCTAGACGTAAGAAATGATTTTTCTTTTTTTTTTTTGCCGTCCGGTAGGCAAACATACCCACTTCCTTAAGCCGTCTTTGAACAGGTGTCACAGAGATGTCTATTCCGGTGGTTTTCAAAATATTTGTTCTTGTTTGTGGTGCGGTAATGAACCAGTTCCTTAACGTTGTCCTCTTTATGTAGTGGTCGATTCTAAGAGTAGTAAATCTTTTACAACCGCTTCCACTTTTTCGCTCTAAAACAACACTTTCTCAGTATTTTTAAAAAAAATTTCTTATGGTCGACTCGTTGATTCCTAATCGACGAGAAATTTCTCTCATCGATTCACCTTAATTAATTAATTAAGCCTTTTAAAATGTTGTTAACTGCCTCCCACTCATTGCGCACATTTCACTTGGGTCAAAAAAAGTTTAAAAAACCTATCCGACTTCAAAAATAAGAAAAGCTCGGACGAAAAGAACTATTGAGTATAATAATTACTCGATAATGAAAAGGTTTTTGGTCAACAAAAAAAAAAGCAAAAACGGAAACACAGCAGGTCAAAGTAAAAATTTCCTATTTTGTATAGATCTTAAAGAATAGTAGTACTAGTGGCATTTTATTCAATCAACTGGCCACAATTTAATAAAACCAATTTCCTTCTTTTTGTTTTCAATATTCTTATTTTTTTTCAATATTGATTTGAAAAGTGCGGAGTCACGACCGATTCCATTGGCAACTTATGACAATCTGAATTTTGCAATAATAGATTCTGTCAATTCATTGTTGTTCAGCGCAAAATCATGGTATACCAAGTTTTGCAAAATTGAAATTAGAGTTCTTTGCTGAAGACCAAGTACTCGTATCTACACTGCAGGCCCCAGTTCTCGAAGGAAAAACAAAATCGAACATCGAAAAAAACTCCTTATAAGAATAATAATCATGTAAAATTGAAGGGGAACATATACTCGTATGAAACCAAAATAAGAAGAAAAATATTTCCATTTTATTCTTAACAGAAAGGAATTTATTAAAAAGAAGAAAAATGATTTAAACCGATTTTTCGCCGAAAAAGCCTCCTTTACATTCGATTACTTTTTTTTTACAATCCTTGGCATTCTAGCTATCAGTTTTTGAATTGATGCAAGTGTTATATTGCTCCAGCAATCCAATAGTATATTCCACAACGCAGATGCTGATGATGGGCATTGATCCCGGACCCTTTTATCTAGTTACTACCACAACAGCTCTATAGTATTTAAATCTGGTGATTGTGGTGGCCATATCATGATTTGTAGGATTTCTTCATCTTCCCTATGTTTCAGAGGGATACGACAAAATCTTGACGTGTGTTTAGGGTCGTTGTAATGTTGAAATACGAATCATTCGCCAATTAATCCTAGCCCAGAGGTCACAGCGTTTTCTTCCAATATGGTTTTGTATGCCCCCTTCTTAATTTGTCCAATCACTCGAGCCAGATCTCCCACTCTACTTGAAGAGAAACACCTCCAGACCATAATACAAATGCCATCATGCTTGACGGTAGGAATCACATAAGTCTGGTAGCACTTTTTGTTCAGTTTTGAACTTGGATTTATCGCTTCATAAAACTCTGTGCAAATCTTCTTCCGTCCAGTCTTTCTGCTTTTTAGCCCATTCTAACCTATCCTGCTTGTTTTGTGGTCGCAGCTGGGGTTTTTGAACAGCAAATCGCACAAGAGGGTGGCCGTGGTGTAGTGGTAACATCATCGCTTGTCACGCTGTTGATTCACGGTTCGAATCCTGATGTCAAGAATCATCTATTTATTTCGCATGAAATAAATAAAAATGTCTATCACTTACGAAAGCTAAGTCAACTTTACTGTGAAGGCATAACACCGGCATTAGGGTGGTCATATGGCTAAAATGCAACTTGATCGTGATAATGACATCAAGGGGACGGAAAAAAAATACTGTGAATCATAAGCAACGACAATAATAGCGAAAACAAACAAAATACTCCCCAGTTATCTGGACAGCCACCTTTGGAGTTTACAGAAACTTAATACCACCTGAGTTTCAAACTCAAACACTACTCTGTCTTTCTTTCTGTCTCTTCCTCTTTCCACAAAACGAACGTGTTCTAAAAATTAGTATAAGGGCATTCATATCCCCTTTAACACGTGCAAATTATAAAAAAAAAAAAATAGTCCAGCATGTCTTAATCTTCGTTTGACCCTTGTCAAGGACAGCGGTTTATTCCGTGTTTCATTTATTTCGGCGCGTATTTCACGGGTGTTGTTTTTCGTCTACTTCGTTTGCTTGTTGTGACTATTAGCCGATCCTCGTGTTTAGTTGTTTATCCTCATGTCTTCCGGTTTGAATGTGTAATTCAATGGCACTGTTGAAAAACGTAGGGTGTAAAATCCGACTTTTATTATCTGAATAAGTTGTGTATTGCTCAGGTAGAAAATTAAGTTAAAAAATCCCGATGTAATTCATAAAATTAAATCTCCATGCATGAATGAATTCAGTTGTCTAGGTAGGCTTTAAACTTTTTGTCTGCAGTGTATATAGAGGTGCAAGTACGTAAGATCCAGTCATGCACTTTATTTATGACAAAACGTGACAAAACATGCGAATATGGATATTTTATTTTGGAGGTCTACCCGGGAATACAGATATCAGATTGCTCATCAAGACGATGAATCTTCTTAAGTTTCTGTCTGATCATATGCCGTTGGATTTGATGAGATACAATTATAACATAATCAGTAATGATTTTTATTATGATTAATGATAGCGAATAGTATTTAGAAGTTCCGGTTTTTGAATCTTTCGTAAGTTAAGAGATGTTACGATTCATTAGTTTTAGTTTCAGTGTTTTCAAATGTGCATTTTTCTCTATTACACCATATTTGTGGTAACGTCTCATCCCTGTTACTAATCGAAATGTCGAAAAAATTGATTTGTATCCTACTTATTGTTAATATATCCGGTTATTTATCAATCTTCTAGTAAATAATTTATTTTTATCACAATTTTTTTCAGTGTCCAAAGCGAAAATTCTCGCTAATCCTGAGCTATTCTTCAAAAGTGGCAGTGATATAAATTTAACATGCATTGCAACACAAGCACCCGCCCCACCATCCTACATCTATTGGTATAAGGATGGTGATTTAATCAACTATTCGCAGCGTGGCGGAATCAATGTTCTAACGGAACGCCAGACAAAAACAAGCAAATTAGTGATAGCTCGTGTGGTGCCGTCAGACTCTGGGAACTACACGTGCACGCCCAGTAATTCAAGTGAGTATCTATATTTATTGATTGTGTTATGTTCTATAGGTAGATACTGCCTATGAATTTCACATGCAAATAGAGAGGCAGTTGAAAAAGGCGGAATTTGTCGTCTCCATTTAGGATGTACCATGTACCTACTCGAACTAGAAATTGACTTTTCGTTGCAGAAACGCCTTGTCGATGTTCAATATAAACCTTCGAATCGAATGAGAACGCATAGTTTTCATACGGAGAAATGCAGCGCATATTCCTGACGGTATAAACATAGACATAAACCTTTGGTTCACTTTGAACATACTGTGTATACGAGTTCGCGTGCAGATGAATATCAAGGGCAGAATGTTGTCATTCTGTTTACAACGATAGTAGAGGGAATGCGTACCTACCTATAGGAATGAGGATAACTAAAAAAAAACTACAAAGAATTTACAATCCGTCCAGAACGGATCGTATGATACCCTATCCCCCATCTCCTAACTCACCGATAATAAAGTAAGCGTAGCGTTGAGAAAATTGTAAAACAGATCCAATGATATATTTTTATACAAAGGATATTTCCGCGATTTTTAAGAAATTTTATCACAAAACTGTTGGGCGTGACCCCCAAAATTTGTAACCGAAGTTCACGGATTCTGATGATCATCACTGTAAATAGCTTTAGAAAAGAAATATACAGTTTTTTTTTTTAAGAAAGTGCCCCGAAAAAGTGGGCGCGACTACGTATAATATATGTGCGAACGAAATGTAGAGAAAATCAACGTCTACATATTTAATGTAGGCAATATTTTTCAGTTTCAAGCTCAATTTTTTTTTAAACAATCATAAACACCGCAACTAATGAGCTCAGTTTCACCCGACTACCACCAAGAAACCCCTGGTTTGACGAAGAATGCCACAAAGTACATGCAGCTAAACAAGAGGCATACAAAGCAGAGCTGCAAAGAAGGACGAGTGCTGTTCGTGACCTCTACATCGGCCCCTCCAAAAGAACAAAAGCGAGCATGAGAAGCGCGAACAGTTTTATGGTTTCCTGCAAACCGTACAACGGCGACACCGGTCAACATTCCGCTTTCAGGCAGAATGGTCCATTAAACATAGACGATGATAGCTGCAACAACTATCAAAACTTCTGTCCACCTGAACAAAACGAAGTGAGGATAGCAATATCCAAGGTTAAATCCAACAAGGTTGCTGGATCTGACGTGTTTTCAAAGCAGCTGGAGATGACTTGGTAGAGAGCACCAACACAAATTCATTTCAAAAATTTGGTCAGACGGGTGTATGGCTAATGAATGGAATCTCATCATCATTTGCCCGATCCACAGGAAAGGCGATCCCCTCAACTGCGCTAATAACAAAGGTATCTGTCTCCTCAACATCGCGTAGAAGATCTTATCTACTATATTGTGCGAACGCCGGAAACCCTTCGTCAACAACCTGATTGTCCCCTTTTAGTGTGGCTTCAGGCCAATAAAGTCCACAGTTGATCAAATTTTCACTCTTCGGCAGATCGTGGAAAAAACCCAAGGATTCCACATCGATACCCACCTTTTATAGCTTTCAAGGCCACATATGACAGCATATATAGAGACTAGCTATACAGAGCCATGTCTAGTTTTGGCATCCCTGAAAAACTTGTCCATTTATGCAGAATGACGATAGAAAACGATAGAGAACTGCTCTCCATCAAGGTCGGTAACGACCTCATAAAGACCATCGATGTCAAGAAAGGATTTAGACAAGGTGAATTTATTTGAAATATTTGAAAGAATTGTGCGACACACGGGGGAACGTCACTGGTGCGTTTATTGGTATTAAAACTGAAGCTGCCTAAAAGGGCAAAATCAAGTATATGCTGTCAACAAGAAGGAATACACAACATCGGTGAATTCGATAGAACATCACAGTCGACAGCTATAACTTTTAGGTAGTAAGGGACTTTGTCTACCTTGGCTCTGCTATAAATTCTAACAACAACACCTCAGCAGAAATAAAACGAAGAATAACTCTTGTCAATCGCTGTTTCTTTGGGCTGAGAAGGCAATTGAGTAGTAGGGTCCCATCCGGCTTTAGAGGAGGAGATTCAACGACGAACTTTACAAGCTGTACAGCAACATCGATCTAGTCGAAAAAATGTGCATCGGTCGTGTAAGATGTCTAGGACATGCAGAGCGAATGGAAATTAATGCTCCGGTCCGCAGAGCCTTCGAATCTAATCCGGAGGCAGAACGCAGTAGAGGTCGACCTCGCCTAAAGTGGCGAGCATAAGTAGAAGGGGATCTCAACCAACTTGGACTGCGCAACTGGATTCAGTCAGCTAAGGACCGAGCTAACTGGAGAGGCGTGTTGGTTAAAACCCAGGTTCGAACCGTATTGTAGCGTCACCTAACTAAGCAAGTAAGTTGCTAAGATACCTATAAGACTTCAAAAAACGCTTATTTTGGGACTCACTCACTCACTCACTGGTAGTCAAAACTTTTAGCGTACTTCCCGTGAACGTAGAATAGGTAGTATTGTGATGGAGACAAAGAATAAAATTATAAAATCATACTTTTTAATACGGTTTCCGAGAAGAAAATTGCCAATTGCACACAAGTGCTGGAGGTATAGGAAAATGATAAAATAATTAATTTCTAAACTTGGTTTCCACAAAAAAGCACCTCACTTCAACACAAATGAGTTTTAACTTATCGAGCAGTTTTTCTTTCACGAAATAAAAACGGTTGGCAGGTAATATTCCATTTAAAGTCCCTGCATGTTCTGCAATTTCGAAGCGGTTACCATTTATCATTAATGTTCGTGTTAAATCAAAAAGTTTGAATGTCTGTAGATGGCGCATTAAATGTCTTTCATCCAGAATTTCAAGGACTGCATTTTTGATGTGTCCTTCTAATTAATTTTTATGTTTTTGGGGAAAATTCTTGATATCATCGTCATCTGTAGCAATGCCGAAATTTGTGGATACCGTGATTTCTTAAGTACCGGGATGCATTAACGATTTATCTTAGCACTTTATTTTAAAAAGTTCGTAAAATATAAATGTTACTTTTTTTGGTGCAACCGCAGAGTTGTATTCCATATGTCCACACCAGCTTTAGCACTTGCTTGTATAAAAGCAATTTGTTCTCTATGTAAAGCCTGGAATATTTTCCAAGTAACCAGTACATTTCTTTGTATTTAATTTCAAGTTCTTGGCATGTTTTTTTTTTTGTTCACTTCCGACTTCCATTTCAACTTTGCGTCAAATCCGATAATTCGTTTCCGTGTTTGGCGCGAAAGAGTCTATTTTTGAGGTTTGTATGTCTTCGAAATGTGTTGAGAAAGAACTTGGTATAATTTGCACTTCAAGCGCATGGTGCCGTACCATGTTAAAGCCTTGAGATGCGTTAAGGAATACGCTTGACCCAATCCTTTTCCTTCAACAGCTTTCTCAATTATATCAGATATTCTATATACTTGGTCAATTGTAGAATGCTTGCTTCTGATGATCTGCAATGAGACGTTTTGCTTCTATAACCGGCTGCAATCCCCTAAGTAATAGCCTCACCAAAATGTTTGATATAATCGGAAGAACCAAAATAGGTCTGTAAGACTTTTTGTCATTCGGCGAGTATTAGAAGCATTATGACTTCCGCCACTTTTCATTGTCTCGGAACATATTTTAATCTTATTAAAGCTCAATTACAGCTCATACGGCGTCCTAAGTGAGACGCTTAGTACGATATTTTTACCAATGTCTTTCTTGAACCCTCCCCAATCAGTTTCTCTGCTGGTTAATCTGCTGGTATTTATAATTTAATTAGGGTTTCACTCGTCATCAGAATGGCTGCAGAATGATCAGAGCTTTTCCAACTTTTATACAATTGGTAGATAGTCCATTTATAATAAAGAAATCGATCTTATCACCCGGCCAGGATGTTGGATTATCCGTGGAGTGACAGTCACAACTGTATTCCGCACCCTGCACTCTACCTTTTTCTGATATGCATGTTGAACCCAGTCGCTATTGAATGTCAAATGAGATCGTTTCTCTTAAGTATACTACTACTGCATGAAATCACATCAATAACATCACTTTACCTGGCATGAAGGTCGGCTCTCGACTCATTACGCAATACAAACCTTTTTGTCTGTACTGTTTTTTTTTTTTTTTTTTTGTTATTTTGAAAAGAACTAATTTCATTTCCAGGAGTTGGGGTGATAACCAGAGATCACCTTGCCTCCTCAACCTAATAACCTTCCAATAGTAGAATGACTTGCCCCTGAAGTGACACCACTAGCGGCCCACTTTCGCCTGGACGCTGAAACCCAGTAGGACTGACTCTGGTTTTTTAACCTATCTTCAAAGCTTTCTGCCACAGTCTTCCTTGACATGGCAGTGCCACACCCACAACTTTGTAGTTAAGGATTTCGAGTCACATTCTCTACTCTATGCTGTCGATACTGCATTAACATCCAATCTCCAACCATTAGCTCATCGAAGGCTAGCAGACCTGTGCGTATATTATAGATACTTCATGGCAGATGTTCCTTAGACTTTAATGCAATGATCGCTAGAAATTCGTTGCACATCAGGATTGGGAATACCCACTTTTTTTAATGGATATTTCTCAACAAAAAAAAAATTGCGAAAATTGTTTTTTGATATTCATTGCTCGAATATTGGCCTTCGCAATGCTGTCCATTTGTACCTACCTCCTACTGCAGCCCGAACGGCTTGACGTAATTACTCCAAACTTCATATCTATGATCTGTGGATATATAACCCCGAGGAAAAATTGGAATTTTTATTTTTATCTCAAAACTGACGATATGTACCTACTATAAACCAATTTTAAGAAAGAACTTTTAAAGATTCTGGTTAACAATAATTTCTGACTTAATATGGATGTTTGCGTTAAGAATCCATAGTTTTTCTCACAAATGATACGAATAACTGTACCTTTCACCCGAAAATATCACCGCAGAAATTCACCATTCCCAGCAATGGAACTTTTTCTACAGCTCACGCAACGCATTTTAACAAAAGATCTGCATCTGCATCAAAGATCCAATTGTCTTCTTCGAAAATTCTCGTAACGCAGCTGACATTTTTATCACCGATTGGGCGATATTGATGTGGAAAATATGTGGTTTCAATAAGATGGTGCCACCTGTCACCTGCCACATAGCGCGACAAACAATGCAGAGAAATGTAGTTTATCGGTCGCGTCATCTCTTGTTTCGGTGAGCAAAATTGGCCACCATGATCGTGCGATCACGCCATTGAATTTTTGTCTTTGATGTTATGTGAAGTCGAAGGTGTATGCCAATGATCGCCAAAAGATTCCAGAGTTAAATGATGAGATTTGAGGCGTTATGCCGAAAAGTAATGGGAAATTTCATCAAAAGGGCGGAAGTCTACAAGGCTGGTCGTAGCACCCATTTAGCCGATATTATTTTTCATGTTTAGTGTCAATATCTCAACACTAGATACAAATTGCAATTTTCAATTGAATCACATTTGTGATCATCTCATCGGTGTCCGCCCATCTGTGTTTGTATGCCACTAGTTTTTGGGCCGTAAATTTTGAGCTAGGATAATGACATTTTGTATATATGACCCGAAATATATGCTTCATATACAAAACGTAATCATTTTTGAAATCCGCCCAAAGACTTCCCAAAAAATGTTTACTCTACAAAATATAGATATAGGCGTTTTCATTCTACAATTCGTCTGTACATTACACATAGTCACGCACACATTTTGGTGGCATTTTAATTTAATTCATTTTGATACAACATAGAGAAATAATAAGAATAGACCATAAGTATGTACATACTGCATATTTGTAATTAGCATAGATATATCCATGTTCCCTGTCTATCTGTCTGCATGTCATCACTTTCTATCCCTCAATATTTGAACTACGAAGGTAAAATTTCATGTATTAGCAGTACAATTTCAAACATTTTTAAAATAAAAAAAGTGTTCTCTGTGAAAATTTTTGCTAGAAACTAATAAATATTATACATTTCGTATAAGATATGTGGATGTTGACCTTTCCTACATTTCGGCCAAATATTGTACTCAGCCACGCCCATTTTTTTAGGGTGTTCTCTTCAAAGAACCTTATTTTGTCTTGTTGTGAATATATCCGTGAACTTCGGTTACAAATTTTGGCAGCCATAACATCAGTTTTTTCTGATAAAATCAAATTCAAATTTCCCAAAGCCACCCCCACTTTATTAAGGGTGATCAACATTAAATCCATGTAACCAGATGAAAGAATCACAAATAGTACCAATGCATTACATTCGATAGCTCTGGTCAAGAAACGTCTGCTTAAAGCCCCAACATCTCTTAACCTTTGTGTCTACAACCATATTTTCTCCTTCACAACTGATATCCAGCGGTGTGATTGTAAAGATGGAGGACACACCATGGGCAGAGTGCTGGGGGAACACTCCTATAAAGTCGAACGCAATATTGGCCACTCGCGCTGAACGTTCCGAATTCGAGTTGGTAGTGAATGACCGAAATAGAATTCAGAACTTTCTCTCTAGACAAGCCTAAAAAACAGTTCAAAATCCAGCCGCTGGTTGTAGATACGTTATGCCGAAAATACCAACAGCAAGAAAGAGAATAGCAGAAAGCGACGCATCAGGCAGGATCTTCCATAAAAGAGACTACTTGTTCTACTGAAGTAAATGCGGTCGGTTTGTGTCTAACATTCGCAGATGAAACTGCAATAACTGCACATGATTCAGTTTACTTCATTGTACATTTTTGTTCAATCACGTGCAAATAATTTACATTATTTTCCAAAAATACTAAGAGACATGTATATTTTACTCTGAGATGATGATTCTTTATACTGCTTATTCACCTCCTCACAGGGTACCACAAAACCCACGTATTTTTCAACGGGTCATATCTCGGGATTTAAACATTAACTTCAGAATAAGCAGAATTATATTTTCATCTTGAAATTGTTCCTAATTTTGACACCTTCTATAATTTTCCTACTTAGATATTTGAAACTTTAATGCCTATAGTATGGACCATTGTGAAGAATTTAGAAGCCACATTTTTTATTTTCAAGGGTCAAGATATTGCAAAACGTTGCGTTTAAGTGCATGTGCTTGTGAAAGGCAAATTTCCTTTTTAACAAAGTGTAATATTACCGAGATCGACATTCCTACTCGTAAGCCTTTTACACATCGTCCGTGTATAAGTTAGCGAAATTTCAGATTTCTATTTCAACTTGCTTTTAGCGTAAACAAAACGAAATTTTGTTTTACTTGTACACGTGTATGTTTCATAGGTACATGTACATAGTAGTACAAAATACTGCCAAAATGGGAAGGGGGCAGGTATTCCCTAAAAGGAGCGGTAGTCCAACAAGTGCTAATGTAGAGTACCAACGCCTTAATTGCTGTCATATAACAAATATTTTGACGTTCCGACGTTCGGACTCTGCTAGAAAGGTTACATTAGCATTATCCTTGCAGAATAAAACCAACCCGCACTGCCCAACTTTTCTAAAATTCTGGCTATGTAGGGCCCTTTCCCCTATTTGATGCTATATGTATGTAAAGTAGCAACTTTCGATACCATCAACAGATTGCTGTACGGATTTTCTTCACATTTTATATCTAGAGTCTATGGGTGAATGCCCAGAGGCGAAATTGAATTTTTCATTCCAGGATCAAAATAAAAGGTAATTTACAATACTTAAAATCAATTTCGAAAAACTCCAATTTGCTCGAAAATGTCTTAGCATTTTGATAAAAATTCATGTCTAAATACTATGAGGGTGGCCGTGGTGTAGTGGTAACATCATCGCCTGTCACGGTACAGGTTCACGGTTCGAATCCTGATGTCAATAATCATATATTTATTTCACATGGAATAAATAAAAAGTCGATCAATTGCGAAAGCTTATATCAACTCTACTGCTTATGTCAACTCATATGGCTAAAATGCAACTTGATCGTGATGATGACATCAGAAAGCCGGAAAAAAATACTGTGAATCATGAGCAACGACAAAAGCAAAAACAAACAAGCTCTCCAGCTATCTGGGCAGCTACCTTTGGAGTTCACTGAAACTTAATACTAGCTGAGTTTCAAACCAACTACACCAATCTGTCTTTCTCTCTGTCTCTTCCCCTTTCCTGAAAAATGCCTATGTCCCAAAATTAGTATAAGGGTATTCATAACCCCTTTCGCACGTGCAAATTATAAAAAAAAAAACTATGGACATTACTTGTTACCGAGCTTACGAAATTTGGCTACTTCTCGAATATGGCTAAGATTTATTCAAAATGAATTCTTGATTTATTTTTGGAATATGTAAGAACATGGTATTAGTATATTTGAAATACACTCATACCTCGGTTAGCGGCCTAGATACGTTCTAAATCCATTAGATTGGTTTCAAATCTTCAAAAAATAACCAAAAAATTGATAAAACGTTATAAAAAAATTCATTTAATGTGTTGACTTCAGAGCATAGTTACGTTTCAATTTAATATTGACAGGAGCCAAAATAAAATCTACATACATAACGACAAAGAACATAATTAGGCAAGAATAAATAGAAAAAAATTAAGATGTTGAAGTGGAAGAAGAATCAATGTTATATACATGATCGGCTGCGGGCTTAAAAAACCGTTCCAGCGTTGGTTGTTTTGCTTTATTCCTTAATACTTTTTCTATTTCCTTATAGCAGTTAATGGCTACGTTAACAGCTCTTGAAACTTTAGCATTGCGTTTTTCGTCGGGATCGTTTTGGTTTCAAATTTCCAACCCCTCTTCGAAATGGTGCAGTGCTTCACACAAATTTCTTGATGTCAACTGGCGACTCGTGGAAGGCTCAGGCTCTTCATCTGACTCTTGATCTGATCCCAACTGCTCTTCATTAGAAAGCGGAGCTCTGCCAGCGTTAAGAAGACTGGTGACATCGTGCTCTTCTAAATCCTCAAATTCGATTTCCTTTGCCAGATTTCAAACGTTGCGCTCAATTTCTGGGATAACAGGATCAGCATGAGATTGGCTGTTGGTAATGCATTCCAGCCATAGTTTCTTCCAAACATGATTCATCGTTGTTGATTTTAATTAATTCCAAGACTCACTTATGTTGTAAACGTCATCTTTGACATTGTAGTTCTTCTACAATTGTTTAATAGAGGATCTTCCATCCGTTTAATTAACAAGCTTGTGAAAAGTTCTGCGCAAATAATACACCTTAAAAGTGGCTATTGCACCCTGATCCATAGGCTGAATGAGGACCGTTGTATTTTTGGGAAGATACTCAACTCTTACATTTTCAGACAGCTCAGCTAAATTAACCGGATGCCCTGGAGCATTATCTAAAATAAGCAAGACTTTATTGCTTAAATTCTTCTTTTCCAGGTTGGTTTTGACTTCAGGGCAGAAGTAATTCTTAAAACAATTTTCAAAAAGAACTTTTGTCATCCAAGCCTTTTTGTTGGATTTCCTAGTGACTGGGAATTCTTTCTTGTCCAATCCCTTGAAAGCTCTTGGATTTTCAGACAATAGCGGCTTAAGCTTGAAATCCCCCGCAGCGTTAGCACCAAGAAGAAGAGTCAAACGTTCTTTTGACACCTTATATCCTGTTGCAGATTTTTCGTCCTTCGAAATAAAGGTCCGCTCAGTCATTCGTTTCCAATAAAGACCTGTCTGGTCCGCATTAAAAACTTGTTCTGGAACGTAACCACCTTCTTCAACGATTTTTTTTTAAAGTCGGATACTCGAGAGCTGCAACTGAATCGGCACTTGCTGCTTCACCTTTCATCTTGATGTTTTGCAAACTATGTCGATTTTAAAATTTTTCAAACCAAGAAAATTTCATTTTTCGACGCTTCATCAACATCCTCCAATTTAAGATTTTCAAAATGCTCTTAGCCTTTTCTTGAATAATTATTTGACTCATTGGCATCTTTCTTTTGTTATTGTCCATAGGATGAGCAATTTTTCCATTTTCTCCATAATATCACTTCTTTTCAAGTTAATTTTGTACAAATGCTTAAAGATGCAGCTGATTGTACTGCGCCTTGATTTTGTCTTTAATATCTCGTATTGTTTGAACAGTGGATTTTGCAAGACCTAGTTTAGTCTCTAGTGTGATAGATTTTCGGCTTTTTTTTCGCCCTCTACTCGTTTTTGTGGCATTTTGTGTGTAAATGCCTATGTTCTTATCTGCCAAATCGTATTAAAACATTAATCTTAGAAAATATTTAAGGAATTTTACAACATAATTTAAAATGTACATACCAAAAATAATTGAAAGATGAATGCTGGGAATAAAATTGTAACATACACGTCCATATATAAAGGGTGGTTAAGTTTAAAGGGCCAATGTTGATTTTGAATAAAACACAAATTATTTAGGAAATTACTGTCATTTCTTTTTATTATGATAATATTGGTATGGTTCAATTATGTATGGAACAAAATATCGGCCAAATGGCCGCCGCGACCTCGGCGGCACACCTCCATCCGATGGTCGAAATTTTCGATGACGCTGAGGCATAATTGAGGTTCTATGCCGTTAATGTGCCGAATTATCTCATCCTTTAGCTCTTGAATTGTTGCTGGCTTATCGACGTACACCTTTTCTTTCAAATAACCCCAAAGAAAGAAGTCCAACGGTGTCAAATCACATGATCTTGGCGGCCAATTGACATCGCCACCACGTGAGATAACACGGCCATTGAATTTGTCGCGCAAAAGAGCCATTATTTCGTTATCTGTGTGGCAAGTGGCACCATCCTGTTGAAACCACATATCGTCCACATCCATATCTTCCAATTCGGGCATACATACACATGTAAAAGAGTCAACACATCATCTGATTTAAAAACTATGTCTCAAACAAAAAAGGGGAAAGCCCGTGTCTGAGAAATTCAAACTTAGCGATGCCGATGTCGACTTTGTTGTGCATTATGCGTTATGTAAATTGGAGATATGTATGTACATACTTTTTTTGGAATGGGGTGCACAAAGATCGAAAGTCAAGAAAACAACAAGGCAAGGTACATAATGTTCCCTTAAAGGGAATGATGTTTTTTTTTGGCCGTTGTAACGAAAAATATTGCCCGTAAAACGGAAACAAAGTAATAAAAAAAGGCCGTTATAGCGAAAGGCCGTATAAAGAGCGGCCGTATAGCTAGGTATGAGTGTACTCGTATGTTAAAAACAAATTTTGTTTAGCGTTGAGCTAATCAGCAACATTCTGAACTGATAAAATCTATATGGCGGGAGTATCATTTCTAAAATGTCCCATTTCGTTATTTCAATTATCTAGGTTTGGCCGAAATTTGAGCTATGTAATTTGACTGAACTTTTCGATTTTGACTAAGTTTGAAATCGAGACAATACACTAGTGGAGAGGACAAATGAGCAAGTACGTGGAATACAATTGTGTTTTTATATTTGTAGATGAAGCACTTTCTCCACGCTGTGACTGTTATTTTCTAATATGCCAACTAGAGAAATTTGTAAGTACTACTTATGGGAAGAAATGGCATTTCCAGGGAAGTTGAAACATAATCGCCAGCAGTCGTTCAACAGATCTGGAAGTGGATAGAAGTACGAGTACTTAGCAGACAAAGCATATGTTCGGATTAAAATAAATATGTCGCAGTGTTTTTTTTTAGCTCCATTTAAATGTAAATAATAACTCATTCTGTTAATATTGTATTAGTCTAATGGACGTTCTATTATAATACTTCTAATCCGTACAAACTTAAACCACAAGAAGAGTTATAAAGCAAAGTACAGCATTCATTTAACAACCAACATTGTCAGCAACTTCTCTGTCCGATGTGTGCCCTAGTTTATGCGCTTTGTTAGCTATTCCGATAAATTTCAATCTAGTTTTTCATTGAAATGTCTGCACAAAATGAATACCCATTCGCTACCGACATGTCTGTTCCACAAACACTTCACTTCAGTCGCTCACGTTCTATGAATTAATTTTCGCAAAGAGGATATATTCGTGCTCTCCTCATCAAAGCACATAATTTCAAGTGTCATTGGTTGTGATGTGAGCATCGCATTTTAAATTGTATCTCTCACACCGGGAGACTGATGATGGTTTATATTAAGGTTCAGGTATGGGCATACACTCACGTAGCTGTCACATCCCAGACAATCTAAATCATCAATCCACCCACAGGGATTCGTCCTTCTCTACAGGTGAAACGAACAGCAGAACTGTTCCCGGTTACCTCTGCTTGATTTGGATGACGGCAGTATTACCGATGATGACGATGATGAAGTTACTGCTCATACCACTGCCTTGAGATGATAAAGCTGATGCTTACTTTAGTGTGTGTTTGCATGGAAAGGAAAATAAAGGGCACGACTGGGTCACACATACTTGCTTGACATGTGGTGTTCATTTGTATATTGTTCAGATTTAAAAGTCGAAAAGAGGCAATTAAATTAATTAAATTTAAATTTGCAACAAATTTGATTGTCCAAAATTTTACTGCCATATCCTCATATGTATGTCAAACATTTCTTAGATATAAATTTCAAATAAGATCAGCTTTTAATCCGAGAAGACCGCTAATAAGTAAAAAGTATCGAAATTCGAATTTTAATCTAAGAACTGAGCACGCAATCTTATTACAAATGAAATTTTTAAAACTGTTTTCGAAAAAATTGCACTTTTTCAATATTGGTCTCAAGTAAAGTACTGTTAATTTTAAGGTTAGAATGAAAATTCCGATGCCGCCTCAAATTGTGACCCCATGACCTCAGACGTGTAGTTTGAAATAAATGATGAACAGAATTGCAAAAGCAACGAAACGAGTTTTGTTCACGAAAACAATACTTGCTCTTTATGGGAGCAAGTAAAAATAAAAATGGAATACTTGACACTGTGCATTTCCAATTCTCATTAGCTGAAGCTGTAGCCTATGAAATTGCAAAAAAAAGGTATCTAGTAATAACAGTTGGTAGGCGTAGAAGAGAAACTGATTGATTAGGGTGGCAAGATGTTATGAGATGGAAAAAGTAATCAACAGAGATACTACGTACTTAACAAAGTATATGCAGGAGGGAATTAAGGATTACGAGTAAGCGGATCCCAAACTAAACTTTGTTGATTTTTGCAATAAATTGAACGAACAAATTGTTTACACAGGGAATCTAGAACTCATGAATCCGAGTCAACAAGGAATCGCTGTTAGCTAAACCCTGAAATATTGCTATGCTACGTGCGGAAATTAAATAATTTTACACCTACAAACGAGTACTTTTCAGCTCAGTTGGTCTATCAGTTGATTTTTTTCTTTTACTGCTTTCAATTTTGAAGAAAACTTTCTAGATTGTTGAAATTTTTGCAAAACATTTAATTAAATCAAATTAAAGATATGAACTATGAGAATACATAGCTATTAACTTTCGTAACAATTCGTAAAAGAATATATTTAATTAATAGTAGTTTTAAATTCATCTTTCTGCTTTTATAGAAATTAAGTTTCGTCCCATATGTCTGAAACTATTGATACTATAACTGGCTGTTCTGTCAGGGTGGTTATAAATTATAAAATAATTACATTCGGTCTTCAAGGGACTGATAAAACTAGTTTTACGGATAAATGGTACGTAAACAAAACATTGTACGAGCAAAACTTTTAGAGTACAAAAAGTTCTACAATAGTCGCCGAGAGCGTATATGAGGCGCTACCAGTATATTCTCGGTATATGTATGAAAGAGAACCATTTTAGATAATTTAATTTTTCAATACAATCTTCCTTTACACTAACTCATTCAACTAATTTGTTTAACCCATCCATGTCAAACTTGTTTAGAACTTCGGACCATACAAGCTATTTCTTATTAGCTTGAGGGCCACAAATTTTCATAGAACGCTTTTAAGTCCACGGATACATATAGGAAGTGAGTCGACACAGGACATGAATTTTTGAAAAATTAATTTTTCAGCTTTCAGATATTTTGAGATCAATGCCAATTTAAAATTAAATGTACTGAATTGTAAGGACTTTCTGGTGCGATTAATAAGTAAATTTTACAGAAAATTATTCATATATTAAGTTGGACACTGCTTGCTGGACAACTCATAAAAAAATATGACTATGAGAGACAAGAAGCAGGTGTATTAATATCATGGATTGATTTTGAATTCAATATTCTCTTGCAGAATATTATCAGTCAACGTAGCTTATTTTGTGATCGCTTAATTGTTACTAAGAAAGAAGCTGCAAGTGAAAGTAATGTGTTTAAACATTTGTGAGTATCGGAAACCACGAAGTCGCATTGTACAATATAAATATGATTCGAATGAACTTCGAAATGATAACTAAATTGCCTAAAATGAAATTAATTTTATTTATTTCAAAATAATTGATTAACTCATAAAATCAATGCTATCTTGCATTAAGCTTTGAAATTGCAAAGGCTTCGCAAATTATTCGGCGTTAGAACGAAAGATAGACTGGTTTACATCAAGACAGCGGCTGAAGAAAACGAAGTGCACATAGTCAGCATTTCCCGTTTACAGCAAATATAAATCAGAGTTCCCACTTATTATTTTTCTTATGTCTCAATGTTTCCACTTTTTATTTTTCTCTTTAGAGTGCAGTATTAAGCTGGTACATGCTAACCTTGCTCCTACTTTCTCTTTTTCTATCTTTCTGTTTAATTAATTTACTTATTTATTATTTGCTTTCTTTTTCTTTAATTTTCATTTATAACATCATATACAATGAACGACAATAGCGGGAACTATACGAGTAATTACTGCTCCACTTGTGTTATGCTTAATATTTTATCGAAAATTGAGGATGGACTGAAAATTTGCTACTTAACCCTTTCACTGCGAAAGGGTTTGTCCCAGCACAAAAAACCTTGTCTTATTTTCATTATTGGACATATACGTTCCACCTTAAAATATTATTGGGATTATATGTCCCAGGATAACGAAAAGGACTACGTTATTTTAATACACACCAAACATTTTATTTGCAATTATACTTTCAGAATAAAAAAAAAGTTGCTATAATTGTTTCTAGTTCTTAAATAAAAACTCAGCGACGAAGGGGTTAAATGCTCAAAGTATTAAAGCTCATATTTACTATATGCGAGATAGTTTTTCAGAGGGTTTGGTTGACGTAATCTGTGTAACCAAATAATAATCTGTCTGTAATGATAGAGTATCTAAACGTGTCTATTGCAAATCTACACTCAAAATCAGAATTGTTGACTATTCAAATAACTCTGATGTGAACCATCTCTTTATTGAGATTTTGAATAGTACGGTCAAGTGCTTAATTAGTTGTGCCTATAATCCTCATAAACTTTACAGTTTGGAAAAGTTCTTTGAATGCCTTAGTATTCATAGTCCTAGCTATACAAATGTTATAGTGTACGGCGATTTCAACATCAATCTGCTTAAAAATAATTACTCGTCATTTAAATTTCACAGTGACTGCTCCATGACTGGTGTTGATATTATTAACGTTTCATCTGCAACTCATTTTAAGCCCCATTGCAATGAAATCTTTCTTGATCTTGCTCTTATTTCAAACATGGATCTTGTAAAATTATATGAACAAATAGGACTTTCCGGGATTCCATCTTACCACGATCTAGTTTTTGCAAGTCTCAATATATCTTTGAATACTATTCCTTGCCCAGTGGAATTTTTGTACCATGATTTTCGTCGAATTAATGAGCCTTGACTATTTTATGACGTACTTCATAGTCCTTGCTATCTGTGTTGGGAAGCTTCTACAGTGGATGACAAAGTAAATACTTTTCAACACATAACCCAGACACTTTTTGAGCGTCATGTTTTTTTTTTTTTTTTTATTAAAACTTTATAAAAATGTTTACATTTTATAACACTACAACTAGTTTACACTAACGAGCAGTTCATATTTGATATATGATATATACATATTTTAAAATATAATATTACATACATACAAAATTGCAAAACATATAATCGCCTTTTTAGTAGCCAACAATTAGGTCATGTGGTTTGATGCGCTTCAGTCTTCTAGTAAGTCCGTTCGTATCGGTGAGCCTCACTGCTTCTGGGTTTATGTGTCGTCTCAGCCTTTGGTCATGGACTCCTACGTAATCTGCAATGGTTTCTGCGACAGTTTTCAGATTAAGATAGCGATGAATGTCTATGTTCCTTATATACCAAGGTGCATTTACTATGTCTCTCAATACTTTATTTTGAAAACGTTGTATTATTTCGAAATTATTTTTAGCCGTACATCCCCATAGCTGAATTCCGTATGTCCATACGGGCCTTAGGATTTGTTTATACAATAACAATTTATTATGTATAGGTAAGGGTGATCTTCTATCAATAAGCCAATACATTTTTCTCAATTTGATGTTCAGTTCATCTCTTTTCTTTTTCACGTGTTCTTTCCATTTAAGTTTGGCATCTAGGTTCATTCCTAGATATTTTGCTGTGTTGCAGTAAGGAATTTGTATTCCAGAGATGGTAATCGGAAGCCTTTGATTCTTTTTGTTGGTGAAATTAACGTGTACTGATTTAGTACTGTTAAGATTTATACGCCACTTTTTGCTCCAGTTGACTACAGTATCTACAGCATTTTGAAGGATTCTGGTTGACTCTACTTCGCTTTTCTCGATTGCAAGTATTACTGTGTCAATGGCGAATGTGGCTATTGTACTACTTGCAGGGGTTGGGAGGTCACTCGTAAAAAGCAGATATAGTATTGGGCCTAATATACTTCCTTGCGGTACTCCAGCCTTAATTTCTTTAAGGCAGGAAAAAGCATCTTTTTGCTTGATACGAAAGTATTTTTTCGAGAGATATGACTCCAGTATTGTCGTATATTCTTTGGGAAAGAGTGATCTAAGTTTGTGTAGCAATCCTGCATGCCGTACCTTATCAAACGCTTGAGCAACAAGAGGGACAGAGTAAACACGGAAGTTAAAAATGCGAAAAGGTCCTATTACTCGTACGCATACAAGCTGAATTCTAGTCAGTCTAATCTCTGTTCTTTGGAAAAAAGTGCGAACTTTAAGAGTTCTTAATAAGGAATCGATAGCGTGACATTTAGAACCCGTGACATGATGACGACACTTCTTGGAGGTGATACGTATCAGTAGAATTCTTTAGTAAAGGGTGACCAGATAGCAGTGATAGTTTTTCCAATTGTTATGTTTCAGCAGCTGTCAAAACTACCAATGACATCCGGCTGCCAAGGTATTCATTTGGTCATGCATCCTTTGATACTTCCCGAAAGTGTGAAAATTATTAAAAAATAATCGAATTTCCAGCTCAGTTGTAAATACGCAACGTGAATTTCGTCGTGTGATCGGACGCCATCATGGCTTCAGTGCGCAGGCAATTCGTCGCACCGTGGAAAATTTTGAGCGTGAGTACACTCTTTTGGACCTTAAGCCACCAACCAGATACAGATTGGTGCGAAGGGAAGAAAACATAGCCGCCGTAGCGGCCAGTATAAAGAAAACCCTGAAATGTCGATACGGCGCCGATCAGCTGAATTGGGCATCGCCAGAGAGTCAACCAGGCTTATTTTGCGGTTGGATTTGAGCCTACATCCAGATAGGATTGTGCTGACGAAGAAGCCGAAAGCTGAAAATAGAAGCCGGATGACCATAGACAATGCCGTAAGTTCGATAATTGAGCGCTGGAAATGTTGGCCGGAGATCCGGATTTTGGCCAAAAAAATAACCTCCCCGGACGAGGCCCATTTTTGTCTCAGCGGCTATGTCAACAGGCAAAATTGCCATTATTGGAGTGACCACAATCCACAAGTGTTCGACTAAGTATCAATGCATAAAAGGTGGCCACGGTGTAGTGGGTAATGTGTTCGCTTGTGACTCGAACTGTGCAGGTTCGAGCCCGGACGGGGAACAGCAATCACAGCCACCCGAACATATAAGAGAAACGAATAAAATCTAAGTTTCTCCAACCACTACACCAAAAAGGAGTTTCTGCCTGGACACAATGGACACAGCAAAATGGAGTCTGAGTGCTCCGGGATTTGGAAATTTTCCTTTTAAAAAAAAAAATAAAAAAAAAGTATCAATGCATACACAAAGATTGACTGTTTGGTGTGGTTTATGGCACGGCGGTATCATCGGACCTTATTTCTTTCGAAATGAGGAAGAAGACACCGTTATCGTCAATGACCCTCGGTATAGAGCGATGTTAACTGACTTTCTGTGGCCAGAACTAGACAACATTGATATATCCGAGCTGTGGTTCTAGGCTGCAGATCATCTCACGGCGAACATTCATCAATTGGCCGCCGCGATCAGGCGACTTGACACCCCTCGATTATTTTCTCTGGGGCTACGTCAAGTCCTTAGTCTACGCTAACAAGCCAACCACTTTGGACGAGCTCGAGGCCAACATTCAAGACGCTTTTGCCGGAATAATGCCGCACATATTGGACCGAGTCATCAAAAATTGGACCGATCACTTGAAGCACTGCTAGCGAAGTTGAGGCGGCCATTTAAATGATGTATTCCTACATAATGGCATGAATGTAGCTTCAAAATAAAGCCAGAATCAATTTGATATCTCACACCGTAGTTGTTTCATTTAAATTTATTTTCCCATCATCCTTATCTGGTTACCCTATATTTCAGTGTGTGACTGAATACGAAGTTCTAAGAGCGGTAGATAGTATCAAATCGAATGCAGGACTCGATCATCATTAAAGTTTATAAAACTCATACTGCCTAAGACATTTTATACATTAAGGCATATTATTAATTTCTGCATTATGTGCTCAACATTTCCAGGCAAACGAAAATTCGCTAAAATTATCCCTGTACCGAAAAATTCAAACCGAACCAGGCTAGAAGATTTCAGACCAAGAAGTACTATGCCATGTCTCTCAAAGGTGTTTGAAATTCAACTGAGGAACCAAATAAATAATAACATTGGTCTTTGTAATATGCTTACTCCATGCCAATTTGGTTTTAGGCTAAAGTACAGCTGTAACACTGCCATAGTTAAAATACTGGATGACATAAGACATGAATATGATAATCTTTCTATTTTGTCTCTTTTAGACTTTTCGAAAGCCTTTGATAGTGTAGATCACTTCCTGTTGCTAAAGAAAATAAAGGAACAATACTATTTCTGTTAAAATGTTGTGTTGTTGATCTCCAACTATTTAACTAACAGATTTCAACAAGTTACTACACACTCAGGAATTTATCGGTCTATGGTTGTGCTTTCTGGGGTTCCACAGGGCTCGATTTTAGGACCGCTATTTTTTCCCTCTTCATAAACGATCTGCCTGGTGCATGGCTTAGTGCTTCCATGCACTTATATGCTGATGACGCCCAACTGTATATATCTAGACCAATAGGCCTGATTGAAGATTGTGTAGCAAGACTTAATGAAGACTTAAAGTGTATAGGTAAATGGGCTGACAAGAACAAACTTTGTCTTAACCAAAATAAAATCGGAGGGTCTCATTATATCTAATAGCTGTGTAGATTAAAATTCCTTACCAACTCTGACGAAGTTGTCTAATGGATAAGAATATACCATATGTTAATGAAGTTAATAATCTTCGCATTTACCTTAATAGCACGCTCTTCTGTGAATCTCATATAAACCATGCAGTTAAACAAATTTACTGTAGCCTACGTCAACTCTACATTACTTCTCTATCTACACCAGTTGCCGTTAAGTTTAAACTTGTTAGAGTTCTTTTTATGCCTATTATAAATTATGGTTCGGTAGTATTTAGTAATCCCGATGCATCGTCCTTTAGAAAACTTGAGTTGGCCTTTAATTCGGAAGTACGATAATTATATGGGCTTCGAAAATTTTACCACATTTTTAGGTTTTCTTCTTCCATCACTGGCTGTTCCCTGAGGCAACATATCAATATAAGAAACTGTATTTTCATTTTTAATGTTGTGAGAACCCGCGGACTTAATTATCCCTATGAAAAACTTAACTTTGCACAATCTACTCGTACAAGACATATTAATGTCCCTCACTTTAATTATTTAAATAGTATAAATGCTTATTTTTGTTCATGCTATGAAGTTATGGAATTCTTTTCCATCAAATATTCGTTCTTGCAAATCCGTCTCCAATTTTAAGAATATGATTTTAAATTTTATAAGTAGTAATCAAATCAATAACATTTTTAATTAGCATAGTTCCTTTGTTATAATTTTCTTTTCTTTTTTTATTGTATATGAATTTATGGATTTGAAATTGATTGTGTTGAATTACCTAAAATAAGTTATCTAGGAGAATTTAATTCTTAATGTACTTCCAAAAATATCAAAATAAATAAATAATTATCCTAATATCTTAATAGAGAAAACAAGATTTGTAACTAGTCTCTGCGAGCCGCAGGTTTACTTTTGGAGGGCTGCATGGGGCCGAATATTTGGAAAACCTTATTTAACCCATTAAAAATAAGATTTTTCTTTCCTGTCAAAATGTTGCCTAATGATTTATGATCGCTAAATCGCTTCCCCCGGAGGTGTTTTTTTTCTCATATGTTAAAGTGATCGTGAAGCATTGCGTTTACCGTACCAATGGAAAGCTTCAATATCTCAGCAATTGCGTTCACCTTTATTCGAGCATCTTCAAATAAAGGGTGTCCCAAAATTCACGAAAGAAGTAATTTTAATAGAAAACACAGGTTTTTAATTAAAAAATGTAAGTATTTTATTGATTCATGAAGTATACAGTATAGGGTTATGTATGGAATAGGATATCGGGTAAATAGACTCTATGGCATACGCACTCTTTTGTCGAAATTTTCCATGATAGTTTTGCATAAATGTGGCTGAACTTCGTTAATACAGCGCTCAATTTGCTGCTTCAATTCGTGGGTGGTCGTGGGCTTATTGGTATAAATCTTAGACTTCAAAAAAACTCCAAAGAAAAAAGTCCAACGGCTTTAAATCGCATGATCTGGGCGGCCAATTCTGAAAACCAAAACAGGAAATTACACGACCAGGAAATGACTCATGCAGTAATTGAACTGTTTCTCGGGCTGTATGGCATGTGACACCGTCTTGTTGAAACTACATGTCGTCCATATCCATATCTTATAATTTAGGTACAAAAAATTGGATTATCATGTCGCAAAAGCGAGCACTTGATTTTCTTCCTTTTCATTGAAGAATGGCCCGATGATGCCTCCAGACCAAAATCCGCACCAAAAAGTGACACATTGTGGATGGGTTTGTTTCTCAACAATCACTCGTGGATTTTCTGAACCCCGAAGTCGACAATTTTGACTATTAACATCAAGATGAAAATGGGCCTTATCGCTGAAGATGATTTTGTTTGAAAAATCGGCATCCACTTCTTATTGTTTCATAATCGGTTGAACGAACCCTCTTCGCTGTGCTAATGGTCAGTTCTTGAGTCATGAGAATGCCCTGTAGAGATCTTCTCGAAATGTCCAATTCTTGCCCACGCTGCCGTATTGATGTTCCTGGACTTTCAACAACACTCTCACGCACCTCTGTATGTCGACTTTCAGTTGGCAGCCACTTCTGCCAAACCTGACCTGCTTTAATTGACTGACCGGGTAAGGGTCATCTTCAATGCTCTCCCTTCCACTTTTAAATTCACTTGACCATTTGAATTGTGGATAACGAAGGTTCAGATTCTTCGTAAGCAGCTTCCATTTCTTCTTTAATCGCTTTTTGCGTTTTTTCTTGTAGTATAAAGATTTGATCAATTTTACTGAATCACTCATAGTACTTTATTTTCGCGAATGACAAGAACAAAACTAATGATTGAATTGTGTTGCATTTTTGCACATGAACTCTCCAGTAATGTAGTGTTATCGATTTCACTTGTTTGGATATGTGTTTCACAGTTGGAGAGTACCAATAGCGAGTATAGATTGAACGTGCCTCATACCAGAAATCAATATTCAACTGAAAAAAAAAAAAACACACATACGAGTACTCGTTTATGTTTTATATGGTTTAACTGCTTAACTCATTTATGTATCCCAAAGCTCGAGAATTTGAGGCTGAACAGATTCTAATGGACTTCCTTCTCACAATATAGATTATTTCTCTAATAAGTGCTGGAACAACCTATTTATTTTTAATTTTTGTATATTTAATTATTGTACTTGTCTGATGTACATAAGTAGGTAAGCACAGCATTCAAAAAATGTGATTCAGAATTCAGTGAAAAATTATGTGTGAAGAAGCATCACCCGAGCGCCACCTACCAATGATTGTGGATTCCCTATTGACCTAGGGTATAGCTATGCCCCCGCTAACATTTCTGTAGAACTATTAAAGAGAACCACGTCTCTCATACATCTTTTTGATGTATCAATGTTCTCCGCCACTTAGAACAAAGTTTTTCGAAGCTTTTTAGACTCAGTAATGTAGTGCAATGGAAATGTATAGAAGAAGTGGATAGATAAAGAGAGAGCAAGATAACGATGCGAGCTAATTTCAAATTATACGTTTATAGAAATACTGACAACGGCAAGTTATTTCACAGCCATGCTGAACGGCGGGCGAAACCATGCTCTAAAGCGCATGTAAGTGCAAAATGGGGTTACTCATGTATTGAGATTAAATAGATGGACATGCGAGACACAATTGTATTATACATTCATTTCATTCGAACACTTGTGGTGACAAGCGTCAGCAAACTGCTGGTTCCATCGAAGGTCTGTCAAGTATTAACAACAATTAGATTTCTCAACATCAACTTCACCCATTTGACCACATTAGTAACTCGCTTCATAGACTGGGGCAGCACTTTGTTTTCATGCATTTAACTCAACCCTATTGACGTTCCGTGGTATTATTAGCGAATAAATGAAGTCATGAGTGCTGTCGTCCGCGTATGAATGAATCAACCTAGGAATAGAAGAATTTATTGATATAAAACAGAAAGAGTATAGAAGAGAGTACTGTTCCCTGGGCTACATCGGAATTAGTCGAGAATAGTGTGGATATGCATAATCTAATACAACCTCCAGTATCGACCAATATCGCTGACACCATACTCAAACTATGGCCATTCTCAAAGCTTTGGAGATATCAAAGGCAACAATTCTGCATTCGCCATGATTATGAATACACTGGTTTTAATTTTTGAATAGCTAGATTATTAAATCCTCTGTGAAATATTGTTGCCGGAAACCATCTTGACGGTCATTGAAGACATGATTTCTTTCAAGATAACTCACGAGGTGGTTGTTAATAATGCTCTATATGAGTTTGGACATCACTGATGTTAAAGCTATTGATTGTTAGTTAGTTAAAACAAAGTGTATTCATATTTTCTTTCAATTTAAACCAGAACCGAAGAAGCAACTGCTCTGATACTAAGCAATCAGCCCAAAATTTCTGTAGATCTTCCAGCACTTGATTTCGTGTTTTCTCTTTAGGCTACTGTTGAAGATGAGAATATTCTACTTGCCTATACTTATACTCATACTTGCGATGTTAGCGTCGAGGTACAAGCTTAACGTCTATTGGAACAATTATATTCTTCGTCTGATTTTGTTAGCCTAATTCACTACAGTACCCCGACCAATAGCAAATTCATCCACTTCCTTAAATCTCTAATATCATTAGAATTCCCAATTGATGTCGTTGGGATAGCCTGTTACTGCGTGTAATATTTTTTTTTTTGTATTATCATTATGCCAAAGTTCCGGTGGATTCCTGGATAAAGTTCCTGGACTAATGGTAGCTTCTTGTAATTGCTTCGACTTTAATCCTCCTCTTTGGGAGCAGGAGTTTTATACATCTGAACTTTATTCCAATGCGGAAATATAATGGGCATGCACCCATCGCTGACCGCAAAGTCATCAGCTAAGATTGGGGAGTGGAGGAAGCTGGTGCTTTACCAACGAGAGTGGTTTATTTTACAACCTAATTGAATTTTCATAACGTTCTAAGTATATACTCGTATTGCATTCCATGTTTCAGCAGAACGTCGCAAACTTTTTGGTTGCGACAGTGATACTTTCCTAATATATGGGTCTTGTATCTTGCTCTTCAAGATTATTCACAGACAGCAACCTGAGTATCTTTACAACAAACTCACCTTCTCTTGGTCTACCCGCTGTATTCCAATGAGACCATCTATACATACATACTTGACTTCCCGCAGACAGTTTTTTATTCATGCTGTTCGTCTTTGGAACCATCTGCTTCACCAGGTGAGGTCTATAATCGAATATAGACAATTTCCGTCGGCGTGTTTTTCTCATTTTGTATCCTAGCTGAAATTATTCACACTCCTTTTTTTATTCATTTAGTCTACTTGGTGTATATTAAATTACTTCTGTATCTTTCTTTTCTTCTTTTTGATTTGGTATGAATTATAAGATTTCCTGAAATCTTTGTTTTTTAACGTTTACTTCCTACCTACCTGTACTATTAATAAGTGTTTTGCTCTTGCATGTACAGTGATTCTTTGTTAACCAATAAATATATAAATAAATATCTAAATATCTAAAATATCTAAATATCTAAAATATATGTAAATGGCCAAGGCTGATTTTGGAGTCATGGTTCAGGCAGCAGTTACAAGTGTCATAAAGAACTTCTTAGTCTTTATCTTCATTTGGGGTATGGGCACATAGTAGGCTCAGTTGAAAAGTTTAGCTCCAACGCCACTCGTTCGCTGAGAGTTGGTAGGCTATATGTAGCTTGTTCCCGTGATTTTTTCTTCTATTTATGAATCCACTATCCACACCGAAATTCGCATGGCAGCATTTGTTTTGTTTGCGAATTTTCTCTCCAGGTTATTTCTTGGATTGTTATATTATATTTACGCATAATTCGTGAGGATGTCCTATATCTGTTCCATTTCCAACGCCTATTTAGAGTTTGACCACATTAATAACTCGCTTCATAGACTGGGAACTGCACTTTATTTTGATTTTGATGCATTTAACTCAACTCCACTTTTTCCATTTTTAATATACAATCGTATAGTGTTTATAAAAATATAAATATTTTGGCGCTAATAGCTCAATGCAGGCCCTGGCCTAGCTTCTGGCAGCCACACTTGGTGTGCGCCGCATGAATGGTTGGGACCTAGAGTTATGGCGTTTCCGAAGGGCAATTTTTACGATTGAGAGAAGTTTTTCATGACAGTTTTACTCTAGGATGTTTGTCAGACATTCGCAAGAGGTTGGATCGTGAGAAACCTTTTTTTTTATTTTTATGTTTTCTTAGATTCGAACCTTGAACCCCGCCCACTTTTTTTCCCCGTTCCATTTTTAATAACCGGGACAAATCAAAAACCGGCCGGGATGTCGGGACAACAGCTAAAATACAGGACTGCCCGCCAATCCCAGATGAATGATCAGCCTATGCTTGACCGTTTTTTTTTTTCAAATTTTTTTGTCGTTCTTTTCACTTAGAAGTGTATTAAAATTCGTTCCAGAAATGGAAAATGGTTTTTATTGTGTCTTTGCTAATTTTGATCACTTGCAGCAAAAATGTGTTTCAGGTCTCATCTACAAATAAGTAGTTATACCTAAGCAGGCATGAAAATCTATATATATCTGTGGTCGATCGTGGTTCGTCAAGGTTGGTTTAATTACTTAGCAATTGTTGACCTCGGATAACCTATCTTTCTACCATAGCAACATAGTCTACATGTTAACATATTAGGCAAAATGAACTTCAGCCTTCTGGGGGGTATTCCGAAGTTGAAGTAATGTTTTAGATAGGTAGGTATAGTGTGACTGGACTAATGATAGTTTCTTGTGATTGCATCAACTCCTTTGCGGGTGAAGAAGTTGTATCCATATACTTGATAGATCTAGGCTTTATTGCAAGGAGGAAATACAAGTACACGTGCCTACTACTGACATCATGCTTAACCAATGATGGTGTGGAGGAATCTAGAGCTACTAAAATTGACCGGCCGCAGTACTTTATTTTCTCTCTAATCATTTCCTGGTCTAATTCAATTTACTTTTCCCATCTTAGCTCTTAATTCGCTGAGCATGATTTTGCCATCATCTATTTTTGATTTCACTGTCTTTGTGTTCATTTGTGGCAGGCGCAGAAAGCAGGCTTAGTTAAATAACCTAACTCTGTCGCGAAATGAAGACAATAATTAGATGAGGTACCTTTTTCCGTAGTTTTTTCCCATTTATTCGGTCGTGAATAGTGGATCCCTATTCACACACGAATTTGCATCCCTCTGAATGGCAGCATTCATTTTGTTTGCAAATTTCATTCCCAATTTCTTGCATTTCCTGTATGGCGGTTTATATCATATTTGCACATAATGCACGTCCAAAAAGTGTTTAATTCCCGTACATTTACTACTCCTAAGCATACAGCTAACATTTGTATATACCCATACCTTTCTCATAGTGAAAACCGAATCGAAATCAATTCAGTGGTTCTCGAGACTATAAACACTGCAACACCTCCCACCAGGCTTCGTTGTGAGTTACCTTGTTATCTGCACTCACTTTTTTTTACAGAACTCCAATAGGGCTCCATAGTAAATATTCCGCAAATTTTCTTTTGATGCATCTCTTATAGGTATTACTGCGGCTCTTATTTTACATGCATCAACATCATCACCCTGCGAGTTTTCGCACATTTTTGTTCGTTAATCAGCATAAAGACATAGCGTATGTACATTTATATATACCTAAACCTTCCTCGAAATATAATGTATATAATAGAGAAAACAGCATTAATTTCCGTTCAATCAGAAATGTAGACACTGCGACACTTTTTTCCCGGCTTCTTTCGAATCAAAAAAGAAATGCTAATTTTGATTTACTTATTTATGTGATATACAAGTAAACTCCTCTACTGAATTTTTGTTGTAGAACAGCTCATCCACCCTAAGGACACAGCATACATTTTTATGTACCTAAACCTTACTGAAGTTTTAAACTGTATAATAGAGAAACCCGCATCAAAATTCATTCAGTTGTACTGAGACATTTCCCGACCAGCTTCGAACGAAAAAAAAAAAACTTGGTGAGTTACCTATTGATCGGCGTTATATGCTCCTACTGAATTGTTGAAGAACTATGAAAGGTCAACATCATTTCAATGTATCTCCTATAGTTTTGGGTACTCATCAAGTTGTTCATGTCTCAACGGCAATTTAACTCTAAATTTCTACACGTACTTTGTTACAGCCCCACCGCCTAAGGTCACACCATACATCTTACGTAAACTTTTTGCAGGGAATAAGCTGTAGGACAGTGAGAACTACATCAACATATTTTTAGTTATTCTCAAGATAACCACGTTTATACAGTGAGACATAGTAACACTTCCCTTTATAATATAGGTATGTAAAGGGTGACCAGATAGCAATGATAGTTTTTCCAATTGTTATGTTTCAGCAGCTGTCAAAGTTACCAATGACATCCAGCTGTCACAATATTCAGTAAGGTTAAACATTTCATCATGTATCACTTAACGCTTCCCGAATATGTAGAAATTATTAAAAAATATCGAAATTCCAGCTCAGTTATAAATACGAAACGTGAATTTCGTCGTGAGGTCGGTCGCCATCATGGCTTCAGTGCGCAGGCAATTCGTCGCACCGTGGAAAATTTTGAGCATGAGTACACTCTTTTGGACCTTAAGCCACCAACCAGATAGAGATCGGTTCGAAGTGAAGAAAACATAGCCGACATAGCGGCCAGTATCGAAGAAGACCCAGAAATGTTGATTCGGCGCCGATCAGCTGAATTGGGCCTCGCCAGAGAAACAACCAGGCTTATTTTGCGGTTGGATCTGGGCCTACATCCGTACAAGATTGTGTTGACGAAAGAATTGAAGCCAAACGACCATAGACAATGCGGTGAGTTCGCTAATTGGACGCTGAAAATGTTGGCCGGAGATCCGGATTTTGATCAAAAAATCATCTTCTCGGACGAGGCCCATTTTTGGCTCAGTGGCCATGTCAACAAGTTATTGGGGCGACCAATCAATGCATCCACAAAGATTGACTGTTTGATGCGGTTTATGGCACGGCGGCATTATCGGACCTTATTTCTTTCGATAGGAGGAAGGAGATACCGTTACCGTCAATGGTCCTCGGTATAGAGCGATGTTAACTGACTTGCTGTAGCCAGGGGTCGACAATATTGATATATCCGAGCTGTGGTTCTAACAAGACGGCGCCACATGTCATACAAGCGACGCAATGTTCGAAGTGGTGAAGGAGAGATTTGGCGACTGGGTCATCTCACGACGAGCGTTCGTCAATTGGCCGCCGCGATCATGTGACTTGACACCACTCGATTATTTTCTCTGGGGCTACCTCAAGTCCTTAGAATACGCTAACAAGCCAACCACATTGGACGGGCTTGAGGCCAACATTCGAAACGCCATTGCCGGAATAACGCCGCACATATTGGACCGAGTCATCAAAAATTGGACCGATCGCTTGAAGCACTGCCAGCGAAGACGAGGTGGCTATTCAAATGATGTGCTATTCCGTACATAATGGCATGAAAGTAGCTTCAAAATAAAGCCAGAATCAATTTGATATCTCACAAAGTTGTTGTTTTATTTATATTTATTTTCCTATCGTTCTTATCTGGTGTACTCTTTTCTACATGTGCTCGTATTGACGATGAAGATTTATTATATGACTTACTTCTAGGATAACATTTTTTACAAAAAAAAAGTTAGAGAACTGAATATGAATCTCATAGGGATCTATTAACTTCTTATTAATATTATTTTAAGATTGTTCGTTTACAATTTTCCAACATTTGTCCTATGAAGATTTGATCTTAAATTATCAACGGGTGAACTACGTACCCAATCAATCGCACGGCATCAAACCTCACAATTCTGCTGGTCAGTTGATGTCGGCTCTTTGTGAGATAACACACGTTACAGGTAGCGCATCTTGCTGGAAGTACATGTTACCAAGGTCGATACAGATCAGCTGAGGTCACAAAAACTCGGTCATCATGGTGCGGTAACGAGTGCCGTTCACGGTTACTGCATTCCTGGCGTCGTCTTCGAAATAGAACAATTCCTCTAACTGCCGACAGTGACTCGTCGACGATGCATTGGTTTCTCATGGATCACTCGAGGATCTTCTGTGCCCGAAATCCAGCAATTCTATTTGTTTAAGAAGCCATCCAGCTGAAATTTCTTGCGACAAGTCTCCGAATAATTTCCACCATGTTGGTGATGCAATTTCACTATAATGAGGAGGCGTTGCTTCTTCGTGTAGCATTCCATGACTTATGTATAATCGCAACAATATCAGATACAAATTTTCAGAGTTTGAGGGCCGTCAACTTTGCAAAAACAAATCTCTTAAAAATCCGTACCTTAAAGAATATACATATGTATGTAGCTTTAGCACTTTCCAAAATACAACCTAAGAAAAAACTTAAATTAAGAAAGTATATTGTCTGCTTGTCAGGATGCCCATGAAAGCATTTAGGCAACTAATTGGTTCTCTATTCTATTAAGTTACTTCGTAGGTGTATTTAGCAAAAGATTCAGTCATCTGCAACTTACGGAACTGTTCCGACGTTACTTGGTAGAACAAAATGTTGTTTCATGAATTTGGTGCTCATGGTGTCGGTGACATTTTTGTGAAGTGCATTGCGAAATTTCAAGCAAAACAAAAGTAAAGAGGATACAAGTGGCTATAATTTATGCATGTAGAAATTGTTAGCTTTGCACATATATTAACCGGAAAGAACAACATTTTAAGAACTGTAAACGATGACGCGAACGCGGATCAGATAATGAAAAAAAAGCTTTTGCAAATTTTCCGATTTATATTACTAGCATCACCCCAGACATGTTCTATAGGATTCATGTCTAGACTGCGACTTGACTATTTTCATGGAATCTTTGAATTGATGGCTGCTCTATATAGCCACAAGGCAGTAGATGGTGTAAGACCGGACATTTATCTTGCAGATACAAAGAATCCTTACTACCAATTATGACCTCGAAAATACAACGTATTCTTAAAGATTTCTTCATTCACTGGACTCATTGCAGAATCTGCAAAGGCCTTCGTTTGTTATACCTAGTTTCCCTAAATGCTTCCCGAGTTTACAGTGCCCCGTTAGAAATCCTGTTAGGATACGTAGGTTGTTCTTGTTAAGGCAGATGCACGCTTCGAATCTTTTCCAGTTGTAGTGTCCTAGAAGTTTCTTAATTTGCCTCTGACCTGGAGCATTGACCCAGGTTTTCGCCCTGTTTTCTTTCCCTATCTTCCTGAATTCTTTGCTAATAGTGTGGCTTCCTATTCCACAGAATCGTTCAGGTCCAATAAAGGATTCTGCTGCTCCATGTCTTGCCAAGGAGTCTGCTTCTTCGTTGCCCTTTATTCCAGCGTGGCCAGGGATCCAATAGATGGTTATTCTGTTACTGCTACCCAATTCATTAAGTTCGTGTAGGCATTCCCACACAAGTTTTGATTTAATGACATGCGTGTCAAGTGCCTTGATAGCTGACTGACTGTCTGACAATATTGCTATGTCGCAATTTGTGTATCTTCTGTCGAGTTTGAATTGAACACATCTATCTATAGCGCAAATTTCAGCTTGAAAGATGTTGGTACTTTTTCCCATAGGTTCAGAGTACTTTCTTCTTGGCCCAAATACAGCGGCCCCAGTTCCTTCTTCAGTTCTCGAGCCGTCCGTATACCACTTTATTGTGTGGTTACTCAATCCGTATATTATGGATTCATTGCTCCAAGCTTTTTTGTTACTTAACTTCATACGGAATTTTTTATCAAAGTTAAATTTCCTGATACTATCATCCCTAGGAATTGCTAGAAGGGGGAAATTCTTGAGAAGTATATCATATTTTTTTTTTTTTTTTTATTATTATTTGCACGTGTTAAAGGGGATATGAATACCCTTATACTAATGTTTAGAACACGTGCGTTTTGCGGAAAGGGGAAGAGACAGAGGGAAAGACAGAGTGGTGTAGTTTGAAACTCAGGTGGTATTAAGTTTCTGTAAACTCCAAGGTTGGCTGTCCAGATAACTGGGGAGTTTTTTTTTTTTGTTTTCGCTATTATTGTCGTTGCTTATGATTCACAGTATCACGATCAAGTTGCATGTTAGCCATATGACGACCTACTGCCAGTGTTATGCCTTCACAGTAGAGTTGACTTGGCTTTCGCAAGTGATCGACTTTTTTATTTCATGCGAAATAAATAGATGATTCTGACTTCAGGATTCGAACCGTAAATCAACAGCGTGACAAGCGATGATGTTATCACTACACCACGGCCACCCGTAATTTTTTTTTCTTTTGAATTGATGCATTTCTCCCTCCCGATGCCCTCTTTTGCCATCCTTAGGAATGTCCGCTTTGCGTATTGCTCAATTACAATATGAAGCAGAGTTAGTTCCAGGAATACTTCCATGGCAGCAGTTGGACATGTTCTCATGGCCCCAGTAATACAGAGGCTAGCCAATTTTTGTACTTTAGTGAGTATATTTCTCGTTGTGACTAGACTAGTTCGTTTGGCCCACGCTATGTCTTGATATGTGATCATTGGTCTCATAATGGCGATACTCGTATCGATCTTAGAATGCTTGGGTTAAGATCACAAGACTTACCCGCTAGGCTCCTACATATCATGAGAGCACGGGTAGCCTTTTTTGGATATTTCCACATGAGTATACTATCTAGGTGTAATCCTAAATATTTCACTTATTTTACTGGTGTCAGTTCCGCGCCCGACAGCCGAATTGGCTTCAGTTAAAACTTCCTTTTCCTTGTGAATGGTACTATTGTAGTTTTTTCCCGGTTTATGTTGAGCACAGCCTTGCAGCACCATTCTTTAGTTGCTTTTAGACCTCTTTGTATGATGTCACAAAGGGTTCCTTCAAACTTTCCTCTGGCAATCAGTACTATGTCATCAGCATAGGCTTGACAGTTAATTCCGAGGTTGGTTAACTTTGCAAGTAATTCATCCACAACTAGACTCCACATTAGAGGCGATAGTACTACTCCTTGTGGGCATCCTCTTGTTGTGTTGACCTTAATGTTTCTACGCGACGTCTGAGTTTGTGCTAATTGCTTTTCTGTCTAGGGCTCGCTTGATGGTCTCGTGTGAAGTATTATCAAATGCCCCTTCGATATCATTCATTCATTCTCCCCTTGTTCATCTGGAGTTTGTAAGGCTACCCTACTTTGAACAAAACCTAGCTCCATTACTGTTTTCTCCAATTGACGTGTTTATGAATGGAAATTGGTGGAGCTCTTCGGTCATCTATGAGCTGTTCTGATCCTCGAGTCAGACTAAAAGCAGCTAAATCCTTCTCCCTTATTTCACCGTCCGAGACTTACGATCATGTACCAACGATTTCACTTCACTTTCGCGAAGTGTAAACATCGATAATGGCCACTTCAGAGGATGTCCCTCAACAGAAGCCGAATCAATCATTATAATTTTTAAGGATCGCTGTATAAATATATTTTTATGTATATACTCGTACAAATATAAATATTTAATTTTTTGAAGTAAACATTTTTGTGTTAAAAAATTTGAATTTTTCTAAACTTCTCAATTTCACCAAAATTCCTCTGAAAGTAATATGGCAGATTGAACGAACACTCTTCATGTTAGGGAGGAGTTCACCAAGTTGGGGTTAAATTCCACAGTATATAGTTTTTAGCATTACAATGTAGTATGTACAATGTACTCGTATAATATTCATAGTCATAGTTCTTCAAATAAAATATGCGACCAAGAGTTATTTTTTGACCACTTGAATAAATAAGTAGCTCTTTATTCCCTTATCCACAACCTATCACAAGTGAACAATGACACAGACAAATACAGCTTGCTATTATTCCCTTCGTTACCACATTGAACAATCACAATCAATAATAAAACATTTAAATAGCTCTACATTGAGTACACATAACTAACATCCTCATCTCCTAAAAATGGTATTTCCTAACTGACACAAGTCATTCATTACACTTATCTCACAACAGTCGCGACAAACCGTACATAAACTTCAGAAACTTCTACATTAAATTGGCACACACAACACATACCCAATAAATGCTTAACCACATCAGCAGAAAATGAAGGATATAAAACTCTTATTACGACCGTGAAACACCACATGCGAAATCGAATATACGCCCTTAGTCATCCTCCATTTCACTTTTATATGTACATAACTAACTTTACCATAATAAGAGCATATGCCATTGCTATGTACATCATACATATATTCATGTCAAAAAAATAAAAAAAATCACGTGATGATTTATAATGCTGGTAATGAAAATTGTATCCTAATGTTTCGATTTGTGATTACACGTCTGATAAATCTCGTATACGCCATCGGTCATAAAACTCCCTTACTACGTCGAAAATAGACTCTAATCTCACCTTCGATATATCAAGACAAAATGAAACACAATTTACTGCCTCCCCCGTAGTGCTATCAATCAACAGATGAGGAGGGCTTTACCTATTTACAAGGTTCTACTAGCTTTTCGAGATGACGAGAATAGAAGTAGTCGTTAAATTGATTAAATTGCATCATACTCTTTACTTTTGTCGTTCGAGATATTGGCAAAGAAATTTATGTACATATGTAAATTTCCACAACTTTCGACGTTAAAAAAAAGAATTAAGAATACATTTAGAAACATCTTTGTCATCTTAAAAAGGAATATTTATTATATGAGTACTTTTAACAAGGTAAAACGTTCTATTAAACTCGAGTTATTCATTCGCTACTCGATATATTTGTATGTGGGATTGGAGGATATCATAAAATTAAATTCAACTGAAAGTGAAGTGTGTCAAGTAGAAAAGGTCGAACTGGATTTAATTAGAGGGGTTATATCCTATAAACTAAACAGGTCATTCGTAGTTCTTTTTACTTGCATACTTAAGTAAGTAAAAAATAGCAGTGGAAATTTAAGTCTCGGGTGATTTCAAATTTACGGATCTGAAGGGAAAATATTTTTATAAGACAAAACCCTGGATGGGAGTGACAAGACTTAACCATTACCGTAAATAGCTTTAAAAGAGCAATATATGTTTTTTTTTTTTTTAAAGAAAACACCTCCAAAAAGTGGGCATAGCTATGCATAATGTATGGGCGAAAGGTAGAAAAAGTCAACGTCAAGATAATTTTAAGTCAATATTTTTCAGTTTCTAGCAAAATTATTGAGGAAAAGACATTTTTTAACAAGAATAAAGAGCATTAAACCTAAGGCAAACTAGTGGTTTGGCCAGAGTTGTAAAGAGGTTATAGGGTTGAAAGAAGTAAGTTTTCGGTCTTTTAAAGCCAACAAATCTGAGGAAAACCAAAAGAAGTCTAAACAAGGCAGAAAAGAATGGAATGCGCATATTCGACGTACAAAAGTCTTACGTAGCCAAAAATTGAGGCAAAAAATCCTACAATGTCCCAAAGGTAGTACAAATTTTTGGTCATTCGTCAAAAATATTAAAAAATCTGCCTCATCTGCCATCCCTACGCTCATTTACAATGACATTCCAGCTGGCAGATCTTTAGACTAAGCCAATCTGTTTGCTGCTCACTTTGCAGCGAACTCCACGCTGCCAGATAATGCTTTGTCTCCACCTGTATTTGAGAGCATCAAATTTTCCATCGGACAGGTCCACTTTCGCACTCGCACAGTTGCAGGAGTACTCAAAGGTCTTAACTTACACAAATCCGCTGGTCCAGATAGTATCCCCCCATAGTTTTGAAGAGGTGTTCTTCTACGCTGGCAAAACATCTGCGTAAGCTTTTCTGTCTATCCTACTTTTCAGGGCTTTTTCCGAATAGATGGAAAAAGTATTTGTCCAGCCCATCCCTAAAAAAGGCGAATCTTCCTCTCTGTCCAATTACCGACCCATTGCACTTACTTCCTTCTTTCCAATGACATGGAAACGCTGATAAATTGTCAGCTTATGAAATATCTAGATTCACGAAAACTCCTTAATGACCGGCAGTATGGTTTTCGTAGCAACAGGTCCACTGGTGATTTCTTCTTCTCACCGAGAAGTGGAACCAATCTCTCCATCACTTCGGTGAAACTATTTCAAAAGCATTTAACAGAGTTTGGCATCAGGTTCAATACAAGTTGTTTTGGACGGCTTTAAGTCTACAATTCACCAAATAAATGCTGGTGTTCCCCAAGGCTCTGTTTTGTCTCCGACTCTCTTTGTTATTTTTATAAATGATCTCTTGTCTGCAACTTCTAATCCAATCCATTCTTTCGCTGATGACAGTGCCGTCAGTTTTTCATATTCGCTCCCTAACTCACGTCCTTGCTCTTCGGCCGTAGAAGAGGAACGGCAACGTATGTTAAACACATTAAATTCCGACAGCATAATCAAATGTGGTTCAATCAACAGAGTGGAATTTAATGCTTCCAAAACACAATGCTGTCTTCTGTCTCTCAAGCGAAACCATAGCCCTCAACCATTATCCATGGATGGGACTTGCATCATTGAAACCGAAACCGCGTTAAAACTTATAGGTGATAGAGACATTGTGAATGCTATACGTTCACTTGAACATCGGAGAAATGTCTCATGTCTCTCCCTGTTTTATCGTTTTTTTTTTACAAAAAATGCTCCAGCGAAATAGCCAGTTGCATTTCTCCCCTTCAAAATTTCACCCGCAATACGTGACATGCTTCAAATGCACATCAGTATCGCCATCTGTCCTTATATAGCAGCATTTCTGATAGCCAAAAACTTCTAGCAAATTCTTCGACCACTGGAACGAGAAAGTTCTGATGTAATAATTCCAAGATGACAGCTGCAGCCAATAATCTCTTGTGGTTATAATTCTCTCTTAATTCCGCGACGTCGTCTTAGACATAATCGTATTCTATCCGTGGACACGAACCTCGAATGTGTTCAGAAGGAAGACACTTCGGAATGTGTTGCTTACTTTTCGGGCGTAGTTATTATGCTACATTATGTTACACTGCCCCCCTCTTAGACTTGGGGGCCGTCCCGAACAAGTGCGTCCTCACTTCGGCCATTGTATCGACTCAGTCGGTCCACATGAACCACTTTCATTTTGGCCCTTGGTCCTCGCTGGATGCGGTAGACAACATCGTTGATGCGGGTTACTATTCTGTAGGGACCCTCCCAGTTCTGCTGCAATTTAGGTGATTTTCCCTTTTGGCGATGGGGATTATACAGCCACACTAGATCTCCTTCCTGGAATCCTGACGTTGTTGCCTTGGCATCATACCTGGTCTTCATGCGGTCGCTCGTCATCTTAATCTGGCTTCTGGTCCTTTGGTGTATGTCCCTAAGCCTTTCCCTAAGGTCCGCCACGTACTCTTCTTCATTTCTGGGCTCATTGGTAGGAGATCCAAATTTCACCTCACTGGGTAAACGAGCTATTCCACCAAATAAGATTTCGAACGGCGTATGTCGAGTAGTGCTATGCACGGCACTTCTATAGGCCATCAAAAACAAGGGAATCTGCCGGTCCCAATCCCGTTGGTAGTCACCTACGACCTTCGAGAGATGTTCGTCCAAAGTCCTATTGAAACGCTCCACCATACCGTCCGACTGTGGATGAAGCGGGGTTGTTCTTGTCTTTTTGATTCCGAGTAGTTGACACATCTCTTGGAAGATTCTTGACTCAAAGTTCCGCCCTTGGTCAGAATGCAATTCCAAGGGCACACCGAATCTGCTAACCCAATTGTAGACGATCTGCTCCGCCACGGTTCTGGCTTCCTGGTTAGGGATCGGAAACGCTTCCGGCCACTTACTGAAGTAGTCCATCACTACGAGTATATACCGATTACCATTGTCGGTTTCCGGAAAGGGCCCTGCGATGTCAATGGCGATTCGTTCGAAAGGTGCTCCCACGTTGTATTGGTGCATCTTACCTCGAGTTTTGATTCTCGGACCCTTGCTAGCTGCACACACGTCGCATTTTCTGCACCAGTCTTCGACATCTTCCTTCGCTTTTAACCAATAAAAACGTTCTCGTACCTTTTCTAGCGTCTTATTCACTCCCAAGTGGCCTCCGGACGCCCCGCCATGCATTTCCTGTAACACCTCCTTGACCCTCGTCCGCGGCACGACAAGCTGCATTACAAACGACTTTCCGTCGGAGGATTCCCATTTTCTTCTTAGAACACCTTCTTGGACATGGAAGGAGTCCCACTGCGCAAAATATGCCTTTAAGGTCGGGCTTCTGTGAGAGATGTCCTGATGATCCGGTTTCTCCATGTTCTTCTTCCAGGCCAGAATCGGCTCGATATCCGGGTCTTCCTTCTGAGCGTTCCGGATCTCATCTACGCTCCAGCCGGCGATAGGTTCGGCTCTCATTCTTTGGATGGAAACCAGCTCCCGTTCTTCCTGACGCGCACAATGTTTACAATCCGTTCTGCATGGTCTCCGGGACAGTGCATCAGCATTAGAGTGGAGTCTTCCTTTACGATGCTGTATTTCGTAGTCGTAGATTTGCAGCCTTTCGATCCATCTTGCGACCTGACCCTCAGGATTCTTGAACTGTAATAGCCATTTTAAGGCTGCATGGTCTGTGCGAAGAACGAACTTCCTCCCATAGAGGTATTTGTGAAAATGCTTCGTAGCCAAGATCAAAGCTAGAAGTTCCCGCCTTGTCACGCAGTAGTTCCTTTCTGGCTTAGAGAGCACCTTGCTGAAGTACCAACCACCTTTTCTTGGCCCTCATGCACCTGGGAGAGTACGGCTCCTACCCCGACATTACTAGCATCTGTATTCACAATGAACGTTTCCCCGGGAGTGGGGTAAGCTAGTATCGGGGCATCGCATAGCCGTTGTTTAAGTGCCTCGAAGTTCTTCTCGCACTCAATTGACCATTTGAATTGTTTCCCCTTTTCCGTCAACTGGTGCAGGCTCTTTGCGATCCCGGCAAAATCCTTCACGAACCGTCTGTAGTAGGTGGCTAGGCCCAGGAAGCTCCTTAGTTGGTGTTTGTCTTTGGGGACTGGCCAGTTTTTCACCGCTTCGACCTTCTCTGGATCGATTCTCACTCCTTTCGCTGAAATTATGTGTCCCAGGTACTTGACTTCCGCTCTAAACAGGGCGCACTTCTTGAGGTTGAGCTTCAGGTGGGCACTTCGAAGCCTTTGAAACACATCCCTTAGATTGTCTCGGTATTGCGCAAACGTTTTTCCTACGACGATGACATCATCCTAGTATACCAAACAGGCTTTCCATGTTAACCCTTGCAGGACACATTCCATCAATCGCTCGAAAGTCGCCGGAGCATTGCACAGCCTGAATGTCATTACCGTGAATTGCCATAGCCCATTTCCTGCGGTGAAGGCGGTTTTCTCCCGGTCTTCTGGATGGATCTGTACCTGCCAGTAGCCACTCTTCAAGTCGAGAGTGGAAAACCATCGGGCTCCTGATAGCGTGTCGTCAATCCGTGGCAGAGGGTAGCTATCTTTCTTGGTGACGTAATTGAGCTGCCGATAGTCCACGCAGAACCGCATGCTGCCATCTTTCTTCTTAACCAGTACAACCGGTGATGCCCACGGACTTTTGGAACTTTCAATCAGACCTTCTTTCTCCATTGCCGACACCATCTCTGCAACTTCTGTCTGCTTTGCCAATGGAAGGCGCCTAGCAGGCTGACGAATTGGTCTAGTATCACCAGTGTCTATTCGATGTTGTACCAGGTGTGTTCGGCCGTATTCTCCGTCCTGTGAGGCAAATACATCAGCGTACTCATTGATAAGATTCCCTACCATAGTTCGCTGCTCCTGATTCAGCTCACTGGACTGGAGAATCGTCTCTCTCGTTTCCGCTGTCCAAGGTGATGGGAGAGGTTTTGGAGCTTCACGTTCAGATATTGTTGCGACGGCGGTAATCGGCGTGCATTTTCCAGTCACCTCCCCTCGCCTTAGTTTGACAGTGTGTGGTCTTGCGTTCAAAACTCTCACTGGAACCGTGGTGTTCTTTGGTTCGACTATGTAGAATCGGTGGCTCCCAAGATCACCTTCCAGCTTCGTCCAAATGATTGTCTCTGAAGACGGTGGCAAAACTTCGTCTTTGCTGATGACTGTCCTGAGAGTTACGGCATTCTCGTTTCCGTACACCATCGGAATCTCCACATTTCGATACCTCAGTACTTGCATCCCGATGTCCAAGATTACTTCATTTGCTTTCATGAAGTCTATTCCGATGATGCGCTCGTCGCATATATATGCCACCAGAAACGCATAAGAGAACGTCAGTTCCGCCAGAGTAATCATAAGTTGCAGTCTTCAGGCAGTAGCTGCTGGTGTTGTGCAGCCAGGCGCTTCTGACGATATCCCTTCTTACAATGGAGGCAGTGGCGCCTGTGTGGTGGCTACGCACTTCTTCTTGTTGATTAGTGCCTCCACTGTCAGGCTCTTGTTACCCCGTTTGGTTTGCGAAACTTGAATGGTAGTCCTGGGGGCCTCGATTCCAGTAACCAACTTCTGCACCGCGAAGTTGGTCCTTACGCATTTCCCGACTGCTGGTTTTGGGAAGTCTGACTGACAGGATGGATGTTATCACCGCCAGATGCTTCCTCTCTGCTTCTCCTACTTCCGCAATGTGGACAATTTCCTCGTCTAGGTGCACATGCGGGCTACGGCTCGAGTAGATAAAACAATATTCTGTAAAATTATTTCTTTATTTTCTAGTCTATAGAACAATTCAGGTTCACACTATACTATTCTTCGCAATTCTTTTCTTACAAAGTCTCTGTCCTCTCAAATCACTTTATCTCCTTTCAATTACTTAATTCACAAATCCAAACTAATTACTTCTTCTTGTTAACTCTCAACTTTCAATTTATCACAAAATTACAACTTCCCCCATTATCACTTTTCTAATCTCTTCGCCACAGTTTAGAAACTACTGCCCCCTTCTTGATCGCCATCTGTCCTTATATAGCAGAAGTTTCTGATAGCCAGAAACTTCTAGCAAATTCTTCGACCACTGGAACAAGAAAAATTCTGATGTAATAATTCCAAGATGACAATCATTCTTGCAGTTATAATTCCCTCTCATCCGTGATATTATCCGTCTCTTTCGTAGACATGAACTGTGGAAACCGCAGATACGAACCTCGAATGAAAGGACACTTCGGACCAAAATTCTGCCAGAATGAAAAGACACTTCGAAATGGGTTGCGTAGTCGTAGGAGCGTAGTTATTATTATGCTGCAATATATAAAGTTCACTAAATTATTAAATTACGAATGAGCTTAAAAAGTAAGTCTGGCGCTAAACGGAGAGTTTTAGGATTATTTTTGGTGGCACTGTCAACAGAGCCAGCAAAAATAATCCTGAAACTCTCCAAACAGTTTGCCCAGATCGTTGAAGAATTATTCTCCACGGAATGTCATCCTGGTTCTCCTGAGACTTGTACATTCGCCGATAAAGTGGGTTATGCCCTCTTCCAAGTAAACTTCGTCACATAGACGGACGAGTTTGACAGTTTTAAACACGGTTTAAAGATCTATGAAAATGTGGTGAGTATCAATTTGGAGCTCCTGAGTTTTCTACAAGGTTTGCCGCAATATAAATATCTGTTCTGCAGTTGACTATATTGGTCTAAAGCTACCAAATTATCTCCGTTCCGTACCAAATTATCTCCAGCTGCTTTAAATACGTATAGTTAGGCAGTTAGGTCTTCGGCTTCAGCAGCCTTATTGGGTTTAAGCTTATTTATTGCTGTCTTCATCCTACTTTGGTCTGGTGAACGTTGGTGTTGAATTTAACTCCTTTCTGTAAGATAACGAATTTTTGGTCATCACCATTTAAAAGTCTGCAGAAATGATCCTTCCAAATACTCAGCACCGACTGTGACTCTACTACCAGATTTTCATCTTAATTCCTATTGGTGCCTCTTTGGACTTTTCAACCTGGGCATGCTCCTTTTATCTTCTGGTAAGGCTTTCAAACATCATTCCTGCTATAACACATCTTCATTGAATCCATCTCTTGCTTTTGATATATTTTCTTTTATTTCAAAGAAGTTGGTGTTCGTCCCTTCTCTTCTGCTTATATTCGTATATAGATTTCGAAAGCTCCTTTCAGCACTTTATGCAGCGTCATTTTATAATCGTCTTGTTTTGCTGCGTCAGCTTAACGGCATTTTTCATCAAACCAGGGGTTTTTTTGTGCTAAAAAAAACCCAGCACATAAAAGGTGGCAAGCTGAGACTGATGCCATTGATCATTTTCTCTCAACGTTAGCGGTATTGGACTTCTGACTTGGTTCAGGGACACTTGATCAGCAAATTAGTCGTTGAATATTAAATTGTCTCTCAGTGTTTTTTTTGTCTTGCTTTAGGATATCTCCATACGTAACAAAAAGTCCGAAGCATTGTTGGCTGCTTTAAACATGCGAACATCCAAAATATTGCACCAGAAGCGCCAGATCCCCTTATAAATATTGTGATGCTGGAATTGTGTGCTAGCTGCAGTGATGCTTCACACGTCTTTAAATTCAATTGCCCTGAATCCGTTACCGAAGGTGTTATCGGGCAAGCTGTATTTTCGTCAGTGATTCCAAAGATGCCCTTCTTTCCAGTTTTCAGGTTAAATTCACCAAACCCAATTTTGATGTCACAGTCTATGGTAACATCAGCAGATTAAGATGAATTCGGCTTTAATACAGATTGTAATTTACTCTTATGCCTGCAGCCCACGATTTCTTTCCTCTGGAGACAACTCGATTTCAATTAATGCTGTTTCTGTTGCTTGGCGTGCGGAAAATCACATTCCGTCTTGAACGGATTGCATGATAACTTATCCCGTATAATCAAGCTCGTCCCTAATAAAGTCGGGGTGGCGTTATGGACCTTTGAATGCAATTGCAGGGACATCTTATTACTTCGAGGATATTTTCGCAGATTTTTACGAGATTTTACCAGAAAAACTGTTATTACAACTTTTTATGTTGCAAAAAGTGGACGTGGCCAATTTATAACCGAAGTTCACGGATTCTGTTTAAATATTCACAGTAAAAATTAACTTTGGTTTTTTTCAAAGTGTGGATTTCAAAAACTTTTACAATTGTACTTGTTCGGATTCCAGAAAGTTTATATACAAAATTGTATTTTCCTAGCTAAAAATTCAAATCCGAAAAACTGGTGGCATAGACGGACGAACAAGTACACGGACGTAGTTAGATCGGCAATACTATTGATGGTGATCAAAAATATGTAAACTTTCGGAGGTCTATCGTCATTATTTTTCTATGGGGTAGTAGTAAGAAAATTAAAAAATTTCAACAAAAAAAAAATCTAGAACGATATTGGTCCTTAAAATTGTTAAGGAATTTTGCCTTAATTAGAGAACCCTAATTATTGCTTGTATTTATTTTTGCATATTCTGGATGAGATGCTTCTGCTTTTGGACGGACTTGGACCAGAACTGATCACAGGTCGCAGAGGAGTTCGGCCAAGGGACGTCCCTAAACTCGGCAATTGGGCAGACCAGCAATGGAGCAATTCTTTTTTTTTATAATTTGCGCGCGCCAAAGGGTATATGAATATCCTTATACTACTTAAGGACATGGGCTTTTTTTGGGGATATTGGGAAGAGATACCACTACACCACGGCTACCCGTGGTGTCAAGGAAGATGGACAAAAGTAGTATGAAGAAGTATTTCACCACACATCAGCGATGCAGCATGCGAACAGAGCCGCGACAGAATCCGATCCAACCCTCTGGTTCGGAACACTCCCATCGATTATCGCCGCCATTCTTTTTCCGAGTTTGTTAGCTCTCTCCTTTGCTGACATCCATGGCGATAAGACGTTTCTTCCCAGCGAGCCACAGCAATCAAATTAAAACTAATAGTAGTTCATTTGTTTGAAATTTTTTTACTTATTTTAAATAAAAATAACAAATCGTTAAAATACAAGTAATAATTATGTTTCTGTAACCCTAATTACGGCAACTCCTTTTAATTTTTGGGATCAGTATTTTTTCTCTTATTTTTTTTCCTTTTTGAAAGTAAACATTTCTTGTTCTCAATTTTAGCAAAATTACCTGCTATTTTTATCTGAATATTATTGAAAGGGATATAATTTAGATCAGCTCCCATTTAAACTACTTAAAAGTCACCCGCTGCCTAAGCATAAAGAGTCCTACAACTCACAGTTTATGTGTGGGCTGCTTTCGTTACTGCTGAATGTAAAACTATTAATTTAAAATTTTTCGACCGAGAAACTTTTAAACTTTTTGTACTTCAAATCTGAATAAATCGAACAAATCCTAAAACAAGCTTTTAAATTTTAAATCAACATGAGGATTTAAGTTTTAAATATCACAATCACATTTCTCACAATGTATTTAATTAACCGAAGTTTAGTAGACTAGCCAAGGAAGTTTTGCTACAGTGGTATTTGTCAAATCATGTTGTGTGTACAACAGCTGCGCTTTCAAGGTATAGGTACATGCTTATAGATAGATACAAATAAAGTTCATGGCTGGGTAGCACGTACCTGCTCGTACTTACTCCTACATACTCGTAAATTCTGTTCATTTGCAAATTACACCCCTGAACTTTTACAAATATTTAATAAAGTTATGTCTCTGATTTGTCTGCATAGTTACTATATCAAATAAACTTTAATTAGGAAACGTGCATGTGTTAGTTCCAAGTAAGTTCAGTTCTACATATTTTCTTTTTGACATCTCATAATTAAAGGTTCACTCTTGAATGGGTCAATATTGGTTGTTAGTTAATTACATACTCGTAGCTAGTGAACATTGAAACGTGATGTAAGGAGAACTTATCAGAAGCACAAATTTGGAATAGAATATAGAATAGGATGCAGACATGTTTCACAATAATCAATAGGCTTAAGAAATATAGAGGAGACTGGTGTAGCTTTGAACAACTTTTCTTCTAAGCCTTCTAATTTTCTTATATCATTTAGTTATCCAATAATAAATCACATTATCACACTACGAGTAATGGCTTCTTTTTTTGGTTTTTAATAAAAGCAGGTATAATGTCCAAAGGTGCCTATATGTGGACACTTTTGTAATGTAGTTTTAAACTCTTTTAAAAACTGTAAATAACACATTGCTTGAAAAGTCCCCAATTCGGCATACAGTGGCCCCACAAATACAAAACCCATTTAATTTTCGGAAAGTATCAACCTTCAAACGATATGTGTCAAAATTTTATGACAATCCGACCATTAGTTCACAAATTATAGTAGTTTCAGTGACTCTACTTTTATTATCTCCGAAACAATGGAAAAAAAATGTCGTGTGTTGAATAAACATGTTTTCTAATGCAAAAAAAACCGTTCAAGAAAAGCAGTGGCTTGATAAGTGGAAAATCAACCATCATTAACTGGTATGCTGAATTTAAACGCGGTCGCACAACCACCGATGATGCACCACGCTCTGGACGCCCAAATGAGGCTGTTATGCCAGAAAACATAAAAAAAATCCACGAAATTGTTTTCAAAGACCATAAAGGGAAGTTACATAAGATAGCTGACATCGTAAAGATATCAATGGAACATGTTGGTTATATTTTGCATGAACATTTGTCCATGGGAAAGGTGTCTTCGAAATGGATACCGCGATTGTTCAAAATGGACCAAAAACGGCACCGTGTCGATGATTCCAAGCGTTCTTCAAAAAAGGCATCGAAATATTAGATAGGCGTTGGATTGATTGCATCGCTCTTGAAGGAGATCATGTTGATGAATAAAATGATTTTAGAAAACTGTGTTTTCCCGGAACTTTTCAGGCGATATGTTATAGGGTATTTATTTGGGACCGCGGCCGATTTTGAAATGAAATTTCTTGAAGTTCGACGACGAATCGAAGTTTCCGGACTTTCACTCACATTGTCCCTCACTGCATCAATGTTTTGTTGTGTGCGCGCTATACGACGTGGTCCAGGTAAATCACTTACTGTGTAAAGGTTCGCGAACTTATGGATAATTTTTTGAATAGTGCTCTTTACAGGCACTCCAAGTCGACCAAAAAAACACGTAATTTACGATGTATTACAATAATTGATGAACCATTTTGATAAAATGATTTAATCGCTAAAACACTTTATTGTGGCGTCAAACTCTCCATGATGAAATGGCATTGATAGCTGAACACTACTGCCAACTTTCACATAATAAAACCATCTCTATGAGAAATGACGCTAATTTCAAATCGGCCGCAATCCCAAATATCACCCTATATTGCAGTGACTTTTATAAAGTTTATTATTCCAAATCTTATTTTTTTCTTGGTCCTATAGGGCAAGTATTATTTCTTGAGAACCCTATTTCTTATAGAGAAACTCGAAAAAGTAGCTCTCGCTGTTCTGCTTGCCTGTCTGTATGTCTATACTGCGGGCTACTGCCTAAACGGTTGGAAATATTTTCTTTAAAATTCATATCTGGGGTTTGCGGGATAATGCCCAGATGTGAAATAGAATTCTTCATTCATAACGGTACTTACTTGAGGCCAATTTTGAAAAAAGTACACTTTTCTCAGAAACGGCTCCAACGATTTCGATAAAAATCAAATCAAATTTGAGGAACACAGACCTTTGGAATATGAGTGCATACTCGTACGAGTACTTATTTAAAAAAAAAAAAAACAAATTCGAATAACAGTACTTTACTTATTAGCTGGCTTGCGGAAATTGGCTATTTCTCGGATATGTCTTGGGCGATTTTATTAAAAATTGATATCGTATGTCAATTTCGATATACATACATAGGTGCCGTAACATTGTGCCAAATATAAAAACGCTTATGAAAGTGGCAGTAGGCCGAATATTAGCATTTGGCATAATGTCGCTTAGATAAAGCATCATAAGGCCAATTTGGCATTATGTCACTTTAGGCTTACTTCAATTTTGGAACAGCATTTGTATAACAAACCGTGGAGTATGTATGGGGGGCATGGTGCCTCCCTGCAACACTCCTGCTTGGGGTCACTGTTGGATTCCATCATGGATTTAAAGAAACTTTGCATATACCCACCCTCGCACCTACTCCAAATCTAACAGTGACCCCAAGAGGGGAGGGGGGTTGCAGGGGCCAGCATTCCCCCATACATATTCCACTCTTTATGCATTATGGATTTAAGTACTTACCATATTTGGTTTTATGTCTCAAAATAATTTGGCCTTATGTCGCTTTGCGAAAGCTAAAAAAAAAAAGGTTTATTTCAAACTGTTAGAACTGCTCACGACCTCAAATGCTAAGGATCTCAGCTGGTTGTTTCATCGAAATAAATCCAACAAACTTTCCACCACAGAGCCGGTATTTATGACGGCGGCGAACTACAAGCCTCAGATTCAAAGAAGGTTCTAGTCAACTTGCTCGATATGTTTGAGCCAGAGCAGTCCGTCAAGTATTACTCATAGCTAGACTATGTCAATTTATTACAGTCCGCATTTTTTTCTCCCTCATGTGCGATATATGAGTATCGCACATGATACTCATATATCGCAGAGCAAAATATTCTAGACAAAATATTTCATTCAAATGACTGCATATAATTAGTAAGACTGACACTGTTGTTAAACAATACGTAATTCCATTTCTCGAAAATTAAATTACAATTGGAGTTATTGTTGACTTCAACCAAGGTGGGAGTCGTGAGTCAGTGAATGGAATACTCAAAGTTCAGTTCTCAAAAAAAAAAAAAAAAAATGTTGCAGTCCCACCTCTCGCGAACCTCTGACAAACACACCGGAGTTAAATTGTCATGAAAAGCTTCTCTTAATCGAAAAATTACCCTTGGAAACTGTGGGTTACCTACCGTATCATTTATTTGTCGTACAGTACGAGTGGCTGCGAGAGACTAGAGCACCAGTCTGGGCTGTTAGTACCAACATTTATATTTGTTTATTATTTATAAGCGAGGTGAACTCTTTACCTATGGCGTCGACAGTAGTGTCATTCCTTCCCTGTAACTCAGCACATTCTAGAATAGACCATTGCTTACAGCACATTAAAGTAATCCCATGACTTCGGATTTTCAACGCGTATAAGAGTAGCACCTAATTGAGTTAAATTTCAATATGTGTTGCTGAGTGCAATGCATGTACCTGACAGTAATACTTAACAAGTGGTGGTTGCAATTAAATTTGAAATAAAACGCATTGGTTCGTGATAAACTAGTTACATTTTGATGTCAATATAATGTTGAGACATGACATTAAACACGAAAAATTATACCGGCCAAATGGGTGACTTAGAAGACTTATGCCCTTCTCGGCATAGATTCACCAATAGTTTATAAGCAACGCGTCGAATCTCATCCTTTAGCTTTGGAATCGTTTGGAGATTATTGGCATACACTTTCTGCTTAACATAACCCCGAAGAAAAAAAAACCAACGGCATGTTATCGCACGATTTTGGTATGCAATTTCGGTCACCGAAACGAGAGATGACGCGACAGGGAAACTTCGTGTGTAATAACTGCATTGTTTCTCGCGCTCTGTGGAAGGTGGTACCGTCGTGTTGAAACCACATGCCTTCCACATCGGTCTTCCAAATTCTTGTCCTGCAATCAAAATTCCAACTTCTTTATCAGGCGGGCTGTTATACCTACCTTGGGCAGGTTGTCTGTCAGAATAATTTTCAACTTTAAAATCATCGGACACATTATTCTCGAGAGCTGTTTTAAAATCACGAGTGTAAGGGTTATTTTTATACAAGTTTTTTGAGTTTCTTGACACCCAGATCTGCGTTGAGCCTCAGCTTCTGAGTTCCCCATAAAATAAATTTGTAAGAAACTGGGATTAGGGTTGCTATCAGGCATTAATATTCCAATAAGGTGGTAAATTTGACCCTGAATTTTAAAAATAGGCATAAAGTTGCCCTCTGTTATACTTATGTTTACCACGAAAAGAAGATTCTCTAAAAAAGTGTTCGATAAAGGATGATCACCCAGAAGAATGTTTTTTAGTAGTTCTGGCGGTGCAACCATTACAAGGGTGGGTCAATAAGTTCCCGGAAATTAACACAAATTGTGTCGTCACCTTAAATTTAATTTTTTTTTGTCAAGAATCATTTTACAAAAGAACGCACCCAAATTTTCAGACAGATCTGTCAAATAGTCTTGTTGTGGCAGCCATTTTATATAGACGCCTTCAAGCATTTTCGTTAAAATGGAAAAAAGTGAATTTCGAGTGCTCATTAAACACTATTTTTTGCGAGAAAAAACTATCAGGCAAACCAAACAAAAGCTTGACAAATATTACGGGGACTCTTCACCATCGATTGGAACCATTCACCATTGGTTTACTCTATTTCGGTGCGGTCGTTCAAGCACAAGTGACGCTGAATGTTCTGGTCGCCCAATTGAGGTCACCACACCAGAAATGGTCGACAAAATCCATGGTTTGATAATGGACGATCGGCAAGTGAAAGTGCGCGAGCTTGAAGAGGCCACAGGCTTATCTCATGGCTCAGTGATTTCGATTTTGCATAAATATTTGGACATGAAAAAGCTTTCCGCAAGATGGGTACCGCGTGGATGAAACCTGGATTCACCACAATACACCAGAAACCAAGGAACAGTCAAAACAATGGACTTCTCCTGGTGAATCGAAGCCGAAGAAGGCCAAGGCGAGTTTGTCAGCAAACAAGGTCATGGCGACAGTTTTTTGGGATGCGCGCGGTGTTATTCACATCCATTACCTTGAATAGGGTAAAACGATCACCGGCGCATATTAGGCAGAGCTGCTGGATCGATTCCAAGCCGATTGTAGCAAAAACGGCCGCATTTGGCGAAAAAAAAAATTCTTTTTCACCAGAACAACGCACCGGCGCACAAGTCCGCAGTCGCAATGGCAAAATTGCATGAGTTAGGCTACGAACTCCTCCCTCATCCAGCATATTCCCCAGATTTAGCCCCCTGCAACTATTTCTTGTTTCTCAACATGAAGAAATGGCTCGGAGTTAAGAGATTTGGGTCGAATGAAGAGGTCATCGCTAAAACAAACGATTATTTTGAGGGGCTTGGGAAATCGTACTATTTGGAGGGCTTCAAAAAATTGGAGAAACGTTGGATGAAGTGTATAAAGCTAAAAGAAGACTATGTTGAAAAATAAAATGTTTTTATACCGAAAAGAGTGTTCCTTATTTCATTTTTCAGGGACTTATTGACCCACTCTCGTAAAGTAAATAATGGATCTATTTTTTTATTTGTCCTCGGATTCCGACGCTGAATATCGCGAACGCATTGAGCGCCGGCGCTTAACTGCTGGAACACAATGCAAAGCCACTGTGGCAGTGGTAGCTGCTGTTATACGAGCTGTCAACTTGTGTCGCGCAACACTACCAAAATTCGCCCACAATGGAGTGGCTCGCTAATGTCATACTGCATTGTCAATTGAGCCAGCTGTGAAATTGTTGTAAGCTAATTTTCGTGTTCCGTGTTGTAAAACAAAACAAAAATTATTAATTGATAAATGGACGACAAGGATGAGATTGCGCTGTTAATGTCGGTGGTGCAAATGTGCTACCTTTCCTTTAAAATGTTGAAAAAGAAGAAGAGGAGATGGTGGGTACGCCCTTTGTACCAAGAAAGGAGCAACCATGGTTTTTTCCAAACTACATTTTCATTCATGAAAGCTCATGATCCGGACCTTTTTTTCAAGTCAACTCGGATGACAAAAGAACAATATATGTTATTGTTGGCCATTGTCAAAGACTCGTTGACTAAAACATCTATAAGAAAGCCGATAGTTCCGGAGTGCAGAATGGTCCTTACCCTAATGTAAGTAATGAATAAAAATGATTTCCCTTTCTGATAGTCCTTGTTTTTGAAGATATCTGTCTCAAGGAGTAACACCAAATTACTTGGCCTGGTCATTCCGCATGGGCGTGTCAACAGTTCGGAAAATTATTGTGGAAGTGTGTGCGGTATTTTGGGACTTGTTGTTATCGGTATATATGCCAGAACTCAACACAGCTGATTGGCATAATATCAGCAAAGAGTTCAACAATCGCTGGAACATGCCTCACTGTGTTGGCAGCATAGACGGTAAGCACGTGGAAATTAAGCGCCCACCAAACACCGGATCGAAGTACATAAACTACAAAGGATACTTCAGCATAGTTTTGTTTGCCATATGTGACGCCAACTATACTTTCACAGCTGTCGATGTTGGAGCATACGGCAGCCAGAGCGATGCTGGTATTTTTCGCAACTCTTCTGTCGGGAAAAAAATTTTAGAGAGCGATGTACAGTTGCCACCAGCAGAAAAGCTTCCAAATTCAGAAAGAACTGTTCCATATTACTTTGTTGGGGACAGTGCCTTTCCGCTGAGGAAAAACCTTATGCGGCCTTATCCTGGAATTTTATTAAATAAACCGAAAGAAGTTTTCAATTTTCGCCAGTCAAGAGCCCGGCGAGTTATAGAAAATGCTTTTGGCATTTTGGCAGTACATTGGCGAATCTTTGGAAAGCCTATAGAATTTTTTAAAACTATTAATTATAATTTATTCTTGCGTGTACTATCCTCCACAATTTTATCAAAATTACAGACAAAGTGTACGACTCCAACTCTTACTGCCCAGAAACATATTGCGACTCATATGACGCATACGGAGAACGCATTGACGGTATGTGGCGGCAAGATAGCAACAATTTGTTACCCATTCGGAGATGTGGATCTAACAACCGATCAGACGAAGCGTGTGAAATCCGAAAATTACTTACCAGATATTTTCTCCACGAAGGAGGAATTCCTTTCCAACCATAGATTTAAAATAAAACCAAAATTAATTACTTCATTATAAAAACTGTCTTTTATTTTTTACTTTTTGGACAATCCCACCTGCAGCTCGCCGAGGTACCGCATCACCTCTATCTTGGCTTCATTTCGAAGGTCAAGAGGAAAGCTGGATAACTTCGCCATGAGGCTGCGGCAATAGTGCTCATCTTCATCAACTGTTACTGTTGTTGTTGATGGTGATGACGAAGGCGGCGAAACAACAACAGCAGAACGAGGCTTATTCAAATAATCTTGAACACTCAGCATTGTGCTCATTAATGTTTGCTCAAACGTATTGTTGCTTGTTGTCTTCTGCCTTTTAGATGTGGAAAGGCTTTCGAGGGAAGTACTTAAGGAAACCGTACTGCAGGATTCATCCACGATGGGGGTCGAAGCCATTGTTTCCATGGATTACTCAAACTCAGGCGTTTGTGGCAATGGGCTGAATGCAAACTGTTCACCCGCTTCTGTCGGCGTAGCGGGTGAAGTCCCACTTCCAGCTCCTTCTTTCGACGAGTTTGAGTAATTTCCGATAGTTCTGTAAAAATAAACATTAAATTATTTTGATTACCTTCCGTAATTGAAAAAATACTAACAATCTTGGTTTCAGATGATCCTTCAGAAACTCCATTAACTCGGCATACTTCCCCGATGGTTCCGGCTCATCAGCGCCCTGCCCCGAAACTTGTTTTTTGCGGTTGAGACTCCTGGCATAGGAATCCCGAAGACCCTTCCACTTCTTTTTAACTGTTTCAGCTGAAGAAAAACATTTATCATAAGAAAAAGTAATAATAAAACTATATATGTAGGAAAACTTACAGGGCAGTCCCAATGCATCCGCAATTTGTTTCCATTCCCTTGCTTTAAGTTTTATGTTTTTGTATAGTGGATGACTCAAATTCCATAATATATCCTTCTCACGAACTGCCTCAATAATTTTTTTCGACTTCAGCGTCCTCTATTTATTTGATTTTTAGTAAGCTGTCAAAAAAAGACGCGCAACAAAAGTTAAAAGTTAACCAACTTGTACCACACCACTACCACACTTTACAGCGGCTGCGGCTTATTGTGTGCCGACTACTGCATTTGTATACATTTTAACTTTTGACAGTTCGTACCAGAGCGGCTACCGCTACCACAGCGGCCTCATTGTGTTCCTTGAGTAAGGGGTAGGAGCTATCCTTTCTCATTGCCAAATGCTGCGTTAATATAAGCATACACGAATTAAAACGTGAATAACATTTTTATCTTACAGATTTATCAAAAGATTTAGGGTTAATAAAGATGCATTCAACCACATTTAAAAAAAAAAATATTCTTTTCAAAATCGGGGTTGTTTAGCCATAAAATCGACCAGAATATTTTTCTGTATTACTAAATCCTTTAAAAAAATTGAAAACCAAAATACTCACATCTTTGTTGTTTCTCTCGACGACTCGACAGCACAATAGTGTTCGAATGAAATGACGCACTATAACCTGTGCTGTCATTCTCTATTACGAGAGCGATAATGCCAAATCCTAACATTTCGATGACGAGTTACTCGTTATCGATTGTTGTAATTCGGCCCGATTCGAGATCACAGTCAAGAAAAAATTAATTAAATTTTGAATTTAGCAAAAAATAATTTTTATATTACTCAGCTTCTAGATAAAGTAGAAACATGACTTTGGGCTTAAAGTTTGCATATTTAAAAGCTCTAAACGCCAAAAAAAGTCGGCAAAGTCAAAATTTATGTTATTTGTTCCTTTATTTCTTTTCGTAGTCTCTCAAACTCAAAATCGAAAAAAAGTGCTTTGTATGAACCTACTCCAGAAGATTTCCTAATTAATAAAATATAAAAACATCATTATAATCCGTTTAGTTGTTTTCGGAATTGAGAACAATTGTTTACAAAAAGTGCCTGTCTCTTTGTAACAGTTAAAAAAAACAACGCTTCTGAAAATTGGTGTTCTTCATTACTTTAAATAAAAATTTTGTTTATTTTACTTTTTTTTTTTTTTAATATTTTATCTTTTTGATTATTTACTACAATTCTTAGAACTCATTAATTCTATAAAATCAAAAGAACTTAACAACACTAAACAACTTTTTAAGAGTTTGTCCTTCTTGTATCTTCTCCTCCGTTTCCCCTCGACATAATCGTGACCAGAAATCACTCGAAGAATTTTCTTTCAAGACAATCAATGGTGTTTTCATCTGCCTTTGATAACGTTCATGCTTCTGCTCTGTATAGCAGGACTAGAATGATGACGGACTTACTCTTGTATAAAGTTACCTTAGTTGTACGTGAGAGTGTTTTGGTGCTCAGTTGCCTTCTTAGCCCAAAGAACCAGCGGTTGGCAAGAGTGATCGCTGGTGTCATTATTTGATTTTACAGCCTAGGTAGACAAAGTCCTTAACTACCTCAAAATTGTAGCTGCCTGTTATGACATCCAGTCCAAGTCTTTGCCTCGATAACCGATAAGTCCATTTCAGCAGCTTCTTTTCCAGTACTCACAAAACGCCACTGACAGCCCACTCCATTCTTCCAATTATGTCAATGTCATCGGCATACGCGAGTAGTTGTACAGACTTTTAAAATATCGTACCCCTGATGTTAGCTGGAGAATTTTGTACAATTCTTTCAAGTATGATGTTAAAGTAATCACATGTTTTCTGACCTCGGTAATATTGTTACCGACCTTGATGGATCAAAGTGCATTCTCCATTATCATCCTACGCAGATAGAGGAGTTTAATAGGGATGATAAAACTAGACATGACTTTATATAGCTCGTTCGTAAACGCTATTTGGGGCTTCGGGTTTTTTCTAAGCTCTGCCGTAAAGTGAATTTCTGATTTATGGTGGACTTTCCTGGCCTAAAACCACACTGATACAGACCAATCAGATTGTTGACAAAATCTTTAAGCCGTTCACATATATGAGAGGCTGATACCCCTATAGTTGGCGCAGTTCGGAGAGTCTCCTTTCTTGAAGATCGGGCAAACGACACTGACGCTCCATTTGTCGGGCATACTTTCATCCGACCATATCTTACAACAAAGCATTCTCAGATACTTTAAATAACTTGGCAATTAGACCGTCGGCTCCAGCAGCATTATTGCTATCTCAATATTTCTATCTTAGCTTCACTTTGGTATTTGGACCATTCTGCCTGACAGCGAAGTTTTGGTCATCACCGTCGTTTAGCAGTCTGCAGAAGTGATCTTTCCAAATTTTCAGTCCTGAATGTGATACTACTACTTACAAGATTCCCTTTATTATCCCTACAGGCTTCAGTTCGGGCTTCATAGTCTTGACATTTCCCTTGCCTTCTGGTCAAACTTTCAAACATAATTTATGTTATAACACCTCTCCATTGACTCGTTCTCGAGCTTTTCATATTCTCTCTTCTTCTTTCTTAGAAGATCACCGTCTTCTTCCCTTCTCTTTTATTTATCGATATCGTAAGCTCCTTTCTTCGCTCTATAAAGCGTCGCTTCACAATCAGTTTGTTCTGCTGCAAGCACGTGGCCGCATTCTCCATCAAATTAGGGATTTCTTTGTGGTAGTTGCGAGAAACCCAGCATTTCAGAGACGACATACTCGATGACTTGCTAACATTGATGCCGCACGTTGGTGGTAATGGACTTCTTTGAGAGATCGAGGGTCACTCGATCGGCAAAGGTTCATTCGATTTAGCCGTTGATGTTAAATTTGCTCATCGTATTTGTTAGGGTATTGTGGTGTTTGGGATATCGGCATACTTACCTCAGTAGTAACAAGGTAGTGACCCGAGTCAATGTTGGATGGTTGGCTGGAAACGTGATTAATGTGGTTGACAGTTAGCTTATCTGGAAAGTACTAAGTCGCCTTGTGAATACTGAGGTTGGTATGAGAATAATGTGTTAGCTACAGTGGTTTTTCGTCCATCTGCAAAATCGATTAGCCTGGGTCCGTTTCCGGTTATCGTGGAAGCCGTATTTTTCGAAGATGTTGTCGAAAAATACGAAAAACACGATTTTAACGTCATAACGTGGATGTTGGTCGTAAGTCCTGTTGAGAAGCTCATTTTGGCTGATGTTGGTGAATTTTGCCTTAACGGTCATTGTCATAAGCCGTTCGCTTTCATGCCTGAATCGCCGCATCCAATTCCTTGTAACGGTCACCATAATATCCAACGTGCAGATCCGACGCACAACTTTCTACCTGGAAAGCCAGATCCTTGATTACAACCTAGGACAATGGGCCCGGGTCGCTGACATTGGCCTATTAAGGGTACATCTGCCACGATCTCTTTTTCAAAATCGTCATAAATTTCTAAATCTAAATCTAGGGGCTGTAGGACCAAATCCCGGAAGCTCATGACTTTGATTAAAGTAGATATTTTGAGGTAATATAGACATTTACAACAAGACACCGAACCTATTTAGCTTTTAGCTGAAAATTTGAATAATGGTATTTTGCTTATTATATGATCCGTAAAGTTTTGCTTCAACTTGGATACTCTGGCACGATTTTGCTTAAAATATATTGCCTACCATTTTTGTATGAGCATAAAGAGATAGTACAGCTTAGGCTTAGAGCATAGCACTTTTCCAAAGCAAAACGCGTGGAAGATAATTTTGTAAATTATTATTTTACTTGCATTTGATAATAATGATTTCCTATTTATAAATGGATATAAATCTTGGTGGTAATATTTATTTTATTTAAAGTTCTTCTAGCATATTCTTTAAATGTTAATTTTTCGTCAAGATAAATGCCAAGATATTTTACAGAAAGTATATTATCTGTAGTCTATTCACCGTTAGGTGGTTCGAAGGAAGCAATCTATTTTTCGCGTAAAAAAGATAGCTTGCGTCTTTTCCGCATTTAATTTGATTGAACACCGTATTTATGCGACGAAAATATGTCCGCGTCATCAGCATATATTGCTAAACCACATTGCGGCAGGTTTGGGAAATCTGAGGTATACATATTGTATAAAATTGGCCCAAGAACTGATCCCTGAGGTACACAAGCGTAAAAATTTATTAAATTGGAAGCACTGTTATTGAAATACACTTTAAAACAATGCCTTGACAGAAAACTTCAGACAATTTTACAAAGAAAAGAGGGAAAATGGAAATTTATCATTTTATACGTATAATATTTATACGGAATATTTTTCGCTCATCTATAATTTTTAATATTTTATATTTTTTCCTTTAAAACTCTCTCACACAGTTTGTTAGAATTTCTTAGTAGACTGATTGGTCTATAACTTTCAGGATTATAATAGGGTTTCCCAGTCTTTGGAATAGGAACTATTTTGGCTACTTTCCATGCATCTGGAAAATATTGCACTTATAGGAAAGCATTTATAAGAAATGCTAGAAATCACTCCTGCTTGGGGTAATTTTTGAAGATAAATTAGGTGCCCAACTAAGTTATCGCTGTTTGTCAATAGATGGCTCCAGCAGTAAGTGCTGGTCGGGTTTGACATATCCAAAACGTCATGAACCGAGCTTAGACATATGGTAAACAAACTGTTTTGACACATTAGTGATTTTGTGTTGGCGTTATATACTTTTGGTTGTGTGACAATGTCTGATTTTGTGCCAAATAATCGTCATTTGCGGGAAGTGTTGATTTTCTCTTTCATTCAAAGAAAACGGCGGCTGAAGCGCATCGAGAGCTCCAAATAGTTTACGGAGATGCTGCTCTAAGTGAAACAACGTGCCGTGATTGGTTCCGTCGCTTCAAAGACGGTGATTTCGATGTTGACGACCGTCCCCGTGAAGGAAGGCGCAAATCCTTCGAAGACTCTGAATTGGAGGCATTACTCGATGAGGATTCGTGCCAAACGCAAAAACAGCTTGCTTCAACATTAGGAGTTACCCGTCAAGCCATTTGCAAGCGATTGCATGCGTTTGAAATGTTTCAATGATTTGAAGCCAAGGGACGTTGAGCGTCGTTTTTTCGCCTGTGAACAACTGCTCCAGCGGCAAAAAAGGATGGGTTTTTTTCATCGCATCGTGACGGGTGATGAAAAATGGATTCATTACAGCAACTCAAAGAAAAGAAAGTCATGAGGACTGCCCGGTCATGATTTTACGTCGTCGAATCTTCACGCTGCGAAAATTATGCTATGTATTTGGTGGGAACAGGTCGGTGTCATTTGTTATGAATTGTTGAAACCCAACGAATCCATCACTGGGGAACGGTATCGAGATCAATTGATGCGATTGAGCCGAGCACTGCGCGAAAAACGGACACAATTCCCCAGATATTGCGCCATCCGATTATTACTTGTTCCGTTCGATGGCACATGGTCTGGCTAATCAGTAGTTCCGCTCATATGAAGACATAAAAAAATGGCTTGAAATGGCTACTTACCGTAGCGGTATTCGCGCTCTGCCAGAAAGATGGGAAAAAGTTGTAGCTAGCGATAGGCAATACTTTAAATGATTCATTTGTAACCATTTTTTCACAACAAAGTTGCATTTTCATCAATAAAAAAAAAAAAAAAACAGCGAGAACTTAGTTGCACACCTAATATATTTCTTATGTTACTAAGTCCATCAGTTTTTTTTAATACTCAAATTATCTATAAAATATTTTATGTCTATGTCGGATACAAATGCGTTTGGCGGTGTTTCACCCTCAACTGCATTCAAAGGTTGAACAGCATTGTCAAGCTGAACAATTACAAAATTAAATAAGAAACAACATGGATATATGTTTAGAACTATTAAATGAGCTTGTAAGCAATTAGCTAGAAAATAAAAGTTGACCGGACCCTTTTCAATATGTTCAAAACTAGCCCAACTAGGAAACAAAAACTCTTAAATTGCTTACTAATATATCAGGTCCGCGCTAACTCATTTGGCGCCCGGTGCAAGCTTAACAGCGCTGCAAGTGTACCTATTATCAATTAGTCCTTTCACCGAGATATTCAATACATGGTGCAGTTTCACTATATAATAAATGTCGTTTTATATATTTTTGGACTCCAGGTTTAATTTAATATGTCGCATGGATACAAATATTTTGTATTCCTTGGAGTACATTATACCCCCGAAAGCCCAAAAATTTGCCGTTTTTGGGATGCTATTAACCCGATTTTGATTACATTTTTAATCAGAATAATTTATTGTAATTACCTACATAAGAAGATCATAAAAGATGAGCATATTTCATATGATCCTTTATTTAATAGTTTTCCTTAAAATTGTTTGCTTCCTTGGAAGTGAACGGTGCCTCGCGGTGCCCCTTGACCGTGGCGTCCAAGTCATTTGCCATGCTTGCCCCTCCCTTCTTGCTATCGTAATCATAATGGTGAGTATCAAGCACAGTTTAATATAAAATATAATACCTTAGTCGTTAAATTCTTAAGGGTGAGACGCAAACAATTTAAAACGGGTCCACAAAAACGATTTTTACTTTTAACTCAATTTGACGACCGAAATCACTGTCGATTTCCCCTACTTATTAAATTAACATTTTCGAAACATCACAGCATGCACACATAATGTATTTTATTTTTGTAAAAAAAAAAATAAAATAAATCTATAAACGATAACTTTAAAAAACATTTTAAATCTCAAGGGAGAGTGTGGGCGGCATTTATCATTGTGCTAAGCACAAACAAATCTTAAGTCCGGCACTGGATACACTGCACATTGTGTTTCTGATGTAAACTTCTCTTGTAGGCAAATATCTAGTGCCAAACAGAGCATCAATCCCTACCTTCGTCGTACACTGAAGCTCCGTATTAATAAGGTATTTCTATAGAGACTGAAGTTTAGACCATTAACACCGCTCCTGGTTTCTCCTTTCCGCTGTTTCCTCTTGGGCCAAAAGTAAACAAGGATAGCTTTTTCTTTACTCCCTGGAAATTTGCATTCCTACTTGCTTATAGTAAATGAAAAAAAAAAAAAAACAGAAATGATGAAGACTACGGCAGCAGAATTACTGTGCTTTGTGTAGCGGAAATTCATATTAAAAATAAAAAAAAAAATCTATTAAATTATGCATTCCCTGTTTTTGCTCTTCGGTTTCTTTTTCTTTTAGATTACGGTCATGCAGGTTAAAGGTGTGTCGTCTAATTAATTCACCCAACAAGAAAAAAAAAAAAAAAAAAAAAATAGATCCCTGGTTCAATGAAAACAGCTGACCCTGCTGACGAATACCGAAATCCGAACTACTAACAAATTCAATTAGAAAACTTTGATTAGAATTGTGTCCTTGAATATTTTTACATCTTTTTATTGGCGAAAGCAAAATTGAAGGTGAAAGGCATCCTGTGTTATAAGGACCTAAAGGGAAATCGATGCTTTTGCGGATAGTTAAATGTGAAGTTTCAATTCAAAGTTCATGGAAGTATTAATTTGGCACAAAAAGGTTGATGCGATTGGATGTGACATCTTCAGGCCTACGGGCGTGGAGATTTAATTTCTCGGTTTCTTCGGATATCATCAATGTATGTATGTGAAGTCAATACCAATTAATGAAACTTTAACTTTGATGTAGGAAATTGGATTTAATACGTGTTGGGATTTGAACATAAACTTATGTTGGATGTGTTTTTGTCCATACGTGCTTGAGGGCGAACACGTTTCGATCAGTTGTAAAAGCTGACGTGTAACATAGCGAGCTGTTTTTGTCTGTTTTGGAGTCGTTAAAGTTTATTTTTGGAACAGGAAAGTTATTATGTAATCGCATCATTCGACAATGTTTTTGGCAGATTAATTGTTAGCATATAAAACTAGTCCAGAGGGAGAAGGGTTTAGTGTGTGAAATTTTGATGTAATTGGTTAAAGGTTAAGATACAGTAATCCCTGGTTATTTGGGTCGACTTAAAATGCACGGTTTTTGATACACTAAGCCGGGAAAATCATTTTCGAAAATCCAGCTTTATGCATACTCTAATATAAGACCAGTATAGCTCCATTATAACTGCATATACTTGTATACAAGTGAATTTTATTGTAACTTAAAGTTAATAAAGACGAAAAGAAACGAACAATATGTTTTCTTCAAATAAGACACCGGTATGGTATGTACGAGTATACTATACATAACTTCCACGAAATAATTTGTTTAAGGTTTGAATTTTGGTGAAAATTGCTAGAAATTCACTTGTTACGTAGGTAGGTACATATTGTTTATGTGTAGATACTAAATACAATAACATATACACAAAATGCAGGAACAGTGTTACAAAACCCCCATCCGATAGCACAAAATTCGGAATGCTTCTAAAACCTTTAAAAAGTTTCAATCAAAACTATTTATTCTAATAGAAGCGATCGTGATCAAATGCAAGGGATGACTGAATAAATACAAATGTAATACAAAATCGCTTACATTTCCAAACTAACTAACTAGACAAATATCAGAACCAACACAATATGGTCACTAATTTCAAGCTCTGATGCAGATGTAGTCATGTTCATTTTGGAAAAGGTGGTGAATTGGGCATTATTCGCATTAAAGTGTACTTAGTTAGCTTTTCCCACTGCAAAATTTTTTCGTTTAATGTAATCAAGGTGGACTGGAAGTTCGTAGAGTACGCACGGCACAAAATATTGCTGCAGTGACAGACAATATTGATGAAAGTCCGGGCACCTCCGTTAGACGCCGTGCATAAGAATTTGGAATGCCTCCGCCAAGTTTGTTTAAAATAATCAAAAGAGATTGGCATTTGTACCCGTATAAAATTCAATTGTTTCAACAACTAATGAAAAATAACAATATGCACCGGCGAGAGTGAAGTGAAAATGTTTTTGCAGCTCCGTATTGACGACCCCAGTTTTTGTGAAAAAATCATCATGAGCGACGAAGCAATACACCCTCGTAAAGTTACTGTATGGTGCGCCATTTGTCCCGGCAGCATCATTGGGCCACATTTTTTTAAGACGCAAAGTTAATGCTGCGGCTTCATGTGCCTCAGTGCTCAAAAGCCGTAAGGCCGAGCAGCGGGTTGCGCTTGATATTTCAAAGGCATTTGACAGAGTTTGGCATCAGGCTCTTTTGTCGAAAACGCGTGCATATGGCATCGATGAGTCTCTTCTTCAATGGATTAGAAATTACCTTTCGGGGCGTTCAATACAAGTTGTTTTGGACGGCTTCAAGTCTGCAATTCACCAAATAAATGCTGGTGTTCCCCAAGGCTCTGTTTTGTCTCCGACTCTCGTTCTCATTTTTATAAATGATCTCTTGTCTGCAACTTCTAATCCAATTCATTCCTTCGCTGATGACAGTACCCTCAGTTTTTCATATTCGTTCCCTAACTCACGTCCTTGCTCTTCGGCTGTAGAAGAGGAATGGCAACGTATGTTAAACACATTAAATTTCGACTTGAACAGCATAATTAAATGGGGTTCAACCAACCGCGTGGAATTTAATGCTTCCAAAACACAATGCTGTCTTCTGTCTCTCAAGCGAAACCAAAACCCTCAACCATTATCCATGGATGGTACTTGCATCATTGAAACCGAAAGACTTGCCATTCTCGGTATGTGTATTAATGACCATCTTCGATGGAATGATCACATATTCGAGGTCGCCAAAAATGCTGCAAAATGTCTAGGATTCCTTAAACGGTGCAAGAAATATTTTACCCCGTCTGATCTGGCCTCAATTTATAAGGCATTCATCCGCCCTAAGCTGGAATATAACTCCCATATTTGGTCTGGTGCACCCAAGACCGTTCTGCACATTCTTGATAGGGTACAAAATCGCGCGTTAAAACTTATAGGTGATAGAGACATTGTGAATTCCATTCATTCATTAGAACATCGGAGAAATGTCTCCTGTCTCTCCCTGTTTTATCGTTTTTTCAATAAAAAATGCTCCAGCGAAATAGCCAGTTGCATTCCTCCCCTTCATAATTTCATCCGCAATACGCGACATGCTTCGAATGCACATCAGTTTTCTCTAAAGCCTAACTTCGGTCGTACTGTTAAATATAGGGATTCGTTTATAAGCCGAACGACACGAATGTGGAATGATCTACCAAGCTCTGCATTTCCCCATCACTACAACCTTCAAACATTTAAAGCCAACGTGCATAGGCTTCTCCTCTGTTCCTCTTCCCATTGTCCTTAAAAGCCCGTGCCTTGTAACAGTATAAAGGTATTCATATTCCTTTTGGCGCGCGCGAATTATAAAAAAAAAAAAAAAAAAGCGGGTGGTCATGCTGATTTGTACAATACTGAAACTCAATCAGTTTAACGGTTAAGTTTATTTCAAGTCTTGTTCACATGATTGCTGACAAAAACGAGTAATGAAAATTAAATTATTACTACAAGCGTTTAATGTTAAATGCCAGAATGAAATATAAAAATAAAATTCTTAGTCTACATGTTTATGTATTACATATCGAACAAATCGAACGTCAAAAAAAACCCTTTAGTAGAATAATAATTATGCAAAATAAACGGGGAATATATATGAAACCAAAATAAGAGGGAAAATATTTTCAGCTTGTTCTTTACATAAAGGAATTTATTAAAAATTGTTTAAAAAGGAGATTTTTCGTAGAGAAAGCTACCTTTACATTCGATTATTTTTTTTACAATTCTTGGCATTATAGCTATCAGTCTTTGAATTGCTGCCTGTGGTCTATTACTCCAGAAATCCAATAGTATATTCCACAATACAGATTCTGTTGATGGGCATTGATCCCAGGCCCTTCTATCCAGTTCCTCCCACAACAGCTCTCTAGGGTTTAAATCGGTTGATTTCGGGTGCTGTTTTTCGTCTATTTCGTGTGTTGTGACTATTAGTCGTTCCTCGTGTTTAGTTGTAGCTCTAGGCCACCCTGACCGTGGTTTATCCTCAAGACTTCCGGTTTGAGCGTGTCGTTCAATTCTTCTTCTTTCAGAAGGATGATGATTGCAGATTGTTTCTCGATTATGGTTTTCGCGACTTTTCCAATTTTGAACGAGTTATTTACTCAAGACGTGAAGAATCTCAAATAAATTTGTATGACTTCAAAGTGTGGCTTTTAGGTAACAACCTTGCAATGCAGGTCGACAAATTTTGGGATTTGAGAACTCTTTTGATGTAAGGAATCAAAAACAAGTGCTGAATCAACAACCGAAAGTCATAAAACTTAATAATTATGAAAAACCTAGACACTTCTAAATAAACCACAAAAGCGGCTTTTTCCACATTTGTTAACAAAACGCCCAGTGTCCAAACCTCAAAAAGAAAGAACGAATTAAAAAGGCTGAGGGTATTCTAAAGGCTGAATGAAACTTATTTACCTCAGTTGGTTGAGTTATTTTAGCTCGACCAGGATCTCCCTCGAAATAGCGTTCGCTATAATTTGCTCTTCTAGCATTCGCCTCTGCAAATCAAGTACAATCGCTAGCAAAGTTAATCAAACGCTTTCGTAAATAAATGAACGGATTGTTTGGTATACTGTCCCCCATTTTTTAAATTATCTCTAATAAAGTTTTTAATTGACATATAATTGTATCTTACTACTTAAATGAAGTTTCCACCATCCCTCAAAGATTTTATTCGAAAAAAGTCTCTTAAGCAAAGTGAAAGTCTATGGTTTGTTACGGAATGAGGTGCAAAAATAAATGGGGTCAGGAATATAATTAAACTCATCAGATGGTTACTAGGGAGAGCACTTCGTTGTCTGGAGCTGGAAGGAGCAATTCTATGTATTTATGGTGAGGCGATGGCGAATTAAACGGTTTCTCGGTAGCTGAACTCCGCGCTCAGATGGCGGGAGTGCTACTTCTTCGGGCACCGTATCTTCTGCCAAATCATCAAATCCATACACTACGCAGTTAAGACAATTGATTCTATTCATACTATGCCTACATTTTACACAACGTCTACTTTGTATAATCCTCTCCTTTTGAAAGTGTCCTATAAGAGGTTCTTCCTTTTGCTGGAAAAACTTGCTTATTCATAATATCCTTGACACATCTGTTTTCAGTTCATACGATTTCCAGACAAAAAGGCGCCCAACGTTCAGCTAGTAGATATAAATATACATATTCATTTTTAATCTAATTTTAAACGCTTGCTCACCAACTGTGGCAATCAATTTCCAATTTCATCGAAGCCAATCTTAATTAAATATCTTGAAAAAAAAAACTTTTTTGCCTCAAACATACCGACAAAAAAGTAAAAAAAAAACTCGGAAACGTACAAAAACACAATCACTTTCAGAAAGTTGATCAGGTCCAGATGTAGAGCGGCTGTGCCACTGAAGCCGACAATAAAATCAAACAGAGATAATCGATTTTAATAGTGGAAAAATCGCTGAATTTATTTCCAACCAACTCATGTGCCATACATCCTACAAACAAATAAAGGAAAATGCGGAAAACATTTAAAATTCCTTCCACAAAAATTCCGGATTTCTTTTTTTCATTGCCTTCCGCAGACGGACATGGAGTGATTTATCACTCTTACTTCAGGCGAGAGGGTCGACAGTTGCGACTGATTGACATTCAATTGAAAGGAAGTCGGAGTTAGTTCGTGGTAAAATGTAAAGTCTTTCGCCCATATCTATTCGTACAGTACGGCGCACAAAATATTATATTATTAATTTTCCTAACCATGATTTAGAATGTATAAATATGTCGCGTAAGTGTCTACCTATATGTACTCGTAGGTATATTCCGTTTGTAATGCTACGTGCAGTCACTCACAATCAAAGTCGGACAACATATAACAGAGCCCTATTACTAGCTTTATAGGCAAAATGTAAAGCTTTTAACCGTATCTAAGTCATGTTTTCTTTCTTATAATGTAATTTAATTCACTCACAACTGAAATAAGGAAGAAAATAACAGAAATCGAATTGCATAACAAAGATTTTAATACAGTATGATGTAAACTACTCCTTTTGCACACTCAAACTCAAAGTCGGACACGTGTTCGTTTTTTTTCGAAAAGTCGTTATTTCTCGGAAAAGTGGAGTCTTTAAGTGGAGTCTTTAATTTATTATAGGGTAGGGTCGCCTAATTTCGAACACTCCCAATAGTCGAACACTTTTTGTAAAAAACCGTCTAAACTGTATTATTTTTAAGATTTTCAACTTCTGCAAACGCAAAATGCTACATTGTGGTATTACCTTTAATCATTTTGCCAATATCATCTAGTACAATTATTGTTAACGTTTCAAAATTGCAGTTTAAATTGAGTCTTCAGAGAGTGCTTCAATAGAAAAAAAAAACTGTCGCGAGTATCGGGGGAAAGTGTGTTTTTTGTTTGAAAATCGAGGTAAATTATTTATTTTCAATGCTTTTTTCATTAGTTTATATCTATTTTACGACTTTTTAGTAAAATTTCTATCTGAAAACGTAATAATTTTATTATTTTTTTACCGTTCGATCATAGGGAACCAAACTTTTTCTAGTTTCCTATTCGAACACTAGTGTTCGAATACAGGCAACTTTGTCAAAAAAGTTTTTTTCCCTTTCAGGTAATGAATATACAGTATTAAACATTTTTTTTATTGTTTTTCTTTTCATAATCATTTCGAAACCAATGGGCTAGTTTTCGAACACTTTTTTCCTCAGTGTTCGGTTGAAGGAAACTTTATATTTTTGGTTGCCTTTGTCCGAACAGGTTTTATGTTTTCACTTTTGAAAGTGGAAAATATCTTACCTTTCTTAAATCAATTTGAAAATTAACTTATTTCAGACATAATGAAGCGAAAATACCAGACTTATAGTAAAGCTTCATTAGCAAACGCTTTAGAGGCTATTCGGGAGGGTGGTTTAAGTTTTCGTGCAGCGAGTAGGTAGTTTGGTGTTCCCATAACTACCATTCACGATAGGGTTCATGGGAAGATCACAGATGGACTTAAGCGAATGGGCCCTTCCACAGTCCTTACAGAAAGTGAGGAGCGCATGGTCGTAGAGGGCCTCATTAATATTGCGAAATGCGGATTCACCCAAAAACCAAACGAACTATTAGATGTAGTTCAAAAAATAGTAAGGGATGAAAGCGAGCAACTCCTTTCAAAGACGATCGACCAGGAAAGAAATGGTATTACAGTTTTTTGAAGCGACATAAAGAGTTAAGTCTATGAATATCTGAATTTGTATGTAAAGCCAGAGCAGTCATAATGGAAGAAAGCATCCGAAAATGGTTCCGTGATTTGGAAACATTTTTAGTAGAAATGAATGCTAAAGATATTTTGAACGATCCTTCACGGATTTTTAATGGGGATGAAACATCCTTCAGTTTAGCCCCAAAAACTGGAAAAGTTATTGGTCCCAAAGGCTTTCGAAATTTGTATGTGGTTAAATTGTCAAATGAAAAAGAAAACTTAAAGGTAGTTTTGGTATTCAGCGCAAATGGAGTAACATTACCATCTGAAATTGTATTTCGTTACCTACGCAATCCTGGATGGTGGAAAATGTCGAAAAAATGCCGAAAGATTGGATAATCGGTCGTTCTGAAACGGGATGGATGAAGTCGGAAACCTTTTACGAGTATGTTGCCAATGATTTTAATGGATGGCTTGATCGAAATCATATTCAACGACCAGTTCTTGTACTTGTTGATGGGTACAGATCACATTTGTCAATAACTATAAGCGAATTTTGCTCGAACAATCAAATAATTCTCTACTCACTGCCCCCTAACACTAAGCAGATGTGGGAGCGTTTAAAAGTATTAAAAGCGACTATAAGGCATCAATAAGAGAATGGCAGCGTTTGCCTGGAAATATTGGTAAATCCGTTACAAAAATAAACTTCTGTGAAATACTTAAACTGGTTCTAGACAAAACCGATCGTTCTCAATGTGTACGCAATGCTTTCAAAAAATGTGGTATTTATCCTTTTGATCCTAATGCTGTAGACTACAGCAAATGTGTTCAAAACACTCTGGAAAATATAGAACACATAACTGCAGATACTACGATGAAAGCAGAAAAAATGAGAAAGCTTGATATAACAATGCAAATGCTATCTTCTCTTAAAGAGGAATTGTTAAAAAATGATTTCAATTTTGATCTTTTACTTAAAATTGTGTCGGATGCAAAAAGAAATACTGAACTTAAAAAATCAAATAGACCCTGTGAAACGAACACTGGAACATCAGAACTGAATGCTAACAACTTTCCGACGGCGGACTTTGAAGAGGTTCCAGAAGTTTTAATTGAATCAAACACATGGGAAATTAATGCTAACAAATTTCCAGCGGACTTTGAAGGGATTCAAGAAGTTTTAAATGAAATTTTAGTAGATGACCTTACTTCTGAAGGTAAAGCTACTTCACCTTTTTTGCATATGAATAGGTATCTGATATTTTTATTTTGATTTTTGTTGAGGTTTTGAATCCGCTAAGTCTATATGTATATAGATATCCGATATTTTTATTTTGATTTTAGATGATCAAAGTAAACGATCAAAGCAGTTCTCCCAGACTGACAAATACTATTCCCGGACCATCGTCATCCATATTGCATCCATTAGACTTTCCAAGTTGCTCATGCCAGATTGCTGATTCTCCCAGATTGAGAAATACTGCTCCCCGACCATTCTCATCTACACACATGCCACTAGACTCACCAGCTAGTACTTGCTCAAGTTTTGACAAGCACTTAAAGTATCCTGAACCAATAAAAACAATAAAGGGACAAACGTATTGTCTTTAAATAGACCTCCAATGTCTATTTCATCTGGCAAGTGGAAGGAGTTTTACGAAAATCAAGAAAAAATAAGACAGATGCGTAAAAAAATCAAAAACATAACGTACTTACTTACTTACTTATGTCCTATATCCCCTTGTGGGTCCTAGGGCCTCGACTACGCCTACGCGCCATCCTGTACGGTTTCTGGCAATGTGTCTCAGCTCTCCCCAGCTTTTCCCCAACAGCCGTGCTTCCTTCTCGACTGCTCTGCGCCATGTTCTCCTTGGACCACCAGTTCTTCTACCGTCCTGAGTTGAGGGGTTCCATTGCATAGCATGGTTTGCTATGGAGCTGTCACCCTTTCGGAGCGTGTGACCAATCCACTGCCACTTCCGTCGTTGGATGGTTGTGCCTATTGGTTCCTGACCCGTTCTCTCGTAAAGATGTTCGTTAGAGATACGATTGGGCCAGAAAATCCTTAAGATGTTGCGCAGGCACCTATTAACGAACGTTTGCAGCTTTCTGGTGATAGCGGTGTCACTCTCCACTGCATCCATATAACAGCACGGATTCAACGTTGGAGCGGAACAGTCTTAGCTTGGTGTTCAAACTGATTGCATTGCTTCGCCATATTTTGGACAACATCCCGAACGCGGACTTTGCTTTGGCGATTCTGTTGGCTATATCCAGTTCGGTTCCACCATCGGTCGAGACAATACTCCCAAGATACTGGAAATCCTCTACTCTCTCTACCGGTTGTCCAGCAATGCATATTTGAGCCGATGAGTTCGTTCCAAGACTGATAATTTTAGTTTTTGCGGTATTAATTTTCAGCCCGACGACGCCAGCCTTCCTCTCCACATCTGCTGTCATCCTTGTTTTACCCCACTTTGGATCTCAAATTCCTCAGACAACCTTCCTCTGTGCAGAACGTGACATTTGGACCCTTCGTAAGTAGCTTTGACAATAGCAATTAATTTATCAGGAATACCTCTCCTGCGTAACGTACGCCAAATAAACTCCCTGTTAACACAATCGAACGCCTTCTCAAAATCGATGAACAGCAGGTAAAGTGGCGATCGATATTCAACGCACTGTTCGATGATAATCCGCAGGGTGTTGATGTGGTCGACACAGGAGCATCCAGAGTGGAAGCCTGCTTGTTCGGCAACGAGTGTGTCTTCGAGATGTTGTTTGATTCGTTCCAGGATGATTTTAGCTATTCTCTTAGCTACAGCAGGCAGTACGCAGATACCTCTCCAGTTTCCGCACTCCATTAAACTACCTTTCTTAGGAAGCTTGATGATCATTCCCTTTTTCCACTCGTCAGGAAAGCTCTCAGCTTCCCAAGCTCTCTCTATAAGTGGAAGCAGAGGCTCAGCCGATGTTGTTGACGCTGCTCGTAAGAGCTCGAATGCCGTCAAGTTCGACCGCCTTGTTGGTTTTAAGTGCTTTAATCGCGGTAGTGATCTCATCCTTACTGGGAGGCGCGGTGCGTATTCGGGCATTTCTTACCTCGGACACCTCATTCTGATTTGGGAACATATCGCTAGCGAATACATGGTTTAAAACCGTAGCAAAATGCTCCTTCCATCTCTTAAGCTGGTCCTCATCCGAAATAAGCAAGGAACCGTCTAGGCTTTTCACAGGGTATTGGCTGGAGCTGCCACCACCTGTCAGCTCTTTAGTGATTCTGTAGACGGTCCTACTATCGCACCTTCGTGCAGCATCTTCTGCTTCTATAGCCAGCGCGTTGATGTAGTTGCGCCTGTCACGTCGCACGCTACGCTGAACTTCTCTCATCTTCATGCGATATAGGGACTCTAGCTCATTACTCCCTGCTGCTGGAGCGGCTGCAATGCGAGCTTTCAGCTGTTTCCGTTCGTCAATCCGTCTCCAGGTATCCTCGGAAAGCCACGCCCTATGCCTTTCCTGTGATCGACCGACAATTCTTTGAGCACCAGATGTAAAAACATTTTTCACAGCACACCAATGGTCTTGGATGGTTGTGGGCAGTGAGCTGCTGATTGCTTCCACACTTTGCGAAATGTGCTCCCCTAATTGTTGGCGCACTGAGGGATCACTAAGTCTATCGATGTTGAACCTGGGCATTCTTGTATTGTCGTGGGTTCTTCGAACGGCAGCAGTGCGTAGTTGAAGAGTAGCTATCATAAGATGGTGATCTCGGACTATCCCCACATCTGCTCCTCGCCTGTTTCGGACGTCCAGGAGACTACTTCTAAAGCGGCGGCTGATAGCAAAATGGTCAATTTGATTGGAAGGTGCTTGCCTGTCGTTGGAAACCCAGCTGACTTTGTGGCAGGTCTTGTGCTCAAACATGGTGCCACCTATCACAAGGCGGTTGGCATTGCAGAAATCCACAAACCTTTCGCCATTGTCATTGCGGTTACCTAGTCCATTCTTCCCGATTACATGTTTGAGCCCTTCGTTGTCGTTGCCTACCTTGGCATTCAAATCCCCCATCACTATGACAATGTCTCCATTTGGTGTTGTATTGAAGACGGCGCTTAAGAGATTGTAGAAGCTCTCCTTCCGTCCTCAGTCGAGCCCTCCGTTGGGGCATAACACTGTATGATGGTGACGCGTCGTACTCTAGTCCGGAATCTGGCCGACATAATCCTATCACCATAAGGTTGCCAGGAAATTAGGCCTTTGCGTGCTGTTGGTGTTAGCAGCAGTCCGACTCCATATTCCCGCGGACTTCCAGATGGTCTTCCGGAATAGAGTAGTACAGTGTTATGCGTTGAGGACTGGTATTCACCCGCTTCTAACCATCTGGAGCGTCTTCACATTCCAGAATCCTATCTTTGTCCGGGTACAATAGCCAAAAGTCGTCAACATGTGATCATTCCTTATCCGAGGCATAGTGTCGGTTTCTGTAGCAATTAGGGTTCGGTAACGCAGGTTGCTAGCCCACGTTACCTAGTCTAGAATCAAGGCCCTAGACAACCCGCACTTGCAGTTTTAGCCTACACGCATAAGGGTTTATACGTATAGTTACCCGGGGACCACCACTAGGAGGTAAAGCAAGCACTTCATCACGAACTTGATTGTTGCGCTACTGGCCCAAGCCAAGTTTTGAGCAGTCAGTAGTTTCCCGATCAATCGCAATGCAGATCCCCAAAACAAAAACATAACGTGAAGAAAAACAACAGAGCAAGAAAAACAGTAGGTAAACACATCTTTAGCAAACATCGAAAACAATCTTGTGGAATTTGTGAAGATGAGCTCGACACGGAAGCTGAAGAAGATGGACTAAAAAACATAGGATGTGATTTATGTAACAAGTGGTTTCATTTGGCGTGTACTTTGTACTACTTTGTACCATGACATTCAATGAGGCTCAAAATAAAGATTTTGTGTGCAACTGTTGCGTTTAAATTTTAAGATTTAATTCAAACTAAAACTATTATGTACAAATTTTATTTTTTATTGTTTGTTTGTGAATTGTATTTACTTATTTTCTTTTAAGTTTAAAAGTTTTGTTACTGTTTTTTATGTTTTCGTTGTCATAAAATTAAATAAAAACAAATATATGGATTTCTTTCATTTTCTTAATTTAAAATATTCACGAAATATAGCCTTCGAAAAAAGGAAACTTTATGTTCAGGTTTAGGAAACTAATGTTCGACTACTGGGGAATAATGCTTTGTTTTAGTTTTTATTTTTTTATACAAAAACAATAACAATTACAGGGAAACACTTAGCTTTATTTAAAAAATTTTGAGTTATGGCTGCTAATTAATTTTTCAAAGCATATTTACATTCAACGGTTCTCTCACAGATAACGATTATTTTACAATGAACCACTAAGTGTTCGACTACTGGGGACATGGCCCTAGTTACGCGACGGTTTTACAAGTAGTGTAGTTCTCCTAAGAAAATTTAAAAAAAATGTTGAGGCAGATAAAACAAATTACTGTAGAAGAAAAATAAATCATAATTTATAACTATGAAAAGGGACTACGAGAAATTGGTGAAATTGTTAATAAAAGTAAATCGACTATATTTAATGTCATTAAAAGATTTAAGCAAACTAGCCTTACAAAAACAAAGTAAAAAAATTAATAAACGGAGCGATTCTTAAGAGATATTAGAAAAGATTCGCTTTTATTGGCTGAACATTAAAATCGGCTGAACTACAAAAATCGGTTATAGGTGAAACACATTAGCACAGCAACAGCAACTTTGACAGCGGCAGCAAACATTTTAGAAGTCTAAGTTCTAAATTCGCTGTGCTATTCAAATGCAGCCAACTTTGCGTTGACAATTTTTCAGTCTTAGCAACTTGAAAATAATTTATGTGTCATCTCATTTGTCAGCAAGGAAATTTTTTGTTTATTGTTTCAATTGGTTTTTGAAATGGAAGAACAATTAATAGAAAATTTTCAAATAAACCCATGCAACTCCCTCTCATTCTTGTCGAATATTTCTCGAGTTTTGTAAATAAACTTCCCGCAATGTAAAATTTTCGCTGTGTCAATGTGTTCCACATCACAGCAGCTGCCGTTTGCTGCCGAAGTTGCTGTTTGCTGTTACTATGCTAAGTGCTTCAGCTATTAAAAGCATCAAAAATGTTGAAGTCAATCCTGAGACGATACGGCGTTTCCTTCGAAGTCACAATTTGAAATCTCTAATTTCGGAAAGAAATACAATACCAATTTGCTAAAGCCCATGCAAAAAAGTATATGAGCTTTTGGTCCAGGGTAAATCTTTAAATTGAGTTCCGCACTTTTTTTTTTGGACGGAAAACGATTTGTTTGGAGAAAACCCATGTATTCGTATGTACACTGCAGCCCAAACGTTTGAGGCCTACCCAGTCAACTGACTTCAATCATGCATGGAGATAGAATTTTATGAATTACATTGGTTGTCTTTACCTAAATTTTCTACCTGAACAATACACAACATATTCAGATAATAAAAGTCGGATTTTACACCCACGTTTTCGAACAGTGGGAGTTTTGTTTACAAAAGTGGGGAAAACCGCTTGTGTATTACTGAGAAGTGATTAGGTTTTTCATGATTATTAAATTTTATGACTTTTGGTTGTTGACTCAGCACTTGCTTATAACTCCTTACATCAAAAGAGTTCTCAAATCCCAAAATTTGTCGACCTGCATTGCAAGGTTGTTACATAAAAGCCACACTTTGAAGACATACAAATTTATTTGAGATTCTTCACGTCTTGAGTAAATAACTCGTTCAAAATTGGAACAGTCGCGAAAACCACAATAGAGAATCTGCAATCATCATCCTTCTGAAAGAAGACAAATCGCAGCGGGTAGTTGCTTCGCAGTTGAAGATATCAAGGTGCTGCGTTCAACGTACCATTGAACGACACGCTCAAACAGGAAGTCTTGAGGATAAACCACGGTCAGGATGGCCTAGACCTACAACTAAACAAGAGGATCGGCTAATAGTCACAACAAGCAAATGAAATGGACGAAAATATTACCCGAAATACGCGCCGAAATAAATGAAACACGGAATATACCTTTGTCCTTGACAACGGTCAAACGAAGATTAAGACATGCTGGACTATTTGGGCGAGCTGCTGTTCGTAAACCTCTGCTGCGACCACAAAATAAGTAGAAAAGGCATAAAGACTGGACGGAAGAAGATTTCAACAGAGTGAGCGATGAATCCAAGTTCGAGGTATTTGGCACAAAACGGAGAGTTTTCATTCAACGCAGCGCTGATCGAAAGATGCTACCAGACTGTGTGGTTCCTACCGGCAAGAAAGGAGGCGGTTCTATTATGGTCTGGAGATGTTCCTCTTCAAGTGGAGTGGGAGATCTGGCTCGAGTGATTGGAAAAATGAATAAGGAGGCATACAAAACAATATTGGAAGAAAACGCTGTGACCTCTGCACTAAGATTAATTGTGGAAGAATTCGTATTTTAACAGGACAACGACCTTAAACACACTTTGTCAAGACTATTTGAAATAGATCGAAAATGAAAAAAGTTACAAATCATGATATGGCCGCCGCAATCACCAGATTTAAACCCTATAGAGCTGTTGTGGGATTGACTGAATAGAAGGGTCCGGGATCAATGCCCGTCATCAAATTCTGCCTTGTGGAATATACTATTGGATTGCTGATGAAGAATATACCATAGGCAACAATTCAAAAACTGATAGCTAGAATGCCAAGTATTCTAAAAAAAAGTAATCGAATGTAAAGATGGCTTTTCGACAAAAAATCGGTTTAAGTACTTTGTTTTTCTTTTTATAAATTCCTTTATGTTAAGAACAAAATGAAAATATTTTTCTTCTTATTTTGATTTTATATATGTTCCTCGTTCTTTTCACATGATTATTATGCAACTTAACAGTTTTTTTCAATGTTTGATTGTTTTCTTCGAGCACTGAGGGCGGCCTCAAACTTTTGGCCTGCAGTGTATGTCTGCCGCAGGAGTTGAATAATTACATTTTATCCAAGATATTATGGACAGAAATGCAGTATTTTTACATTTTAGAACAAAATGTTAAAGATAGAGTGCTGCGGCACGAAACACGGTGGTCTGCTTCCAATAGTGTGTGCGACTAAATTATCGGCATTTGGACGATATCGTTTAAAAAAAATTGAATCCGCATTCTTTCTCTTTATGTTAAACTGAGTTATAAAACAATATTTCTCATAGTTTTTGTTTTATTAATGTTTAAAAACATAAATCTGTCACCGGACACCCTGTACATTCCGTTTTTAATCCTACAATATCTTCGATAGAAACAAATGTTAAAAAGAAAATCATAGCAGAAGTTTGCCGGTTTTCAACTTTCCTGTATTTAACATAAAAACTCGTAGTAGAAACACTTGCAATAGATCGCCAAACGGTCAAATCAAGAAACAAAATGTAATAATGTCCAAATAAATTAACATTGCCCCAAAATGCATCTGTCCCTTATAAGCCGTGACATTCGCGATTTTTAGTTGTTGGCCTGGCGTCCTTGCAGATTTCCGATTTGTGCCGGCTTGTAATAATCGGACAAATATGATACAACCGCGATCCAGGAAATGCTTTTAGAGCAAATTCGCAATCACAACCAATGCTGTCATGTACGAGTAGAGGAATATACATTTGGGTGTGGATAGTACATTAATATGAAAATAAAAAAAATAAAAAAAACTATGAGAACATGTCAAAGCTGCTTAATGACACCTGTAACCGCTGCTTGAAGAATGATTTGAAATTATAATTGTCGAGTTAAATGCTAAAATTGGATGGAGTAGAAAAACGCGGTAAACCCCACAGGCGTATCAGTAGGAATGTAGTAAAGTGGGAGGGTTGTGATCCTTCAACTCCGGATCATAACTTCGCCGTAAGGAAAAGAAGAAGTTAGATTGAGAAATAAAGCATTCAGTTTTGGGACCCTGGAAACAGAATCCTATGTTAGAATAGGAAAAGATGCAATATCATTTAGGCAATGCCATATACTCTCGTACGACTTTTGATATCGTGCTCTGCTCCTAAGCATTAACACGTAAATCTTGAACTATTCGTATCTTCATAAAATGCATTCAACTTATCAATATGTGGATAGTGCCGCGTTCGTGAATGTAAAATTAGAAGTAAGAAAAGGAGTCAACTATTATATACTGTTAAATCTAAAATTTCATAATTTATAAAAGCAAACAAGAGAAAGAAGCTTATAAATACATTATATTCCAAGCTAGCCTTGAAAAAGTGAATTTTCTCAATATTCTCATTAGAAAGTTTATTCCTATGGGGTGCATAGTTTCGCTAGAATGGAAATCTCGATTTGGGTACCGGTATAAGCGGACTGACATATGGTCGGGGAGAATTGCCAGACCCACTTGTTCAAGTTTATCTATTAAAAAATGAATTCCCAACATTGATAAAAATCACGACATTGAACATTTTCACGAAAATAATACGTGCCCTTTATAGGAATTACATATGTATATTATGGTTCATCTTTGCATAAGACTAAGTACTTGTGGCTTGTACTCTAAATTATCAGTAAATATGATCGCGGAACTATTGGGCATATTTGAAGCTTTAAATTAATTTCCCTAATATAGTTCAAAGGCGGGAATTCTGACGGTATGAGGCTCTATATGAACATTTTGAAGAAATTTATATTTTTCTTTTTTAGTTTGCACGTGTCAAAGGGGATATGAATACCCTTATACTAATTCTAGGATACGGGCGGTTTGGGGAAAGGGGAAGAGACAGAAAGGAAGACAGATTGGTGTAGTTGGTTTGAAACTCATGTGGTATTAAGTTTCTTTGCACTCCATAGGTGGCTTCCAGATAACTGGGGAGTATTTTTTGTTTTGCTGTTATTGTAGTTGCTTATGATTGACAGTATTTTTCTCCATCATCCTGATGTGTAATTAGAAATTTTAATTCAAATTATTCTATAATTGCCATGTAATTAAATTGCATTTCAATTAACTAACAATGTAATTAATTATAAATAAATTATAATTATTGTAAGATTACAACCCATCATTAAATACAAGGAACATTAAAGGGCCATCCTAACCAGCCGAGATTTTATATTGGTACTACAGTCAATTAGGCTAACGAAGTCTGAAGAATATAATATTCATTCCTGAAAGAAACGTACGGAGCGTTTTCCGTTCGCCAACCTGGAACCTCTACGTTGAGCGGTAGGAAGATTCCGGTTGAGAGTTAAGGTACCGGCTTTTGCTGTATATCGACAACGTTATTAACGAAAACCGTCAGCTAGTAACTGTCGATGCGAACCGTATTGACAACTATTTTTGAGTCGAGTAATGGAGAAAGAAAAACGAGCAGAGTTTTACAACAAGATGATTTACAATGAAATGCTTCAAGCTTTTATTTTCTCTTGGCTTAAATACAATCTTTTGAAAACGGTTTATTCAAAATTCAAAAGCTTACAAATTTCGGTGAATTTAATTTACATATTTTTGGTGAATTTAAATTACAAAAATTATAGCAAAGTTGGCGCAAAATTTGAATAATTGGTGACCTTGCCCCAACATTCCGCCCCCTTTGAAAGCACTGCCTTTCAAGACGGCATTAGCGCCAGTTTATGAATGGGACGTCTGGTGTTTCCTTTCGGAGTTTGAATGTCATCGACTCGAACCATTCCGTCTTTTCCTTGGACGACGTTGGTAATTCTCCCCATAAGCCATTTTTGAGGGGAAACGTTGTCTTCATGGATGATGACTAGGCTGCCAATGGTGACGTTTGGGCTTGGAGATGCTACCCTGGATTTTGCAACCAAAAGCTTGACCTGTACTGCTCCCGAGCAATCAGTGGCCCTAAGGTAAATGCCACAACCATATGCCTGCATAGAGGCATCCGTGAAACCGTGGATCTGGTATGTCTCCTTATTGGCAATTAGAGCGAATCTGGGTACAGAAATATTCTTGAGAGAATGCAAATCAACCATAAATTGACGCCACTCGGTATCGATGGTTTGTGGAATGGACGCATCCCAATCTAACCTTTCAATATATAACTTTTGTAGAATTATCTTAGCCTTGATAATTATGGGGCTAAGCATGCCCATTGGATCGAAGAGTGAAGATGACAGTGAAAGAATAGATCTCTTGGTATACTTCGGGTATGTGCGATTGGGTATGTATGAAAAACTAAACTCGTCGCTATGAGGGTTCCATGCTATCCCTAAAGTACTGACAAGATTGGAATCAGTCATGCTAATTTGCTTACTTTGAGCATTCACTGCTCTTACAACTCTGGACTCGTTGCTGTTCCATTTGGCTAACTCAAATCCTGCCGACTTCAATATTGCAACAACTTCGTTCTGTATTTGAATCAGCTCCAGTTAACAGATCATCGACGTAAAAGTCTGACTGAAGGACGCGAGAACCCAGTTTGAAAGTGTCCTTGTTTTGTTCGCTCAAATAACGCAGACAGCGAATAGCTAAAAATGGAGCTGACGATGTGCCATAGGTGACTGTATTGAGCTGGTATGTCTGAATAGGTGTTTTTTCGTTTTCCCTCCACAAGATATACTGAAACCTTCGATGCGCTGGGTGTATCATAACTTGCCGATACATCTTGACGATGTCTGCGGTGAGTGCGTATCTATGCAGGCGAAAGCGTAGTAAAATTATAAATAGTTCGTCCTGTATTGTAGGACCGACCATAAGAATCCCGTTGAGTGAGATTTTCGATGATGTACAACACGATGCATCAAAGACAACCCTAAGTTTTGTTGATGCACTATTTGGCCGAAGTACGCATTGATGTGGCAGATAATAATGTGGATCTTCCAGGTTTGGGTTTTCGACTAGCGACATGTGCCCTAATGACATATATTCCTGTAAAAAGGCTGTATATTTAGCTTTCAACGACGCGTTTTTAGACAATCTACGTTCAAGGGATAAAAATCGTCTGAACGCTATGTCGTACGACGCTCCTAAACAACAAGGATCCTTCTTAAAGGGAAGCGGGACCATTAGTCGACCACTGGACGTCACTTCGATGTTCTCCTTGAAATGCGCTTCACATTCCTTCTGCTCCTCTGTCCACTGTGACCTGTGACCTACGACTTCTTCAAGCTCCCAGAACCTTTCCACATACCGATCAAGAGAGTCTTCCTTCGAACTTAGACCACATATCTTTTCATTCCTGGTTGTCGATGTCCTATATCTGCCTGAAACGATCCAACCCAAAGATGTTTTTTGTAGCGAGGGAAGTCCCTGACCAAGTTTAACTTGACCCACTTGGAGCAAGTCAAAGAACGCTTCGGCACCTAGCAACAAATCAATTTTCGACGGTTGATTGAAATATTCATCCGCGAGCTCGAGATTTTTGGGAAGGTTCCAGTCGGAGATGCTTAACGCTGCTTCCGGTTGATATCCAGTAATCGATGGAGCAATAAGGAATTCCAAGGACACCTCAAAATTGTTATACCTGGATCGGATTGTAGTTTGAGTCTGAAAACTAATCTTAGTTTCAGCTTCTCCTATTCCAACGATATCCACACTCTTTCTTGTTTTTTGTAAGAAAAGTGATTTCGCAAATTTCTGATTTATGAAGTTCACCTGCGAACCTGAATCGAGCAAAACTCTGCCTATCTGAAATCCACCAGAAGCATCCTTGACTAACACGAGTGCCGTTGCCAAAATAACTTGAGCGGTAGGAACCTGTTCCCTTTCTGATGCAGCGTTAACTGCTGCTGATGATGGCGCATTCCTGCTTCGAGAGGAATTTTCCAACTCTTGGGGCCTATGCAGGAGGCTGTGATGTGACTTCTTACAGGTTTTGCACCTATACGATGAAGGACATATCGACACACTATGGCCCCTTCCTAGACAATTTAAACAGAGACCTAACTTCTTCACATTCGAGAAACGTTCCATAGCTGATAGTCTATTAAATGCTGAACAACTGGAAACTGAATGATTTTCGTCCCGACAAAAGGCGCATGACCGTTGACCAACTGCTAATGAAGTATGAGGACGTTGGTTTAAATATGTAGGCTTTGCTTTGGCAGACGATTTCTGAGTCGACTCCGATCGAAGTTGCTTGCTATCCCGCGCTTCGAGGTACTGGCAACGTTTACTTAAAACTTTAGCACATTCTGTCCACTCAGGAAGGGCTTCGTAATCCAACTGCTCATCCCATTTTGACTGTGTCTCCGGATCCACCTTTGACATGGCAATATGTATGATGATGGCGTTGCATATGTTTTCAAATGAACCTAGTGTCTGTAAGGAGTTAAATAGCGCCGAAATATTATCCACCAGACTCCTTAATGAAACTGCAGAAGTTTTGGGAACTTTGGGTAGTTCGAATAATTCGGAAATATATTCTAAGAATATCAGGCAATCGTTATCGTAACGTTCCTTTAGCGTGGCGATTGCCTTTGCGTAGTTGTCTTCAGTGACCTGGAAAGCCTTGACTGTACTAAGGGCTTGATCACTTAAACATGTCAGCAAGTGATGGAACTTTTCAATCGTAGTCAGACTTGGATCATTGTCCACGAGTGTTTTGAATGAGCTAATAAAGTTTTTGTAGTCCGAATATTTCCCACTGAACCTTGGTAGCCGAAGTTTAGGTAGATGGTTGACTGAGTGCGGAACTGCAAAGGTTGTCTCCGTTGCACTCATACATCTGCCTGTTCCCAAAAGCGAAAGTATTTTTGTTTTTGTGGAAACGTACAAATCTTCTAGTTCCCCCCGACTGGTATTCGTAGGTACCAATCGCTCAATTTGAGTCTGATATGCTAAAACCTGCTTGAAATATGACTCTAAGATCTCTAGGCGGTATTCTAATTCAGTAGCATTGAGCGTTTCTGCTTTCGTATCTACGTAATTCTTTATCCTAGTCATACTTCCTTTCGTACTTGCGCGTTGTTGCTTCAACTCGTCGATCGCTGAAGCTAGTTGCTGTGTTTCAGTTGAATTACCTGGCATCCTAACTATTCGTACAAATTGTCTGAGGAATTACGAAAATGAATGAAGTGAAGCTATAACTAACTAATCGAAGCGAAGCTATCATTCGATTAGATGAACAAAATCCAAGTTGGGTTAAAAAGTACTGGCAGTACTGAACCGCAGCAATTTGGAGCAATGGCAACACTGGCCCTTTTGTTTATATTTCAAACGACGACGATGATGATGATTATTTCTCCAGCGGCGAAATAAATTCTAGCGATAAAATCTAACCGATAAGTTATAATCCAGTGTTGATTATTTTAAGTTTTGACTTAATCCCACAAAGGGCATGAATCTCCACAGAAGTTGTTTGTGTTTTTTAGACACTCGATGAACAATCCAAATTGAAAGCTTTCTTTCAGTGCATATGATCGATGCAGCACCCTCTACGGCGACAACGACGAAAAAAATTGCGATGAGCGAAAAAGTTCTAAGCGTAATGGTGATCTATGCAATGAAAGAATTGCGAAAGTAGAGCGAAAACTTGATGGAGCGACAGTTATGTATATAGCCAATATTTTGTATTTGACATTCACGAAACCTTTGAGTGAAATTAGCGAATTGTTACGAAAGGCGAGCGAAACGAAAGTGCAATGATCATTTTCAAAGCTTGTATTCTAAAGTTGTACACAACGTAGAACGTATTTTTCCATGAAGCTTTTTTGTGGATTCTAACTATGACTTTATACTACTAACACTGATGACGGAAGAATCGATTTGAGGGCGAAGCTAATTCAAATTTCGAAAGCAGCAATATGTTGATTCAATTTAATATATTGTAATGTTTGAATAATATAATATAAGCGAATAATTATTTTAATATATGTGTATGTTACAAATGTGTATGCATGCATGCAGGTCGTAATTATATTGAAGGTGCGTTTTTTGATTCTATGTTCCTTTTTTTTTGTTTTTTGTTTTTTGACTCGAACTTTTGTATGATGTTCTCTGTTCACTTATTGTTAACGCACATTCGATTAATTAGACTTTGTAACGTACCTGTGGTGGGGATTTTTATACTTATCTCCCACTTGTAAATCCTCTTTCCTTGCTGCTGCCGCTACTGCTGCTACTGCTTCCTTGTAGATTCTGTGGATTCTCTGAGTTCCTTCTATTTAGATGATGTAGATTTATTATAGATGAATTGGATATCGTTGTCTTTGATCTAAATGCACCTTGCACTCGCGATTACCGAAACCGAAACCGAAACCGAAATTCAGATTTTTTTTAAGTTTTTAAACTGCTTGAAGAGTTTTAATTTCTTGTTTAATGAATGTAATTGGGGGAAGGTTTTTTACCGAACACTTTGGGCGCCATGAAAGAAACGTACGGAGCGTTTTCCGTTCGCCAACCTGGAACCTCTACGTTGAGCGGTAGGAAGATTCCGGTTGAGAGTTAAGGTACCAGCTTTTGCTGTATATCGACAACGTTATTAACGAAAACCGTCAGCTAGTAACTGTCGATGCGAACCGTATTGACAACTATTTTTGAGTCGAGTAATGGAGAAAGAAAAACGAGCAGAGTTTTACAACAAGATGATTTACAATGAAATGCTTCAAGCTTTTATTTTCTCTTGGCTAAATACAATCTTTTGAAAACGGTTTATTCAAAATTCAAAAGCTTACAAATTTTGGTGAATTTAATTTACATATTTTTGGTGAATTTAAATTACAAAAATTATAGCAAAGTTGGCGCGAAATTTGAATAATTGGTGACCTTGCCCCAACAATTCCAAAGGACGATAAGCAGCGTCAATGTGATATCGGCAAAAATAATATAAATTGATTAACTTCGCTAGCTCGGAAGCTTAGGGAAGCAGTATATTCTCATCTCCTACGGCGCTACATGAGAAAAAAAGACCAATATTTGAAATGAAGCTGATCCCTAAAGATCAGAACAGTTGGAAGAAATTACTAAAATTCCCCGGGACTCGCAGAAGAAACAAACTTCCTCGGGTCAAATTTAGCTGAAAATTATTTTATTTCAAAATTCAGATTTAAACTAAAAAGAACTAAGTATTCCGTTTACTTTCTTTTTCGTTATACAATAGATTTTATAAAATAAACTTGCAACTTTTTCTTAAAAGGAAATTAGCATGGCTCTCAGTATTTTTACTAATTGCCTTAGAGAAGCCTGGTAAACCAGCCAACGAAATTATCGCCCTATAACCCTCAGTGCAAGTACTCCCCCTAACCACACATATTAAAGCTGGATTTGGGTATAGTCTAAAAATATCAGTTGCCTTCATAGATTTAACAGCCGCATATTATAGAGTCAGGGCTTTTATTAAATCGCCTGTTCCAGTTATTCGTTGACGAGTAAGAAAGCAAGATAAAGAAACTTTGCATCGGTCTACCGCAGGGGTCAGTACTCACTCCGCTATTATTAAACCTTCATATTAGCGACCTCCCTGAATAGAAGATGTGCTGCTGACCTAGCGATTACAACCCAGGATAAACTTATACCAACAACCGAACAGGTACCGAGCGAAGACTTAAAAAAAACTCGATACGTATTAAACTTCAAGCAATGGAGATTGTATCCAAGTTCATCCAAAACAGAAGAGAGCTATTTTCATCTTACTAACCAGCAGAAATAAAATTGACATTGTTTTGAACATCACAATGAAGCTTATATCAGGAACCATTAAGTCAACGCGCTGGCTACTTGTACTCAGCAACGTAATCCCACCAAACTTACGTCGTACAAATGCTTCACTTCGTGAATATCACAAAATTATGCCAAACACCAACTTACCAGTCCACGAGGACATCCCAGTTGTACATCCAAATAAAAGAGGACTGCTATTTCGTTGTCCACACATACTCGTAATAGGAGCGTACGAACTAAACCAGAGGCAATTTAACATCCAAATGTGATTTTTGGCGAAATGTTTCTACGGCAACGCAATAGAACGATTCGCAGTGATATTGAATCACTTATTTTCAAAAGGTGACATTTCCACATTTAAAAATTTCCTTTCTTTTTTACTTTCAAAACGTGTCATGTCCAGGATATATCACTTTTTGAAAATAAAAGGATATTTTGCGCCTCTATTAAAAATTATGTATTATAGTTGGACCTATCACGTTTCTTGCGGCAACGCAGATATCTCTGCTTTGCTGGAAACAAATATAAAACGATTTTTGGAAAAATGTGGACATGTCACGTTTTGAAAATAAACGATTCAATTATGAAAAATAGGAATGAATGCACTAACAAAAGCACACACTAGAACAAAAACTGGATCCTCCCTTAATTTACTGTAGTCAAATACTCGTATCTCTTCAGCAAGTGTGCCCCATCAGGAATGCAGCGACAAAAGTACACGTTACAAGAAAAAACTGAATCCTACCTTAATTTGTAGTAGTGAAATTTATTCTTCAGCAATCAATGGTGTCTATGTATCCGAACAATGTATCCAAAGCAGGCCAGTAGGATTTAGTGTTTTCTTCTAGTATGTATATACCTATATGTAGGTAAAATCGAACATATGTATCTGGTGTGGAGTGGTTAACTACATGGTCTACAGAACCCCACTCTGACGAAATAAATCTCTTCAATCCAACGAACACCTTTTCAAGATCTGACCTTCCGCGGCCTTATATTCAAAACTAAATAGAAACATCAGAAAAGTTACCCTATCGCTCATCGTCTAATAATCGCTAATAAAATGCGAGTGGCGCTGTGAACCTTTTGGTTTAAATGCAATGAAATCTTTTTTGCTCAGAGGACATACTCTTGTTCTTTTAATAGATTTTACCATATAATTTGTAACTAAGTCTTTTTCATAGATTGGGGTGGCCGGGGTGTAGTGGTAACATCAACGCTTGTCACGCTCTTGGTTCATGGTTCAAATCCTGACCTCAACAATCATCTATTTATTTCGTCTTAAATAAATAAAAAAGTCGATCAATTGCGAGAGCTTAGTCAACTGTACTGTGAAGGCATAACACTGGCAGTAGGGTGGTCATATGGCTTAAATGCAACTTGATCGTGATGATGACATCAGGTGGAGGGAAAAAAATACTGTGAATCAAGAGCAATGACAAAAAAAGCAAAAACAAACAAGCTCCCCAGTTATCTGGACAGCCACCCTTGGAGTTTACTGAAACTTAATACCACCTAAGTTTCAAACCCACTACACCAATCTTTCTTTCTCTCTCTCTCTCAATTTCTACAAACGCCCGTGCCCTGAAATAATTTAATGGTATTCATATCCCATTTGTCGCGCGCAAATTACAAAAAAAAAAAAAAAAAGTGGGTGTGATGGTCGCCACTTAATTATCATCGTCAATAGCTTTGTACTTTGAGAAAGCAAAATAAATTTTTCGAATAAAACGACCCCTAAAAGTGGGCGTGGTATTTTATAATGTATGGACGAATTGTAGAGAGTATGAACGCCTATATACGAGTATTTTGCGATACTTTTCAGTTTATAGTAAAAATATTTATGACATGGCTAGATCGACATAACTTTTGATGCTGATCACAAATATACGAGTATGTACATATATATTTTACATCCGTTATTATTTCTCTATATTACAAACTACTCGTATGTATCAAAATTAATATGCCCTATGGGATAGGGAAGGTATAACGAATTACTGTAGCCGCAACAGCTTTTTGCAGCCTTTTCCGCTTTCTATGATTGATCAACTAGATCTAGAATGGGTTGTATGATATCCTATTACGAAATTCTTAAAACCGAAAAAATTACATCTTTCTAAACAGAGAATAGTAAAAAAAACGCCCCTAAAAAGTGGGCATGGCTGTGTGAAAAGTATGGGCAAAATATAGAGAAAGAGGATTAACATATATATGTATATATATTATAGACAATGTTATATTTGTAAAGACAATGTTTTTCAAATTCTAGGAAACATATTGAGAAAATCTAAATTTTTCAAGAAATGGTCGTGTCTGTGGGCATTTTTGCACTTGTACTGCTTTGGATCCTAGAAAGCTTATAGGTATACACATGACATGGTTTTCTTCATATATAGGCATGTGAAAAATTATTGTTGAAAAAAGGTCATTGAGCAAGATTCAACAATATTTATTTCGAATTTTAAATTTGCGTCCACCACTTCAATTTTCCAAAGTACATAACCCAACAATTTTGGAAAAATCTCTATCGATCTTAGAATTATCATAATTTTTAAATAAGTAATGGACTATTTATTTAGTATCGCTTCCAAATTGGTCCTTTAGTAGCAAGAAAAAACATTCTATCTTGAGATTGTCCAAGAAATTCACCAAAATCGGTTCAATAATTTAAAGGAGAATGTTTGTTTTCCGCATGAAATAATATAATAGTGTGAGTTTGTAAGCTTTTTCGTTTTAGTGGAACCGTTTAGATGAGAAGATTTAGTTTTTTTGTCATTCAGCTACACAAAATCGAATTACAATTTTAATTTACAATTGGTTCAGCATGAGCATGGAGGCTTATTCATTTTTGCTTATTTCTGAGCTCCTTCTTGTCGAACTATAACAATTGGATATTCGTAGAAGTAACTTTAATCCACTTTAAGAAATCTGATGTTGTAAGCGGACATTATAGTACAAAATATACATCTCGCCCTTTGTTTATATAGGAAAGCGATGATAGCAGTTTCAAGGTACAAATGTGGTGATATATCAGCAGAATTAGTTGTAAAGAAAACGAAGAACAATGGCGAGCATAGGCATTTGTGATTTATTAGCAAGATTATCTAAATATATAAAGAAACATGTCCTGACTGATTCATCATCGTCAAGTCAAAACCGCTGAAGCTAGAACTATGAAATTTGGACCAAAATTCAACCCCGAAAGTGTATATAAACACTAAATCTGCGGGCATCAGCTAGTCTATTATAAAAGCACGAACAATTGTTTTCTAACATAACGGCCTGTGAGAAAATTACCAATTCTACATTGTGAAAGCCAGATAGAATCCCGACTTACCCCTTTGTTCAAGAAAGACGGAGGGAAATCAATCTTCAACAAATTTTTCAGTCACAAAATCCGGTTTTATCACGATGATCGTAAAATTTCCATTTCCATTTTCGCCTAATTTTTCTACATATACATTATATAACTTGGGGGCCTAAACCAAAAGTCATTTTCTGGCTCTACACAGCAGTTGTGAGACCTATACTGACATACGGCAGCCTAGTATTATGGCCAGCCGCAAGTTAGGGCACAAACCACAAGATATTAACCAGAGTACAAAGAATGGCGTGCATTGGTGTCACAGGAGCTATGAGGACCACACCAACTGCAGGATACCACCCTGCAACCTGAACCTAGAAGTTAGAAATAAAATGATTGCCATAGCAAATAGTAGATGGAGATCATTAGAATCCTGTATAATTACAAGAAAACTCTGGCCGCTCTACGATAAAAATCGTACAGAGCAAATCCTACACTTCAACAGATATATCTTATCTGGTTTAGTGGGGATGATAACTGGACACAACTTTTTACGTTATCACACAAAGAAATTGGGAATTAGCGAAGAAGATATATGTAGAGGCTGTGGCAATGAGGACGTACACGGAGATACACCTCACTTCTTGTGCCATTGTCCAGGACTCTACCACCTTAGATTCAAAATACTAGGGAAATATTTCTTCCAAAACTTAGAAGAACTTTCAAATGTATCGATAAATAAGATTACCACATTTATAAATGCATCGGGTTGGTTTAAGAACCCATAGAGTTCACGAGTGGTGAAGCTTCACTCCTTGGGCATCACAATGGATCTATACTGATCTAAGTGTGGCGTAGTTTGTTTCACACTCTACGTCAACCCATCAAATCTATATATACTATACAATTATGTTTGGAATATTATATCAGCTAAATGGCAGCCTCTGGCCAAATGCAGACACGTGCTCTTTGAGTCATATTTAGCATAACACACATTTTGGGTGTTATTTCACAAATTTCTTAAATAGTATTGTCCTTTAGCATTTAGATTGTGATTGGCTTGTTTTGCCGTAAACCTTTCCCTTCAATTACCCTCAAAAGAAGAATCCAAGGACGGTCAAATCAGAGGATCGAGGCGGTCAACGACATCACCTCTATTCGACATTATTCGGACGGGAAAAATTTCTTGCAAAATATCTGTCATATCGTTAACGTGGCACCGTCCTATCGGAACCACATGTGTTATAAGCCCAATCGAACCAATTCGAAATACCAATAAGTTTCGCAATATGTCACGATTGCGATCACCAGTAATTATTTTTGCATTGCCTTTTGCGTCTTCAGAAAAATGGAGCCTAATAATACCTCCGGTCCAACCATACAGTAACTCTACGAGGGTGTGGAGGTCGTTGATTTATGAATTGAGGATTTTTAGTGCCCCAATAGCGGATATTCTGCTTATTAACAAAGCCAGATAACTTGAAATGAGCTTCGTTTTTTCCCAAAAATTGAGGTCGTCAATATGAAGCTGCAAAACTTTTTCACTCTACTCTCGCCAGCGCAAGAATTGAATTTTATACGGGTAGAAATGTAAATATTTTTGACAATTATAATCAAATTTGCCGGAGAAATTCCAAATTCTTGTGCACGGCGTCTAACGCCTTGTGCCGTACGTACGCTACGAACTCGGTCGGACTTCACTTTACCTGCCAGTCTGAGTTTCAAAGTTATTTATTATATGCAGAATGGTTGCAAATTTCTTCGTGTTTTCACAATTCATTAGATAAAATTATTTAGATAAAATGTTTTAATAACTTCAACTCGTTGTTGAGGCATTAGATGCTCCATAATATATTATTATCGACTGCTCTTCACGACCGTGAAATAACTGACAAATGCCAAACAAAAATGGCGGTCAAACAACGTCAATCTGGAAAGTAAAAAATACCCGTATGTGGAGCAGAATACTTATAGTGATGCTTCAAATAATCCTAGAAAACGGACTTCGTACTTTAACGATCTAAGGTGAACTAGGATGGCCGATAGAACACATTTTAGGCGTAATATTCTTATAGTGCCAGATCAAACTTCCATTTTAGTACGTGGTCTATTTTCCTAAAATTTCGGTTTTTGGCTTGAATTGCAGGTACTAATAAAAATAAACTACGAGTACGAGTACATGTTCACACTTAGGATTTTGTGCCAAGCTATTTCTAATCTCGCATGTCGACTCTAAAACCTATTTGTCAGTAAGAGCAAAATAAGAAAACCGAAAACACTGACTCCTTAAGGAAGCAATCTATTGATATTCTCTCTCTTAGCATGAGTTTTGTAACTAAAGGAACGACACTTTGGTCGAATATGTTAATCAAAGCCGACACATACGAAATACAAGTAAGGAATTTTCAAATTAGCGTTAATACCCAAATTGTGTACAATTACGTATTATTTTCCATAAAAGATGAAATATGTCAGCTCCTTTCCTTTGTTTACCACTCTAATGTTCATAGTCGATAAATATCGCAAAATATTTTCAACCGCAGTGGACGGCTCAGCTTATTAAAATGCATGGAAATTCACCAGTTCGAATTTAATTAAAAACTAATTTCGAGAATATTTTCTGAACTCTGAGCTACACAGCGTTGGCCAACGTCCGCAGACCGTAGCGCACAATTTTGTTTAATAGTCATATTCAAGGTTCAATTAATGCCATTGAATATTCGCTAAACTGACATTTATGCAATAGTCCATGCCTGTTCACTGTGATATTAAATTATTATTATTTTTTCTCTTTTTCAGATTCGGATAGTGTGTACGTTCATGTCATTAAAAGCGAACATCGTGCAGCTATGCAACATGAACATGCCAGCCGCCTACATGTACCCAACTGGATGATACTCATTTCGTCATTGTTCTATTTCGGTCATAACTTTCACATCCTAAAGCACATGGCGCGTGTGTTAGTGGGGAACTGCATGGAAAATCAGTTAGCAACTGGACGTCAATTGATTGCAAACAGATAGCATACTAAAAATTGAGCTAACAAAAATTAAAAAAATAAATTACAGAATGAATGTAACGCAGTGGATGAGAACATAGAGTGAAACAAAAAACTTTTTATAGACTTTTGATTAGAAAAAAATAGAAAAAAAAATTAAATCTAATGTTCACCTAAAAGTAGATATATATAATGTAAATACATAGGTAATGAAAAATTAGAGAAAAAAAAAAAACGAAAGGAAAGACAAATCTAATAAGGTTTAATGTAAAGTTAGTTAGAAACATAAATATCTAATAAAAAAATAAAAAAAATAGTTCTGTAAAATAAAAACGTAAGCAGATAAGTAGATGTAACTTCAATGTGAGATGTAAATTTAGTGATAAGAACAGAAAAAAAAGCTATAAGCATACAGCAGAGTCTCGTTAATATGAACTACATGTATAATTAATGCAGAGTACTTGTAAGTAAATATAATGGAAAAGTTAATTGATCGAGAGGTATCAATTTCCTTAAAGTGTAATTTTTGGATATATAAATTTTTTTTTAAATTATAACGAACCACACTAAATATAAACATTAAACTGATAAATGTGAGGTACCATAATGACAGAATTCTCTGCATGAGAATAAATGCAAATACAGTACACTCTCGCTAATCCGAACCACCGTTGCCATGATATGAAGATGTCAAAGTGAAGATTTTTCTTACTAAATCTACCTAAATAAAAATGTTATTTTCTCTAAAATAGCTTTAACGATTTCTTTTGGACTGCGGTAATCTACTTATTAGCTTGATTGCTAATTGATTGTTCAAAATCGACATCTATTCAACTTTTGACATATGTAAGGATATAGCACTTCAATTTTTGATCTATGCTCAAAAAAGTTTTTCGACTTTTTAACGCATTTTACGAAGAAGCCAATTTTTGGTGCTTTTCATCTTTGGGTTGTTCAATAAGTTCTGCGGTTTTTTTCTTGGAAGTAATGTTTATCTCTTGTGAAAAACTATGTGTATACCGTTATGGGAATTTTTTTTTTTTTCCAATGTTTTGATCGGACATATTTTAAGTGGTCAATATTTTTTTTTTTAAATGGAGGATAAAAAAGTGCATATTCGACATATTTTGCTTTTTTTTCTTTAAAAAAAAGTGTCAAAACGACAGAGGCACAACGAGAGATTTGCAACGTGTATGGAGATTCGGTTATAAGCGCTGACACTTGTCAGCGTTGGTTTACACGCTTTCGTTTAGGAAATACAGACCTTTCTGAAGCTTGTCGCTATGGACGCCCAACCACCACTGACGACGATCAGATCGTGGCTGCAGTTAGCGCTGACGAGACGGGAGATCGCTCAGCGGTTTAACACCGCCCATACAATTGTTTCACAGAGCCTGAAAAGGCTTGGAATCTGGAAAAAGGTGGTTGTTTGGGTTCCTCATGAACTCAGTGAAAGAAACATTATGGATCGCATAATGGTCTGTGAGTCTTTGTTGAGATGGAACTCCCTTGAGTCTTTCCTGAAAAAAGTGGTTGCGAGAGACGAAAAATGAATCATTTACAACAACATTCGGCGTAAGAGGTCATGGTGCGCTCCTGGTGGAACACCGCAATCGGTCGGTAAACAAGATTTGCATCCCAAAAACTTTATGTTGAGCTTTTGGTGGGATTCAATCAGACAGTAAATGCCGTTAAATATTGCTCTCAGCTCGATAATTTGAAGCAGGCAGTGAAAGAAAAACGGCCAGAGTTGGTGAACAGGAAAGGCGTTATTTTTCACCATAACGCCAGACCACAAACAGTTTCGGTGACAAAACAAAAGCTGAATTCCTTTGGCTGTGAAGTTATGCAGCACCCACCGTACTCTCCAGACCTTGCGCCTTCTGACTACCATCTGTTCCGCTCTCTCCAAAATATTTTGAACGGAAAGCAATTTGATTCCAAAGATGAGATCAAAACGTACCTGGAAAACGTTTTTACTCATAAGTCTGGTGACTTTTACAAAAGAGGAATTATGTCTCTTCCAGAAAGTTGGAAGAAAGTAATAGACCATGATGGACAATATTCAATAGATTAAATGTAAGCTTGTATACCGAAAATGTGTGTTCAACTTTAACCCTAAAAAAACCGCAGAACTTATTGAACAACCCAATATTTGGCTTGAATTTTAAAAAATGGACATCATCGCTTGTCACGCTGCAGGTTCACGGTTCGAATCCTGATGTCAAGAATCATCTATTTATTTCGCACGAAATAAATAAAAAAGTCGATCAATTGCGAAAGCTTATATCAACTCTACTGCGAAGGCATAACAATGGCAGTAGGGTGGTCATCACCGATGATCCATAAATGATAGATCAATCAATCAATTTGATTCATCAATTCCATTAAGTTATTTATTTTTATTCGTGAATGTTAGGAAATAGCTAGACTGTTATTATAATGCATGTTTAAGTATGATGTATGATCTATGTATATGGATCATATGATAACAAAAATACAGGAATATTACGATCCGTCTGGAATGGATCATATTCTATTCCCCATACTCTAACCCATCTATAATAAAATGGGCGTGGTCCTGTAAACTTTTTGATTAAAATTAAATTACATCTTTCTACTTAAAAAGTATTCTCGCGATTTTTAACAGATCTCACCAGATAATTTATTGCTAAAAATTTTCAATAGAAGAAAGTGGGCATGACTGTCATCATTTGTTACCAATGGTCATGGATTCTGGTTAAATATTCCATCTGCCATCACCGCAGATGAAGGGTGGCCATGGTGTAGTGGGTAACGTGTTCGCTTCTAACCCGAACTGTGCAGGTTCAAGCCTGGGCGGGGAACGGCAACCACAGCCACCCGAGCATAGACGAATAAAATCCAAATTCCTCCAACCACTACACTAAAAAAGGAGTTCTGCTTGGTACAATGGACTTCGTGTGAGTTTGAGTGCTCCGGGATTTGGTTTTGTGCAAAACGTGTTTCATGACGTGATTTCACTCTCTATCCTTTTACTCGTATCTCTAAACTCTATTTTGTTTCCTCTATACCCTCCCTTTCTCTTCCATCGATTGATTTTAATAAATTTCAAAGGACTTAGTTCATTGACTCTAAGCAGTTAGAAAATACAATTTCCGAAGTACGAAGGCTTTTCGATAAGTCAGTGACTTTGAAACGAAATACTTGTTTTTTTTTTCTGAAAATTGAATTTATTTTTCAATGTAGTCTCTTTTCAGCGCGATACACATTTCCCAACGATATTCCAAATTTTTTAACTCTTCCAAAAAATATGATTTCTCAAACTCTGCAAAAGGCATTTGTTGCATCGATAATTTCTTCATTCGATGAAAATCTTTTTCCGCCGAGCAATTTCTTCATATATTAAGAAACAAGAAATAATCACACGGAGCCAAATCTGGAGAATAGGGTGGATGAGGAAGCAGTTCATATTGCAATTCAGACAAATGAGCCGGTGCATTATCGTCATGAAACAGCACTTTTTTCTTCTTCAAATGGGGCCGTTTTGCCATAAATTTTGGATTAAATTTATCGATAAATTGGCATAATTCGTCCGTGATCGTTTACTCCTTTTCCAAATAGCCAATGAAGATTACGTCGTGGGAATCCCAGAAAACCGTTGCCATGACTTTTCCGGCCGACCGGAACCGTTTTTGCCTTTTTAGGAGCACGTTTACCTGCAGAAGTCCACTGTTTTGATTGTTCCTTCATTTCTCGCGTGTAGTGGTGTACTCGTATGCAGAGAAACAAACAAAGATGTCAGAAAAAAATCCTATATGCGATCCGAGCGCCATCTTGCATCAAAATCACTGACTTATTAAACAACCCTCGTACTAAAAAACGCTGGTGTTTTGTTTTGTTGATAAATTGTCTATGTGTCGTTTATTGTCTATAAAATGTTTATGTAGTTTATACAGGGAGTCCGATGGCGGATTTATGTTTTTAAACGTGAATAAAAGAAAAACTGTCAGGCATATATTTTTATTACTTAGTTTAACCTAAAGAGAAAGAGTGCGGATTGCGTTTTTTGAAAATGATATCGTCCAAATGCCATCCATTTAGTCACACATACTGTTGAAAGTGGGCCACCGTGTTTCGTGCCACGTGCTGCATTATGCTTGGCTTGATGTCGTGAATATCACCGTGGATATTTTCCTTAAGCTTCTTGAGGCCGCGGGTTATTAGCTTAGACTTTACTTTCGATGTTCCATCTTCTGATGTAAATCCATGGGGTTAAGTCTGGAAACCTCGATAGCCGCGGGACGTCTCCAAAGCGGCTGATCAGTTTTCATGGGAAATGTCCAAGCAGCAAATTCATGGAGGTTCTAGCGGTATGCGGAGTAGCCCCATCTTGTTGAAACCACGTGTGCGACGAGTAAGCCGAATGTGCTCGCAAATTAGGTAAAAAATAATCTGTGATCATGACCCCATCATTTTAGCTGTTCACATTTATCGATTGATCTCTGGGATTTAAAAAAAAATCCGGTGATTCCCTTAATCGATAAGACGCACCAAACACTAACTCTTGGGAAATGTAAACGCTGTGGAGGTATGCAGAGTTGAAGAAGTTTCGAGGATCCTTTGCACCCACGAAGTAATAAAACAATATGTCGCATAGTTTTTGTTTTATTGACGTTTAAAAATATAAATCTGACACCCTAAACCCTGTATTAGGATGTGAAGATATTTTGAAAATAGAATCTTAAAAAATAGATTTTATATTTTCAAAAATAGAGGATTTAAATATGTTTCATAAATTTGAGTCAAAAGAAAACTGCGTGCATATAGAAAACTTTGTGAAAAACTTTTTTTTCTTTTAATTTTAATTTACTAAATTAATTAAAAAGGTTCGGATTAGCGAAAGTGTACAACTAAAAACAAAACAGTTTTCCCCAAAAAACGATTATATGAACTAAAGTTGCTATACCAATTTGAGTTTTAGTTCATATAACAGAGTAGCTAATCTAATATTTTGTGAGTTCATATAACTGGGTAGGTACTATAGTTCACATAAACGAGAGTTCATAAAAACGAGATTCTACTGTAAATACATGTATGTACTTTTAAAAAAATAACAATGAGTATAAAGAGATACAATCAAAAACTAATCTGCTATGTACACACTCTCATGTTACCTGAAGTTGATAGAAGTGGTTAAAAATGTGAAGTAAATACTAAATCGGCATAATAGCTTCCAAAGGGTAAACGGACACCAAAGAAGTTGACCACTTTTTTAAGTTGCTCATATGCGAAGGATATTAAGATTGATGAAAATATAGTGATCCAAAACTTGTAGTTAACCAATGAATTTCACAAGTACTAACCCAACATTTTGTATTGATAACATTACTTTTCCAGATCCTTGACTGCATGTCAAATACAGCATTCTGTTCGCTTCTGGTTTTGGTTGGTTGGTTTAGAGTGACCATCGATTAGGTTGATTTAGACTAAAATTACGTTAATTTTATTGCCACTAAATAGGGGTGCCACGCTACCTACTCCATTTCCGTTTTTGAAATTATAAATTTAACTATTATATAACCTTGCGTATCTGAATTCCTTAGGTTGGCAAGTGCAAGATAGGTACATAGCAACATGTTAAGGTCTCCTCCTGTTGCTTCTACATATGTAGTATAAATTCTTGCAGTTCCTACCAGAAAATATTTCAGCTATTTCCAAAGCCCATAAAAAATAGTTGGTGTTGCTGTTAAATTTGTCAGTGTGTTTGATTTATTTAGCGTATGGAAAAAAAAATTATATTAAAATAAATACATTTTCAAGATGCAGTGATTTTAGCCAGGGAACGGCTTCTGTTGATAGGCTGTTAATATCGTCTACGTTACCCATATATGACAGTTCTGGGCAGTCGAGCAGGATGCGTTGAGTGGTTTGAACAGTAGTGCCGCATGGACTGGTCGGGTAGGTAATTTAACGCCACCTAGCTAAGATAGCATTGCATCTCCCAGTAGAAGTCCGTATCCTGTTTAGGTTCAACCACGCTTTCCTTTGTAGTTGAAATTCAGTCTCTCTGTTTTCGATTCTGAATATTGGACTTTCTCTGTCGGAATTAGCACATGAAGATGACTAAAATTTCCGCACACAACATTTTCGCGAGTTCTATTTCAGGGTGTTTTGAGCACAGTCTCAGAGTGCCAGTGTTTCCGATGTCTGCACAATATTCCTGGATTTTGCTGAATTATTTCAACAGGGCATGCTTCCTTCTTAGGTCGGGAGGGGCTATTTTGCAAAGCATGGGGATCCATTCAACTGGGGTCGGTCTTAGAGTGCCAGATATTAACCTCATGGTGGTGTTCAGTTAGGGGTCGAACTTATTCGTTGGGGCTCTATATTCCGGGAGGACATGGCTGGTAGGTTGCGGTGTATATGTTAAATGATAGGGGCAATCACCTACCATTGGAGAAGGCCGTTGTTGACGCTTCTTTTGCTCCGCTTGTCATTTAGAAAGACAGTGAATAAACTGTCGCTGAGCATTCTGCATATTAAGTTGCAGATTCTTATGCATGGGATGATCTTGAGAATATTGTATAGGAAGCGCTTTTTCCATACGGTGTCGTAGGCTGCTGTTAGATCCACGAAACATATGTTGGTTTTCGTTTTCCTTTGGTCGTTTTCTATGAAGTTTGTTAGAGCCAGAACTTGATCGTTACAGCCTCTGGATTTCCTGAAACCTGCTTGCTCGTCTGGGGATAACCTTTTCAATACCAGTGCTTATTCGAATATCAGTTTATTTATTCAGTGCTACATTTTATTCAGTGCTACATTTGAATATCGTTTTCAAAAAATTTCCTAGGGGGAGAGTGTGTCAGTATCATCTAAAGTCATCGAAATATATGTAGGCAAAGGACATTTTACTTTTACAGAAATTGGTTGGGGGGCGGGGCAGTATGTTAATCATTGTGGTATATCATCCATGCAATATATAATTTTTAAAGCATTTATAAGTGGATTCCAGAACCATTTATTTTATTTCAATTCAATATTTATTATTAATAAAGTCTTTTTTGTAATGCACATACATATGTATGCAGTTAAAATAGCTCAACAACCTAAAGACTTACCTAACGATGGTTTGCTTTTGTCACTAGATTATATATTAGCCTAATCTTTGCAAAAATATTGAGAAAAGAAACCTACATTACCGTGAAAAGGGGCCACTTTCTCTAGTACAAAAATCCTGAAGATTGGATAATTAGAGACAATTAAATTTTTCTTTATTATTTAAATGGAGATTGGCACCCCAACATTTCATGTTCCAATTTTTGGACAATGGGACGTATTATTTCCAGCGGTGGTCCCTCTGTAGCTATTATGTTCACGGGTCGTTTCTGGAATAATTACTGGTCATTGTGTCATTGGAGTTCACGCGGAGCGACTCGGTGTGCTACATAACGACTATTGTAGAAGCTGCCGAGAGGAAGAAATTGAATCAGTTCGTCACCTGCTGTGTGATTGTCCTGCCCTCTCCGTTACAAGAATGAGGACTCTCGAAAGTTACTTTTTCTCGGAATTGGGGGACTCCTCAGATTTATATCACTATCTGGGTGGTTCTAACAGCGGACTTTTAACGTTCCCAGGGTTATATAATTGGGTACAATGGACCCGAATCTGTTGGTCTAAGTGAGCAATGACTCTATTTGTCACAAGGCATCCATCTACCTTACCTAACCTGATATCTGTTCGCGAAATGCTTGTCACAAGTAACAGCAATTTCAGTAGGCTTGTAAGGGATATAGACTATCATATTCCCATGACTCACTGAAGATCACTACTACGAGTACATACATACTAGAAGATGTAATATATCCTTTCGCAAAATATCTCATTCAAAATAATTTATACTAGTTGGAAGCTAACCGACTTTTAGGTCATAAAATCGCAATATACATATGCATCTATAAGGGCAAGTATTGGTTTCCTGAAAATTTGTTATCCCAAGATTTTGATCAAACTTGACATTACTATGATACTCGTAGTGAAACTCAATAAAGTAGGTCTCTCTATTCTGTCTGTCTGTTTGTACGCACGACTGCAGGCAAACGGCTGAACGGATTTTCTTCAAAATTCTTATCTGGGGTATATCGGGAAATCGGAATTTTCGTTCAAACCCCAAAGTTAACGGTAATTTACTAATGGTCGATTTTGATATAAATAGATTTTCTCGAAAACGATTTTGATCAAATTCGATATTTGAGTAATGGTGGACATATACTATCAGATGGCGGACCACGTTTATGCTAAAAAAAAAACGTATGACAGTACTTTACTTATTTACTTTTTCTCATCTATGGCTTTCGATATTGTTCGAAATTAATATATAAACAATATTTGATAAATGCAATGTTATCCATACCAAGTTTAGGAATATTAAATTTTTTTTTTTACTTACAAATTTCAAATCTTAGTTTTTGCAGATAAACAACATAAATGTTCAAGTACGTGCGACCCAGTCGTGCATTTTATTTTTTTTTTATATACCAACTTTTCTTCTTTTTTTTTTCTAACCTATCTACCACGGTTTTCCATTTTCGTAATAAAAGTTCGCCAATCATTGTTTCTTGACTTCCTTCAACATACTATTCCTTTGAGTATAGAGATCAACCATAATTGGAATGCAAATGACCCTTATCGACTTCGAAATTGGAAAAAAAGAAAACAACAAATTAGAGGTTACTCACTTTCAGGCAATTGATTTATTGATGTGTACTAGCCGTTAAATAAAATCATAGTTAAGTATCATAATAAAAGAAAGAAAACTTGTTTACTAAAGTCAAATAAAAAAAAAAAAAAACAAAACCCAATAGATAATTCCAACAAACGTGATGAATATGTAACAGAACAGAAAATGTATGTGCTCTAGTATATAATTATCTTAAAATTTTGTAAATTATTTTAGTTTATAAATTTAACTGTAAGAAACAAAAAAAAAAAAAAAAAACAATACAATTTCCAATTTTTTATGTAAATAGTTATTTTGAGAAATAAATAAAAGTAATAAAAATAAAAAGAAATAACATTCAAAATTGACAATTTTATATTAATCCCTTTCTCAATTTTCTCTAAGCACCTGACAACTTCTTCGGAACGTAATTTATCCTTCAGAATTCGTTGAGGAGACGACCGTAATCAATTCTATTTGAATATGAAAATGAAATGCGCATTTCAATGATATAAAAATAACCCTCACAAATGGGGCGAATATGACAAGTAATATGTGTACCAATTCAAAATACCGAAATTCTAGAATAAATTCCAGAAATTCTCCCGCTCCGACACACCAAATTGCAATGGGATTCCAATTGAAACGTAGGCATGACAGCATAAAGGCCAGAACCTCATACTATTTTTGCCAAAGAGGACGCAGAAGGTGTTATATACATAAGTAAGAAGCAAACGTTATCAAGGATGAAGAAATAGAAGGCACAGTCGTATTTATTCGTATATCCTTTATGCCTAATGCCGAATGACTTTGATAGGAAATGGAGTGAAATGTAAATTCCGCTACTTACCCAGGAGCAAATTCCATGCGGGATTTATTCTGTTTTATTCTTGCTTTGCCTTTTGGGTATTTTTCTCCAGATGATGATTAAGAAATTCCTTTGTTCTGATCGTTCTTTTTATATCTCTGCTTAGTATTGCATTGTAAGCTTTTAACGTTTGTGTATGAGGAACAATAATAAAAATACTACCAGGATGATTCTTCGCGTGATGATTATATTTGAAGTAGGGGTAAGGAATTCGGTGAGCGAGTTCAAGTACAGAATATTGCTTCGAAATTACTCTAATCTAAAGAAAGGATTCCATACGAGCATTGAGCATTTAATTTTTTTTTTTAAGTTACAGCTTTATGCTTCAAAATGGCTTATTCCTTTTGGAGCGCAGGGTTCGAGAGCTCTGTAGTTTCATAGTTTAATCTGCGACTGATGGATTGTTTTGCTCTCGACTCATTTATAAGCTACATTTATAAGCTATAGTAGTAGCCTGACGAGTATATTCGCTTCTTTTTTCTTGATAGTATCAGATATTGATGCAATACTCGTATATATGTACGTACAAGTATGTATCGTCGCCTCCGCATTCTCCAGGCACAATTTGGGAGTATCGTGTTTCGCAAGTCAACTTTTTTAGATGATACCTAAAGCTTCCGTATCGTGTGGGGATAACGGTATTATTCATTCGAGTGTTTTACCCTTCATAGTAAGGCTCTGATTTCCTTGGATAGCGGCACCGTAATGTAGCGGCCGTTATATAGCCTAGCGTTCAAAAGAAAAACTAATATAAAAACGCGAATATAGGGTAAGTGTGCCAGTATCCAGCCACCTAGCGCATTTTCTCACTTTGGGGCCCTATAATAAACTTGTCTTATAATATAGCATTTTGGAATATTTTTTTTTTAACCTTTTTTAAAATCTTAATCAAATAAAAATAATATTAAAGTAATTATTTTATGGAATTAGTTTTGTAAAAAAAGTGCTTTTTCACCAGTAACCGGCCACCAAATTTCAGTAGCCGGCCACTTTTGATCCAGTATCCGGCCAGGTCCTTTCTTGTGTAGAAAATCTTAAACTAAACGATTGAAATTAAACACTTTTATCAATAAATAGGTAGGTATGTATTTTTTTTATAAATTTTTTTGTGCCATTTAATTTATGTTTAATGACATTTTTCTTATACTTGTTTTATTTGGATAATTAAATAGCACTTTAAAGTTCAGCCTTCTTTTGTTTATAAGCAGCGAGATAAAAACTTATCCTAGTTTACTAAAACAAATACATTTCTTTCAAAAAATATAAGAATTCAAAAAAGGTATTAATTTCAATCTTTTTTGTAGATAGGTAGGTCTAGGCCTACCTTGCCTACTTGGAACGTAATTAAACAAAATACATTGGTACAAAGACATACTTAAAGTTTCATTTTTCTTTTTCAGTAGGTAGGTTCAGTCTTCTGCAATTTTACTGAAATTTTTGTTAATTAAATTTAATTCATAAATGAAATAGTTATTAAAAATAAACAAATCAAAATAGGTAGTTTCTTAATTAAAAAAAAAAAAAAACAACAAAACATTATTTCTTTCCTGAAAACAAACAAAAAGTTCTTACAAAACAAAATTCAGGGAAATTTATTAAACATTTACATAGCTAAGTAAGCAAAAAAAATAAAAAAAAGATAAAAATAATATTAAACTCATAAAACAAAACAATATATCTTTCAGAAAAAAAGTCGAGCTTACCTACTAAGGCACTTTCAAAGATTTTAAGTAGGTACTGTTTTGTACCTATATTGGAGCTTAAGGATATGTCTTCTAGTATACAAAATTTCAGGTACATTTTTATGTATTTGAGTAAAGGCAAATATCACAAACGAATTTCATGTGCATAGCGTCTTCATATGGCGAAAAACTGATGGAGCTGCATTTAAGGTGATACCACAAAAGGACAAATATCGCAACCTATGTTTTTGAGACCGTCTTCTTCAGTATTGGTTATAAGAATTTCTTGGCATTTGTTGCATTTAATAGTTTGTTTCTTGGTTTTTCTTATACGTCCAGATTATTTTTGTGCTTCCTTTTCTTTTTTTCTTCGTAACCTTTCAACTTTCCTTTTCTCTACCGCATCAATCTTTTCTTGCTTGGCCTTTCCTTACGCTTAAAGATATCCCTCCAAGCCTGTGAAGATATTGCACTGGGAGATCGGCAAGCCTGTGTATTTTTCTTTTTAATAGGGTCTGGGTAAAATAAATGTTTCGATAAATGAAGCGGAGATCTTGATCTGCAGGGCGAACAGGATGGACTGCTTTCAGTTCAATTAATTTGTTTTAGATTTGGAAATGGTTTTTGAAGTGATGGTGAATTAAATGTGGTGGATCCTGGAGTTTTAAAAATATTGCTTTTATTTAAAGGTCCGCATTTCCGAAATCCGTTTTTAATGGTTTCTGCCAAATGGTTGTTATTGGAAAGGACTGTTTCTAAAAGTGGGCTGAAATCCTTTCGCATTAAAAACGGCCATAGTAATCTTTTGACAAAATAAAGTGGCCGGATACTAAAACTTGACATATTTAATACATTTTATTGGATTGAGGATGTAAACAAAAGTATTTTCTTTCATTTAAACGTGAAAAAGATAAATTGTTCGATTTCAGGCAAAGTTCTAATACCCGGCCACCCTGGCCGGATGCTAGAACATCATATAAAAATTGTGTTTTAGTAACCGGCCACATTTTTAATAATTCAAAACAAAAAATTGTTATTTTTTTTTATATTTTACGATCAATAAACATATTATTTATTAAAAAAAAAAACACAAAACTAGTTTGTATACTCACAAAGAACACTGAAACTCACTTAATTTGCTGATCGGTTCTACTAGCACTCGCGAACTCAAACTTGAACCTCTTGCTCTCACATCGAACTCCACAAACTAAATAATTTTTTAAACAAAGATCTTTGATGTGCAGATCTGACAAACTTTACCAAACCATTTCATGGGCCTGGAATTATAATCGCAATGTATTTGCTTATGTAAATAATGTTTAATTTTCTTATTATTTAACATTTAATGGATAGTGGCCGGATACTAGTGACTGGCCGGATTCTGGTACACCTACCCTACCGTAGCGTTTGAAAAAAATTAATGTAAAAATTTAAAAAAAAAAATCTGACGGTATTCGAATTCCGAAGCAGAGCTTGCTTAATTCTGATTGGAGCAAAGTGTATCTCCTACTCAAGTTAAATTTTGATAATGTTTTTTATTGCCTTTTCATACGGAAAATTCACCAATAAAAATTCGTGAGGCATGCATTTGAAACCTATTTTAACAGACCGACAATCAAATGCACTCATTATGCATTGCTAAAATAGTATACATATAACCTGCTGTAACTTGAATAATACCAATTTTATTCAAAAATTCTTAGGAAATAGAGGAAGTAACGCATCGAAGGTCTGCAAAAATCCATACAATATTTACTCGTTGTTTATTAATGCATTGGAATAAGCAGACAAATATGAACGAATTCAATTTCTTCAAAAAATATTTCAGTACCGTTCTACATCAATGGACAATAAAGAGGCGGATGTGTTTTCTGTGTCATTGAATTCGAATCCGAAATCATAATTTCGAAGTTCCATGTAGAAAGGGCGTATAGGTACTCGTACAATAAAATCATCCTTTGAGAAATCGAGGTGGAAGTATTTGTCATGTTCATAACTTTTTACCGTTAAAATTTATAATTTTAAGAAAATTTTATTATTTTAACAGATTAAAAAAGAAATAAAGGGGAGACAAATATGGTTTGATACATCCTAGATCGAATAACTATTTCAATAATTCTTCAAAGATCCTAGCCTCAACACCCTCAATGTAAAAAATGTACAACAAAAATATTCTTGACATCAGTTGATTATATTGTAATATGCGAGCTACGGCTCGAGTAGATAAAACAATATTCTGTGAAATTATTTCTTTATTTTCTAGTCTATAGAACAATTCAGGTTCACACTATACTATTCTTCGCAATTCTTTTCTTACAAGGTCTCTGTCCTCTCAAATCACTTTATCTCCTTTCAATTACTTAATTCACAAATCCAAACTAATTACTTCTTCTCGTTAACTCTCAACTTTCAATTTATCACCAAATTACAACTTCGCCCATTATCACTTTTCTAATCTCTTCGCCACGGTTTTAAAACTACTGCCCCCTCTCGATCGCCATCTGTCCTTATATAGCAGAAGTTTCTGATAGCCAGAAACTTCTAGCAAATTCTTCGACCACTGGAACAAGAAAAATTCTGATGTAATAATTCCAAGATGACAATCATTCTTGCAGTTATAATTCCCTCTCATCCGTGATATTATCCGTCTCTTTCGTAGACACGAACTGTGGAAACCGCAGACACGAACCTCGAATGAAAGGACACTTCGGACCAAAATTCTGCCAGAATGAAAAGACACTTCGGAATTTGTTGCATAGTCGTAGGAGCGTAGTTATTATTATGCTACACTGCCCCCCTCTTAGACGTGTCGTCCCGAACAAGTGCATCCTCATTTTGGCCATTGTATCGACTCAGTCGGTCCACATGAACCACTTTCATTTTGGCCCTTGGTCCTCGCTGGATACGGTAGACAACATCGTTGATGCGGGTTACTATTCTGTAGGGACCTTCCCAGTTCCGCTGCAATTTAGGTGATTTCCCCTTTTGGCGATGGGGATTATACAGCCACACCAGATCTCCTTCCTGGAATCCTGACGTTGTTGCCTTGGCATCATACCTGGTCTTTATGCGGTCGCTCGTCATCTTAATCTGGCTTCTGGTCCTTTGGTGTATGTCCCTAAGCCTTTCCCTAAGGTCCGCCACGTACTCTTCTTCATTTCTGGGCTCATTGGTAGGAGATCCAAATTTCACCTCACTGGGTAAACAAGCTATTCCACCAAATAAGATTTCGAACGGCGTATGTCGAGTAGTACTATGCACGGCACTTCTATAGGCCATCAAAAACAAGGGAATCTGCCGGTCCCAATCCCATTGGTAGTCACCTACGACCTTCGAGAGATGTTCGTCCAAAGTCCTATTGAGACGCTCCACCATACCGTCCGACTGTGGATGAAGCGGGGTTGTCCTTGTCTTTTTGATTCCGAGTAGTTGACACATCTCTTGGAAGATTTTTGACTCGAAGTTCCGCCCTTGGTCAGAATGCAATTCCAAGGGCACACCGAATCTGCTAACCCAATTATAGACGATCTGCTCCGCCACGGTTCTGGCTTCCTGGTTAGGGATCGGAAACGCTTCCAGCCACTTACTGAAGTAGTCCATTACTACGAGTATATACCGATTACCATTGTCGGTTTCCGCAAAGGGCCCTGCGATGTCAATGGCGATTCGTTCGAAAGGTGCTCCCACGTTGTATTGGTGCATCTTACCTCGAGTTTTGATTCTCGGACCCTTGCTAGCTGCACACACGTCGCATTTTCTGCACCAGTCTGCGATATCTTCCTTCACTTTTAACCAATAAAAACGTTCTCGTACCTTTTCTAGCGTCTTATTCACTCCCAAGTGGCCTCCGGACGCCCCGCCATGCATTTCCTGTAACACCTCCTTGACCCTCGCCCGCGGCACGACAAGCTGCATTACAAACGACTTTCCGTCGGAGGATTCCCATTTTCTTCTCAGAACACCTTCTTGGACATGGAGGGAGTCCCACTGCGCAAAATATGCCTTTAAGGTCGGGCTTCTGTGAGAGATGTCCTGATGATCCGGTTTCTCCATGTTCTTCTTCCAGGCCAGAATCGGCTCGATATCCGGGTCTTCCTTCTGAGCGTTCCAGATCTCATCTACGCTCCAGCCGGCGATAGGTTCGGCTCTCATTCTTTGGATGGAAACCAGCTCCCGTTCTTCCTGACGCGCACAATGTTTACAATCCGTTCTGCATGGTCTCCGGGACAGTGCATCCGCATTAGAGTGAAGTTTTAATTTACGATGCTGTATTTCGTAGTCGTAGATTTGCAGCCTTTCGATCCATCTTGCGACCTGACCCTCAGGACTCTTGAACTATAATAGCCATTTTAAGGTTGCATGGTCTGTGCGAAGAACGAACTTCCTCCCATAGAGGTATTTGTGAAAATGCTTCGTAGCCAAGATCAAAGCTAGAAGTTCCCGCCTTGTCACGCAGTAGTTCCTTTCTGGCTTAGATAACACCTTGCTGAAGAACGCAACCACCTCCTCTTGGCCCTCATGCACCTGGGAGAGTACGGCTCCTACCCCGACATTACTAGCATCTGTATTCACAATGAACGTTTCCCCGGGAGTGGGGTAAGCTAGTATCGGGGCATCGCATAGCCGTTGTTTAAGTGCCTCGAAGTTCTTCTCGCACTCATTTGACCATTTGAATTGTTTCCCCTTTTCCGTCAACTGGTGCAGGTTCTTTGCGATCCCGGCAAAATCCTTCACGAACCGTCTGTAGTAGGTGGCTAGGCCCAGGAAGCTCCTTAGTTGGTGTATGTCTTTGGGGACTGGCCAGTTTTTCACCGCTTCGACCTTCTCTGGATCGGTTCTCACTCCTTTCGCTGAAATTATGTGTCCCAGGTACTTGACTTCCGCTCTAAACAGGGCGCACTTCTTGGGGTTGAGCTTCAGGTGGGCACTTCGAAGCCTTTGAAACACATCCCTTAGACTGTCTCGGTGTTGCGCAAACGTTTTTCCTACGACGATGACATCATCCAAGTATACCAAACAGGTTTTCCATGTTAACCCTTGCAGGACACATTCCATCAATCGCTCGAAAGTCGCCGGAGCATTGCACAGCCCGAATGGCATTACCGTGAATTGCCATAGCCCATTTCCTGCGGTGAATGCGGTTTTCTCCCGGTCTTCTGGATGGATCTGTACCTGCCAGTAGCAACTCTTCAAGTCGAGAATGGAAAACCATCGGGCTCCTGATAGTGTGTCTAGCGTGTCGTCAATCCGTGGCAGAGGGTAGCTATCTTTCTTGGTGACGTAATTGAGCTGCCGATAGTCCACGCAGAACCGCATGCTGCCATCTTTCTTCTTAACCAGTACAACCGGTGATGCCCCCGGACTTTTGGAACTTTCAATCAGACATTCTTTCTCCATTGCCGACACCATCTCTGCAACTTCTGTCTGCTTTGCCAATGGAAGGCGCCCAGCAGGCTGACGAATTGGTCTAGTATCACCAGTGTCTATTCGATGTTGTACCAGGTGTGTTCGGCCGTATTCTCCGTCCTGTGAGGCAAATACATCAGCGTACTCATTGATAAGATACTCTGCCATAGTTCGCTGCTACTGATTCAGCTCACTGGACTGGAGAATCGTCTCTCTCGTTTCCGCTGTCCAAGGTGATGGGAGAGGTTTTGGAGCATCACGTTCAGATATTGTTGCGACGGCGGTAATCGGCGTGCATTTTCCAGTCACCTCCCCTCGCCTTAGTTTGACAGTGTGTGGTCTTGCGTTCAAAACTCTCACTGGAACCATGGTGTTCCTTGGTTTGACTAACGTCTTTCCCACGATGTAGTCTTGAGAATTCTTCTCTGGGTCTGGTTCTACTATGTAGAATCGGTGGCTCTCAAGATCACCTTCCAGCTTCGTCCAAATGATTGTCTCTGAAGACGGCGGCAAAACTTCGTCTTTGCTGATGACTGTCCTGAGAGTTACGGCATTCTCGTTTCCGTACACCATCGGAATCTCCACATTTCGATACCTCAGTACCTGCATCCCGATGTCCAAGATTACTTCATTTGTTTTCATGAAGTCTATTCCGATAATGCACTCGTCGCATATATCTGCCACCAGAAACGCATGGGAGAACGTCAGTCCCGCCAGAGTAATCGTAAGACGAACTTCTCCAAACACTTACGCCATTTCCCCTGTTGCAGTCTTCAGGCAGTAGCTGTTGGTGTTGTGCAGCCAGGCGCTTCTGACGATATCTCTTCTTACAATGGAGGCAGTGGCACCTGTGTCGATGGTGGCTACGCACTTCTTCTTGTTGATTAGTGCCTCCACTGTCAGGCTCTTGTTACCCCGTTTGGTTTGCGAAACTTGAATGGTGGTCCTGGGGCCTCGATTCCAGTTACCAACTTCTGCCCCGCATTTCCCGACTGCTGGTTTTGGGAAGTCTGACTGACAGGATGGATGTTATCACCGCCAGATGCTTCCTCTCTGCTTCTCCTACTTCCGCAATGTGGACAATTTCCTCGTCTAGGTGCACTTCTGCACTGCCGTTGTAGGTGTCCGGTTTGGTTGCAATTCCAGCACCGGATTTGACTTCCGCGAGCTCTGTCTTCATCCATGACGGCTGTTCTCTGGCATGAGCATTCCACGACGGACATTTCCCTGACACGGTGTATTCCCTGCAATACTTGGTCCGCAGCCTTCATTGACAAAGCGAATGCCAATGCCTCGGGGAGTGTTCGCTTTTCAGCCATCCTTACAGCCATTTGCAGTTGTCTGTCCTCCATGGCCTGAATAAAAGCTTCCACCGCCATTTCGTTGATAAGCTCCTCACCGACTTTAGGGTATGAAAGATGGGCTAGTCGTTCTATATCCGCTTGCAACTGTTGGAGCGTTTCCCCCCTTTTCTGGACTCGACTACGCAGCTGAACCCTGTACACCCGCTGCATGTGTTCATCCCCAAACCGCATCTCGATAGCCTGAACCAGAGAGTCGTAGTTCTGCTGTTTATCTTCCGGGATGGTCTGCAAGAGCTCCGCAGCTGGACCCCTCAGTGCAAGCGTGAGTGCAATAGACTTCTCTTCATCGTCCCAGCTATTGGTCATTGCGGCCGCTTCGAATTGCCTCTTATAAATTGGCCATGATGTTTGACCATCGAAGATAGGAGGCTGCATCTTCTTTCTTCTCAGACCGTCAATGGAATATTCCCGTGCTTTCTGTCTCTTCACGTTGCTGAGTTCCTTAGTAAGATTTTCGACTTGCTTTCCTACTTTTTCGAACTGAGTCTCTATCTTCCCGAACTGAGTTTCATGCTTCTCAAAGTTTTCATCGAATCTAGTTTCGACTTTTTCGAGTTGCGTCTCGACCTTCTCGATTTTCTCTTCGATCGCTTCGAATTTGGATTCCAAGTTCTTGTTTTGCTCATCAAGTTTGCTTTCCAGAGCATCTAGAGAATTCTTTTGTTCGTCCAGCTTAAGTTCTAGAGAATTATTTTGTTCGTCCAGCTTAAGTTCTAGAGAATACTTTTGTTCGTCCATTGCTTTCTTTTGTTCGTCCATTGCTTTCTTTTGTTCGTCCATTGCTTTCTTTTGTTCGTCCATTGCTTTCTTTTGGTCGTCCAGCTTAAGTTCTATAGAATTCCTTTAGTCTTCTATTGCTTTCTTTTGTTCGTCCACGACTAACTTAAGTTGCAGGAGCAGTCTTTTTATACCCGGGTCGGCTGCTGTACTTGCTGGTTTCTCTTCCACGTCAAACTCTACGTCGTGCGGATTTTCACCTTCCTGCGGTACTGCTTCTTCCAGACGAATCAGCAGGGCATCTTTTCCCCCAGTTGTGTCGAGGTTCCGCTTACTGAGTTCAGCCTTTAGTTGAATTATAGTTAGTTATCCCTATTTGCGACCCATTTTGCATAACTCAACACAGAAATCGCTTTTTTTTTTTCTTTTGTTTTTTTTGCTTGTGCAATTTCACACCACGGAAATAGTTATTCACAGAATAAGTTTTATCCCACTTCTGACACCAATGTAATATGCGAGCTACGGCTCGAGTAGATAAAACAATATTCTGTGAAATTATTTCTTTATTTTCTAGTCTATAGAACAATTCAGGTTCACACTATACTATTCTTCGCAATTCTTTTCTTACAAGGTCTCTGTCCTCTCAAATCACTTTATCTCCTTTCAATTACTTAATTCACAAATCCAAACTAATTACTTCTTCTCGTTAACTCTCAACTTTCAATTTATCACCAAATTACAACTTCGCCCATTATCACTTTTCTAATCTCTTCGCCACGGTTTTAAAACTACTGCCCCCTCTCGATCGCCATCTGTCCTTATATAGCAGAAGTTTCTGATAGCCAGAAACTTCTAGCAAATTCTTCGACCACTGGAACAAGAAAAATTCTGATGTAATATTCCAAGATGACAATCATTCTTGCAGTTATAATTCCCTCTCATCCGTGATATTATCCGTCTCTTTCGTAGACATGAACTGTGGAAACCGCAGACACGAACCTCGAATGAAAGGACACTTCGGACCAAAATTCTGCCAGAATGAAAAGACACTTCGGAATTTGTTGCATAGTCGTAGGAGCGTAGTTATTATTATGCTACAATATTCATCATTCTTATCTCACTTTGAAGATGGAAAAATTCCCGGATATGGTATCAGAGGATGAGCTATGCATTTCAACAATCCTTATATTCTACTAAGTTATCTGATTGATTCTTCGCAAAATCAATTAATAATAAAGGATTATTCATTTCGAAGTTGGGATTTCACATCCCATCACTGCCAAACACCTATGGCAATAGGATTTTCCAACTCCCTTTTTTTTATGCTGACGGATTTTTTGGGTCCGAAATAAAAAAGACACCTTGTTCGGCTGACAGCTTTATTGAGAGAAAAAAAGGAACGGAAGTACAAAAAAATTAAGTACATAGCTTTTTTCTTTTTAGCTTCGGAGTGAAGTTGGCTAATATTTAAAGAGTGAAGTTGACTGACTTCTTAAGGCTACATTGTAATTTATCTTGTTCTACTGCGCGTTAGATGGCGTTAACATGCCGCCCACCTTGAAATAATGATAATGATTTCAATATTAAGTTAATTTAAATTCAACAAGTTAAGTTAGTAGTGGATGTAAGTTATGCAATTCATATTATAATATCCCACGTGCACTTCCTTTACTCGTCCTAAGAGTCATTTGCCAGGAGTCATTTGCCAGGACTGAAGAACTGAAGCCTACTGACCACGCACAGCGAAGCGAGTTCGTTGGATGGCGATGCGACTCATTTTCATCTTGATAGCTTTGTTAATCGTCAAAATTGTCGAATTTGGGGTTCAGAAAATCTACTAGTGATAGTTGAGAAACAAATGCATCCACAACATACCACTGTTTGGTGCGGACTTTGGACTGGAGGCATCATCGGACCATTCTTCTTTGAAAATGCAGCTGATCAGGAAATAACAGTTAATGGTGCTAGCTATCGCGACATGATAATTCAGTTTTTGTGCCGAAATTGCAAGATATGCATGTGGACGACGTTGAAACAATTCAATTAATGCATGAGTCATTTCCTGGTCATGTAATTTCCCGTTTTGATGATCAGAATTGGCCGCCCAGATCATGCGATTTAACGCCGTTAGACTTTTTTCTTTTGGGTTTTTTGAAGTCTAAGGTTTATGCCATCAAGCCCACGACCACCCACGCCTTGAAAGAGCAAATTGAGCTCTGTATCAACGAAATTCAGCCACATTTATGCAAAACGGGCATGGAAAATTTCGACAAAATAGTGCGTATGTTCCAGCAAAGTCATGAAGGCCATTTACCCGATATGCAATTCTTTATGAGTCAACAAAACATAATTTATCAAACGATATACATTTGAAAAGTCAATTTAATTTCTTACTCAACCATATGGAACACTTCGTTTCCGTACGCCAGAGTACTTCAAAGTTAATTATTCGTAAATTATTTTAATAAATTTCAGTGAAGAATTTAATTTCACATCGCCCACTTTAATGAAGTTTGTTCGAAATATAAGGCACAGGGTATGCAACTATTTACTTATAACTTCCAGATGGATCGTAACTGCACTGTGAAATCAGTATCAATGTTAAATATTTAATTGCACCTGGACTGTTAGGTAGGGTAGGTGAACGTTTCGTGAAATTTTTGGATTTCGGGTTTCTAATCATTTTTTGGTATATCTAAAATTAAGAAACTTATTCTCACAATAAAATTAACGGTAAATTTTCTAACGGATTGTTTAAAGAAAATCGGTTTTATCGAAAACTGCTAAAAAGGTTTTTTTTAAATTTAATTTGGTATTGAGTTGTAGTGGACATACGAATACATACGAGAATGTACTCGTAAACAGATGGCGTACCAGGTTGTTGGCGAACAATTCCAATACCGGCTCTTTACGAGTACTTATAGGTTGGTTTTTGATCTTTATGCTGCACTATATGGCAGAACAATATTGACGGTGGCCATAGTGTAGTGGGTAGTGTTTTTGCTTGTCACTCGAGCTGTGCTGAGTAAAAAAGAGAAACAAAAAAAAAAATAAAAGTTTCTCCAACTACTTCACCAAAAGAGGTTTCTGCCTGGTAATACAATGGACCAAGAATCGATTCTGAGTGCCCCTGGATTTGGAAATTTCATTATTAAAAAAAAAAAAAAATCCATCAATGCCTTTAGAAACAAATGTTTATTTATTTATTTATTTATTTAATTTCGTCACCAAAGTACAAGACTTTCATAGACCAACGTATATTTTTTTTCTAAATAGAAGAAACAATATTATTAACAAATGAAATACATAACGCAATAGAAGTATACAGAGCAAACAATTATGACTAAACTCCATCCAGCAACGCTTTCTTTATGGAGGAGATTGATTTGTTAATCCATTAAATTGACATGAGCATTATAGGCTATCATAAAACCGTTAATAGAGGATTCTATGGTAAAGAATCTATTGTTTCGTACATTGAGAGAGGGAACGTTTACGTTGAGAAGGCGTAGAATTTCCGGGAAGTCAATCTCACCAGTGAGTATCATATGTAGAAAAATAACTCTTGCCACCGTTCCCCTAAATTCTAATGATTCGAAACTAATCAATTTTAAAATAGATTGATAGGATAGTAAATTATTTGGATCGACCCAAGGAAGTCCTCTAAGGGTAAATCTAAGAAATCTTTTTTTTTTGGATAGATTCAATTCTGGAGATATGAACATTGAAGTATGGATACCAAACAATAGATGCGTATTCTAAAATAGATCTAAGAAAAGATAGCTATAATGTTCTAATCACATATGAGTCAGAAAACTCACAAGCATAACGCCTTAGCATTCCCCATGGAGATGGAAAACATTATCTTTCAAGTTTATAAAGTTAGATTTTGTGATCACCACCGTCGAAAGCTTTACTGAAATCTAGATAGATTGCATTCACTTAGTTTCCTTTACTGATTTCAGAAATGGCGAAATTCGTAAAGAATAGAAGATTAGTAATAGTCTATCGATTCTTTACAAAGCCATGCTGATTATTGCAAATTAGAGATTTGCAGAAATAATTTAATTTTTCAGTAACCAACATATCAAACAATTTTTGGAATAGCTGACTGGAAATAGGGACAATAAAGGAATATTTCTGGACAGACGGAGAGATATTAGTTTTTAATTATAAGTTAAATATAAGGCTTAAAATTTTGTGCAATTGAGGGGCACATTTACTAAGGAAGTCGGACGGTAGGCCATCGGGGCCTGGGTGATAGCTTGAGTCCATTCCAGTCAAACCGTCCAAGCAGTCATTCTCCGAAATTTCAATATTATCAAAAATTTAATTGGAAGAATCCTTAAGGTAGGAAAAGAAATGTTCATCAATAGTAGATGAATACTCCAAAATTATTACAAATGGAAGCGGAAGAATCAGCTGACTGTCCGTTAAAAGACAGCAAGGCTGGATAACTAGCATTTTTGTTCTTAGAGTTAATGAATTGCCAAAATTTATTCGGCATATATTTGATATTACTCTCTATATCGTTTATATAAACCAGGTACGAATCATAGAGGGAGGATTTGAATTAGGACTTTAGACTTCTATAAAGCATGTAGTCTTCATTTGCCAAACTACATCGCCATCTCCCATAAGCTCTGTCCTTTAGAATTTCCAAGTTGAGAGTTCTTTCATTATCCCAAGCACAAGAATCTACCGGAGTGTTTTCGATGCCTAATACTATAAATTCTTGGATAAACTAAATACAGAAATCATTATAGAAAAAGCTAAATAAAAATAAATTCAACCAGGGAAGACAGGATCCTCAGTAATGTTGGAGTCTAATAAACAAAATCATAAATAGAAAAAATCTAGCATGGATAAAGTTATCACACGAAATTTTACATCAGATACATACTCGTATGTATATATATTTATCGACTTTATCAAATGCTTTCGTTTCCAACTTTATTTTCGTTGAGGAAACCAATACGAGATAAGTGTTCTTTATTTTCTTCTCAAAGTATATCTATCTTCTTCTTAAGATCTTGGTTGAGTAGCTCCATTTCATTAAACATAATTTGGAGTTAGTTGTTTTCCTCCTCACAGCTTTTGCACTGCACTGAGTCCCTTTTCCCGCGCGCTGGCGCTTCCGGCAGACTTCCAATTCCGGAGACATTCGATTTTGATGGTGGAAATCAAAATACCCTTAAACTTTTTATAAAGGGATCACATAACAACAATAAATGGTTCGCCGCAGAATCCTTAGAGCCGACCTCGGAAGAAGGTCGATTTTCCAGTGCACCTGGACTGCCACCTGGGGTATTATATAATTTCGTTTTCTTGATTGCATGATTGGTACTCGGTGTACGGAGTGTGCCTACCTATACAGAGGATATTTTATTACAAAACTGTTGTTACAAATTTCTTAGCACAAAAAATGTTTAACCAAAGTTCACGGATTCTGATGAGGTATTCACAATAAGGCTTAACCATCACCGTAAATATTTTTAAAAAAAACGCCCCAAAAAGAAGGCGTGACCATGTGAAACATATGGAAGAAATATAGAGAAAATCAAAGTTTTACCTGGGAAAATTTTAGATATGTATATAATACTAATATTCAAAAATTCATGCAATTCAGTGCTAAATTCATGACAAATGTATAAGTAGAAAATTATTGTGGTGTACAATATGAGAAACAAAAAGCTAAAGTAATTGTGAAAATGTAAATAAACTAAAATGTTTTACCCTGCCAAGTGCCGAAAGAGAGTTTCCCCAAAACCATTGGCATCATAAAGTCTCCCAACGCTGAGAGGAAATGCATTTTAAAGATGAATAGCATGAACGAAACATTGACGCTCTGAGTTTTGATAGTGAACAGTTTCTAGCAAAAATATTGAGAAAAACGAAATTTTTTTAAAAAATTGTTGACGGATTTTTTACACTTGTACTTCGGATTCTAGGAAGCAGTTGCAGTTCCATAGGCACTATTGTAGGTCACACCAATTAAAGTACACAGCGACTGTTCATCGGTATTTCAGTTCAGTTTCTGACGCTGCGTGTGTCTCTTGTATAGGGTCATCCAACAAGAGGTGTCATTTTAAATCAATAGAAAAACGCTACATTTTTGTGAAAAGTGGTATTAGGTGCGCAAGTAAGTTCTCTCTATATATTTTTTTTTTTTTGATGAAAATGCAACTTTATTGTGAAAAAATGGTTACAAATGAATCACTCAAAGTATTGCCCATCGCTAGTTACAACTTTTCCCATCTTTCTGGCAGAGCTCGAATACCGTCACAGGAAAAGTGTTCATCTTTTGAGGCTATCCACGAATCAAGCCATTTTTTGATGTCTTCATATGGACGGAACTGCTGATCAGCCATACCATGTGCCATCGAACGGAACAAGTAATAATCGGATGGCGCAATATCTGGGAAATATCCCCCCTACGGGTGGGGTAGGACTTCCCATTTGAGCGTTTCCAGGTAGGTTTTAACGGGATTGGCAACGTGAGGCCGAGCGTTGCCATGCTGTAGAATCACTTTTTCGTGTCTCTGCTCGTATTGTGGCCGTTTTTCGTGCAGTGCTCAACTCAATCGCATCAATTGAAGTCGATACCGTTCCCCAGTGATGGTTTCGTTGGGTTTCAACAGTTCATAATAAATGACACCGACCTGGTCCCATCAAATACACAGCATAATCTTCGCAGTGTGAATATTCGACCGAGCCGACGACGTAGAGGCATGATCGGGTAGCCCTCATGACTTTCTTTTCTTTGGGTTGCTGTAATGAATCCATTTTTCATCACCCGTCACGATGCGACGAAGAAAACCCTTCCTTTTCTGCCGCTGGAGCAGTTGTTCACATACGAAAAAACGACGCTCAACGTCCCTTGGCTTTAAATCATAAGGAACCCAAGTTCCTTGTTTTTGAATCATTCCAAACGCATGCAATCGCTTGGAAATGGCTTGACGGGTAACTCCTCATGCTGAAACAAGCTGTTCTTTCTTTTGGCACGGATCCTCATCGAGCAATGCCTCCAATTCAGCGTCTTCGAAGGATTTTGGCCTTCCTTCACGCGGACGGTCGTCAACATCGGAATCACCGTCTTTGAAGTGACGAAACCAATCACGACAAGTTGTTTCACTTAGCGGAGCATCTCCGTAAACTATTTGGAGCTCTCGATGCGCTTCAGCCGCCGTTTTCTTCGAATGAAAGAAGAAAATCAACACTTCCCGCAAATGACTATTATTTGGCACAAAATCAGACATTGTCACACAACCAAAAGTATATAACGCCAACACAAAATCACCAATGTGTCAAAACAGTTTGTTTACCATATGTCTAAGCTCGGCTCATGACGTTTTGGATATGTCAAAATCGACCAGCACTTACTGCTGGAGCCATCTATTGATAAAATTAGTTGCGCACCTGATAATATTTTTATTTTAATAAAAAGTATAAACTGTGAAGTTAGTAATATTTAGAATACAATATCTGCCAAATGTCCACCTCAGCTCTGTCTACAAATAGTCATTCTTTTGATTTTTTTTTGGCATCATTGCGGCTGTATTTCGCGAATAACAGCTCTGATATTTTCTTTTAGCGCATGAATCGTTGGTGGAGCGGTAACGCAATCCATTCTCTGAAACGATCGCACCAGCATCATTTTCGAAGAGAATATGGTCCAATGACACCGCCAGCCCAAAAACCGCACTCGTTGTGGATGGAGAGGTTGTTCCATTTGTTCCCTTAGGTTTTCGGAGTCCCAGATGCGACAGTTTTGCTTGTTTACGTTCTCAGACAAATATAAATAAGCCACATCACATCACTTTTGTGTAAAAAATCGTGATCTTGTTCATTCATTTCCAGCACCCAATCAGCGAAAGTAGGACTTTGTGCGTCGTCTGCTGGCTTCAATTCTTATGTCAACTGGACCTTATAAGCATGTAGGCCAAGATCTTTAAGCAAAATTCGAATTCACTATAGCTGTGCGAAAAGGCGCTTGATAATGACTAAAAGTAGTGCGAAATTGTAGTAAATTTTCACTATTTCAACACGTTGTGCGTTTGTGTATCTATATCTAATAATCTCCTCCTTTGTACTTATCAAAAGTGATGCGCATTAGGGCTCGTTCCATAGTACTTTCCGTGACTTTTCTCAAAATTTCCGGCGACGAATTATCCACGTCTTGTCAGATGTTCTCCCTTAGGACCGCCAAGATCTATGGCTTGTTTGGTATAGACCCGTGACTTCAAAAAACTCCAAAGAAAGAAGTCTGCAATGGTCAAATCGGACGACCTTGCGGGCCAGTGCAAATCGCCAAAACGAGAGATTGAGCGGCATTGAAACGCTTGCTGCAAAATGTCGTGCTGGAACCATACGAGTATGTTCCCCAAACCCAATTCATAAATTTGCAGCAATAATTTGTAGATCATGGTTCTGTAGCGCCTAATTGGGTGCCCCGTCGTCTGGTTGATGTTTGAGGGTCCTCTTGGACATCTGCAGCCGAACGGCTACTCCTGGGCCGGCCACGTCTGATACTGAGCTAGTCTCCTTGAGACTTGAAAGTGGCGACAGACAGACAGACAGACGCGTGAGCTAGAGCAATAGGGTTCCGAAATTTCAGGAGCGCCTTGTAGACCAAGGTATTAATGCCTGCTGCATTGTGCGTAATGCTCAAAAAGAGACCTGGCAAAGTGATAAATATTTGTTGATATTCACTTAGGGACAAAAGCCTTACCTGAATGGATTTATTTCTGCTTGGCTAATAAAATGCAGTAAAATTGAAATTGAATTGCCTTTATTCCAAAAACAAAGGAAAACAAAAACTTAAAATTATTTCATTAATTAACATAAATAAAAATCTATAAATTTTAGATAATTTAAAAAAAGGGGGACCAAAGTATACATACTCGTATACTATAAAGCAGCAGTACGAGTCCACCGTTAGCTATAGAGGTAGAATTGAATCCTTGGTGAAATATATTAAGGCTCTTTTCAGTCCTTACAAAGTGAAATTTATTTTGTGCTTTAAGAACTTGAAACAAGAGAAGTTAAAATGAATTCTTAGAAAATGGAAGTTCCGACAGAAATAAGATAATTAATCACAAAATACAGCTTAGAAGGAAAATCATTAAGGAATATTGGCGCTCTGTTTGATATGACCCACGCGACAGTGGAAAACGTTATTAGAAACTATAAAAATGCAGGCACAGTAACCTCAAAACCTCGTACGGGACGGCCAAGAATCTTTAACACTTAAGGTAAATCCGATGTTAAGTGCTACAAAAAACACAGCTGACATAAAAGAAGAGACTAATAGATCATGTAATCCAAACACAATTCGTAGAACATTAAAAAAATTGGTTTTAACAGTAGGATCGCAAGGTAAAAAAAAAAAAACATTTATTAATGAAGGTTAGTTTAGGTTCAGGTGGCTGTCAGCAAAAGCCAATACACTTAGACCAATAATAGGTCCATTGTGATACCACATGGGTTTGAGAAACGGTCTCTGGCCAATTCATTGAACCATTTGAAGCTTCTGATGAAGTGTAGGATGTCCCTAACGTGTATTTTTTTCAGAGACAAGTTGTTTCTAGACAAGTTGTACCACTAGTCTGCCTAGTATTAGTAATTTCAATAGCATCCAGCTTTAATTTAAGTTTGCATGTAGCGATCGGCATACACTTTTGTCTGGAAGGACGGGAATTGTTGTTCCATGTCTGGCAAGTTCGTCAGTCTTACAATTTCCTGGAATATTCTTATGCGCCGGCACCCAAATTAGGTGAATATTAAACTGCTCCGCCATCTCTATAGAGACGATCGGCAGTCTAGAGCTGTTATAGAATTTATTGAGGAAGATTAAAAGTACTTCATTGCGGCTTGGCTGTCTGAAAAGATACGGATATCAACGGTTGATATCACGTTTTTTCTTTAGTCAAGACAAGACTTCCCCCATTGCCATTATCACTGCCTGGAAAACGCTACAGTGGTTTGGGAGACGAAAAGAGAGGTTTAGATTAAGCCTATCAGAGAAGACACCACCAACCACCCCGTCGTTAGTTTTTGAACCGTCGGTATAAAAGTGTAGCGACCTATGAGTATCTTCCGTAAAACCACCTTCTTCCCAGAATGCTCTGGGAGGGATGGTAAGTTGGAAGTTTTTGTCAAAATTTAACTTGAGTATGGTGTATTCAATGTCTTCAGGAAAGATATTAAAATTTTTTTAAGATGGATGAGTGGCCATATACTTTCTTGGTCCACTATAAAGTAGCTTTAAGGCGAATAGCTGAGCTAGCCTACCAAAGATGTCAAGGGGTGTGAAAATGAAAATGAGTGTCCATAGCTACAGAAGGTGTCGTATTTCAGCAAAAAATGTGGGAGTGGGTGAAATTATGAACTAGCTTTTAATTTGGCAAAATCTATCCTTTCCTCTGTAATCTTTAATTCTCCTTTGTACCATTTCCTGCCTCTCTCCACCATTTTGTTATTAAACCTAAAAAAAAAGATTCTTAAGTTATGAAGAATATTTAAAAAAAAACAAACAGAAAAGTTACAATCATCTAGAACGGATTGTATGATACCCTATCCCCCATCTTTTTTCTCACCCCTAATAAAGTGAGCGTGGTGTTGGGAAATTTTTTTAAATCATGTGCAGTGGTATCTTTCTATACAGAGGATATTTTTCTGATTTTTAAGAAACTGTATCACGAAATTGTTACAGAAACTTTTCTTAGCAGAAAGTATACGTGGTTCCTAAAATTTGTTACCGACGTTCACTAATTCTGATAAGATTGTGAATATTCTGATATATCTTGTGAATAAGACTTTAACCATCTCAGTTTTATGTTATGTTATATGTTTTTTTTTAAGAAAATAACCTTAAAAAGGGGTTGTGGCCATGTATGCATCAAATGTAGAGAAAGTCTACGTCTAAATATTTTATCTAGGCAATATGTCCAAGTTTCTAACAAAAATATTGAGAAAAACGAAATTTTTTTAAAAGTAAGTAAGATATTAGTTTTATGGCGAAAATCATTACTACTTCCTAAACTGATTCTTATGAAAATCATTTGAGTCGTTTTCCGTAAAATATACGAATTATTTGATGAAGTTGAACATCTTCTTACTCTTTCAAATCCGATCTATTAGTTGTGTGAGATTTCCAGTGGCTCATATGAAATACATAGGGTATTGGAATTTAAAATTTCCTGAGATATCACAATAGATCGGATCAGAAGCATTGCGTTCGGGGCTTAAAACCTAAAAATTAATTGCTTCAGAGTCGTATCTGTATCGTTAATAAAGCGAAACAAATCCAGTATTTACCAAGGTTTTTTACAATCTGAGTTACAATATGTTTACTAAAATACATTTTAAAACCCTATCAATATAGAAGTTCAGGAACTTATTAGAAACGTTACTCTGTAACGTAAAAATATAAACACATATGTATGATACATAAAGTGTTTCAAATGTGGCCGGTCCCGGAGCAGCCGTTCCGTCGAGAATTTCGCTGCTGTGGCTGTAGTTGTCCAAGAGGACCCTCACTTGTCAACCAGACGATGAGCCATGTAACTGGGCAGCAATAGACTGTCTTTACAACGAATTTTGGTAAAAGACTTAAAGATGTACCTGCAAACCGCCAATTGGGTGTAAATTACAGCCAAACACTCCTAAACCTCGGCTGCAATGAGGATAATTTTCCATTGAAAATCATCATGAGCGAAGGCGCCCATTTCCACCTATGCGGGTACGTGAATAAGCAAAATTATTACCTCTGGGGCACTAAAAATCTGCGTGTAATGCACGAAGAGTCATTACATCCTTTCAAGATCACTGTTTGGTGCGGCGTTTGTGGAGCAGGCAACACTGTTATTGTGACTGGTGAGCGCTACAGAACTACGATCAACGACTTTTTGCTGCCCCAAATCGACGTATTGGGTTTGGAGAACATGTGGTTCTTGCAGGATGGTGCAACCGCATACGTCCGTTTTAGTTATACGGTTACAACGCATCAAATTGAGCAACATTTTACTCAATGCGCGATCGATAACTAGGATAGGTTAGGTTAGGTTGAAGTGGCTGTCAACAAAAGAAGCCAACACACTTACACCAATAATAGGTCCATTGTGATACCACATGTGTTTGAGACGCAACCTATAGCCTACTCGTTGAACCATTTAGAGCTTCGGATGAAGCGTAGAATGTATCTAACGTCAATATTATTCAGATCATCTAGGTCATTGAAACAGAAGGCTCCTAAGTGGAGTTTCCTTCTTTGGTAGAGGGCTGGGCAGATGCAAAGAAGGTGAAGAATAGTCTCTTCCTCTTTCTTGTCCATGCAGCTTCTGCGGAAATCGTTAGAGAATACTCCAAGCCTTGTTGCATGCTTGCCTATTAGACAGTGTCCAGTAATGACACCTATAACAGCACTAATATGCTTCCTATTTAGAGAAATCAAATTCCTAGAGCGTTTCATATCCAGCATAGGCCAAATCTGTTCGCTAGACAAGTTGCACTCCTTGTGTGTTAGTAATTTCAATAGTATCCAGCTTTAATTTAAGTTTGCATGTAGCGATCGGCATACCCGGTAAACTTTTGCACGGAAGGATGAGTATTGTTGTTCCATGTCTGGCAAGTTCATCAGCCTTACAATTTCCTGGAATATCCTTCTGTCCCGACACCCAAATTAGGTGAATATTATACTGCTCTGCCATCTCTATAAGAGACGATCGGCAGTCTAGAGCTGTTAAAGAATTTGTTGAGGAAGATTCCAGGGATTTGATTGCGGCTTGGCTGTCTGAAAAGATGCGGATATCAATGGCCGATATCACGTTTTCCTTTAGCCAAGACAAGACTTCCCTCATTGCCATTATCTCCGCCTGGAACATGCTACAAAGGTTTGGGAGACGAAAAGAGAGGTTTAAATTAAGCCTATCAGAGAAAATACCACCACCCACCCGTCGTTAGTTTTTGAACCGTCCGTATAAAAATGTACCGACGAATCTTCCGTGAAGCCTTCTTCCCAGAATGCTCTGGAAGGGATGGTAACTTGGAAGTTTTTGTCAAAATTTAACTTGAGTATGGTGTAGTCAATGTCTTCAGTTAAGATGTTAAATTTATTTAAGATGGAGGCGTGGCCATACATTTTTTTAGACCACTGTGAAGTAGCTTTAAGGCGAATAGCTGAGTTAGCCTGCCATAAATATCAAGGGGTGATAAATGAAAAAGAATGTCCATAGCTGCGAAAGGTGTCGTCCGCAGTGCTCCACTAATGCACAGACAGGCTGAACACTGGACTTTGCTTAATAACTTCTGGTTTATTGCCTTATCCATGGCAGTCCACCAGACAACTACCTCGTACATGAGGATCGGTCTAATGACCGAGATATAGAGCCAGTGAGTTAGTCTGGGTTGTACGCCCCATTTTCATTCAATGGCTTTTTTGCAAGAGAAGAGTGTGACAGTAGCTTTCTTAACTCTTTCCTGCATATTAGGTTTTCAGCTTATTTTCCTATCCAAAATAAGACCCAGGTATTTTGCATCGTTGGAGAAAATTAGGCTTGTTCCATTAAGGGATTTTGTATTTCCTTGAGAAGAAGACTAGTTCGGTTTTGTGGGGGTTCACTCCTAGACCACACCGAGCTGTCCATCTAGATAGCTTATTCAAAGCGTTTTGTAGGAGCTCTTTTAAAGTAGTGAGGTGTTTACCAGAGACTGCTACCCTCAGCTTCCAGGACTAACAGCTTCCAGGATTAACAGTAGTTTATTGACCACCAGATTCCAAGGTAGTGGGGATAGGACGCCCCCTTGAGGGGTACCCCTGCTGACATATCTTCTGACAGATGACCCACCCAGCTTTGAGTTGATAATCCGTCCATTAAGCAGTAAATTAATCAGCTCGCTAAGCGAACTATCTATCTTCAGATTCGACAGTGCTTGGATTATCACAGATGAGTAGACGTTATTAAAAGCTCCTTCAATATCAAGAAAAGCTACCATAGTGTAGTCCTTATGATATGAGTACATGGAGTATTCGATTTTATTGACTAACGTATGTAATGCTGTTTCGACTGATTTGCCCTTACAGTATGCATGTTGAGCCGTGGACAGTAGTCGTGTGTCAATACTATCACGTAAGTGGATATCAATCAGTCGTTCTAGTGTTTTTAGAAGGAAAGATGATAGACTAGCAGGTGTTATGCCGTCAGGTCCAGCGGATTTATATGGTTTGAAGCTATGTAGCGCCCAAAGGAGTTTGTCCTCGCAATCAGACTTAAAAGGTTGGTTTCTTGACCATTTGACTTGATAGACTCAATATTGTTGGCAGTCAGGGAATTACTTGGGAAGTGTGTATCAATAAGTAAATTTAATGTGTCTACACTAGAAGTTGTCCAAGACCCATCTGTTTTTAGTAAACATCTGGGCACTGAAGGATTTGTCGAGAGGATTTTCTCAGCCTAGACGCCTCAGAAGATTCTTCTATTTTACCACAAAAGAGTCCTCAATTCTTTTTTAAATGATTTTAGGGATTCTTTGTACGAATCCCAGTCAGATGCATCTTTTGTACTTCTGTCTTTGTTGAAAAGTTTTCTGCAAGTATTCCTGAGTGGTCCAAGATCAGAGGTCCACCAGTGTGGTTTTTATTTTGCCCCTAACCCTAACCAAAGGATAAGAGGAAGACAACGCTTTATTGAGGGCCAAGGTAAGGTCCTTAACCATGCAATCAAGCTCTTTAGTATTATTCGGGGACTTTAGAGTGCCGGAATTAAGCAATTTCTTTAAAGTTTTCCTATATTTGAGCCAGTTAGTATCACGGATATTTCTGTAAACCAATGGGCCTGGAGGATCGCCGTCAAGACTAAATTGAAGGTATCGGTCGTTAGAAAAAGAGTGTTTACCAAATACCTTCCAGTTCTTGATCATTTGATTAATGTTGTCGGAGACAAGAGTTATATCTAGAACCTCCTGATGGTTTCTAATTATAAATGATCGATAACTAAGAAGAGGTGGATTGTTTTTAAAGCTTTTGCGTATCGTTTTTAAAGTCTCTAATCACTTAATTATGTACATACCTGACTGACCGGATAAAATTGCATTTAATTACTGTAAACATAATAATCACGAAATTAATTACATCTAACACGTTAACGAGTACAAACACTAGATTTAGAAATCCAATTTAAATTAATTTCACGAATTATCGTCAAAAGCCGGATTGTGCAAATGTCACCAGTTATTACGTACATTCCTGTTAACAAATTCATATGCGGCATTCAGTTTTGTTAGCATGTACATACATACACATACCTATGGCACTAAAACCTAAAATTCAATACAGTACAGTTTTCTCTTCCGCTCAAAAAATTAATAACCTGCATGCGATAATTATTTATCGGATATAATGCATTCCAATTAAAAATATGAAAACAATGAAATTTAGAAAACTCTGATAGAATGAAAACATATATAGGTAATTATATATAATTAGTTTTCATAATAATGCGATAACTTTAAATCACTTTATTGAACATAATTGTATCCTATATTAAGTTTTGTAAAACCCTAAAGATAATTGCTTTTAAACCTTAACTCCCCTACCCGGGACAGGATGTATTGTTTTTACCCATGATTTTACTGATTGTTTTTATTTGCGCCTATAAAGAAGTATTGTTCAAAAAGTGAGTATCACAATTCTGTCCACAAAACTGTGCAAAGGACCGTCTATACCACTGACTGCAGCCTAAATGGCTGAATGGATTTACTTCTCACTTATGTATCTATCCCAACAGCAAAATTAACGGTACTTTACTTAAGGCCAATTTTGAATAAGTAGAATTTTTTCCAAAACTGCTACAACGATTTAGATAATAATTATTTTTTTTTTTTAAATACAGGTTTCTTATTCTAGCTTACTGGTCCTTATAGGGACGCTCTAAACTTAACTATAACCGTATAACTATTGCCTTTCGGCCTAAAAAACTATTCTTTTACAAGCTGCCTACGCAGTCGCCTGGCAGTCACCAACATGATGCACACGCGCCGCGGGAGCTGACCGAGGCCGTAAGGCACCATTTTATGTTGGTAAGTTTGGCCTCTCCCAGAAACCCCCTAACTAACCTACCTAACTTAAACTAACTTAAAACTAAGAGGATATTACCGAGAGTAACGCACAGTCCTTGAAAGGCGTGTTGATCCCTTCTCCTTCGAACAGCCACCAGAACGTGGTGTACTATTTTGCAGTATCCGTTTTGTCCCTCTCTGCAATTGCGGAACTAAAACGGAGGAGCTCAGGAGCATCGGCGACGTACCCGCCGTGGTTAAACCTTTTATCTCTCGCGCTGCTGTGGCGGTGGTACATCCCTCGTCTGTACCAGCCCTTTTGCATCGATATGGAAAAATAGATAAGAATTCAAATCTTGGGTAATTTGAACGATTGTAATAAGACTGCTACTCAGTTTTCCGCTAAAGAATTCAAAAACAGTACATTAGTCATTAGCGAACTTCGCTGAATTTAGGTTGACCTTCCGTCCGGAATTAGACGGATAGTCCCGGTTTTTAGGTGTTGCGTTTTGTACCGGTTATCAAGAAATGAACAGATTGCGGGCACCCGCAATCATCAATTTAGGTGCAAATATGATATAATCGTCATCCAGGAGTGTGATTTTTTTGAGAAGACATTTGAAAGCAAAACGAATCATGCAAAGGAAGACGAATTCGAGTGTGTATAATGGGTTCATAAATGGAAAAAATACCAGAACGTGCTGGTCGCACGAATTGTAGTAGGGATGTACAGTTTTATGTCGTTTCCGAAGTTTTTTTTTCGATCGGGAGAAACTTTTACTCTCTGATGCTTGCCAGAATTTCACGTGAGGTGTGACAGTAAGATAATTGTAGGTGTTTTCTGGTAACCAAACATTGAACCTCCATCTCAGTGATCACGCATTTAGCCATTGAGCAATGGCACCCACAGAATAATCCTTGGTGATTTAAATGCCAAAATCGGAAAAACAAATTCAATTAGATCGGAAAATAAAGTAGGAATTTTGGTGTAGGAATTTGACAAGTCCATTTTGTTGCACTTCGGAAAATGGTACTCGTAGATAGGAGCACTAGGTTATTCCACTCAATAACTAAGAATTCCAGCTGATGACTTTGCGGTCAATGTTAGGTGCTTGTCTTTGTATTTCCTCATTGAAGAAAAGTTTAGATGTTTGAAACACATGGACAAAACTCCTTCACTTACCGTCACCCCCTCAACGTCGAAGCAATACTAATCCTATTGTAATATGCGAGCTACGGCTCGAGTAGATAAAACGATATTCTGTGAAATTTATTTCTTTATTTTCTACTCTATAGAACAATTCAAGTTCACATTATACTATTCTTCGCAAATTCTTTTCTTACAAGGTCTCTTTCCTCTCAAATCACTTTATCTCCTTTCAATTACTTAATTCACAAATCCAAACTAATTACTTTTTCTTGTTCACTCTCAACTTTCAATTTATCACCAAATTACAACTTCGCCCATTATCACTTTTCCAATCTCTTCGCCACGGTTCTAAACCAACTGTGTCTTTTTTGATCGCCATCTGTCCTTATATAGCAGAAGTTTCTGATAGCCAGAAACTTCTAGCAAATTCTTCGACCACTGGAACAAGAGAAATAATTCTTGCAGTTATAATTCCCTTTTATCCCTGATATTATTCGTCTCTTTCGTTGACATGAGCTGTGGAGACTTCGTCCCAGACACGAACCTCGAATGAAAGGACAGTTCGAACCAAAATTCTGCCAGAATGGAAAGTCACTTCGGAATTTGCTGCATAGACATAGGAGCGTAGTTATTATTATGCTACACTATTATAAAAGTAATAAAATCGCTTTAATGTGTAAGCTCAAATTTTCACACTGAAAAGGGTTTAAGTCATATATTTTGCGTAAAAAATTACGAACTCATGCTAATTTTTTACACAAGAAAATTAGTAAATTTGCACGTCCTGTGCCTAAAAAATCCAACAAAAAAAAAAAAAACAAAAACACTCAAGTATTATGGTTGAATGCAGACGAAAAGCCAATACACCCCTAAACCCGGTCTTCACCTAGATATGGTTATGGTAACATACTGGTGGACATCGAAAGGACCAATCTACTTTTCATATCTATGGATGGACGAGGACATCAAGAGAATTTATGAAATCAAAGATATCTTAGGAATGAAAAAAAAAATGCATCCTCTGCGGAAAACAAAGCTAGTTCCCCAGTATAAGAATTATCAAAAGTATAGTCGCACTCACAAATACTACAATTCTAACCCAAAATGTGTTAAATGCGCAGGCGACCATCATGCAAAAGACTGCACAAGGGATAAAAAGGCACCCCGAAATGAGCCAACTGTAACGAAAGACACCCAGCTAACTACAGAGGCTGTTTAGTAGCAAACGAGACTTGACACCAATAACGAATCCCCAAATAAATAAAATCACTAAAAAAGTTTAAAAAAAGCCTGTCCATGAACAAAAATGAGAACTTAAGTTCCAAAGTAGGGCCTGAGAAAACATATGCCCAGGTTATTTCAAATCAAGTCGAAGACCTGAAATCCAGAATGGAGGATATGGAAAAGAGCAATAAGAAAATTCTGGAAAGAATATCTTTCCTTGAAAAACAAAACAGTAATAAACGAGCTGTGCTTATAAGATACTAATGGTTAAAAACATACAAATCTTATTATGGAATGGGAATGGTCTCTAGAATCGTAAGCAAGAATTGCAAGAGACTCTCGACATCAAAAAAATTGACATATGTCTTGTTTCCGAGACACATTTCAAATTTGAAACAAGGTATAAACTGCACGGCTTGTATAAAAGCAGTTTGTTCTCAATACTGAGCTGGGAGTGTTTTCCGAGCAACCAGTTCATTTCTCTATATTTGATTTCGAGTTCTTTACGTTTCATTTTCACGTGCGAATTCAGTTTTGCGTCGAGTGTCAATCCAAGGTATTTGGCTTCGATTGCAAAAGGTATTCGGGCCAAGTTTAGAAAAATTGGCAAGACATTAGTTTTCTTATAAGTTAAATTCACGTGAGAAGATTTAGATTCGTTGAGGGCGGTCCGCTAGTCCCTCGTCCATTCATTTACTTTATTCAGTGCGTTTTACAGTTTTGCAGTCGTTTCTTCGATTGTTTTACCTACGGCTAGGATAGCGGTGTCATCGGCAAACGTAGCCAGGATAGTGCCATTTTCTTTCGGTATATCTCGACTATATAACAGATAGAGAAGTGGACCAAGAACGCTTCCTTGCGGTACACCGCCGAAATTTCTTTGAGCTCCGCGTATTCATTTCCATGACTAACATGGAAGAGTCTATTCCCGAGATATGATTCTAGAATGTCGTACAGGCATACAGGGAGAACTTGTCGTAATTTGCAATTCAAGCTATCATGCCACACCTTATCAAAGGCTTGCGAGACGTCAAGAAATACTCTTGAGCAAATCTTTTTCTCTTCAAGTGCTTTCTCGATTACGTCAGTAATTCTATGCACCTGGTCAATCGTCGAATGCTTACTTCTGAACCCAAACTGGTGGTCAGGGATAAGATTATTTCCTTTTATAACCGGTTGGAGACGCCTTAGTAATATTCTTTCGAAAGTTTTGGATATAACTGAAAGTAGCGAAATTGGTCGTCTAACACCAAGCTGTTGATTGTGTGTTTACTGGAAAGCAAATTATTTGTGATTTAGTATGAAAAAATAAAATAAATTTCAGTTAGGGCCGAGTGGAGTGCTAAAATTAATTAATTTATATGGACAATTCGAGTGCCTATGGAATTATAGGAGCAAGGAATATAAAAGGCTCGACTTAAAAAAAAAGTGCGTGGCTCCATTTATCCACCGAATTTGGAAAAGATATTGAAGATATTAAAAAAATAAAAAAAATATTTACGCAACGCATATATGGGGGAAAAAAGAGAAAGTGGACGATTCGAAAAAATCTGAAGACAATCTACCAGCCGCACTTATTTTACTTTGACGAGTTCAACTTTCTGGAATCGGTGAATGTTCTGCGGAAAACTACTAGCAGCTACGATGCGGGATGTACACCTTTCATTTCCATTAGTTCTTTTGTACCACAGTATTCGTAGCAGAGCAAAACAAAGAAGCAGTAGAAGCTCCAGAGGAACTAAATAATTCAGTATGTATGGAAGATGTTTCGTTGCCTCCACCATCGGCCACTTCATCTCCATCACCATCGACATCTGCATCGACATCGACATCGGCTTTATTTAAACAAGCCAGGTGGAAGCCAGCAAAATCATCCGGCTCAACATCATCCGATAACAAATATGATAATGCAATCAATGCAATTGTAAAAGGATGATGATACGAGTATATAAAGCTTTTGGAAAGACCGTGGCGATGCAATTAAGTCAACTATCGCTAGTTGAAGCTACAGATGCTATTTCTCACTCATCTGCTGAAAATCACAGCCTGTCATCCTTTGCTGAAAGCTAAAAACTACAAGCCGCAATTTTTGATGCTGATATTTTCGAAGACGAACCTTTAACCTTGTAGTACATGTGATAATATGAAATAAATAATAAGTACATTTTAATATAATTTAATCAAATTGTTTGTTTTCTTATTTTGTCCTATTGATATGGTATATCTCCATCAGTGACACAATATCTACACACGTTATCCCTTATTTTGCAGGCATGTTTGTATCTGTTGTGTTCTTGTGCTGTCAATGATGTTATTGTTTCAGGCAGACGATACGACAGGTACGATTTCCCTTTTCGGAATTTATAGGTGTTTGCAATTTTGGGGAGAAGTAATTGTGTAAAACACAACATGTTTTAACCATAATTCGCAAGTAGCCAACGCCACTTCGATAGGACGATGAAAAATCCTGAACCGGGATGCCAACCTTCCAAAAGCCATATCAACGGTCAATCGAGCACGACTTAGCCTATAATTAAATAATTCCTGGGAAGTGTTTAGGCTGTCAGTGTTTGTTGTGTTCTGCGAATTTCAAAAATTTGTTGCAGAAACAGCATCGCATTGATGTCGCTATGGGGCCAAAATATTATCGATGGCATCATTACCGGTGACGAGACATGGGTCTATATTAAAGTGTTTGAGGGGAAATGTTCATCGCAAGAGGCCAGAATTGTGGAGAAACAACTTGTGGTTTCTTCACCACGACAACGCACCGGCTCACACATCTCATCTTGTACGCGACTATTTGATCAAAAACAACATTCATACCGTTCCGCAAGTTCCGTATTCACCTGACATGACTCCTTGTGACTTTTTCCGATTCCCACGATCCAAGTTACCACTTCGCGCAAGGCGTTTTGAGACTATTGAAGCGATAAAGGAGAATTCGCAAAAGGAGCTGAAGGTGATTCCAAAATCGGCCTATGAAAAGTCTTTTGAAGATTGGAGGAAGCGTTGAAATATATGTACGAGTAATGCTTGCAATGGAGATTACTTTGAAGGGTATCATTTTGAAGATTGGAGGAAGTATTGGAATATGTGTATTCAAGGAGTTCCGGTCTAGAGCAAATATATCATCCTCGATGAAATAGAAAGGTGTTTTACTTGTATGTCCTTTTAAAGGCGTTCAGGAGGAATATTCAGTTTCCCAGATATAAGTGCTTGATACAAACTAAAGTTCTTCAGTATAATAACATCGGATGACCTTTCATTACCACCAATATCAATGTAAGTTAATCTGCTGTGAGCGTCTACGACAGCCAATAAAACTGTACTGAAGAACCCCTTGTAGTTATAGAAGTCAGATTCAGAATTTGGTGGTGCCTTCATGCGAATATGCTTTCCATATACGGAACCCAAAATATGAGGAAAGTCCTAAAATACTTCAAAATCATTCGCACAAATGGACCACTCATTCTCTGCATCAGGTGTCTGAAAAAAATATATCGTAAACATCATTGTTTAAAATAAACCAAATATACACTCGTACTTTTAAAAAATCATTTTCAAGAGTTTCATAAATTGCATTCAGTACTTCTGGAATAAATTTACAAATAGTTTTCCTTGAAATATGTTAAAGGAACTCCATAGACCGGTAAGAATCACCAGAAGCAATGTACTCGTATCTCAAGGTTACAGCTAGTCGCACTCTCGAGGTAATCGTATACCGCATTATTGTGTCCTGTTTTTTACTTTGAGGCTCTACCTTTGAAAAACATATAAAATAAATTATACCTGAATAGTTATCTAAAGATATTTTATCTTACCAGTGCAACAATCTCTTCAAATTTGTCGATTGTCATTTTGCAAAAATTTTGATAGTCTTTTCCATTTTCCCACAAAATATTTTTTAGTAAATATGCCTCTATGTCATGTATCTCCTTTTTTCTAAAAATGGATTCACCCAGAATCTATGCTTTATTTGTTTTAATTCTCTTACTTCTTTTTTTCCAGTTCTTCAAGTGCTTTTAGAGCAAGGATGCAGCATAGTTGCGTGTTTTACGGCTCCATCTTCAATTAAGTGTTTAGGCATGAAATGCCCACCCATTAACATATGGCATCTGTTTTGGCATTGTCTGACAGATGTCTGACATACAAGTATATGCCTGCGATATATATGGCTCGTGGAGACGCTGTGTGATATTTCCACAACGGATTATGTATCACCTTTTCCACAGCCTGGAGTCATTTTACAGGGAGAAAGTATTCCGAAACAGAGCAGAGGTCATAAAAGCCTTAGAAGATTTCTTAGAGTCAAAAAGTCAGGACATCTACAGAAAAAAATTAATATTTGACACTGAATCAGGCTGTTTTATTATTTTGATTAAATAAAAAAAAATTATAAAAAATTATATTGGCTTTTAAAATTTTACTATAAATTCGTACATTACATGTGGTACAAGCTATAGGTACATTATTTGATATGTTAGTTAAGTAAAATATACAAAATGTGTTAATTTTCTGAAAATCATATTATTTCACATAATAAAAATAATGTGTACGTTAACAGAACAAGTGTGTGAATTCCCTGATTTCGTAGAAAAGCACTGAGAAATGTCAACAAAATGATTTCACTTAATAATAAATGCCATACATGCCCACTGATCTTTTATGCATTTTACACATACGTTTCCAACCAACTGAAATGCAATACTTTGCGGAAATAAATTCAAAACTTCAGTAAAGAGTTTCCACCGTATTTAAAAAAGTTTCTGGTTTAGCAATGACTGAGTTCAAAAACGGAAGCTGTAAATGTAAAATAGTACTACTGTATCTTTACGCAAAATAAAACGCTTCCTTTAAAAGTTATAAACTGTGTTGATTTATTCGATTTCGGTAATGGACTCTGTTGAAATATCAGTTGTATGCAATATATATATATAATCTCTTTAATTACCTGACATTTAATATATACTATAATTGATTGTAGTTGTTGGGAGTGTTGATTTATGCCGGAATTACATGCACCCACGACTTCTGTGACAACATTAGGAAATGTCTTCAACACTAGATATCAATTGATATACGCACGAAAAACTGAGTACGCAGTTTTATTGAAACCAACTCAGACATGAGATTTTATCGAAGTCGTTGGAGACATTTTCGAGAAAATAGCAATTTTTCAATATTGGTTCTAAGTAAAGTAGAAGGTTGAGGTTACAATAAATAATCTGATTTCGCTTCGGGGTGTAGGCCCACAGTGTCCTTAAGACAACAGTATAGGCACTTACGGTGTGTTCCTGGAGGTTCTAGCTCTGCGCAATGCTGTAGAATTGCTGGAGTTCAAATCCGTATCTGACAAGGATGTCATTACTTAAATCAACAAACAGGTCACGCTATAAACACTAGAATCTAAAAAAAAAAAAAAATCAAGAGCGATTGCCGCCGACAAGGGAAAGTTTGAGGGATAGAATGTATTGAGTTTTTATATATTTACATTGTATACAGAAATAATTAAAAATGAGAGTGTTTCGTATATCCAAACGCTGAACAATAAAATACAGCAAATATTTTCTTCTAATTAAAAAATCGAATGAATATTGAAAATATTGTAGCAAGAAGTGTAGAAAATTAGCTACGATTGTAGGAAAGTGGTTGCTGGTTCAGTGGAGTTTTGGTACTGCTTGTGTATTTTCGCATTTCTTTGTATTTTTTATCCTTCTCAGCTCCAGGGAACACACCGATGCTAACGCGTAGTGATTCATGTATTATAGAAATGAAACAAATTTATAAAAAATGTGAGCTTTCATCAGACAATATAATGAGTTAGTTTCTTATTGGTCGAATACTCAAAACCGAAGTATCCTGTCTACAGAATTGACTTCAGTAGGAAAGCACGCCTAGGGCCACTATTAACTTCAGCTGATTCTTGCTTGATATGGGTAAGCGATTCATCTTGGATGAGGTGTTACAATTTCAGGAGCTGCAGATTAGCAGCCAATGATACTCTTTCGTTGAGGTTGAGCTGGCTGTACCGATGGATTTATCAATTTCTTGTGAATTACTCAATCTGAGGCAATAAGTGGGTTCAGTCGGGGCTCACAGACGGAAATAGGTCTCTCCAGTTCAACGTCAAGTTTATTATTATTTGATATCTATTTTTATTATTTGATATCTTTTTTTATTATTGATATCTACTTTTATTATTAATATCTATTTTTATTTCTTTTATTTTTTTGAGTCAGGAAATTGGAACACTCAGCAACTGGTCCATTGTACTATCAAGAAGCAAACCCTGCTTTTTTTTAATAGAAAGTCGAGTAAGCGCTTCAGTGGTGAGGAGAGCTGAAAATCTACCACCTGATATGAGCAAAAACAGGACAATCACATAGGAAGTGTTCCACAGTATCGTCGATCTTTCCACAGGTGTCGCAAATCACTTAAGCCTACCACACTGCGGTGTTTAGCAAAAGAGAAAAGTACCCCGTGAGAACACTGATGAGTTGTCTGCAGTCTTTTCTGCTGAGGGACAGCAAGAATGCCGCAGATTTTTTACAAACCTTCGGGAGCAATCGTCTGGTCTGCCCGCATCCTGGAGAACCGTGCCACACACAATTATCTTCATAAGAAACCCAATTGTCAATGCAAGCCTTGATAAAGGACGCAAGAAGACCCAGCGCAGGTTCTGATCCTGAGAAAATCTTCTCTGAGCCTTAACTTACAATCTCATAAGAGATCTCATTCTCCATCATTCCAGTGAGATCTGGGATTCAGACAAGAATATAGAGGGAAATCCTTTGAAGCAGTGTGGGGCCATCGATGTTTCCAACTAATAGCAGAAGAAAAAAAAAAAAAGTATAGCCGCAACTTCACGACGTCTTTCAAGATACTACATTAATCAGTTTAAAGCGATTCACATAGGGCGGTAAGTTATAGCTGTGGGTTAGTGAAATAAGTTCGGGGTTTGGTGGGGGATGCTTACGGAAACATGTGATAGCTTAACATTAACAGCACCCCGCCAAAAAATTATGAACACGGTTGGAATGCTACAATTTTAAATTTAAGGTAACGTTTGTATAATTTTCAATTTTTTATGTAGATTTTTGTTTAGTTTTGTAATTAGTAAATGTACGTAAGCTTAATATTTTGTCAAATTTCCTTTTGTTTTTTAAGACAGTGTGAACTGTTAGGCATATTCGCAATGCATGCTTATACCACATCTTTGATGTCATTCTTCCATACATCCTCAATATTTTCTTTCAGCATTTGTGTTGTTGAATTCTTTCGAGAATAAGCTTTTAATTTTAAGTAAACACAACAATTCTCGGTGGGGTTGAAGTCTGGAGAATTGCCTGCCCAAGGAAGAATATTAACATTTCTTGAATTTATAAAACTTATACTTTTTTTTTAAGGTGTAATCTATTGGAGGAGACTGGAGACTTTACAAATAAGGCAAACAAAAACCGTATTGAGTATTCGTACGAACTGGTCGCTGTTCATTATATTTTGGCAACAAAATATATTATACCAGGTCCTTCCGATGAAATGCATCTAAAAACCATAAATGATGGAGGATGTTTAACCGTTTTGACTACGCATTCCTTTTTGTAACGCTCCTGTGGCCTCCTTCGAAATAATTTTTCCATTCCAGTGACCGAGTCAAAGCAGAATTCATCACTGAATATGACCTTTAAATGAGAAACGAGAAATGATTCAAAAAAGATGCACAAGTTAGAAATCGAAAAGTATTACGGAAGAGGATTTATGGTGACATACCTTATTCCAACCACTCATTTCATGTTGCGATAAAATTGTGCCCAAATATACCGCTGTTTTTTCATTCTTTTGGTAAAATTTGCGGGGTGCCTACACTTTAAATTGTGGACCTTGCATCAAAAGGGGGGCAAGTCCAAATTTAACTTTTTGTGGGAAATCAAAAAAAAAAAAAACTTTGAAAAATTAATTGTTGCAAGAATGTTTTAAAATGGTATGCTATTAAAAAATTTGCAAATTTTCACATTTTTTTAATCAAGTTTTAAGTTAAATAAATAATATTAGTAATTACTGCGATTTTTTAAAGTTTGGATCTGCCCCTCATTTACACCAAAATGTAATAAATTTGCTTCCAGATTTTGATTTATGAATAATAAAACACATAAAAGTTAGTTATTTAGTATATTTCGAACTATCAATCAATACTTGGATAGTTAAACAATAAATAAAAAAAGAAAAACAGATCATTCATTGAGAAAATTAAAAATTTATAGGTTAACTTCAGCCTGATCATCGTCATCTTCACTAGAAACGTTATCATTTGGTCCAACAGTTTCGTATTCGGTGGAACGTAGTTATTCACAAGTTGCATCACATCTTTGTATTTAGCCATTTTTAAAGGCAAAGTATGACATCATCACCATCAGTTCCTGAGGCAAAACAGACAGGTTGGCTTGAACATTTCTCATTATAGGAAAATATTCAAATAAAGGCATCTCAGTTGATGAATTGACTGCAACATTTCAATATGATTTTTACTGTATTCAAAAATGCGATATTGTGATATTTTAAATCGAATCTTTTCTGTACTTATAATGACTTTTTTGAAATGACCTTCATAATGTTAACTGAAGTTAAAAATCATATTTTGGTCGACATTTTACAACTTTAAAGTTTTTAGAAGCTTGTTTAATACATTCGCCATATTCAGTAGTAGTAAAAACATAATCTTTCTTCCTATTGAACTGCTCTATTATACCAAAACACCGATCACAAGGCAAAAAACTGTGGCCTGGTTCAGGAAAGCGATGAGTAATCTTTTCAAAAGACGAATTCCTCAAAAGAGTATACAGGTATTGAACTAAAGTTCCGTTGTTATTCTGTGCTGCTGCGTTATTTGGGAATAAGTACAGTGTTTTAACTGTGCTCGGTAAGATGTTATTTATGTAGTGATTTATAAAAGATACGAGTATTACTTCATTTGGTGATTTACGAGCTGTGGTTTCATTATATAAATAAAAATGAACGACGCCTGTTTTGCTGAATGGATACAAAAATTATATGGCCAAAGTCGACGTATATAAAACGCTTCACCAGCTGGATTTTTTGGCAATGGCAGGTTCTGCTGATAATCAAAAGTTAATACCTCGCACTCATTACTTGATAAAGCAAGTTTGCTTTTCTCTTTTAAAATAACAAAAAATGTTTCAGCTTTGGTTTGTTGGTTAATTTTTTCGGTCTCTAAGTGTTGGGTTTCTTCGTTATCTAATGTCTTACCTTTTAATTTGTTATCCAGTATGTCGCACCTCTTACATGTATCTGAATGAGGTTACCCACACTGTAATTAAAATTTTATTTAAAGTACCTGTAGTAAAAATCAAATGAAACTATAGGCTTAACAGATTCTTCGAGACCAGGTTCATACAGTTTTAAGAATAAATCGTGCATCTTTTTTATGTCCACCTCAGGGGACAGGTAATAACGAGAGTTTTTATTTCTGCTCTAGTGTGATTCACGTCGTGGAAAACTTCTTATGTGAGAGTCAACTTTGGTAGTCCACTGAATTGAAATTCGGTTTGGTCTGTTTTTATGTTTCCCACGCTGAGACATAGCAACCGTAGTTACATTAAGGTCACGAAAGTGTTTAGATATATTGTCTACACGTTTTTTCTATATCCCATGGAGAGATGCAAATCCATTTCTGCAAACTTGGACATGTGTACTCCCTAATGTAATATAATATTTATGTGAACAACTTCGTTTCTTTGCAACAGTTTTTGGCCGTTGTCTGTCAACATTTCCGGTTTTGATTAAACCTCCTAAATATACATTTTGCATATTAGCATCTCCCAAACTGTTAAAACCTTTCAATATTATATTCCTTTTTTCTTCATTAATTTGTAAAAAACACTTATATTTCTTGCAACAGCAATCTGGTCCAATGATTTACGGATTTTTTTTTTTTTTACAGGTTGTGACACTTGTTGATGGGCCTGGATTATTTATATTAGATTCATTCATACCTTCGTCCACATCCTCATAAGATAGTTGATTGTTCTTGAAAGTCGTCATTAGGAGGTACATAGTTATCAGACGATCCACTGCTAAATGTTTCGGATTCACTATCACTAAAGTCACTCATCTAACAAAACAAAATTATGTCCAATATTATTGACGTAAAAAGCCTGAGGAATATATTTAAAATTACCTTATTTAAAGAATTTGATCACAATAAAATTTAACAAAACTTCTCCACAAAAATATGTCCCCTTGGCTCGAACACAAAACGTGTACTGTCTTGATACAAATAACGTAATATTTTCGTTTGTTTCAATAAGGAGGCAGGTCCGGACCTGTCGCCTTTTTGCACCAAACGCACTAGAGTGGCAGATATGTACATATTTTGTTATTTTTTTTATTTCCCAGTTAAAATTTTACATCTGTCCTTTATAGGATACTAAGTAATTGATTGTACATACATTTCACGGGATATAACAATACAACGATGAGATCATTATCTTGATACTTCTTTATTGGTACATATACATACATACATATATAATTTATAATATTTTTTTTGTCAGGCATTTCATATTTGTTGTAGGTCTACAGGTCTGTGTCTCTTAAGTCGTCTTCTTGTGATGGTTTCCGGATAGGGTAAAGCTTGTAGGTCATTGTTTGAGTGCGTGGACAACTTTCTTATGTGTTGTGTGCTCATATTTTTTTATTTCTTCATTGATTGAAGGTATGCCAAGATCACGATGTATACTGTCATTAGATATATGCCAAGGAGCATCTATTATTGTCCGAAGGCTTTTGTCTTTGAATAACGGCTACATTTGATGTACTGGCGGTGCCCCATATTTGTATTCCATATGTCCAGATTGGTTTGATTATGGTTTTGTATATTAACAGCTTGTTTTCTGTAGATAGTTTTGAACTTTTTTTCAAGAGTCAATATATGTAGTTGTCTAAATTTGATTTTAATTTGGTTTCGTTTTTGTATTATGTAATATTTCCATGTCAGTTTGTTGTCTATATGAATTCCTAGGTATTTGGCATGGTTGTCAATAGGAATTTGCTTATTGTTTGAGGGCTAAAACTTCTTTTGGTGGTATAAACTACTTGTACTGTTTTATTTTTATTGACGTGAATTCCCCATCTGTTGAACCAGTCAACTGTTTTGTCTAGTATGTCCTGTATTATGTTGGTAGCCGTTTAAAGGCAATTATGAGAGGAAAGAATCACCGTGTCATCTACAAATGTTACTACCATAGTGTTTAGATTCCTTGGTTTTGGTATGTCAGCTGTATATAAAAGGTATAATATCGGTCCCAAAACACTTCCTTGAGGAACACCTGCGTCTACTTTGCATATGTCTGAATATCCGTCATTATACTGTACATAAAATAATCTCTCGTTTAAATAGCTCTTAATAAGAGGATAGTAGTCTGGTAACGCGTTTATTTTTAGTCGCAAGTGGCTCGGTTATGCACCAAAAGATTGCTTTTTTTTTGTTCAAATTGTAAATATGGACTATGTTTGTGGAAAAAATTCTTTGTATGCTTCGTAGGGAGATATCAAAACCAAAGTCGAGCAGCTGCTTTAACATTTCTCTACCAGGTTTTCTTCTATTCTCTAAAGCCATTTTTAATCACTTTCGTCACTGTTCTATCCGACTATTTTAGTTTTCTGCCACTCTTTTTACCTCAGAAATATCTTTTACGCGGCCCATTTTAAAAAAAACTCTGCCTATTTTCTTAATTCATACTGTATTATGTATTATAGTGAATAAATGTTGAAACGTTCTAATGGGAAACACTTCTCACATCTTAAAAAATGATAATCAACGCAAAACGGCGGAAAGAATGTTCACTAAATACAAGCACGTTCCAAAATAAATGCAATATGCAAGTATAATCACAACAACTGCATCATCATTAGTGCGGAGTTTGATCAAGTAGTTCGCGCATTTTTTTTTTAAACGGCCAAGCTATTGGGAACAGTAGAATATTCGTCCTTATAATTCATTATCTTCTCTTCAACTAGTGTCGAAGTTATATTGACCGAGACTAAGGATGTTTGGGTACAGTTGCTCATGTAAGAGAAGTAATCAGAAAATAGGTTTGTGATTATTTTAGGGCTGTCCGAAGATGTATTAGACAATTTCAGAGTTTTCAAAATCTGATATTTCCTTGGCATTAATGAATTGGTAAAAACGTTTGGGGTCAGAGATTAGAAGACATTGCATTAGGTTAAGATATTCGTGGTAAAGATATTGGCAGAGTTCGGGAATGTGGGTATATATGCTCTGGTAATTTGAAAAGTCAAAGTCAACTCGAGATATGTATGGGGTATGCGTGCCACAGTTTGTTTCTTTGTAATTCTTATTAGTAGGACCAAATCTGCGCTCGACTTCGTGAAACGTTGCTCCAAAGAAATCTCAAACCCTTTTGTCATAAAATTTGGTAACCTTATTACGATACCCGTGTCACTTGACTCCCATGTCATTAAATCAAAACTTGTGTGGGAATGTCTACACAAACTTAATGAATTGCGTAGCAGTAGCAACGTAATCCTATTTTATCTATTGGATACCTGACCAAGCTGGAATAGAGGACAGCGAAGAAGCAGACTCCTTGGCAAGACATTGAGCAGCAGAATCCTTTATTGGACCTGAACCATTCTGTAGAATAGGAAATCATACCATATGCGAAGAATTCAGGAATATGGAGGAAGAAGACAAGGCAAGAACCTGGATTAATACTCCAGGTATGAGGCAAGCCAAGAAACTTTTGGGGCACTACAACCGGAAGAGGTTTGAAGCGTGCATCTGCCTTAACAAGAATAATCTACGTATCCTAACAGGTTTTCTAATGGGGCACTGTAAACTCGGGGAGCATCTAAGGAAACTAGGTATAACAAAAAAAGGCCTTTGCAGATTCTGCAATGAGTCCAGTGAGACTCCAGAACATTTTCTGCAGTCTTGTGGGGCACTGACATAAAAAAGATTGAAATGCTTGGGCAAGTACCAACTATCAGATGAGGATATGCCAACCATAGACTCACTTCTCATTCTCAGATTCCTAAAAGAAACCGGATTGGAGAAGGTGCTCGAACTATCCTTGCCAAGGCAAATAAAGAGTGTTAAACCTTGATAACAATTCTGAGGGAAACTCTAATGAGGGAATAAATCTTTCCTAGGTATTAGCAGGGGGCACAATAGACCATTAAGTTGCAGTGCAAGATAACCCTACATAAATAATAATAATAGGAAATGGGTATCGTACCATTTCCTTCGGATTGAGGCTGTCCAGCGCAGGTTCTTCCGTTTAGCTTTACGCGGTCTTCTTTGCCTTGATAAATATAACCTACCCCCCTATGAGAATCATTTGAAATCGACAGTCTCTTGAAAATGTCGAGAAGTTGTTACCTCATCTACACTGTTTCTAGTTAGCTGGTTCTTACTCGAACCAGCGTGTGCTCCTTATGAATCTCGTTAAGTCTATCAACGAAACATGTGCCACACTCACAAAATTCTTCGGTCGTGGAGATTAAGACGAAGTAGGTGTTTGATGGTTTCTATTTCTTCCTCATCTTGACAGCTCCTGCAGTAGTCCGGGGAGTTTGTGCCCAGCTTTTTGGCCATAGTGCCGATCGCACAATGTCCCGTCAGTATACCTATCAAGATGTGGATTTCCTTTTTCCCCATAGCTAGTAAGCATTTGGTTCTACCCTCATTTAATTGAGGCCATAGGCTGCAGGATAAAACACAATCCCCTCTTGATAACCAAGCAGTGTTGGTTCGATCCCTGGTCCTAAGGTTTATTTTCTCTTTTATTACAACAATAGGGATGCCTATTTGTGTGAGTATAGGCAGTGTACCTATTGCTGATCCTTTTCTGGCTAGTTCATCTGTTATCTCATTCTCTTCTATATCACTATGTCCAGGAACTGAGCAGAGATTGACTACATGAATATTGCTAAGTTTGTTCAGGGTTTTACGACATTTACATACTGTCCTAGTTCTTATTGTCTCATTGTCCATTGCCTTGATTGCTGCCTGACTGTCCACAATAATTGTAATCCGAGATGGGTTTATTTTCTTTGTTAGGATTGTCATTTATTTATTTATTTTCTTTTTCAGCTTGCAAGGCACTGCATACATCTGGGAGTTTGTATGAGTCTTTAATCTGTAATGGTTCGTAGACTACTCCTACTCCGGTACCTATTTCCATTTTAGACCCATTATTGTAAATCTGGATGTCCTGTTCATTCGTCAATTGCTGGTTTCCCATTATTGTCTTTTGGGAATAGAGTAGTTCTTATAGTAGAGTAGTTCTTATTGAAATCCTGATTTGGAATAACATAGCCTGAGTTTTTGATGGAGTAAACAATTTCATAACTGTGACGTATGCTTTGCTTCCAAAGACCGGACGCCTTAAGACGGATTGCGCTTTTGCCTGCCATGCCTTTTATGATCTCCTGTATGGGAAGAAGGTGAAGTATTATTTCTAACCCTGCTTGTGGTGTTGATGTCAGTGCTCCTTATAAATACATGCTAATATACCTTACCTTTAGGTTGTTAAGATAGCAGTCTTTTTCCATTGTATTCTACCATACTAGTGCTCCATAGGTAAGTATAGGTCTAATGGTAGCGGTATACATCCAGTGGATTATATGCGGTCGCATTGCCCAGCGTTTACCGAAGGTTTTCTTGCATGCGTAGAACGTACATAGTGCTATTTTCGTACCACGTAAGATTTGAGTCTAGAATGGTTCCAAGATATTTAGCTTCATTGGAGAGATTCAGAGGTATTCCATTAAGTTTTGGTAGATTGAAATTATCTATCTCCCTTCTTCTGTTGAATAGGACCAGTTCAGTCTTATCTGCGTTCACTTGTAGTCCTTTCGGTTCCGCCAATGAGAAAAGTTTTTTCAGTGCAGATTCCATAATAATCCCGCTGATTGTCGGTAAAAGCTTACCATTAACCAGGATTGCTTTGTCATCTGCGTATGCTATCATCTTTGTTCCTTGGTACTTTAGAGCCTTAAGAATTTTGTTAACGGCTGAAAGCCACAGGAGAGGTGAAATGATTCCCTGTGGAGTACCCCTCGTAACTGTTTTCTTCATTGTACTCTCGCCTATCTGTGAATTAATAACTCTGCTATTAAGCATTGTTACAATCCATTCCGTTACCGTCCTAGTTTCGACTTCCTCTTGTGCCGCTTTAATAGATTCAGATCGCACATTATTTAAGGCTCCTTCTATGTCCAAGAATGCAACTAGAATGTATTCCTTATAGTGAAGGCTTTTCTCTATGTTTGATACAACTTCTTGTAAAGCTGTCTCCACGCATTTACCTTTTAGGTAGGCATGTTGGTTGTTACACAAGCTTTGTTCACGTACAGATCTGTTAATTTTTCCATTACTTTCAAAATAATTTAGTAGAGATTCATTTGCCTAAATTCTTTTGCGGTTGAATCAGTAGGTTTATGCTTGTAATAAGACTGCATACTCAGTTTCACGCTAAAATTTCGAATAACTGCACTTTACTTACTAGCGGCCTTGCCAAAATTTGATTTTTTCCGGATATGACTAAAACGATTTTATTATAATTTTATATCTAAGTTGCTTCTGAGATGTGGAAGGATATGGCATTAAAATTTTTGACAGACGCACGTTTTTGTATTTTAACGCATTTTACGAATAAGCCCACTTTGTTGCTTCTTAAATATATTTCAGAAATTTTAAATCTGAGCACTTTACAAATGAATAACACAGAATGGAGCAGGTATGTGCGACCCACTTGTGCCCTTTACTACTTATGTACTTATTAGTATTTAGCTTTAAATACTCGTACGTAGATGGAAAGCTGATGATAACTTTACCTCTTATTGTGATTGGCAACAAAATTGGTAGCCAGGAAACGCAGTTTGACTTTTACAGAGCCAATGATGATATTTAACTTTGTTAAAAAATTGCTTAGCCAATCCGAAAAACGTATACCAATTTGGAGACACCATTTGATTGACATTTCAGAAATGCTGAAACCATTCCATCTTATATAAGAACTTGTATGGAAATTAAGACGTCATACTTTCGACCTACGTTATGGGGTCCAAATAGATCATACCTGACCACATTTGAATATTTTTTATTTGTTTCTCCTCAACCAATATAATTACAAAAAAGTTTCAATACATTTGTAAAGAGGTTTATGTAATTAATTTGCGAAAAGATTTAATCCAATCACAAAGAAATGTTGCTATATTGCAAGCATTGTCAACCCAAAGCTTTGAAGATTTTATAGAAAAACATAGAAGAACCCTCTGGCTATTGATATACTGAAAATGCAGCGTATAACCGCCACTATACCTTTCTACATTTTTGAAACTTTTTGAATATTTCTGGAATTAGGCAAGGTTAAAATAGTATTTTTAATTTCAATATTTTGTTAATGGGAGTGTCAATCTCCCGCGCCCAAATGTAGACCACCGATCCGAGAAAAAATTCTATTTATATGCAAAAAGCATTAATCGTCTGCCGAAAGCTGAAGTAATTTGTCCTCTCCTTCATCTTTTTTTTTCTGTAAAAAAGGGTTCACCCCGACCTTCAATATATAAATGGAATAGAAAGTAAAATCCCAAGCCCGCACTAGCACCTTGTAATTTTTTTTTTTTAGAGGGATGAACATCAACAAAAAGAAAAAATCCATTGTTAACCTCTAGCGAAGCATCATTACAATTTCATTGAATGATTGCATAAAAAGGAATCCCACAGCCCCCAATCTTCAATCACACCCCACACATACATACATTAAAATGGAAAACGAAAACTTTGATGATGAGTAAACGACGGAGATTTTATCCCCCTTTATGGACTTCTCTCATCTGATTCATATTTTTTCTACTGAAAAATTACGGTTTTTTCACTCAAGGAGAAAAAAGGAAGAAGGACCGCATGTCCTTTGCCCCAATCCCAATCCATTCATCGAAGGATAAATAAAGTGTTAACATAAAAACAACTTACTTCATATCTCAACTCAGATATTTTCCAAGTCAAAGTTAAAAGAGTTAAGAAATTAAGGAAATTGCGGTATTCACTCGCATTTTCACCAGACTCCCTTAAAATCCGGTCCAGTGATTTTTATCCAAGCAAGATGGACAGCGTCCCATGGAAGTTGTGTAGTGTGGAATGGTACCATTGGGTTTATTTTGTTCGTATTTTTTTTTTTTTTTTTTTTGTATACTTAATCCCATTTTGTTTCATTAAAAATATGCAAAGAATATGAAAAGGAAAACAGATATTTTTCTTTGGTTTTGAAGAAAATCCACAAAGCGCAAAATAGGAATATCCTTTGCGCCATCCTAATTTACGATCTTTTTGGAGCTTAGGTCCCATCTCACCAGTAAGGTGAACAAACGAAATGCGAACTCGTACTTTTGACACTCAATTAACTGCTCCCCAGCGGGAAGTTGTTTGGTTGTTCTTTCATTTTCCGCTAGTCTTAAATTTTCACTAAAAGGATTAAGGAAAGTGTGAATATTACCTTAATGAAATTCCGTACATACATACTGCATTAGTAAATTTGTTGAGTTTAAACAAAAAAAAAAAAAAAAAACAAACGGAAAGTAGTAATTGGCTTGGAACGGATCGCATGATACCTTATCAAGCTTGTTAGAATACGTTGCTTGATTTTATTAGAAATTTGTTGTTGCTTAAACTTAGGAGAAAGTGGGCGTGACTGTCACTATTTGTAACCAAAATTCACTTATTCTGATGAGATTTTCAAAGTAAGTCTTATGGATCATCATATGTAACTTTAAAAAGTAAAATCTTTTTTTAAAGGTAGTGGAGACCCTTCTCAATGTACAACCTTGGTCATAAATGGAAAGCACCCTAAGCAAATGTATAAAAGGCCTTTCTATCTGAAAAATTCAATGCGAAATGAAACAATTAGTATGTGGGCGAACATTTATTTTTTTTTAATTTAATATTTAATAAGCCCTCCATTGACCTTTATCACTGCAAGAACCCTACGAGGCATGCTGGCAACTAAATCAAAACATTCTACTGAGCTGATTATTTCCCCTTCTCGTCATTTATGGCCAAAGCTGTATACATACGTATATGTATATATGTTTTATTTTAACAATTTTTTTCGGATTCTAGTAAAAATATTGAAGAAGGACATTTTTTAGAAGTGGACGTGTTTTGGGTTATAAAAAGATTATATTGTATAATTGCATCTTCTGAGCTTAAAATTTAAGCCACAATAAACTGGTGACATTCAGATGAACAATCGGACGGACGTGCTTTCGATACCAATCGCAAGTGCATGTACTTATTATTTCTTTTTGTTTCAGACTATGTATCAAAATGAATATACCCTATGGGAGGGTATACAAAATTTAATTAGGGCAGGGGGGTCGATATTTAATCCATTTTGCGGAAATTATTAAATTTTTAATATGAGAAGGTAAGTACTTACATATTTCAATGCAAGTGGTCAAGAGGAACGAAAAATAAATTTATTGCCTTCAAGCAGGAGTTCAGGGGCCGAATTACCGCACCAGTGAACTAATGACTTCTCACGTAATATGTATTACGAGTATGTTGTGGTATATTTACCAACTTGGTGACTTTCGTAAGTTGAATACAAAGCAATTCGGATGTGATATATTAATATTTTATTCAAGGCAACCAATTTTAACAAACGGTATATTAGCCACACAATCAATTTGCCACCCACTGATGGGGTTGCCACTCAAACTCTTTTAGAGTGCTGGTTGTGATCCATATTTCATTTATTAAAATTTCGTTTTCATAATCACTTGTATCAAATTACCTCGAGGATTTAATGCTCTGAAATTTGGTGGAAAAGACGTAGAAATTACTTTAATTTTTAAAAAAAATAAACAACGTAAGTCGAACAAATTTGTATTGTGCTACAAGAAAGAATGAAACATTGTTGGGAAATTGCTAAAAGGCAGGGAACAATCTTGCAACAGATACTCGTATGATGTCCATGATTTCCTTTTCCTGGTCAGCTTCTTATAGACCTTATAATAGGGGACACAAATAACAGCAAATTGTGATGTTGGAGCAGAAGACATCCGGGGACAGCTTAGTTGGTAGAACGTTGGTGGCTAAAACCATATCTATCGCAGGCTCATTCGTGATTAATAATTAAAAATGCCGACTTGATTTGAACATGTGACTCTTCTTGCATAGTTTCATCTATTGTTCGAGTATTAATAATGTTTAAATTATTAATAAAAAGTAATAGCGCAAATTCATAGTCAGATAAAGCCGACATTAAAAGAATTTATTCACATATAAATAGATAGGCTTTTTGCTATTTATAGTCATCTTATAACCGACTATAAACTTATAGCCTTCTATAAATTCCAAATGAGCCCAACGTCATATTAAATTAATAAAGACGGCTATAAGCGGCTGACAGATTTGATTTCTTAAAGTTATTTAGTTTTTTTGAGCGAAGTATGTTATCATATTAATAAAATCAGCTTTTGTAATGAATTACTTTCATAAGGTAATCCAAATATTTTGTTCAGTTTGTTTTTTTGCTTTTTATGTCAAAATGTAACTATAATGAAAGTGAGTATCACCCATAACCTTACCCGATTCCACATTCGCGTCTTTTGAACGCTAAGTAAGTATGTTACGGTACTTTTAAAAAGAGCAGTATGTTAGGTATCTGCCAAAACAATTGACTTATAATGTACAGCTCCAATTATTTAAACAGAAAAATCTCAATGAATATGTTTCCGGAGGATCGAGATTTTGAAATGTTCGATGATTTCGAATTGATCTTACGGGCAAAAATATAAAGAGCAAAAATAAAAAGTCTTTGATTGAAATGTTGCATATGGAAGAACCGCACACAAATCATGGACTGCCGATTCCAACAGATCTAGAGTTGCTAGTAGCTTTGTATTTTTGTGGAAGAAATGTGCATTAGTGTGATGTTGGTAAAATTTACTAACAAATGAACTCGTATCTATTTACTTGCAAGTACTACTGCACATTTGTACTTCCAGGAGTCTTGCATGGAAAGAAAAGTGGGCAGAATCATAAAAATTATATCGAAGCGGATCGCAGTATTACTTCCTCATTTCATTAAATTTCCGTCCACAGCGGCAAAGTTCGATAAAATAAACCAGCAATTTTGTAGGATTGCTCGCTTTCCAAATGTTATTGGAGCAATAGATTGTAACCGTTTACCTGTAATGGCTAGCCTTTACATTAATCAGAAAAATGATTGCTCCCTTAATGTACAAATCATTTGCGATGCTCAATGCAAGATTATTGATATCGTTGCAAGGTTCCGTGGTACCTAGCACGACTCTAGCATATGGAATAATTGCATTTTGAAATCTAGACTGAAAGCAAATGTAAATGTTCATCAAGGTATTTTGCTTGGTAACGCAGGCTACCCTTCTTCTTCTCAAAAATCCCTCTAATCGAAAAGAAGAACTGTACGACAATAGCCAGACGGCAAAAAGGAGCTGACATCGGAATAGAGAGGGACCACCACCTAATGGTAGCTACTATACGTCTGCGTCTGTCAATAGCAACAGATCCAACTTGCTAAGGATACCCAGGTATAATACCGACAGGCTCCGGGATCCCCAAGTGCGCCAACAGAAACAATTCAGCAGATCCTGAGAGTATCGATGGTCGTCAATGCTGTGAAAAGTGTTTTTTACGTCTGGGGCATATAACATTGTAGGGAGAATACGAAAAGGTCAGATATTGAACTCAAAGCACGGATTGCAGCACCCTCAGCAGTAGAGTGCCACGAAATAGAAGTTCAGTACCGCATGAAGAGAAAAGAAGTGCAGCGTAGTGTAATGAGACAAGCGTGACTATCTCAATGCACTAGCCACCAAGGCTGAAGAAGCAGCAAATAGATATGACGGCAGGACCGTCTATAGTATTACTAAAGAACTCGCTAGTGGTCAAATTTCCAAGCTACATCTAGTAAATGGACTAGATGGAAATCTGCTGACTTCGGATGAGGAACAGCTGGCCAGATGGCGGGAACATTTTGCAGTAGTGTTAACTTAATTGGGCTACGGTGATTTGGACCCAAACTCAGGTGAACCTTTCACAGAAACAAATTCTCGTATTCGAATCTATTCACTCAACCAACTAACGCGATTCAACCAACTCACGCGATAACGGGTCAGGAGCCAATACACATCAAAATACGGAGGAGAAAATGGCAGTGGATTGGTCACACCTTACGACGTGAAGACAGCTCTATTGCAAAGTACGCCATGCAATATAAACCACTTACCCAATCAGGCAGGCGAGTGGGGAGCCCTAGGCAGACATGGAGAAGGACAATCGAGGAGGAATCCAGATCATTAAGGGTGACGTAGAGGGACCTCAAGCGTGTTGCCCAAGAGGGGTCGGAGGACATAAATAAAAGTAAGTAACATCATGTACAGAAGAGATCTTGTCTCGTATTCTTCTATTAAGGTGGAGGTCTGATGGGGATTTTCCTGTGCTGCTATGAGGTGTCACGTTATGCATTAACATAAATTTCGGAAGTTCCTTTTTTGTAAAGGGTGGTTAAGTTTTAAGGGCCGATGTTGATTTTGAATAAAACACAAATTATTTAGGAAATTACTGTCATTTCTTTTTATTATGATAATATTGGTATGGTTCAATTATGTATTTTTTTTTTTTTTTTTTATAATCTGCGCGCGCCAAAGGGAGTATTAATACCATTTAATTGTTTCAGGGCACGGGCGTCAGGGAAAAGGGGGAAGAGGAACAGAGGAGGTACCTATGCACGTTGGCTTTGAATGTTTGAAGGTTGTAGTGATGGGGAAATACAGAGCCTGGTAGATCGTTCCACATTCGTGTTGTTCGGCTTATAAATGAATTACTATATTTGACAGTACGACCGAAGTTTGGCTTCAGGGTAAACTGATGTGCATTCGAAGCATGTCGCGTATTGCGGGTGAAATTTTGAAGGAGAGGGAAGAAACGATAAAACAGGGAGAGACAGGAGACATTTCTCCGATGTTCTAGTGAATGAATGGAATTCACAATGTCTCTATCACCTATAAGTTTTAACGCGCGATTTTGTACCCTATCAAGAATGTGCAAAACGGTCTTGGGTGCACCAGACCAGATATGGGCGTTATATTCCAGCGGCGGATGAATGCCTTATAAATTGAGGCCAGATCAGACGGGGTAAAATATTTCTTGCATCGTTTAAGGAATCCTAGACATTTTGCAGCATTTTTGGCCACCTCGAATATGTGATCATTCCATCGAAGATGGTTATTAATACACATACCGAGAATGGCAAGTCTTTCGGTTTCAATGATGCAAGTACCATCCATGGATAATGGTTGAGGGTTTTGGTTTCGCTTGAGAGACAGAAGACAGCATTGTGTTTTGGAAGCATTAAATTCCACTCGGTTGGTTGAACCCCATTTAATTATGCTGTCTAGGTCGGAATTTAATGTGTTTAACATACGTTGCCGTTCCCCTTCTACGGCCGAAGAGCAAGGACGTGAGTTAGGAAACGAATATGAAAAACTGAGGGTACTGTCATCAGCGAAGGAATGGATTGGATTAGAAGTTGCAGACAAGAGATCATTTATAAAAATGAGAAAGAGAGTCGGAGACAAAACAGAGCCTTGGGGAATACCAGCATTTATTTGGTGAATTGCAGACTTGAAGCCGTCCAAAACAACTTGTATTGAACGCCCCAAAAGGTAATTTCTAATCCATTGAAGAAGAGACTCATCGATGCCATATGCACGCATTTTCGACAAAAGAGCCTAATGCCAAACTCTGTCAAATGCCTTTGAAATATCAAGCGCAACCATCTTGGTTTCGCCGAAGTGATGGAGAGATTGGTTCCACTTCTCGGTGAGATATGCCATCAAATCACCAGTGGACCTGTTGCTACGAAAACCATACTGTCGGTCATTAAGGAGTTTTCGTGAATCGAGATATTTCATAAGCTGACGATTTATCACGTTTCCATGACCTTGGAAAGATGGAACGTAAGTGCAATGTGTCGGTAATTGGACGGAGAGGAAGATTCGCCTTTTTTGGGGACGGGCTGGACAAATGCTGTTTTCCATCTATTCGGAAAGAGCCCTGAAAAGTAGGATAGGCAGAAAAACTTACGCAGAGGTTTTGCCAGCGTAGAAGAACACCTCTTCAGAACTTTGGGGGGGATACCATCTGGACTAGCGGATTTGTGTATGTTAAGACCTTTGAGTACTCCTGCAACTGTACGAGTGCGAAAGTGGATTTGTCCCATGGAAAATTTTACGCTCTCAAATACAGGTAGAGACGAAGCATTATCTGGCAGTGTTGAGTTCGCTGCAAAGTGAGCAGCAAGCAGATTAGCTTTGTCTAAGGAGCTGACAGCTGGAATGTCATTGTAAATGAGTGTGGGGATGGCAGACGAGGCAGAATTTTTAATATTTTTGACGAATGACCAACAATTTTTACTACCTTTGGGACATTGTAGGATTTTTTGCCTCAATTTTTTGTCATGTAAGAATTTTACACGTCGAATATGGGCATTGCAGTCTTTTCTGGCTTGTTTAAACTTCTTTCGGTTTTCCTCAGATTTGTTGGCTTTATAAGACCGAAAACTTACTTCTTTCAACCTGATAGCCTCTTTACAGCTCTGGTCAAACCACGAGTTTTCCTTAGGTTTAATGCTCTTTATTCTGTTAGGAATAAAGTCATTCATACCTAAGAGGATAGTGTTAGTGATCATATCAGCAGCGGCATCCACGTCGCTATCGAGGAAGCATAGCGACCAGTTAAAACTCCTAAAGAAGCTATTGAGGCCGCTCCAGTTAGCTTTCTCGTATTGCCATACTTTTCTTTTAGGAGTTTTTTCTTTAACTGTGTGGTCAGAGTACGAGAATTTAGCTGATACGATATTGTGGTCAGACCGACCTAGAGGCGCTAGAACATCAATGGTGTATTTATCAGGGTGAGAAGTAAGAAACAAGTCTAAGGTGTTGGCGGAATGACTTACAATGTCCGGTATACGTGTAGGCTCATTTACAAGCTGAGTCAAATTGTTAATCTCAGCAAAAAGTTCAACATACCTTCCTTCGGGTGTTGTCTGGTCAGAATGTTGAAGCCAATCCGAATTGTGTATATTGAAATCGCCCGCAATGACAATTTCAGTATGAGGCTACAAGGAGGCAATTCGAGTGATGGAATCGGACAACGCATCAAATTCATCAAAAGTTGAGTTGCTGTCCGCACTAGGGCTTCTGTAAATAAAGCAGTAGTGAATTATTTGCTTACGGACGGTGAATTTTAGCCATTTGAAATTAAATTCCGGGTTGGAACAGTGGCCATACTGTGGTGGAACTTGGTAAGCAATATCACTACGGACGTAAATGGCGAGGCCACGGTGGGGAAAGAATAATGGCACTAAGTTATACCCAGGCAGTTTCAAATCGGAAGATTCTTCAACTACCTGTGTTTCACTTAGTGCCAAAACAGCTGGTTTATGGGAATAGGCGTGGGCGTACACATCAAAGAAATTCATTCGAAGCCCACGAATGTTGGTAAGATCAACCCTAAATTCCCTCATCACTACAATATAGAAACACAACAAAATATCGGCCAAATGGCCGCCGCGACCTCGGCGGCACACCTCCATCCGATGGTCCAAATTTTCGATGATGCTGAGGCATAATTGAGGTTCTATGCCGTTAATGTGCCGAATTATCTCATCCTTTAGCTCTTGAATTGTTGCTGGCTTATCGACGTACACCTTTTCTTTCAAATAACCCCAAAGAAAGAAGTCCAACGGTGTCAAATCACATGATCTTGGCGGCCAATTGGCATCGCCACCACGTGAGATAACACGGCCATTGAATTTGTCGCGCAAAAGAGCCATTGTTCCGTTAGCTGTGTGGCAAGTGGCATCATCTTGTTGAAACCACATATTGTCCACATCCATATCTTCCAATTCGGGCCATAAAAAGTTCGTTATCATCTCTACTGCCTGACCGGCCTCATTTTGGAAAAAATACGACCCGATGATGCTGCCAGCTCATAAACCGCACCAAACAGTCACTCTTTGTAGGTGCATTGGTTTTTCGACAATCACTCTTGGATTATCATTCGCCCAAATGCGGCAATTCTGCTTATTGACGAATTCACTGAGGTGAAAATGTGCCTCATCACTGAAGATGATTTTCTTCGAAAATTGATCATCCACTGTTGCCATTTCTTGCCACCATTGTGACCATTGACGACGCTTGAAATGGTCAAGAGGCTTTTGTTCTTGAGTCAATTGCACCTTGTAAGCGCGTAAATGCAAGTCTTTATGCATAATGTTCATCAACGACGAGCGTGAGAGGTGCAATTGTTGGGCACGACGACGAGTTGAGGTGGACGGCTCTTCAGCCACACTATCGCGAACAGCAGCAATATTTTCTGCAGCACGAGCTGTACGAGCATGCACTGGTGTTTACACATCTCCTACAAACCCGGTTTGCACAAATTTTTGCAAGATTTTTCCCATTGTACGCACATTTGGACGATTAAATTGACCGAAAGAATCACGAAATGCACGATATGCATTTTGATTTGAACGCCCATTTTCATAATAAGCCTGAATAAATTTAACGCGTTGCTCGATTGTGTATCTTTCCATGGTTCAAATTGAGTTAGTCTGAAATTGAGAAATGTCAAATGAAATGCAGAAAAAAACTTGACGTTTAGGTGTGGTTCACATTCAACATCGGCCCTTAAAATTTAACCACCCTTTATTTGAGACCTTCACCATTCGCGACTTTTCAAAATGGAGCTGTTCATATTCTCCACTTTTCCATTCGCCTGCTGTTATCAGCTCAATGTTATTCGTTCCACAGTAGATTTTAAATTCCTCACTGATGAATTGGCATCCATTGTCAGCCCTAATGGATACCGATGATCTCAGTTCAGGCAACCTCCCTTAAGAATTTTGTCTCTTGGTATCGTGAATGGTAGTCGGTTAACACAAAGTCGAAGTTGTGATTCGGTAGAGATCCTAGTAGATCTATGGCCACACACTGCCAGGGTTTATTCTTCGGGTATAATTATCTTGGAACCTCGCAAAATAATGTTACCTAGCAAGCATAGCTCGTTCCGGAATGGAAAGTACCGGCTTTTCATCTCTGAACCCCAGTTATCGTTTTTTACCGCTTTTATTATCCTTTTTAGTTCCGCATTTCTGTCGTTGTTTTGCGCTAGCTGTAATTTTCACAGTGCCTGTCAATTGAGTCTGACTGTTGCATTTTGACAATAAATATGCAATGTTGTACTTCCCGGGCTGGTAAATAACTTTAAATTTGAAAGCCTGCAAACGAAGAACCCACCTCTCAATCCGGGTTCGCGGTTTCGATGGTCGGTTTGAAAATCGCTTGCAGTGGCTTATGGTCTGTGACCAGCTTGAACCCGATTCCAGCCAAATAGTAATAAAACCTCTCAATTGTTCAAACTGAAGCCCTTCCACGCCGGATAGACTCTTGCTTGCGAAAGATATGACCCGGGGGGTCTCGCCTTGGAATTGTAGCAGTACTGCACCCAGAGCCACAGGACTCGCATCGGCCACTAATCCTGTTCTATGCTTGGCATTAAAATATGAGAGAGAAGGTATCTTTGCAAGTGATTCATTTAATTTCTGAAATGCCCGTCTTTATTTATCAGCACTCTTAGCGGTTCCTTAGTATCGGCTAAGTCGGTAATGAACTTGCCTAAATAGGTTACCAAGCTCAAAAAAGACCTCATCTTCTCTATATTGTTTGGTTGTCGGAACTCTAGTATAGTCTCAACTTTCTCTGTGTCCGCGCTAATTTTACGTGACACTTAATAAGATACTAAAACAGGCATGTTTTAGTATCTTATTAAGTGTCACGTAAAATTCGTGGAAGATGTCTAGTACTCTTTTCAATGCCTTGTCATGTTCATCCTCTGTCCACCCAAATAAAATAACATCATCCAAATAGTTCACTGTGTTCATATAGGAAGCTAAAATACTTTCCATAATGCGTTGAAATATTTCGGATGCTGATTTTCCTCCAAACAATAATCGTTCGTAGTGAAAAAGTTCCCTGCGTGTTATAAATGTCATTATATAGCGACTCACCTCATCCAGCTCTAGCTGATGATATGCGTTCTTTATATCTAATCTGGAGAAGTACGCAGACCCTTTTAATCTTGTGATAAGTGACTCGAATATCGGAAGACGAAAGTTTTCTCTGCATATAGCCGTATTTGCAAAAAGCATGTCTATGCATAAACGGATATCTCCAGTTTCTTTAAACACGATCACGATCGGCGAAATCCATGAACATGACCCAACAACCGGTTCAATGATATCTTTTTCACGTGCCTCCCTTAGCTTCTCATCACATCTCTTCTCAAGTGCTTATAGAATTTGACGCAGGAGTTGCTGTATTGGTTTAATATCCATATTTATAGAAAATTGCATTTTGGTTCTCGTAATCTTTGGAAAAGGTTGAACTTCCTACACTTGGCAAACGTCCAAGCCTAGTTTCAACACCTCCAACTATATAAATAGCTGTTACCCTTCCGTTCAAATATTGCCCCCCACTTCGGATAACATAGAACGACGACACGATCTCAATTTTCTATATTCTCGTTTATGGTTGAGTTAATCTCCTCTTTTACTTGAAAACTCCTTCCATTGAAACCTCTGGTTTCGTTGACGATTATCAAATTCTTCGTCTTCATGGCGAATGTTTGATGGTCCAAGTCTACGTCGTATTACATCCGAGTCGTCACCCCTAATATTTTTTGGTTTACCACTTCCCGTCTTGCATTTTAAGGCAAAACCAAGGTACCCACATTTCCTGCAATTTTTGTTTCTAGCTGTGCACAAGTAGCTATTCCCTGTATGGCTTCTCCGTTCACATCTTAAGCAATCTAAGTTCTCTTTGTCCTATTGACCGCAATTCCATTGATATTACTCGTTGTTGTTGGTACATAGCTGTCCCATCGTGCCCGTCTGACTTATCTGTTCGTGGGCTTGACACATTTTTATAAATTCATCCAGTGAGTACTCTTTTTTCCAGCAAACGCCTTTTCAACTCTTCCGGTTAATTTATCTATTAAGCTTATTTCCCGACTTTGGTCCTCACTTTCCCCAAAACAGCATTTTGTTGCCTGGTTCCGCAATTTAATAATGAACTTGTTTAGACCCTCCCGTTAATCTGGTGTGATGAAGCGAAACAGGTGCCTCTCGAAGGTGTAGTTCCTCTGTGGTGAAAAATATCCGTTCCAATTCTCAACCAAAATTCCGTACACATCGCCTGCTTCAACAAGGGCCCCGCGAATATTGACGATAACTTCCTTTAACTTTGACCCCCAAAGTGTAATAACTTACTTTTCTTCTTTGCAGGGTCTGTGATTTCCTCCGATTCTAAAGCGGCCCTTACACGGTCAATCGATTGACAATTGACATCAATCACTTACATGATTGATGTGTGTGAGGGTTGGATTGACATAATTACTTCATTGTGTGTTGTGTCGCGGAAGAGAAAACATGTCTGTCGCTAGCAGAAAATTGAGGGACGATGAAGACCGAGCATTTGTATCAGAATTAATTGAAAATTAGCGGTCATTTCCGAGTTTATGGGATATGAAAAGGAAAGATTACAGTGACCAAAACAAATAATTGAAACAATATGAAGTTTTACTACAAAAATATAAAGAAAAGTATCCTGATGCACAAGAAGCGGATGTCACTTTATGCAAAGTGCAATAACATTATATGCAATACAATCGTCCATTTCACTCGTCGTACATCCGTGCACCACGAAAACTCACAAAAACTAAAAATTTGATGTCAATCAATTGAACTATGTAAGGTGTCAATCCACACATACACCATTCTAGGTGTCAACATATAAATCCAGTCAAAGAAAATTCAAAACAGAGACGCAGAAAGCGCACCTCTTTCTGTAGCGAAATAGAAAGTAGCGCTGAATCAGCAAGACTCAGAAGGGTTCTTTCCAAAGAGCAGGTGGCGTTAGGCTCCCTAAATGACACGTCTGGCAATTGGACTGACTCCAATAAAAAAAAAACGTTAGAAACTCTACTGGACGCTCATTTTCCAGGATGTATAGTCGGTAGAGATGACATCTCTGGCAGCAGCATTAGCAAGCACGAAATAGTGCCGTCTGAACTGGTTACGGAAGAAAAATTAAATGGGCAATATGCTCCTTCTTACCGTACAAATCCCCAGGCATGGACGTCATTTTCACAATGTTGCTACAAACAGCCAAAATAGACATAACATTGCTTCTAAAGAAACTATTCCTTGTTCGAATTGAATGGGGTCATTGAATGGGTACCAAAGGAGTGGCGGGAAGCCAAGGTTGTTTCATCCCCAAATCAGGTAAAGCTATAAGCAATAAGCTTGACATGCTTTATTCTGAAGACCTTTAAAAGGCTTATTGACATACACATTCGCAGCAGGCTGAACCCCAGTATCATATCTCCGGCACAGCATGCATATACGAAAGGTAAAAGTGTTGAAACTACACTTCATAGCGTCATCAGTACGATTGAAAAATCATTGAATGATAAAGACTACACCCTGGCCGCATTCTTAGACATTGAAGGGGCTTTTAATAATGTCACGGCGGATGCAGTCGGAGGAGATCAGATGAATTAAGACACCACCCTGCAACCTGAACCTAGAATTTATAAATAAAATGATCGCCATAGCAAATAGTAGATGGAGATCACTAGAATCCTGTGTAATTACAAGAAAACTCTGGCCGCTCTACGATAAAAATCGTACTGAGAAAATTCTGCACTTCAACAGATATACCTTATCTGGGATGATAACTGGACATAACTTGTTAGGTTATCATACAAAGAAATTGGGAATAGGTGAAGATGATATATGTAGAGGCTGCGGGAATGAGGATGGACACGAAGATACACCTCACTTCCTGTGCCATTGCCCAGGACTCTACCAACTTAAATTCAGGATATTAGGTAAATACTTCTTCCAAGTCTTAGAAGAACTGTCAAATGAATCGGTTAATAAGATAACCAAATTTATCAATGCATCGGGTTGGTTTAAGGACCCAGAAGCGACACTCCTTCGGCATTACAATGGATCTACATTGATCTAAGTGCGTCGTAGTAGGTCTTTCACCCTCTTCGTCAACCCATCAAACCTCACCTAACCTAAGGACCACTTAAATATATTGAGAATGATCGGAGCCATTTCTTCCATTCTGATCGAATGACCCCTCTGTCAACCGTCTCACAAAGAAATGGTATTATCCCTCTGTCATTCATTCTTACGAAACTTTTGTCTAAGAACAATTAAGACAACAGCTCCTCTTCAACTGGATGACGTCCCCTTTTCTGATCTGCTAGCTGATGAACAGAATTGAATCTGAAGACTTGCTTGACCTGTTCCAACATGAAATTTACTTTTTTTTCTGTTTTACAATTGAATGCAATCAGCTTATCTTTTTACCTTTACGACAATTGAATATAGGGTCTATCTCTCTCTCTCTCTCAGGATAATTGAATGTGTATCGATTCGGGAGCGGTACAATTGACCGCAAACCAAAATCTCTAATAATGAAATCTAGCATTTTTTAAATAATTCACGAATAACAAAATCTCGCATTTGAAATTCCCGAATTGTCAAAAATTTGCATTATCAAAATCTCGCTCTGAAAGATAGAATTCTTGCAAATACAGGAAATTCTCGCATTATCAAAATCTTGCTCTTAAAGAAAAGTACAAAACGTACTCGATCTTCAGATTAAATAAATGTGCATTGCTAAAATGCTTGCGCTCTGAGCATCTGCATGTAAGGCCGAAGACCTTCCAGTGTTTTTTTTTTTATTTTTAATTCATTTTTATTAAATTCATTGTAATTTAATTGCTAGACAAAAAACGCTTTAAACTAGCTTAACTAACTTAACTATTCTTATTCTAACTTACTGGCCCTATGCGGGCGCTCTAAACTTATCCTAATACTTAAAAGTATGTCTTTCGACGTAACGTACGTGAAAAATATTTATTTATTTCATTCTTTTAAATTGAAGTATTACTAAGAAAATGAGAGAAAAAACTTAGTGAATGAACATTTTTTTTGATTGATCTTATATATAAAACTTAAAAATCTACCTTAAAATAAATCTTAGACTACCTTATTCTAAACTACCCTATCTTACTATCTTTCTACGTAATTTTTTTTTTTTTTTTTTTTCATCCAAGTGCTGTGGATATTATTATTATTATTATTATTATTTTTTTAAATTATTCTCTACAAGCTAAACTACCTAAAACTAAACTATGTAAGTCGGCCATGGGCAAAGTACAGCCAACCTTAAACATACAACAGACCACCCTGGATTAGGGGGAAACGACGAAGGAGTTTCCTCTTTTTCGGCTAGCCACCAGAAATGACCGTTCTGACGTTGTACGTCATAAATATCGCGACCCGATACCGCCCTACTAATCCGGAGACGCTCCACACTACCGTGTGCAACGTCTCAGCGGCACCGCCAATCTGTCCTGGATCAGACCTTTCTTATCAAAATAGAGGAACGCCTCTGGGGGAACAAAGCCTTTAAGGCGCACTCTCTCGTGATACTCATAATTGGGGTAATAAGCCCCAGAGATCAAGTTGTTCGTAGAGCTCATTGCTCTTGCAATGTGCCTTCGAATCAGGTTGATAACGAAATTATCCACTCTTATTAGATTAGCCCTGTTGTATAGGACCTCATTGGGATAGAATTTTATGTAATGGGACTCTGGTGTTCTGTATAAATGAAGGCAAGCCCGAAGGCAAGCCCTCTCAAACACCCGAATCTTTTCCAACAAGCTTGCTCCCACGTTGAACCACACGGGACATCCATATACGATCATGGGCCGGATGAGGGCCATGTAGCAGATTACCTTTACCCTTGCATCGAGTTCCTTGCTATAAAAAAGTCTCTTTGTAAGGGCAAAAGCACCTTTGGCTCTGGCCAGAGCAGCATCTATATGTTTGTTAAAATATAGATATTGGTCTAACCAGAGCCCCAGGTATCTGACTACACTTCGATTCGCAAGTGGCTGTCCGTGCGGTCCAACTATTGAGAACTTTCGCCAATTCTTTCTACTATCCCTAGAGGCCCCAGACAACGGCGTCCTAAAAAGAATGGTTTCCGATTTCTGGAAGTTGATCTTCAACTGCAGACCGTTTTTAATTAGAAATGTTCCAGCAGAAGTCACATTGCCATTTTTGACGATGAACTGTCTACTGGTGAGCATGTTATGAAGTATGTACAGCAGTGGTTTGCTTATGCCCAGCCTGCTTAGCTTGTAGAAGAGTCCCTCTAACCATACGGTGTCGAAGGCCTTCTCTAAGTCAATGAGGCAGGCACCCGTGCATTGGTTCTTGCATTTGTTCCATTGGCTATTCGATACCAGTTTAGACGCGGCATGTATTGTATCATGCCCCGCCTTAAAACCGAATTGGTTATCCGGAATTATATTACTGTTCTCAGTCCACTTAAGCAGGGCTCTATTGATCACTTTTTCGAATACCTTGCTGATGTTCGGAAGGAGACTTATCGACCGGAGATTTGCCGGATTGGCAGTGTCCTTACCCATTTTGGGGATGGGTTGTATCACTGCTGTTTTCCAATGCGCTGGATAATGTGCATTATTCAGTGCATTCTTAAACAGAGTGGTGTAAATGTCCACAGATTCTAGAGGGAGATGTCGAAGCACAATGTTCGACACTCCGTCGATTATTACAGACTTTTTCCTCCTCAATGAGTCGAAGATCGCTTGGAGCTCCACCTTCGATATGTACGGGGGATGTACCCTTTCATCGGCGATGACATTATTTGCCATGTTATCGCCATTGAACTCGGTAAAACCTATGTTCTCGGATCGCCAGTGCTCTATATCATTTCGAAGGTAGAAGTTGTGCACAAGGACGCGATTTTCCAGGTCGTGGTTCGGGCAAATGCTATCATTCACCTTGTACACTTCCTGGAAAGTCGTTCCTATAGCCTCTAGCTTCTCCTGCGGATCTTCGATCACAAACAAGTTGTCATATTCTACTGCGTTATCTGGATCTATACCTGCTGTTATTAGTATTTGTCCATTGTTCGTTGTTCGGGGGAGCTTAAGAGACGAAAAGTAGTTTTGATTATTCCTCCGAAATATTTTATTTATTTGCGGGAACATACTCGGCTTGTTGGATTCTACAGCCCGAATTTTGTTGTTCCAATGCAAATTTGCCGAAAGTCTGTAATTTTCTCTAATTAATTTTTGGAGGTTTTTAATCAACGACTTCAACGTCCTAACCTCCGAGTTTTGTCTGTCAGTAAACTGTCTGTACAAGGTTTTTAGTCTCGACAGCAGTCTACTTTTGTGTTGGTGTAGTGCGTCAATTGTTGCATTGCAGAATATGTCTGCGTTGTCAGAATGTTGATACCGAGGTATCGTATTGTCCATAGTTCGTTTAATTGTCTCGTCCATTTGTATTATTTACCAGTCGATCTCCTCGTTTGACAGATTCCTATTGGACGGTGGGTAGAGCGAATTCGAGGAGAGTGCTCTTGTCAAAGTTCTGGAGAAGCGAGTCCAATGCGTCCTACTATAATTGTAGGAGTACGTTTGAATAAACTCCTCTAACTATGCAATTTCGTTGGGAATCGTTATTACGGCACTGAGTCCGCAATGGTCACTGTCATACACAAAAGTGTGCAGACAGTTTATAGTTTGTCGGTCCATGTTGGCTCCTTGTTTTCCCTGCCTTTTGCAGGTAAAGTCGCGGCTTTTGCATATGATCTCAGCATTGCATATGGCTCAACGAGCCCTCTGAATTTGATAGGAGCTGTAACACATTTCTTGAGAATGTGGTTTGCTGCACACAGGCTAGTTGTAAGTGAAAAAACCAAACTAATGTTTTTCAGCTTGGGCTCGCTTGACCTACCAAACGTTGATATCAAATTCCACTCCTTTGATTGCCCGCGTTTCAATTTAATTAAATGTGGTTGTACTACAGAGGCGCCTGGACCAATTTTTAATGAAAATGCCACGTGCAACTCGTTTTGCTTTCACATTGAAGTAGTTAGGAAATTTAAGTATCTCGGTATAACTTTTGACCAAAACATGAGTTGGACAGAACATATTTCGCTCCTGAAACAATACTTACGTTCTTCCGTTCGGTGTTTTTATCGCCTCAAAAAATGTTGTTCAAGTAGGATCCTTAAAACCGTCTATCATGGATATTTTCATTCGAAATGGGAAATTCCCATTCTATGGTGTTGTTTAGGTCTTTAAAAATACTACCAGTACGACATTTATTCTTTTTCTGAGTTCCTAAGATATATTTTATGAGAGGTGGCTATATGCAGAGTCCAATATTTAATACTCGTAATCTACGTAGCACTACACGCCATGTTGTTGAAATTCCAACTTTTCGTACTACTCACTACAGAAACTCCTACCCAGTTGTATTTTGTAAGCTTTTTAATCGTCTTCCTTTCAATATAAGATCCTTAAGCACTCATCAGAAATTTCTTAAAAAAATTAAATCATGGCTTCTTGATTTCGATCATAATGAGATTGAAGTATTGCTCGCCTTCCTTGTATAATTGCTTATTTCAACATTCAGCACAATCACACAAGCACTTGAGTTCCATTATTTCAGCGATGAAGTTACCACTACACCACGGCCACCCACAATTTTTTTTTATTTCAAAAAATTTTATTTTTAAAGTGGCATTTAACACTATTTATCGCTTTCATTAGCAGAATAAAAATGTCACTATCTATTCTCTACTGTTTATAAACATGTACATATATGAAATATTTGTTAACACATTTTTTGTAAAAGAGAATAATGACTAATAAAAAAAAAAAAAAAAAAAGTTATAACCGTAAGTCGAACAGCATAAGATCCAGATAGGAGCCGCTTCTAGGAAACGACGGACTATCTGTAGCTTTCAAATCGAGTTTATACTCGACACTGTGCCGACCCCACCAATTGAATAGTAGGTTCCCTCTAGGATTAGGTGTGTTGTTTCCCCACTCTCTATGTTTGGCATTTAGATCTCCGGCCATGATGAAATAATTCTCCTCCGACTCCAGCCTTAGGCATCGAAAAAGTGTCTCGAGCTCTGAAATAAATAAAGTAGATTGAGTCGCTTCAGGTGCATAGAGTGCGACCAAGTACATCCTCTTTCCACTACGGAGAGGGATGCACACGATACACGCTTCCAGCTCCTGGTACCTTCGCACTTCACCGCTGTACATTACTTTAAATTGCAGTTGTTTGCGTATGAAGATCGCGACACCTCCTCCTTGTGTGGAGTTGGGTCGGTCTCTTCTAACAATATTGTATTTATTGTGCCCCAATTTGTGCTTCTGGGATAGTTTTGTTTCGCTAACCATAAGCACATCAGGGGTTTGGTCTTCTAGCAACTTAAACAATACGGCTCTTCGCTCGATCCTAATCAGTGAATTCACATTCACCGCAAAGATCTTCAAGGATTGCTCCTCCATGTTCGTACCCATTATGACTGGAGGTGCGTTAGGCCCAGCAGAAGTGCGTAGATCTGGTCCACCCGCTTCGCCTGCTCCTGTACCTGACGTTTAAGCTGCTCCATCTTCCCTTGGATAGAGAGCAAGATGGCCCGCAAGTCAGTTTGAGCCTCCGGTGCTCTAGGCGCTGGGGCCTGAGAAGCAACTTTCGGTCTTTTCTGTTCCGCGTTTCCCCGACCTGCCGCCATTTGGGCGTAGGTCACTTGGGGAGTGACGGATTGTGTTTGAATTGGAGCAGGTAGACGTTTCACTACTACCTTCTCCTGACGAACCAGATTTACTTTCTTAATATACTGGAACTTAGGACAACCCCGATAGTTTGCGGTGTGTCCCGAGTTCCTCTTATCTGCCACAACATCCTTACCCAGAGTGCATTCCTCTGCTTTGTGGTTTTTCCACACTTGACGTATCGAGGCTGCATTTCGCAGTTCGACGCGGCGTGTCCGAACCTTTGGCAGCTAACACATTGTAAAATATTTTCGTTCCTTCTTAATTTTTCCCATGCGACAACCTAGTAGTCTAGGACTTTAATACTCCTTAGACCATCCAGCTTGCTATTGGGTGAAAGCTGAACTAGGAAGAAAGGCTGTTTCCGCTTCTCCCTTTTTGCCTTAGCTGTGGTGAATGGCTTGACCCCTACAAATTCGCTCGTTGCACTCTTTCTCTTTAAGCATCGCAAGGAGCGTCTCCGGGTCAGTAGACGGGTCTATCCCCCTTAGCAGCATTGTTTGCCGCTTTTCCCCATTCGGGGTGAAGAAGAAGAACTCCGTCGTCGTGTCCCTAAGTAATTCTTTAATTTTTTTATATTCTTCCACTGTATTACAGTGGATAGCATGTTTATTTTCGTTTAATCTTTTAATAGACAAATTATTTCCTATGGTCGACTTACATAGTTCGATGGTATCCTTCAAATCCACCTTGTAGGTATTTATTGGCGGCACCCTCGCCTTTATGGTCGTCTTCTGTTGCGGTTCTTGCTGCGTTGTTGTTGCTGTTGTTTCTGCTGCTGTTGCTGCTGTTGTTTCTGTTGCTGTTTCTGCTGCTGTTGCTGCTTTTTCTGCTGCTGTTGCTGCATTTTCTGCTGTTATTGTTATTGTTGCAGAGTTTTCTGCTGCTGTTCTTGTTGCTGCTTATTCTGCTGCTGCTGTTCTTCTTGCTGCTTCTGCTCCTGCATTTGCGGCCGCATTTGTTGTTGTTGCAGCTGGCCTTCTGGCTGCTTCTGTAGTTATTGAGCGCGCTGGAGCTCTAGCTGCCGCTCCTTTTCTCTTCTTGCAATTTGTTTGGCTTTAATGGCAAGCACCTAACTGCCTGATGCTGCTGGTCAGACTTTGTACTTCATCCTCTTCGTTATCCGATTCAGAGGATGCCAGAACTGTGAAGCTATTGTCGTCATCGCCAATATAGCGGCCCTCCCCACCGTCAGAGATGTACGCCAACTCGACAGAGTCATCCGACCTCTGCCGCTTCTTATCTGCTGCTGCTGCTGTTGCTGTACTCGGCGCCCCTTCCCTCGCTCCGCCTGGCAGCTGTACAGCTGAAGCCGATGTGAAGGGACGCTTAACCAAATTGGGAGATGGTTTTAATTTCCTTCTCCTCTTAGAAGTAACATCTGCAGCTACTGCTGCTAGGTGGCCTTATGTCACTGCCTCATCGCCTGATATTTTTTTATTAGCTGGTCCCGCTAATGGGAGCGCGGACCGCTCACTTTCCATCTCGTGTTTCTAATTACTTATAATCTTTTATTAAATTTTCTCTGGTTGGGAATTGAACCCCAGTCCCTGGGTTCACGATTCACCACCACTACCTCTAGGCTAATTCGCCACTTGGGATTTCACTGTCTAATTCTCTCCTTTAAAACACAATGATTTTAAACGAAAAACCGAAACACGTCTGCGCACTATGAAAGTCTGTGAACGACTGTGAGACCTTCCGGTGTATGAGTCGGAGAATGTCCCATTGTGTGAAATCCTTTTAACCCGCGAAGCGTGCCACTCAAATACTAAGGCGCCTACCAGACAACAAGTACTTAACCTTTGTATTTTTTATTGTTAAGGAACAAATTTGCCTTTAAAAAAAAAAAAAATTACTACAAATAAAACATAAACTTTTCAAAAAGTGGTTTAATTCAAAAGTAAATAGGTACTTTACAATTTTTTTTACCAACAAAAAAAAAAAAATATATATATAATTACGTATACAAATATGTATGTAATTCAATTTATGATTTTTAATCTTAAGAAAGAGGGAGGTTCTGAGCTATGCTCCGCAAATATTCAATTTTTGACATTTGAAGTCTTTTTTGATAAATATTTTTCAAAGCTGTATTACACATACTCGGAACAGTGTTATTTCATCGTTTTGCAATGGTTACAGCTTAAATTTTACCATAATTGATTCGAAAGATGGTTAACCAAACTATAAGCAGCAACATGTCTCTTATTAACAATGGCATTAAAGCGCATATGTCAGGCTTCTAAATTCTTTTGTGTCCTGGGAAAGTTAGTTGAAAAGGTGTCAATAACATTCCAGCAACTTCGGTCGTCAAAATTATTTTTTAAAGCTAAAAAGTGATCAGAGGTTTCATCTTCTGGCACAAAGGCTAAACTCTTTATCATATTTATTTGAATACTAAAACTTAATTGTTTCCATATTTGACCTTAAGTTTTTCTTGCACTTTTCGCAATATTATTTGACCGAAGTGAAAAAGGCAGCCTTTGAATATGCAAGATGGAAAACATTTAAACAAAGACGTCAGCACGCCTACAATTGAAAGAACTCTTAATAGACATGGGTATTTTTCAAGAACACCAAGGAAGAAAACGTCAATAAGTGCTGTCAAAAAAAAAAAAAAAACCAAGGAACTTGCTTCCTCACACAAAGACGCAGATTTGTCATTTTAGAAGAAAGTGTTGTTCACCGATGAAAGTAAGTATAATATTTTTGGTCACGACGGTCCATAAACATCAAATAACTTCGAAAGCGACTCTTAAGCAAGCTCTCCAAATAGTATACGATCGTGTACCCTAAGACTTTACGGAAAACCTGGTCTCTTCTCTGACACGTCGACTGCAGGTCGTTCTTACATCTAGTGGAGGCCCAATAAGATACTAGTTGGCCGACTTCATTAAAATATTAAGATAGAAACTTACCGTACGATGAATTATGTAGTTTGAATGAAATTAATAATTTCTTTTTGTTTAAATAATAAGTTAATAAAGATTAAATTCAATCCAATCCAATATAAAAAAAATCTTTGTTATTTATCTGATTCTTAAATTCTAGTCATTTTCCGAGTGAACTGTATAGGTACTGGACAAGAACAATTATGTGTGTCGTACGATGAATTATGTCGGCCTGTGTATATGTTGCTGCGGCATAATGGAAGGTACAACATCGAAAGTGCCATCTATAATCCAGCATTTTGCTTCATTTAAAAGTTTTAAGCTGGACTGTGTTCCGAGGATTATAATCATTTCATTATTTATTTTATTTTCACATAAAACGAATAATTCGACTTCTGAATATTTTAAAGACTCCGGAACACTAATATTTTCCGATTTTTACCAACACGCGTTGGTAATTATTTGACTGGATTTGCTGCATTTTGCATAATTTTTTATTTTCGTATTTGTTTTTATGATTTTTTTCATGTGCGACAGGACCGTGATTACAATTACTAGGAATTTTAACAATTTTGTGCTTATCATCAGAAACCACTGGTAGTGTTGGGGGGGATTGAGGGAAAATTCCCATTTCGTGAGAATTTCGAACTTGGAAGGGACAAAAGGAAAAAATACAATTTCGTGGGAATTGCTAAATCTACCAGAAAAAAATATTTCTTTTTATTAGCTTCCAAAACAAAACAAAGTGAACTTATTGCGTTGCCGCCTAATTATCAACATCCACAATTTTTAAAATTGTATGATCAGCTAGTGAAAAGTGCACTTAGTCCAGCAGTTTAAATATCCCTTGAGGGCGTAAAATCCAACTGAATTGAAAAGAAACAGAAATATAAAAAAGACTGATTATAAGTACATCTGTCTCTTTATTATTAGTATGGTAGAAATTCTTGTTCGCTTAAAAGACAAAGTATTGTAAGGCATTGGACAACAACAGTGAAGTATAATTTCGCAGTGCTAAAAATGAAAGAAAACTCGAAATACGTGTTTGTTTCGGGCTAAGATATTACCGAAAATATTTTTGTTTGTTTAGCACAATATGACGACTGTCTAAACTTTGATTTTGAAATCACAAAAAAATTAAACTCAATCTTTACCACGTTATAAATTTATTATAAGACACTTCCTTTTTGCTCGACTGTAGATGAGTGTCGAAAGCCATTCTCCCATGTTACCAGTTAGCCTCGGTTCAGACAGCTGTTAAGGTTTACATAACATGTGGGGTTGATGAAACCTTGTATAGGTTACATATCCCATACGGATCACTAGCCTCTCCATTTTTTCGCCTCGTTAGTAATTTAATTCTCTTTATATTTTCCCACATTTTCGGAGGTCAACGTGCATTGGTGCACGCGCAATCAGAATAATGCTGAACCGGTGAATTGTGCAACGGTGTATTGTGCATAACGAATCACCATGCGCAAAACAACTTTAGCTGAGTTAGCAAAGTAAAGTAGACATAAGATATTGAAAAATTGTCATTTAGTTAGTTAATAGAAGATAACGGAATAAAGCAGTGGATTTTAAACAGTAAAGTTTTTTTTTTTTTCAATCAAATCGGAAGAAAATAGTTAAGTAGCGCAGTCGGTAGGATCTGACTATATTTGAGAGATCCAAAACGAGAAAGAATCTAATCATCGCGACCAGGTTTTTAATAATAGTGTCAGGTTAATCAGTGATAGAATACGCAATAACAACGTATTGAATAAAAACCACTAAAAATCAGTGATAGAATACGCAATAATAAAGTGTTTAATAAAACCACTAAAAATCAGTGAGTAAAACACGAAATAGTTGCATATCGCCGCAAATCCGAACAATGCCGGGGGAAACCACTAAAAATCAGTGAAATAGAACTCGCGCTAGTGAAAAGAACTAACTCTATTAACTCAAAATTTCGCGTAAAGAAAAAACCGACAAATTTTGGAAACTTGTAATTGAACAAGAAAATATGGAACGCGAAGAAATGGAACGCATGACAGCAGCATCGGAGGCACTCGCTGCCCTCAATACGAACAACCAAGTTCGATCAAGCAGATCGGTGACTCTAATGAAAGAGATTGCCTATATAAAAGAATTCGATGGGGACAAAAATCAGCTTACACAATTCATCAACGTCGTGGATACTCATCTCAGCGCAGTGGACAACGCACGTGGAGCAGAACTATGGCAGGCCATCTATAATTCAAAGATTACAGGAAGGGCAAAGGAACTCCTACTCAACAATCAACCACAAACCTGGGACGAAGCAAATAATCTATTCAAACACACTTCAGACCTGCACGCTGATAGATATTTCCCGAAGAATATCTAATTTAAGAGTAAGTTCTATTGATGATTTAAATTGTAAACTAGAATTAATTATTCAGGAAATTAATACATTTTCCACATACGAAACAAACCCTGTAGAGTCAAAGAAAACCTTTTATACACTTTTAATAAATAGAATAAAACAGTTAACGTCAGGCAACTTGTCGAGGGAAATAAAAGATAAAGTTGCATGAGATAAAAGAAGTTTTATACTCGTACATAAGGTATGACCAAAACAACTTAGATAAAGATTTTATGACTCACGATTGACGAACTACACAAATTACAAAACCTAGTAGATCATACAATAATTTCTCTTCTCGCTATTTCCAAAATAATGTTCCACAAAATAATTACTACCCCAATCAAAATCAACGTCATTATAAAATAGTTTTCACCATACCTCCTCTATGACCAGTATAGGCATAATTATTACTCCCAACCAATTAGATCAGGCCAACACAGAAATTCAGGAGATTTTAGAAAACCAACTTTTAACCCATCCGGTGAGGTTAGGAATGCATATCGTCAACCAGAACCTATGGAGATAGGGCGCAGGCTAATATTCGTAAAGAAGAAATACACAATATAGAACCCAAGTTTTTTCTAAACTAAGCCTCGGAGACAAGATTTTGTTAGACCTAACCATCAGCGGAAAGAAATATAAGGGACTCATTGAAACGGGCTCAACTATGAGTATCATAAATTCTAACTCAGTCGATTGTAGTAAATTCAAAGTATTTGACAAAATTAACATGAGTCTCCAAACCATCAATAATATTACAACAGAAATAATAGATAGAATAGTATCTGATATACCTGAATAATTTAATTATAGCTCACAAGGTGGTATAAAAGAGATTTAGGGAAGCAATCGTATGATATTCCCCTAGAAATGGATTTGTTAAGTAAAATTGTCAAGACCCTTGATTTTGACAATAAACTGCTCACACTGAAAAATAACACAAAAGTCCCACTATATTCCAATAAAGCCGAAGTAGCTTTGAACTTAAGGGAGACGGAAAGGAAGTAGATTTGAGCCACTTGAATGAAGAAGAAAGGAAAGAGATGCAAATATTGTTAGGACAATTTGAACATTTAATATATCGAGAGGGTGATCAATTAACCAACATCGAATCAGCGATGCATGAAATGAAAACAACAGTCGACCAACCCATTAATGCTAAACTAAAGGGTGGTTAAGTTTTAAGGGCCGATGTTGATTTTGAATAAAACACAAATTATTTAGGAAATTACTGTCATTTCTTTTTATTATGATAATATTGGTATGGTTCAATTATGTATGGAACAAAATATCGGCCAAATGGCCGCCGCGACCTCGGCGGCACACCTCCGTCCGATGGTCCAAATTTTCGATGATGCTGAGGCATAATTGAGGTTCTATGCCGTTAATGTGCCGAATTATCTCATCCTTTAGCTCTTGAATTGTTGCTGGCTTATCGACGTACACCTTTTCTTTCAAATAACCCCAAAGAAAGAAGTCCAACGGTGTCAAATCACATGATCTTGGCGGCCAATTGACATCGCCACCACGTGAGATAACACGGCCATTGAATTTGACGCGCAAAAGAGCCATTGTTTCGTTAGCTGTGTGGCAAGTGGCACCATCCTGTTGAAACCACATATCGTCCACATCCATAACTTCCAATTCGGGCCATAAAAAGTTCGTTATCATCTCACGATAGCGAACACCATTCACAGTAACTGCCTGACCGGCCTCATTTTGGAAAAAATACGGCCCGATGATGCCGCCAGCCCATAAACCGCACCAAACAGTCACTCTTTGTAGGTGCATTGGTTTTTCGACATTCACTCTTGGATTATCATTCGCCCAAATGCGGCAATTCTGCTTATTGACGAATTCACTGAGGTGAAAATGTGCCTCATCACTGAAGATGATTTTCTTCGAAAATTGATCATCCACTGTTGCCATTTCTTGCCATCATTGTGACCATTGACGACGCTTGAAATGGTCAAGAGGCTTTAGTTCTTGAGTCAATTGCACCTTGTAAGCGCGTAAATGCAAGTCTTTATGCATAATGTTCATCAACGACGAGCGTGAGAGGTGCTATTGTTGGGCACGACGACGAGTTGAGGCAGACGGCTCTTCAGCCACGCTATCGCGAACAGCAGCAATATTTTCTGCAGTACGAGCTGTACGAGCATGCACTGGTATTTTCACATCTGCTACAGACCCGGTTTGCACATGTGGACGATTAAATTGACCGAAAGAATCACGAAATGCACGATATGCATTTTGATTTGATTGTGTATCTTTCCATGGTTCAAATTGAGTTAGTCTGAAATTGAGAAATGTCAAATGAAATGCAGAAAAAAACTTGACGCTTAGGTGTGGTTCACATTCAACATCGGCCCTTAAAATTTAACCACCCTTTATATCGGTTACTTCCGAAGCACGAGGAGGAAGTTAGAAGGTAGGTAAAAGAAATGGAGGAACAATGAATAGTTAGAAAATCTAGTAGCAGATATGCGTCACCTATTGTAATAGTAGCTAAAAAAAATAGATAGTTCAGGGCAACAGAAAAAAAAAAGAAAAGATAAACTGGGAAGAGCTCAGTACTTTTCGTCGATTTATGTCGCAAAGGGCTACCACCAGATAAAGGTTAACCCCGCCGATGTAGCGAAAACTGCGTTTGTAACACCTAATGGACTCTACGTATATCTAAGAATACCATTTGGGTTAAAAAATGCGCCGGCGACCTTTCAGAGATTGATGAATGATATATTGAGAGACTATCTGAATAAAATTTGTGTTGTCTACTTTGATGATATTTTAATTTTCCCAACTAGCTTGAAAGAACATTTGCAATCGTTAAAACTGATTTTTCAAAAACTTGCTGAAAATAATTTAAAAATTCAATTTGATAAATGTTCCTTTATGAAAAGAAACACGAGCAGAAGGGATGAAGCCCAATCCCAATAAAATTAAATGTATTCAGGAATACCAATTACCCAAAACAGAGAGACAACTGAAAGTATTCCTTTGAGCTACAGGCTACTTTACGAAATTCGTTAAAGATTACTCAAAGATAGCTCACCCAATGATTAAGTACCTAAAAAAAGATAGAAAGATTAACGTTAGTGACCCGGAATATATTCAAGCATTCGAAACACTCAAACTAAACATTAGCAGGCACCCAATACTAAAATTTCCTAACTTTGAAAAGTCATTCACATTATTCACGGATGCAAGTAATTATGCAGTAGGGGCAGTACTAACACAAGACAAACAACCGGTATGTTACGCGTTATTAAATGATCACGAAAAAAATTACTCAGTCACAGACAAAGAATTTTTAACCATTGTCTCGGTCGTAACTTACTTTAGACCTTATCTGTGGAGAAGGTGCAGATTTTCTGAGTAGGATTCCTGAAGCCAATAACAGTAAGACAACCGAAGATGACCAGCCAGTGAACGAGGTAACTGACATTCCAACAACTCATTCTCAAGGGGAACAACAACTAGATCACATACCCATTTTAGAGACAATAGTTAATAAGTACAAAACTCAACTTACACTGACAAATTTCTCAATTCAATTTCAATTTATTTTAAAACAATCATACACTTAGATACAAAATCCATTATTGTGCAGAGTTAAACAGTGGAAGTGAAGAAAGTTGAAAACAAATCTAAAAATTAAAATATACATACAAATTTCATTTAAATTAATGTAGAGAAAAGATCCCTAGTAACCTAGCCTTAATGTTAGCTTACTCCCTTGCAAAAACGACGACGTAGACCATTGATTTTCATGTACTCAGATGCTGCTTGAGCCCTCTACTGAAGTCACCGATTCCCTGGTATCTCCGTAAATCGGCTGGAAGTGAATTCCATAGTCGCACAGCATATACAAAAAATTGTTTTTCGGTAGTGTTATACCTGAAGGTTGGCAAAATAAAGACCCGACTTCTTTCGGAAGATGCATATTGAATTCAATGGTAAAGGTAATCCGCAATTTTATTTTGTTTCAGTTTGAAAAGAAAGACTAAAACGTTGAAATCCAAATATTCTTGGAATCCCATGCCAAGAAAATCTTTAACATATCCAGAAATATGATCATGACGGCGAACATTGTACACAAATCTCACAGTGCTGTTGAATGCAACCCTTAATTTTCGTGAACTAAGGCTGCTCAAATCACAAAACACTGGGTGTGCATATAGCAACATTGGCAAAAAGGTCTTCACCAGTGTCGCCTTCACCCTAGTTGGAAGACAGTAGCCAGATTGGTACAATGTGCGTAGACCACCGTATACCTTGCCCACAGTAGTAGCCACGTGATCGTCCCAGGTTAGATTTCGATTAAAGTTTAGCCCTAAGTTTTTTACCCGCTCAGCATAATCTATGTCTATAAGAGGAAAACAGGATACATCTAAGCTGGTATGGCTTATAATGATAGCTTGGCTTTTGTCACAATTGAGTTTAAGCCTGTTTGTTTGGGCCCAACGAACCACTAATCTTAAATCCTCATTTATACGTAAAGTCGTATCTTCTATCAGTCCGAGGGGGTAGCTGAGGTGCAATTGAACGTCATCGGCGTACATCTGTACTTTACAGCTATGTATGATTGAGGGTAAGTCGTTATTAAACATAGAGAAAAATAACGGTCCCATAAAGATCCCTGTGATACCCCAGCCTTGGATTCGAGAAAGTCCGACATCTTACCATTGGATGAAACAGCATGAGTGCGATTTGCTAAATAACTTCTTATCAGTTTTAACGCAGTTTCATCAAAGTTGAAGTAATGTTTAAGTTTAAGTAAGAGAATCTCATGCGAAACTATATCGAATGCTTTCGAGAAGTCGAGCAGAACTAGTGAGGTAATATGATCCCTATCCATCGTTGAGCGAAACTCGTCAACCAGTTTCAGCTGGGCGGTGGTGCAGCTATGTTGTTGTCTAAAGCCTGATTGGAACGGTGAAAGGAGATCGAATTGGTTCAGGTATGTATATATTTGCATGCTCATCAGCTTCTCGAACACCTTGGAAATAAAGGGGAGTATGGAAATAGGACGATATTCTTTTTCTTCGGCGTCCGTGCTTTTTAAAACCGGGATTATTTTTGAAACCTTCCAGGATTTCGGGTAAGCTGAGTAGGACAACACGTTGTTGAAAATGTACGTCAGGGGAGACAGTACTTCGAAGATAATGGTCTTAAGAAATTTTAGGTGCACGCAGTCCAAACCAATTGCATGCGATTTAACGGCAAAAACCGCATTAAGGACATCCGGTAGACAGACTCTACTAAATCAAAAATTTGTGGGTGTTTCGCATGTTAGCAATGACGCTGACAAGGAAATAGAAACATTGCATAACAGAAGAATAATCTTCATTGACATGACCAGAGACAAAAAATATTCGATAGACTTATTGCGAAGGTATATCAAACCAGGGCTAATAGGCATATTCACAGAACTGTCATATCATGAATTTAATAAAATCCAGCAGATATTAATAGAACTTTTTAGCCATGATAAGCAAATAAAATTTATTGAGACAACTTTAAGAGCAAGGGAAATAAGAACTTTAGATGAAGCGCACAAGCAGGTAGCACTATTCCACACCGGAGAGAGATTACACAGTGGGATAATAAAAACCTACCACAGCTTAAAAGACAAGATATACTATCCTCGATTAGTAAAAGAAATAACAAAAATTATAAATAACTGTAAAATATGTATAGAGACAAAGTATGAACGTAACCCAATTAGACCCAAATACAAAATTAGCAAAACACCTAACAGACCTAACGACAAACTGCACATGGCCACATATTACTTTAGGAAACATCCACTTTTAACCCTAATTGATAAACTCACAAAGAAAGCATATGCTTACTTTCTACTAAAACAGGAACTGGACGAAAAAGATAGAAACCCTAGAGGAGCATTTCTTCAAATTCGGGAAACCATCAGAAATTATAACGGATAATGAGTTTAAGTCAGAGCATTTGAAAGAATTTCTAAGAGAACAAGAAGTTGAACTCCACCTAACTAAACCCAACACTCACACAGGCAATAATATAATAAAATAATAATAAAATATAGAGAGGTTCCACTCTACGTTACAGGAAATACTAGTAGCTATGAGGAATTTAGATCTAACACTTACTCAAAAAGTACATAGAGTAGTAAAAATATACAACAATAGATACCATTCCACGATTAAAATGACGCCTAAAGAAATAATATTCACGGACTATGCAAGTTTAGTTAAAAACATACAGACCCAGAAAGAGAAACGAACCCAAAAACTAAACCAGAATAGGAAAAGTTACCAGGAAAAGAGAAAAGTTATACCAGATAAGAATTATAAAAGAAATTATTATAAAATCGAACCTAGGTATAGAATAAAACAAATGGATAGGGAACACCCAATAAGCATTAAAAGACCTCGTATGTTTGCAGGTGATGACATTTTTTTTTTTTTTTTTTGCCGAGAGGGTGAAAATCTTCTAAAGACACCATAAGGTCCGACCGCGCGTGCTTATGGTAGTGTGAGATTTTTACTCACTAAAAATACAACTCTTCAAGATCAATACTACAACTAAGCCGACGCTTATCCAGCAGTTTTATTTTCGCTTACGAGACTCGTGATTTTTGGAAAAAGATGTTCGTATGTAATTTAAAAAGAGTGTAGCGCTTTAGACAGGTTAAATTCCAATGATGGTTTCACGACCGGCATATTTTATGACGCGAGGTCAAAAGGTTTTGTCCTTTCGTCAAGTAGTTGAATGACGGTACTGTTACAATGGCCGTGAACACGATCTTTGTGTTTACGAGCAAAATTTCTTATCTCTTCGACGACGCTAGGAATTCCCAGGTCCCGATGAATATCTCCGTACCATGGTGCTCTAACGATCGTTCTAAGAACTTTATTTTCAAAAGTTTGTAGGATGTTTCTATTGCTTTTCCTGGTACAACCCCATAGTTGTAGACCATACGTCCACACTGGCTTTAGCACTTGCTTATAGATAAGCAGTTTGTTATGTAGGCTCAGCCTCGAATGATTTCCGAGTAGCCAGTACATTTGTCGGTATTTGTTTTCGAGCTCGTCGCATTTCTTTTTTACGTGCGATGTCCATTTAAGCTTAGCATCTAGAGTCATTCCTAGATATTTTGCTTCGTTCGCGTACGGTATTTGAGCCGAATTTAAATATACGGGTAATCTATCCACTTTTTTGTAGGTAAAGTTTACGTGGGTAGATTTGCTTTCGTTTAGTACAATACGCCAAGAATTCGTCCAAGCGTGAACTTTATTAATAGCATGTTGCAGTTATCAGTTGCTGCTTCAATTGTATCGCCCGTTGTCAATATCGCCGTATCGTCCGCAAACCTGGCGACGACGCAGTTTCTTTCCTGTGGGATATCACGCGTGTAGAGTACATATAGAAGCGGGCCAAGGACACTTCCTTGTGGAAGTCCGGCCGCAATCACCTTGAACTCGGAGTAATCACATCCGTGCTTAACACGAAAAAGTCTTTCGGTGAGATACGATCGTAAGATTAGAAAGAGTTGCCATGGCAGTAGTCGTTGCAATTTATACTCCAAGGCTTCGTGCCAAACCTTATCGAAAGCTTGTGAGATGTCAACACTAACGATTGATAGGATTACAACAGACAATGGTTACTTCGAAATTAGCATGGGACAAACACAGATAATACAGGACACGAAAACGATAATACATATTATAAATACAAACGAATTAATACATACCATTAACTCTATTGAAGACAATATACAAAGACTACATGTAGGTAACGACCCAACTATAAAAAAGGAGCTAGAAACTATATATGCAAAAATAACAGCAATAGAACCAGAAAAACCATTGGACAAAAAAGACGACTAGTGAACTTTATAGGAACAGCACAAAAATGGTTATTCGGAACCATGGACGACAACGACAGACTAAAAATTACAGACCATATGAGAATAGTTGAAGAAAATAACAATAACACAATAGTAACATTAATAAGCAGATTGAAATTAACTCCCATTTTAATGAAACAATAACTAATTTTAAAAATATTATAGAAACTGATAGGAAGCAATTAAGCCAAGCATATGAAGAACTGTTAATTAAAAACGAATTATATTGAATCAGCTAAAAACAGATCAAATTCTGAAATTAAGAATCATAGAAGAAAAACTTGACCAAATCTTAGACAGTATAGCATTAGTAAAGCAAGGATTAGTGCATCCGTTAACGCATGTTAACAGCAGTAGAAATTATAGAGACAGAACTGGACGTTTACAAACTAAACAACGTAAAAGTACGACTATTAAAATATGACAAAGACAGACTGATTCTAGCATTGAAAATTCCACACTCGTACAAGCTTGTAGACTATAAATTAATTACATAAATTAAAACATGATGGAAATAATAATAAACGATCAATATATAGTAGAAATCAATAGGACAAAATATAAATACGATAATAAAATCCAATACAAAGATGAATTAGAACCAATAAACAATTGTATTACAAAAAACAACTGTAAATTAAGAGAAAATAAAGTAATAGAAATTAAGAAACTAGACGATAGTACTTTAATTTGTAGGAATATTCAAAATATAGAAATTGTAAACCAGTGTGACGATAGAAAAAGAAAATTAAATGGAAATTATTTGCTAACTATTAACAATTGTACGATTGAAATATTAAATGAAACATTTAGTAACAATAATTTTGAATTCACAGACATATTTTTCTATACTGAAGATGTAACCTATAATTTTACGAAACAATTAAATTACGAAGACATTGTTATTAAGAATTTTGAAAACTTGGAACATATTAAACGACTTAAATTCCATAAGAATATTAATTACATTACTAACTCAACTATGCTGATAATCATAGTCGTAATAATCATTTCAATAATAATCCTGACGAGAAAAAATAAAAAGCTAAAACTTTCAATCAAAAATTGCAATAGCGAAATTCCTAAACAAAATAAAATTCAGGAGAATTTTCAATTTAACGGGGGAGAGATTACATATCCCATACGGAACACGAGCCTCTCCATTTTTTCGCCTCATTAGTAATTTAATTCTCTTTATATTTTTCCATATTTTCGAAGGTCAATGCATCAGAATAAAAGTGCACGCGCAATCAGAATAATGCTGAATCGGTGAATTGTGCATAACGAGTCGCCACGCGCAAAACGACTTTAGCTGAGTTAGCAACGTAAAGTAGACATAAGATATTGAAAAATTGTCATTTAGTTAGTTAACAGAAGATAACGGAATAAAGCGGTCGATTTTTTAAAAATTGTTTTTTTTTTCAATCAAATAGGAAGAAAATAGTTAAGTTATATACATAATTTTACAATTTTACATTTCTTAACTTTGACATGATTTACACCTGGTTTGATTGTGTGAATATTACTTTACTACATTAATATGAATATTTATTAATGCCCCATATTTAATGCCAAGTAGTTAGAGAGAGATGCCACTATTAATTTTTAGGAGCCAGATTACCAAAAGCTTGGTTTTCAATATATGTACATATACCTATTTCTTACGAGTTAAGCGATTAGGTGGAAAGAGATTCCAACTTAGCGAACGAGCTTATGAAAAGCCTAGACGAAAACAGGAAACAGAAATGGATGGAGATGGTCACCAAGGTTGATTTTAAACACTCGAGCCGGAAGGCATGGAGCTTACTTCGAAAACTAGGCACGTCCAACTTGCCATCTGCTACAAAACCAACCATCGACCCCAATCTTGTAGCTAGCCATATAAACAAACTATCGAAAGCTAAACTAGATAAATTTTTCACAACGCACATCAATAAAGAGTACACAAATTTACGAAGAAACACAGCTCCACATACCACCTACTCAGCTCCATTCCATACAGCCGATGTTGACATTGCCCTCTCTTTCATAAAATCCGGAACCGCAGCCAGCGCAGACGGAATTTTCGAAACACAGCGGGCCAAAGGTAAGAAGGTGGCTCGCCCGAACATATTCCAAAATGCTATCATCTGCAGAGATTCCTACGTCCTTCAAAAAATCAAAGGTCATCGCGCTCCTTAAGCCAAGCAACTCTGCGCTCCTACCTCTCTGCCTAAAACTCCTTGAACGCATGATCCTGAACCGAATAGGAACTGATATTGATAAAGCTATCCCGGACGAGCAGGCAGGTTTCAAGAAATCTAGAAGCTGCACCGACCAAGTCTTGGCCCTAAAAAATTTTATTGAAAACGGTTTCCAACGGAAAATAAAAACCAGTGTATCATCCCTTGCATAAAAATCTGCAACCTAGTATGCACGATGCTGAGCGACAGGTTATTCAACGTCTTCCTCAATGACAAGCTCAGCAAAACCAGGAAGCTCAACAACGGTCTTCCGCAGGGGTCGGTGCTCGCCCCAACTCTTTTTAACATATACACCTGCGACCGTCCAGACACGTCCTCCCGGAAATTTTACTATGCCGACGACATGGCGCTTGCGTTTCAGCACAAGCCCTTTGGAACTCTGGAACAGTTAGCGACTTCAGACTTGACCTAGCTGTCAGCATACAAGCATTGGCGCCTACAACCAAGTGCAACCAAAACTGAAATCTGATGTTTCCACCTAAATCATAGAGAGGCTCGAAGAGAATTGCGGGTGCTGCTTGATGGTGTATACTTGAGGTACAACTTCACCCCAAAATATCTCGGTATCACCTTAGACCGAACTCTGACGTACAAGCCTCATTTAACCAAAACCTCGCAAAAATTAAAGTCAAGAAACAACGTGATCCAAAAACTGGCAAGCACCTCCTGGGGTACCTATGCAAACTGCCTACGCACGTCTGCTCTCTCGCTGGTTTATTCAACAGCAGAATATGGAGCCCCTGTTTGGCTTAACAGCAAGATCGACCCCCAACTGAACACCACCATGAGATTAATATCTGGGACCCTAAGACCGACCCGAGCTGAATGGTTGCCCATGCTCTGCAACATAGCCCCACCCGATCTAAGAAGAAAACAGGCCTTGATCAATAAATTCCACAAAATCCGAGATAAAGCGAGAATCCCACTTTGCGATGAGATTGAAAATTGCACCACCATGAAACTGCGATCAAGACACCCCCGATAGAACTCGCAAAAAAGTTAAGTGCCGAAAACTTCTCCTTGGAAGAATCCTGGTCATCGTCGTGGGCGAGTTCACGCAGACAAAGTCCAATATTCAGTCACGAAAACAGAGAACCTGAATTTTAACTGCCGAGGAAAGCATGGTGCAACATTAACTGGCTACGCCCCTCTACTGGGAGATGCAACGATACCTTAGCCAGATGGGGTCACACTACTGACCCGTCCTGCTCATGTGGCGCTCCCGTTCAAACGATGGAACACATCTTGCTCGACTGCCCAGAACTGTCATATATGAGTAACACAGCCGACATCATTAGCCTGTCATCAGAAGCTATTTCCTGGCTACAATCACTGCATCTATAAAATGTTTATATATCTGTTTTGTAATTTCCTTTTTTTGTATCCATACGCTAAAATAAATGGAAAGAGATAGCATGCATGTAACCAGTCTAGCCTTCCAGATTTGACATCTTAGTTTTCGTGTTAAGAGCGTGGTATTCGGTCGTGTTCGTGTTTTTTAAGTTCAAGTTGTTTTTTCGTGAAATAAACTTTGATTTGTGTTTCAAATTTAATAAGGTTGTGTTTGCGTTGTTCATTGTGACTAGTTGTTGATGATATGGAGGTTACAATTGCCACCTATTTTACTATCATATCTCGACAAATAGTTCAATGCACCAAAACACTTAGCATCAAGATGTTAAATGTCGAAATTATATAAATATTGAATTGATGAAATAAGCTAAATGTGTTGTGTGTTGAGTGTTGAGAATTTTGTTGGAAACCAACAGTGTTAAAAAAAAAAAAATTAAAAAAAACTTTTCAGCATAATTGGGAAAATGAGCCACCTTTCAAAGATTGGGTTTCCGTCGACAATTCCGATAAGACCAAGGCAAAATGCAAGTTGTGCAACATATATAACTCTTGTGGCTCGTAAAAGTGAATTGAATAAATATCGTCAAAGTGAAAAACATATTACGGATGCAAGAAAATAATGCCTATGATAAAAAAGTTGAAAAGGCTAAGATGAAACTTATAGCACTCTTCTCCGAACATAATGTTGCTACCTCTATTGTCGACGATGAATTTAAAATACGTAGTTTTTTTTTTGTGCGTGGGAAAGAAAAGGGAAATATGGCTGAAATCAAGGGAAAATATGGGAATTTTGGTTTCGATTTGTGGGAATTTGCTCACAAACCCCCTAGCACTGCTGTATGGGCACAACTTTTACAAAAGAGTTTCTTCTTCTGAGAACACACCCACGAGTATTTTTTGTTTTTATGTCTTTCTAAATGATAACTATACTCGTCATATCACTGAACCAACAATAATCACCAGTAAACATTAAAATATATACATAATGTATCTACACTGATGCACAACCGATATTATAGCGGTTCACATCACTCGTTTGGAACTGATTATTGTGTGCTTATGATGCTAGGCAATATAATTAAATGCATTGTTTTAGGTAAATGACAGCAAATTGTTGCTTCTTATCGCCCTTATTAATAGCAGTCTTGTGTTATGTACATACTTAAAATATCGCAATTTTTTGAGTTTGGAGTATGTACATACTTAGGAGCGCTGTTCGATAAGTCAGTGATTTTGATGCAAGATGGCGCTTGGTTAGCATAGAGGATTTTTTTCTGAAATCTTTGTTTCTTTCCCGGCATAGACAAAAAAAAAACAAACAGATCTGTCAAACACTAAGCTGTTTACAGTGATCGAAAGAACTTTGGTTTGTCAGATTTGGCCAAAATGGAAAAAAAGTGAGTTTCGTGTTTTAATAAAGCACTACTTTTTGCGCGGCAAAACCATTAAAGAGACTGAAGACAGACTTCAAAAATATTATGGAGACTCTGCTCCCTCGGATAGAATGATACACAAGTGGTTCACTGAATTTCGTTGAGGGGGTACGAGCATAAAAGACGCTGAGCGCCCAGGACGTCCAAATGACGTTACAACGGAAATGGTCAACAAAATCTACGATATTGTGTTGGACGATCGCCGGGTCAAGGTTCGTGATATAGCTCAGACTGTAGCAATTTCAAATGATACCGTCGTTCGAATCCTGACCATTTGGACATGAAAAAATTATCGGCAAGATAAATGCGACCCCATTTGCTGACGATGGACCAAAAACCAAAGACCAAAGTCACTTATCGAACAGCCCTCGTACATAGCTAATACAGATTTAGAATCTCGCGTTGAAACAAAATATTTATTAATTCGCAGCGAATTAACAAATATCTTATTTCAACGCGAGATTCTAGTTTACGAGATTTAGATTTGCGAGATTTCGATAATGAGAAATTTTGATAATGCAAGATTTCGTTGTGCAAGATTTTGAAAACGATATTTTAAAATGCGGTCAATCGTACCCAACTCGATCGATTCTCAATCTGTCCAAACATGAATTTGTTTACAATTGAATGCATCATCATTCATCTTTCCTCACAATGTTATGTGGGGTTTGCCTCGCAGTTTAGCTCATTGTCATTTTATTTATTTTGTATACCTATATATTCTTTTTACGTTTATACAGGGTGACCAGATAAGAACGATAAGAAAATAAATTTAAATGAAACAACAACAGTGTAAGATATCAAATTGACTGTAGCTTTATTTTGAAGCTACATCCATGCCATTATGTTATAGTATATCATTTATATGGCCGAATCAGCTTCGCTGGCAGTGCTTCAAGCGGTCGGTCCAATTGTTGATGACTTCGTCCAATATGTGCGACGTTACTCCGGCAATAGCGTCTCGAATATTGGCCTCAAGCTCGTCCATCGACTTGACGTAACCCCACAGAAAATGATCCATTGGTGTCAAGTCGCATGATCGCGGCGGCCAATTGATGAACGCTCGCTGTGAGATAACCCTATCGCCAAATTTCTCCTTCACCACTTCGAGCGTTCCGTCGCTTATATGGCATGTAGCGCCGTCTTGTTGGAACCACAGCTATCGATGTTGTCGAGCTCTGGTTACAGAAAGTCGGTTAACATAGCTACATACCGAGGACCATTGACGGTAACGGTGTCTGCCATAAACCGCACCAAACAGTCAATCTTTGTGGATGCATTGATGCTTGGTCGAACACTTGTGGATTGCTGTTACTCCAATAACTGCAATTTTGCTTGTTGATTTAGCCGCTGAGCCAAAAATGGGCCTCGTCCGAGAAGATGATTTTTCGGCCAAAATCCAGATCTCCGGCCAACATTACCAGCGCCCAATTAGCGAGCTCACGGCGTTGTCTATGGTCGTCCGGCTTCAATTCTTGCGTCAGCACAATCTTATACGGATGTAGGCCCAAATTCGACCGCAAAATAAGCCTGGTTGGCTCTCTGGCGATGCCCAATCCAGTTGACCGGCGCCGAATCGACATTTCTGGGTCTTATTCGATACTGGAGGCTATGTTTTCTTCACTTCGCACCGATATCTGTTTGGTTGGTGGCTTAAGGTCCAAAAGAGTGTACTCATGCTCAAACTTTTCCACGCTACTATGAATTGCCTGCGCACTGAAACCATGATGACGACCGACCTCACGAAGAAATTCACTTTGCGTATTTACAACTGATCCGGAAATTCGTTAATATTTTTTTAAGAATTTCCGCACTTTCGAGAACCGTCAAAAGATAAATAATGAAATGGCAAATCTCACTGAATATTTTGACAGCTGGATGTCATTGGTAGCTTTAACAGCTGCTGAAACATAACAATTGGAAAAGCTATCATTGCTATCTGGTCACCCTTTAAATTTTTTTTTTTTTTTTTCTTTTTTTTTGAAATCCTCGTCGCCCGATGCACTACCCAGTTACACGCACACAAGGCTCAAGGAAAAACAATAGAAAATGTTTATTGTGCGCTCTCCACACTCTCCGAAGAGACTTCAATTTTATAATTTGGTTTTATTATAATAGATTTAATCACTGTTATATTTTTTTCAATATAAACGCATAGCTCGAAAGCTTCACTCTGAGTAGACCAACTCAAATGTGAGTCATAGATTCTTACCTGTTTTTGTAAGAAGAACTTAACAGTGAAAAGATAATTTACGGTATTATCAATACAGTGGGAAATTTAAAGATGATTGCATATCAGACACTAATAAAATATCGACTCTTAGAATTTCGATTAATGTAAATATTTTGAAAATCGATATTTTGAAAAATCTTTCTTTTGATTATTCGAATCTATTTTTTCCAGATTTTAAAATTCGACTTTTTAGAATCGACATTTATAAAGTCGACATATCGAACCCAATTCCTAAATGGTGGTATTATTTCACAACATGGTTTGGCATCATTTTACTTTTACAAAAGATCGCCATTTTAACATTTATTGTAGTAAGAAAAGCGGTCAAAGTCTTTATTTCTTTGAAGTTTTGTAATTGTTTACGTTTTTAAAAAAATTCAGTTTATAGTTCTACACACGGGCAATTTCAAAAGTACCCCTTTTCATACGAACAAATTTAAGTTTGTTTCATATTCATAAAACCAAGGGTATTCAAGGTCACTTAATGTCACTACCCCGCTAGCCTTAAGGCTCTACAACTCTGATCGTAAGCATTTTTCTCCTAATCTTTAACCATTTCCGTGATAGATGAGGTGAATTCTTAAAAAACTCGAAATTTATTTGTTTTGGTTATTTCATAAATGGTCAATCTAACGAAAAAATGCCCCTATCTAAAAGATTTTTCGATTCGCTATCTGAAAAGTTTCTAAAAAAAATTATAAGTTCGATTTATATTCTTGAAAGCAAGGACATTCACGATCACCTAAAGGTCAAGAAACAACGTCTTCCTCCGTCCTCTACAACTTCACTCATAAGATTTTTTCTCATATCGCTAACGGCCATATTATTCACTTCGGATGTAAATCAGGTTTAAGTAAAACTTACACCCGACCATTTAATCCGCATTTTTTAAATCCGACAATTTAAACCTGTATCCATAATATTCACTCAAAAACATGCATTAAACCCGCTGGATTAAAGATGTATTTAACCCGGATTTAAAACGGTTTAAATCGATTTTTAAACCGATTTCAACCCGTTTTAAACCTACGTAATGTCAAATTTGACATAAAATGAGATATGCTTTTTTTTTGTTGTTTGTCACATTTTAATTGGCAATGAAAAAGAGGAAAGCGGTTTTCACAAATGGAACAGACCTTCTGTTGTCCATTGTGATATCCTCAAATGTTAACCCAAAGGACGCTCGATGGGATGGGAGCTAATAACAATGTCGTTCAATGCCTCTCCCGGTGTCTTGGTGAGTATTCCATTCATTCGCTGTTCATTATTTTTGTCTCTAATGTAGTTTCGTTTAAACAGCAAAGAACAAAAAAAAGAGCTTAGGGATCGGACGAACAACATCTGCAAGGACCTCTACAAGTTATCAAAACTCCAGAAAGAATTAACCCAAGCAATTGGCGGCGGCCACCTATTATCACGTAAACCGCCGTCGGTTTCGTTTGATCTTTCGAATGTGGTAAAAAAATATGCAGTTTCTCTGCAAGTGAAGCTTGCAGGACTCGCACCGGTTGACAGCGATAAAGGTTCACATCCAGGCAATGAGACGACATCAACGCCGACAACAAGTCGGACATCGAATTTGTTTGATAAGGGGGTACCGTCTGCTATATTGTCAACCCCTGCCCTAACAATGGATGAATTGGCAACAACAGCTCCATCGCATGATGAAATGGCCATGCCGTCGACATCGACAACATCGGCATTGTCGTTGCCGTTCAGCTCATCGCAAATGTTCGATACGATATGTAGGTAGTGAATAGCATACCGACGTTCATCACCTTAGAATTCCTGTCTAATCATCGAATGTAGCCACCAAAATGCCTCTTTTTCCAGCCGGAAATCCACGACATCGTAATCGTTGACGCAAGTCCGCTTGTGCATGCGGTACATTCGACGGCGAGGACGACGTTGACTAACTATCTGCTGTTCCATAAGCTCTTCGATTAATTCGTCTTCTGACGACGAAGCCATCAACATTTCGTCAATATCACGAATAAAATCCATTTTTTTTTTATCGTCTTGCTACTTTTTATATTTTATTTCAAATTCTTATTTCCTGCCTCCTGCGAGCGAAGAAATGGCAAAAATGTGACTGACCTAAACAAAAAGAGTGAATATTATGAAATTGAGTTTTAACCCGACTTAAAAAATTTAAACTGGTCTCCGGAGTGCAGTTTAAATTCAATCGGATTAAACGCCGTCAAGTTTAAAAAAGTGGGTTTATGTTCGGGTTTAATGAGTGAATATTATGGACTTGGGTTTAATTTTTCGGTTAAACTCACTTTTAATCCGGGTGTAAGTTTTAAACCGGATTAAAGTGAGTGAATAATATGGCCGTAGCTGTTTTCGAAGAAATCGATGTGAAGTTTTAAGAAAACTCACCCTGTATATCATACTATCATAGATGCGTGCAAATTTTCAGCTCTCCTGATCATACAAGTCTTCGGGAGAGGTATGAGAAAACGCACAGAGATGAAAATTTGTACATGAGAAAGATGAAAACTATATTTTACAACACCCTGGACTTGTATTTCCTAAAACAAACTAATGGCTACCTTATTCATCATAATGATTTTTGCCCTATGAAATATTGGGAAAAAAATGAAATTGGGCACACTTTATCCGACATGGCGGCGAGAGTCGGGGTGGGAGAAAGTTCTAAACTAAATTTTTTCAGCAGTTGTACATCTAGTACCCTGCCAAAAACAGAAACTACCATGCATTTTACATTGCAAGAAAAACTACATACAGTGGACTCTCGATTAACCGGGATCTGTTTCACGAAATTTTGCAATCAATTATCCGGGTTTCACCCTATTATCCGTGATCGTGTATATCAGTTAACTTACATTCTTATAAGGCAAATGGGTTTTTTGCATGTTACGTTTTTTATGTTTTGGTTAATTGTGATTACACTTTTCTGTTAATTTATTTCTCATTCAGTCAGAAGAATTTTTCGTGAGTGGACGCGTATTGTGAAGGTTATTTTTTTTTTGATGGCATCAACAAGCAGTACGAATAAGATATCGAGGAAAGTTTTGGCCTGTTAGTAGAATGGATAGAAAATCGAATCCCAGTTCTCCTGGATTTGAAGCGTAAATCTAAAAAAAAGTGAGTATTTTGTATACGATGACGTATCAGGTTTTTGCTAAAAGATACGTATAGCGGTACCGCCTTTTTTAGCGTTTTTTTGAAAATTGGCTCATTCTCGTATATGACTCAGTCGATTTATGATAGTACAATCAAAATCGATATCTAAACAACTTTTGACACATGCAAGTGCATGGTCTACCAAGTTATAGAAAATTGTAAAAAAAAATTGTTTTCAAGTTTTTACAATACAAACTTTTTAAAAGAAAAACAAAGTTATTTTAACGATTTTGTTTGAACTCCGAACTGAGTGATTTCCAAATAAACAACATACGTAGGATCCATCGTACACTTATATGTCTAAGCTTTGGCTGTATACAAGAAGAAATAAAGTGCACGACTGAGCCATACGCGACTTTCCCGTCTTAGGTATAGTCTAAGGTAAAGTAAAATAAAAGTTATAATAAAAATAAAGTTTCATTATATTAACCTGTGTTATTTTTTCGTATTTATTTAATACTGAAAAAGTGGCAATTCCAAGCACAATCTCTCAGGAGCATCCGAGAAATAGCAAATTTTTGTAAGCTCAGTAATTTAAGTAAAGTGCCATTATACGAATTTTTTTTATAAAAACTGAGTACGGATGAAGGTAAATATGAAGAAAAAAGTTAAAAAGTACCTCAAAAAGTAAAATTTTTTTTGCTACAATTTAACTAAAAATGGTATTTGTCCACCTCCGTGGACCTTTTGTGATTACAAGCATAAAGAAGTGCGTGACTCAGTGATCTTTGCTAAATGCATTCTCATTGCAATCTACAAACTTTTAGGTAAATTTTGGAAAGTAGGGCCTTCTTTGGTAAATGTACCTTACTAATTTTATACGTATTGTTTTTGATCGTAAAAGTACACATACTGGAAAGTTGCGATTCGTCGATCGTAGGATAACTTTTCCATCATCTTCTAATCCATTCATAATAAAATGGACGTGGCGTTGTGAACTTTTTGATTCAAGTCTTTCTGCTCAGAGAATATTCCCGCGATTTTTAAAAGATTTATTGTTGCAGTTAATTTGTTGCTAAATAAAAGAAAATGGGCGTGGATGTCGCCATTTGTAACCAAAGGTCACGGATTTTGGTGAAATATTCACTATAAGACTTAACCATTAACCGTAAAAAGGAAATGAGAAAGCAAAATACTGTTTTTTTGACAAAAACGCCCTTAAAGTGTGAGCGTGGCCGTATATATTGTATGAAAAGAATGACAATGTCTACATATTTTGTAGAGTAAATATTTTCCAGTTTCTAGTAAAAATATTGAAAAAATCAAATTGTTTGAAAAGTAGGCGTGTTTGTGGGTGAATTTCAAAAATGTTCACACTTGTATCTCTTCGGTTTCGAAAAAGCTTGCATATACAACTTTATGTTCCTAGCTGAAAACTTAAGGCCCAAATACTAGTAATATACAGACGGGCAGATGTTTAGACGGACGGACACGGCTAGATCGAAATAACTTTCGATGCTAATCAAAAAGATATACATATACTTTTGGGGGTCTGATTTATTATTACTCTAGGCTACAAAATATGTATTAAAATTAATATGCCCTATGGGATAGAGTATAAAATATACAGGAAACTTCCAATCCCTTCAGAACGAATCGTATGATGCCTTATCCAACATTTTTTTAACTCAGTCCTCATAAAGTGAGCGTGGCGTTGCGAAATTTTTAAAACAGACGCAGAGGATTTTTTTGCGATTTGATAAAAAAAAAAAATCATCACGAAACTGTTACAACTTTTTCGTAGCTGAAAATGAACGTAGCTCCCAAAATTTGTACCCGGATTCTAATGAGATATTTATAATAAGGCTTAACCATCACCATATATAGCTTTAAAAAAGTAATATACTATTTTTTTTTTAAGAAAAAGTGGACGTAGTCATGTATAATGCATGAACTAAATTAAGAGAAAGTCAACGTCCACATCCCTTGCAATAATTTTAATTTTTTCTAGGAAAAATATTGAAAAAAACGATTTTTTTTAAAAGTTAGCGTGTCTGTGGGGGTTTTTTTTTGAAAATGTTTACCCTTGTTCTGCTTCGGAGAAATCTTACGTATAATTGTCATGTTCCTAGCTTAAAATTTAAGTCCCAAAAAGTAGTGACATTCGGACGGACGGACACATATCTTTTGATGCCGATTACAAATATGTATACTTTTGGGGATTTACCGTTATTACTTCTCTGTGGTATTATAACTGTGTATAAGGAATAAAAAGTCTTAAGCTCCTACTTCTTTTGAAAAGTCTTAATAGTCTCATCACAAAGTAGCCTAACTCACTGCGTAATGTTAGCCTAAGTATGCATCTTTATCATTTGAGGATAACGTAAAACCCTCGCTAGGAACAGTGATGAATTTACTCCATTATACCCAAGATATAGCCATTTACGTACGAATGAAAAAAAATCCCAACCGAAAAAAAGGCCAAAATCATAGCACCACTTAACCGAAGCGAGTACAAAAATTAAAATACTACATACATTTTCAGAGAAAGAAAAAAAAAAAGCAAATATCCCGCAATTCGTTTATATCATGTACAGCACAAATTTCATGACAAGAGTTTATACATATTTTAACTAATAGCTGTATTTGCCTGGTAAAGTCGATCTATTCCGCTTGCTGCCCTACCTTTTTCTTTTCAAAAACAGCACGCAATTTAACTGACATCTAGGGATGAAAATATTAAAGGACATAGAACCCCAGTATTAGCATTTCTTAGCCATATCCCCTGAAATTTTATTTTTTAAATGGTTCAACTCCATTCGCTATGATGAACATTTCAATTTGCATGAAACTGAAAAGGAACGCCACTTTTCGAGATGGCTCTTAACAGCTTCTGCCCCATAAGCCGGGAGGGCTGTATACATAAGCTACACATATGAAGGTCATAAAAAAGATTTATTGAAGCGTTGAGTTTGAGTGAGTTTTGGAGTTCACTTTAGAGTATATTAGTCATGTGGATATCTGCTTTGATCACGCAAAAAGAATAAGGGATGGATACATTAGGACAACAAAAGGGCCTTTATCAGAATGGTGGATGGGACAATGATTGTTTGTCCTTTAAAGAGGGTTTGCAAATTGTTGTAGGAATATGTAGGAGCCTTTAATGACACACGCTTCATCGGTTTTAGTCAATTTGAAATTTTACTTAAAACTGTAACGTTAAAGCTGAATTTCATGTGTCCCGTGTTACTCATCCTCTATAATTGTGAAGGTACCTACGAGTATGTATTTACATGTGTACATGTACAATTTTCTCTCAAAAGCTATCGAATGTGCACATATATAGGTATTTGCAAGGCTCGTGTTCTTTTTCTGAGATAATTTATTACTTGTAACACCATAAACTATAAAGCTGTTACGAACCGAATATTAGAATCTATTTTTTTATTACCCTCCTTTTTCAACCATTCAATGCTTTTATCTCTCAGATGTGGAGGGTGGGCATTTAAACACTATATATGTACATAGACAATATGTGTACATACATTTTTGCTTCTACCCGAATGAAGTCTTTATTTTTCTTGGTTTTGGGTATGGTTTATCGGTGTTCACCTCATCGGTCGTGCACGAAAGGATAATAAAATTTATGACTATATTAGCATACTTTAGGGGAATGCACGGGGATGCACAGACCAAATTTTATAAAAACATAATACGAAACCCAAACCCACTCAATGATTTGTGCAAAATATTATATTCCCGCGTAAAGCAAGACAGTAAAGTAAGCATGCTCACTCTTAAGTTCACCTAGTTTAGAAAATATTGAAAATACGAATGTGTATGTACTTTTCAGATTTATGAGCTTGACTGAATCGGACGTACTTACACCTATACATATATCGTTTATTTGTAATTCAAAATTGTTAAAATATATATATTTAAAAACAAAAAAAAAAAAGTATGTTAACAATTTTCCAAAACTTGATATGTCATATATACGAGTAGCTCTTATATTGATTTTGAACAAAATAAAAAAAATTAATTTCAAAAACCTGTCAATAAGCAAAGTACCGTTGTACGCATTTTTTTTTTACCAAAAACCTGGTACACCATATTTTAGCGTATATTTACCATGAATCAAATGTAAATTTGTTTACAGAATCTTTGAGGGTGGCCGTGGTGTAGTGGTCACATCAACGCTTGTCACACTCTTGATTCACGGTTCAAATCCTGATCTCAACAATCATCTATTTATTTCGTCTTAAATAAATAAAAGAGTCGATCAATTGCGAAAGCTTAGTCAACTCTACTGCGAAGGCATAACACTGGCAGTAGGGTGGTCATATGGCTTAAATGCAAATTGATCGTGATGATGACATCAGGTGGAGGGGAAAAAATATTGTGAATCATGAGCAACGACGAAAAAAAGCAAAACAAACAAGCTCCTCAGTTATTTGGACGACACCCTTGGAGTTTACTGAAACTTAATACCACCTAAGTTTCAAACCCACTACACAAATCTTTCTTCCTCTCTCTCTCAATTTTCTACAAACGCCCGTGCCCTGAAATAATTTAATGGTATTCATATCCCATTTGGCGCGCGCAAATTATATAAAAAACAAAAGGTGCTTTCGAGAAAATCCCTTTTTTCAAAGTTTGTCATTAGTACATACATACATATGTTCATTGTGGGGTTAAAATTAAAATTCTGCCTTCCCTTTTTTTAAAGTTTGTAATTAGTAAGGTACATACATACATATGTTCATTTTGGGGTTAAAATTAAAATTTTGATTTCACCTCGAATAACAATAACAATTGAAAAAATGTGCCGCATTTTTATAAATATGTGGACTATTCGATGTCAATTTTTATATTATTTTTAAAAATCGACATTTCACGAAAATTAAAAAAATTCTTAGCAGCAGAAATAATACGTCCTATACCACATTTACATGTTGAGAAAATAACGCAAAGAAAAAATATGAATTTTTACTAGTTCAACAGAAAAACACCGACTAAAAGAGAATGCATGCCGATTGATGCCAATAAAAAGGATAAAGTTTTTAAAAAGAAAATTTGGGCTGCAAAACGCGTACAATTTCAAACACAAAAAAAAAGAGTGAGATATAGTCCTCTGTCGAAAGTGAAAATATTGCTGAAAGACTATGCATTATCTGATCAATCTATGGATTCTTTCAACATATCAAATAAAGAGAAAATTGACACTGCTCTCCATGATCTTGGAAAGAACTGACGTTAATGCTATGGGTCGGTAATAAGGAGGGTAAGATTTATCGTTCTTTCTGGGAATTGGCTGGACGTGTGCAAGTTTCCACCTATCCGGAAAAAATATTTATGGAGTACGATAGATGAAAGAGGTTACGCAGACGTTTGGCCAGGGTAGAATAACATCTCTTCGAAACAAGGGTTGAAATCCCACCTGGAGCAGAAGATTTGTTACAATTAATATCTTTTTTGAGCATTGAGCTACTGAACGGATTCAAACAAAAAATAGTCCCAAAGAATATTGCACCGGATTCAGCATAGGTGTAGGGAGAGAGCTATTAGGTAAGGTGGAACTTGCTGCGAATATTTCAGCTAGCATTGAATCGGATTCAGAATAGGTGCGGAGAGAGAGCTGCTAGGTTAGGTGGAACTTGCTATGAATATTGCAGCTAGCAGATTAGCTTTCTCCTTGGAGTCTGAGATATTTTAATGGTTGTAGAGAAGCTCTGCGACAGACCCTTTAATTCTTTTGACGAAAGATAAAATTGCTGCCTTTGAGGCAGTGCTGTATTCATCGCCTCATTTTTTGGTCTCGTTGAAATTTAGAACGACGTTGCAGTCATTGCGAGTCCGTCTATAGAGACTAGGGTTTTCCTTAGTTGGTGTTTTTCGCCATATGTAAGTCATAAGCTTTCTCCTTCCTCTGGACAGCAGCATTACAAGTCGTATTAAGCTACAGTTCTTGTTTTGTTTTAAAGCTAACTGACTTACTTGGAATAATGGAGCTCATTCCAAGTAATATTAGAATTATAATCATGTCAGCGGCGGCATTCACGTCTCTATCGAGGAAGCATAGATGCCAATTAAAAGACTTCACGAACGAATTCATACAGCTCCAATCGGCATTCTCGTATTGTCGAATTGTTCTTTTAAGGTATTGCTTCGTGATTGGATTCTGTATGTTTACGAGAATTTAGCTGACACCAAACCCTGATCCGGCCTACCAAGTGGAGCAGAAACTATTGCACAATTTGTTTCAATGTCAGACAATACCATGCCTACCCGACGAAAGAAATATCAAAGTAATAATAGAAAACGTATTCAAAATGAGAAAAGTGCTTTGATTACAAAAAAGGATAGGATATCACACACATCCGACCGTAACAGACTGGATTCGTCCCACATGTTTCCACGTACTTTCGATTGGCTATTCGAAGATAAGTTCCTCACTTTTCTCTATAACTTCGTTACCCGTCGAACCATCGAACCGTTTATGAATAAAACGAGGTGAACTTTTTTTTAATTTTGTGTTCGAAATTAATATACTATGTACCAAATGAAGTACTAAACCATTTTATCAATCTATGCCCTAGTAAGTAGAGACAAAGAAGAATAATATGACGAGAAGATTCAAATCTTGACCATACCCTAGCGCTTATTCTTCCCAAAATCGACGAACAAAACCCAACGCGGATACAAGTTATACCAAAGTATCTACTCGTACCTATCAAACAAAGCCAGAGATGGGACAACAGTTATAATAAAGGAAGCAATTAAACATTGCTGAAGGCAAAAGAATCGAATATGAGATCACAATACGAGATCACACATTATTGCAACAATATAAATATTGTCCTCCACGCTATAAACTGCAAACGAGTAGAATTATTTGAATCTCTTGGCTTAAACTACATTATAGGGGGCGATTTTATTGAAAAAAAAAACTCACACTGGGGTTCACGACTAACAACTTCAAAAGGAAAATCACTTTACAATGCCTAAACCTAAACCGACGTACTGATCAACGGACACTAGGAAAACCTCCGACGCCATAGACTTCTTGTACTGGTAGAAGAGTGTGTCTTTATAGGTGCAAATAAAAAACAATTTTCGAAGGAAAAACAAAATCTAAAAAAAATTAACGGGGAACATAATGAACGGGGAACATACATATACATATGAAACCAAAATAAGAAGAAACATATTTTCATTTTGTTCTTAAGATATAGCAATTTATTAAAAATAAGAAAAAAATACTTAAACCGCTTTTTCGTCGAAAAAAACACATTTACATTCGATTACTTTTTTTTTACATTTCTTGGCATTATAGCTGATTTGTTGCTTGTGGTATATTGCTCCAACAATCTAATAGTATATTCCACAACGCAGATTTTGAAGATGGGCATTGATCCCGGACACTTCTATCCAGTTCCTTCCACAACGGCGGCCATGATTTGTAAGATTTCTTCATCTTTCCTCTGTTTCAGGTATTCTTGACGTATGTTTAGGATCGTTGTCCTGTTGAAATACGAATTCTTCGCCAATTAATCTTAGTCCAGAGGTCACAGCGTTTTCTTCCAATATTGTTTTGTATGCCTCCTTATACATTTTTCCCATCGAGCCAAATCTCTCACTCCACTTGAAGCAAACATTCCAGACAATAACAGAACCGCCTCCATTCATGACGTTAGGAACCACACAAGTCTGGTAGCATCTTTTGTTCAGCGTTGCATCAAATGAAAACTCTCCGTTTTGTGCCAAATACTTCGAACTTGAATTCATTGCTCCATAAAACTCTGTTGAAATCTTCTTTCGTCCAGTCTTTATGCTTTTTGTCCCATTCTAACTTTTTCTGCTTCTTTTGTGGTCGCAGAATGGGTTTTCGAACAGCAACTCGCCCAAATAGTCCATCATGTCTTAATCTTCGTTTGAGCGTTGTCAAGGACAGCGGTTTATTCCATGTTTCATATATTTTGGCGCCTACTTCGGGTGCTGTTTTGCATCTACTTCGTTTGCTTCTTATGACTATACGTATTAGCTTATAGCTCTAGGCCGTCCTGACCCTGGTTTATACTCAAGACTTCCGATTTGAGTGTGTCGTTCAATGATCGTTGAACGCAGCACCTTGATACATTCAACTGCGAAGCAACTTTCCGCTGCGTTTTGCCTTCATTAAGAAGGGTGATGATTGCTGATCGTTTCTCGATTGTGGTTTCCAGCTACTTTTCCCATTTTTAACGAGTAGTTTGCTCAAGACGTGAAGAATGTCAAAAAAGTTCTTATGACTTCAAAGTGTGGCTTATATGTTAGACCCTTGCAATTCAGGTCGGCAAATTTTGGGATTTCAGAACCCTTTTGATGTAAGGAGTCAGTGCTGTACAAGTGCTGAGAGCATGTTAGTGATTATTCAGAAGTCAAAGAAATCTCCGCTGGTTTATTTCAGGGTAGTGTCTTGAGACAAATTTACACAATGGACATTCCAATAAATGAAGAAACAAGAATTGTTACATTTGCAGACGATATCGCAATTATGGCAGTTGCTAACATTTGATGAGGGGACAGGCAATCTTCAAAGAATGGTGGACTAAGTAAATGAATGGATACAGAAATGGCGTATAAGACTAAATGAAACCAAATCAGTTTAAGTCAATTTTAGACACATGCTCGATCTGAAATACCGACAAAATGTCTGGCTAATTGGACAAAATTCTATGATAAATAAAAATTAAACTATTTTTATACAGGCAAGTGGTTAAATCAATATGGACCTATGGATAAGTGTATAGTTAATTGTAATAAAGAAATATATATCTATACATTAATGTATCTAGTCTAGTCAAAAATATTGATACAATTTTTATTGCAATCATTTTAAATAATGTATTAGTTGCACTCTTTTCATGTTAACCGTTATTTAACCCGCTGCTTTTATACTTCTATGTCGCGGAAAAGATTTTTGTTTTTAGTCGTTTACAATCATGGAATGGGGTGACATCGAAAATCGTGTCGATGTGATCGGCTTATACAAGTGTAATATGTGTTTATCGTACTATTAAATTATTCGAGGATACTTGTGTAGTACGTGACCGTCAAAGATTCGACCGTCCTCGCACTGTAAGGACTCCGGGAGCCATCAAAGCCGTGCAGGCTCGAATCAAACGCAAACCACTGAGAAAGCAGAAAATCACAAACATTTCGCAAAAATCCGAGTCTCGCATCATCAAAGAAGACTTGGGACTTAGTGCCTACAAAAGACACTCTGGACACCTGCTAGCAGTTGCATTGAAGCAAAAACATAAGCAAAAATCAAAAGCTCTCTTAAGGCGGTACGCTAAAAATGCTCACAGACAAATTTTGTTCACCGACGAGAAAATTTTCACCGTCGAAGAAACTTTTAATAAACAACCACCACCCCGCAAATGTAATGGCATAAACAAACTCCATTTTTGTGAAAAAGGAGTCAAGACTTCGGCGAAAGTTTACAGATAGCAATGATAGTTTTTCCAATTATTATGTTTCAGTAGCTGTCAAAGTTAAGCGTACCAATGACATCCAGCTATTAAAATATTTAGTAAGGTTTGCCATTTCATCATGCAACGCTTGACACTTCCCGAACGTGTGGAAATTATTAAAAAATATTATCGAAATTCCGGCTCAGTTGTAAATATGCAACGTGAATTTCATCGTGAGATCGGTCGTCATCACGGCTTCAGTGTGCAGGCAATTCGTCGAAAAGTTCGAACGTAAGTAAACTCTTTTGGACCATAAGCTACTAACCAGACAAAGATCGGTGCGAAGTGAAGAAAACATAGCCGCCGTAGCCGCCAGTATCGAAGAAGATCCAGAAATGTCGATTCGGCGCCGATCAGCTGAATTGGGCATCGCCAGAGAGTTAACCAGGCTTATTTTGCGGTTGGATTTGGGCCTACATCCATATAAGTATTGTGCTGACGCAAGAATCGAAGCCGAAATAAAGCCAGAATCAATTTCATATCTCACATCGTTGTTGTTTTATTTAAATATCTTTTCCTATCGTTGTTATCTGGTCACCCAATACTATTACAGGCACGGGCGTTATGTACCTATAGATAGGCAAAGAGAGAGAAAGAAAGAACGATTTGGTGTAGTGGTTTGAAACTCAGATGGTATTACGTTTCTATAAACTCCAAGGTAGCGTCGAGATAACTGGAGAGCATTTTTGTTTTGCTTTTATTGTCGTTGCTCATGATTGACAATATTTTTTTTCCATCCTCCTGATGTCATCATCACGATCAAGTTGCATTTTCAACCATATGACCACTCTACTGTCACCGTTATGCCTTCATAGTAGAGTAGGCCTAGCTTTCGCAATTGATCGACTTTTTTATTTATTTTACGGGAAATAAATAAATGCTTTTTGACATCAAAATTCGAACCGTGAACCAACAGCGTGACAAGCGATGATGTTGTATTGAATTGCATTTATAATATAACTATCTGACCCGGCGAACTTCGTACCGCATCAGAATCAATAAATGTTGTGTTAACTTATTAGCTGAATTGAATTCAGAATTAAGATAAAATGAATACTCAAAATGAATTAAGTTCATGAATGTACAAAAATCAAAATGAAATGTATTTTACATTGAAATGAATGTAATTCACGTGGCAGCAAGGCATTTGCTTTATTGAAGTGAATCGAAATGATTCGCGTAGCATTGTTGCACTTCTTTCTGTTTAATTATTTGCTGGATGGGTTGCACTCGGGTCGATTCCCTTTATTGAAGCACCTTGTGATATACGACATTTTCCATTTTGTTGTCAGGTGCGATAACGAACGAAGCGGATGGTTTGTCGACTGGTGAACATGCTACGTACAATTGACCGTGAGAGAAACATTCATTTTCTAGATTCCGGCTACAAACACTCAAGGATTGGTCTTGTGATTTGTTGATCGTCATGGCGAATGCAAGAGGAATCGGAAATTGAATTCGTTTAAAATCGAATGGCATATCGATTGGGATCATAGGAATTCTCGGAATGAGAACTTTCTCACCTTTGAACTTTCCTTTGAGTATCGTCGCGTGAATCACATTGCCCATGAGTTTTCTCACCAAGCCTGGCAGATCCAATGAGTTTTGAAAATTCAGTTGCGGTTAGCAATGATGTTCGGGAACACTTTGTGGATGAGGTCGTTCTTCGTTGAGACGAAATTGCAAAAATTTGGCGGAAACGAAATAAATCCGTTCAATTCGTCCACAGGAACACGGCCATTACCGATAGTCAGCAATTGCTTGGAGAAATCTTCGGCAGATGGATCGTTTAGCAATGCAACTCGCATGTTTGTCGTCAGCTGAAGTTTCTTCACCAATGTGCACTTCATCAAACTGAACTCACTCGTTTAAAGAGAATTAATTGAATCGAATTCAAATGTAGTCGAAAAATGAATGAAAATTGGTGAAAACTCGAAAAAAAAATGCTGATAAATCGCGGCACAGCTAGCTCAATGGTATGCAATGAAATAACCGCGCAACTGAATCAGCTGTCAAAATATAAAGCACACAACGCAATCTACTGGCATTACCGGACCAGCGCAATTTAATTTTTGTTTCTGTCATGTATCAGAGATGGCGTTGTATACGGATTTAATTTTTTTGCGATTTTCTTACTTTCCCAATGCGCGGGAGAACTTCTCGAGACCGAGAAGAACAAGAAAAAAATTATCGAACTCAGTCAATCCGTTCTCGAGATATCATCAAAAAAGATGTTCCATACAAAATGTATGAGAAAATTAATTTTCTTCAAAAATTGTTCTGATGTTGTAATAATATTCTGCTATTCGGGGCGGAAACACATCCAACAAATTAAAGATCATAAAAATCGGTCCAGCCGATCTTGAGTTATAAATGGTGTAACTAACCCGATTTTATTTTATATCTAAGATTTATTATATTTAAAAAAAATCCATGGACTCTTCCGAAAAAATGTCAATGTAAAAAAAATTTAAAAAGTTATTCAATAAACGAGACTTTAAAACTAAATAATTTTTGATTTATATGGAATGGTAAAATAAGTAAAAATGGATAACAATTTTCTTTAGAAAATTTACAAAATTGGTAAATTGGGTGAGAAAAATGTTTAAAAATTGGGAAAAATGCTAAAAATAAAATTGCGCCAGAACCCCCATTATTATCATTTTTGACATTCGGACATGGTTAGATCGACATTACTGCTAACGCTATTATTTCTCTATGTTACAACAATCCATGTATCAAAATTTATGTACCCTATGGGATTGGGTATATATAGGTAGATTTAATAGGTCGTGTTCAAACTATTATAACAATATTCCCCAATTATTCCCCCGCCTGTGGGTGGGCTTTTTATTTCAAATGTTATGGTAAGTAGATTCCTACGTAATGTTGTACATATTTTAGATTTAAAGTACGTCTGGTACTCTCTCAACCTGCTCCTTTCCAGAGCGAAATAATGTAATCACGATTGAAAGGCAAACAAAGATGGAAAGTTTAAAATTGGATAACCCGACAAATAGACCTCTATGTGAATATTAAGAACAGTCTTTTCTTTCCCGTTTGGCGTCTGTAAAGGAAATCTACTATTACTGTCCTTAATAAAGCATCACTACTCAAGAATAGCCCAAGGCCATGAAGATAGTCCCTTTTATGGAAGCCAATCCTTAAGAAAAAAATAATTTTTTTTTCATCAATTTTGCACAGTCAAACATTTGACTATCTCTTCTGTAACTTTAATCATGTTGTTTCCCTATTCTCCACTTAACACTGAGCGCAGTTTATTAGCTCCTAACTTAGCGGGTGGTTACATGAAACAAAAATCACACTCTTCCACAGACCAGCACAAGTCCAGTAGGTTTCAGTTAGTCATTTTCATGAATTACATTCCAACTTGTGGCGAATTTAATATCCGTAGGTACGTTCCGTCGCGCAAATCCGAGATACATACCAATATAACGTTCATTCCTCTCCAATTTTACATCACAATTTTATGCCAAAATAGGTAGTTTAAGGATTTTTTCTGCTCCACCGCATTCTTTCCCGCTCAAGCAAGTCACTGTTTCCTTAGCACCGTCAACATTTACAATGCTCAGTTGATGCCAGTAAAGGAGGGCACAACCTTTCAACCAAAATTGCCCTGGCTTGCAGATGAACGTGATAGTAAAGCAACCAACAAAAGTAGGACCAACAATCCACTCGCTCCATTTTGACGTTGCTGTTGTTGGATTTGTTATTTTATTGAAGTTGCTTAAGGACTTGTGTGTATATTTTTACTCCCTCTACTATCTCAGTGTTAGCACTGTGTCATGAATATTGTTTCTCATAAAAAAAAAAAAAAAAATATTATTTCAAAATAGTTCTGAACCATAAAACTGTAGGCGGTCTTTTGTCCTGGCACAGTATCTCTTCCTTATTGCTGGAAAAAAAAAAGGATATGCGACTGAGAGTTAAAAAAATACAAACCCCAATAAAAGTTGAGCAAAAAAGATTCCCGGATGAATATTACTGCATTTTGAGGCTAGCTTTGTTTTAATGCGCGCGTGTTCCAGAACGGACCCTAGGGGATCACCTTAGTAGAATTATGTAAGGAATATTTATAAAAATCGTACATTAAATATAATTTTTAAAGTTATCTGCGTAAATTCATGATAGCGCTATTCGATGAATATTTTCTTATTTCTCTTTTAAATGGACCTGATTGCGCCCAAATGTGTATGTGTAAAAATAGCAAGTCGAAAGTAGATTGAAGAAAAATTCCATTTGCACATACTGCAATAATCCTCTTACCGGTGGATTTGTGTTTGCTTTTCGAATTAAGTTTCTACTATTTAGTAATGAACTTTACAAAGTGTACCCACAGACACACATTTGTACAGGGAATCGAATCTTAGAGAGAAATTCTGGGCCCGAGGGAAGCAACTTACGAGCCCCAATTTTAGTTAGGTACCTACTCAGAGCTTCGATTTTAAACAAAGCAAACAAACCATACAAATCAAAATTTGAACACTTACGAGTACATGTGCATTTTAAAGTGTACACAATCAAAATTAATATAAAGGCAGAACTCACTGATTTACGAGTATTGCACCCAAAACGAGTGGACTTAGAAACTTCAAATTTTTCGTCGTGGTTCCTTTCTAGAGTCGAATATTAGGGACGTGACAAGACACAATAATTTAAGAATTATTTAAATTATTTTTAATAAAGATATATACATAGTTATAGTTTTCTATGAAACCGAACAATGAGAACATTAAATTAGATTTCTTCATCATAACCAAATTTTCAGTCACGAATTCAATTAAGTAAAAGCGGTGCAGTAGTGGACGGATATGTACATACAGTTTGTACTTATCGGTACTATGAGTACCTAAGTTGTAAAATACTGATTATTTTATTTATTTATTATTGATTCCCGGAGCTTTTGTCAGTATATGACATCTCGGTTATTTGACATTCTATAACTCGTAGTTCAAATTATTAACAATTATCAAACGCGAAAGATCACCTGACACTGCGGACAAAGGGTTGTCCTCGGAGAAGAATTTTCACAGTTACCCTAAAATGAGTGCTAGTAAGAAGGACTCCAGGGCTAATTGCTGGAGTCCCTTACAATGTCTACCGGATAGTGACATCAGAATGAGAAACACCCAAAGAAGAAATTGGCAGAAGTATCGTCAGCCTATTTTCTGAAATCAAGTTGCATATCTGAATAAGCTGATTTCCAAACATATTCAACAAAATCGTAATGAAGAGTGGAATAGAAAACTCAGTCCTTTAGATAAATGTGCAAAGCCCTTTTGGAACATTGTGGGAGTGGTAAAAAATAAAAACAAGCAAATGCCTTGTCTTAAATCTTCCAACAACACCTTCTTTACTGATGTTGATAAAGCCAAGGAGCTTGCGCTAAACTTTTGAAGAAATCACGAGGTATCTCAAAATCTAGGTGAAACTGCTACAAATACCCTAGTGAATGACACTGTTCGCTTTTTCAATTCGGTCTATACCGATTCACCTTCAAATGCATTTGTGCGGGACGTGGATGTTAAAGACATCATTCGCAGTTTAAAAGTGAATAAAACAGGAGGTCTTGACAATATTAGAAATTTATATCTCTTACAACTGCCATATCTGGAGTAAAAATGTTAACAGTTATTATAAACTCATGCCTCAAACTTCGGTATTTTCCTCATGCATGGAAAAAGCCATAGTTGTGCCTTTTTTAAAAGCAGGTAAAAATCCTGAAGGCCCTGAAAGCTACAGGCCAATTAGCTTGTTGAGCAGCATGAGTAAGGTTTATGAAAAAGTCCTAAAGGATAAAATCCTAAAGGTTGTCTGTGATAAAAATATATATCCGGATGAACAATTTGGTTTTAGGCATTACCATAGCACGTTCCATCAAGTGCTTATCAATAGTATTAAAAGAAATCGTGAGTTAGGGAAGTCAACAAAAGACCTTCTAAACAAACTAATAACTTTTGATTTTCCCCCGTATCTATATAAAATTGTGCAAAGTTTCTTGTCAGGCCGTTGTTTCAGTGTTTATGTTAATAGTAGCGCGTCAGACTTAGTGTTGTTTCAATCAGGTGTGCCCCAGGGTTCTGTACTTGGACTCATATTATATAACCTTTACACATCAGATTTCCCGAAGTTGCCCGAATATGAAGTAGCCATTTATGCGAATGATACTGGCATTTTTTTCATCACATGAATTTGCTCTCAATATTGAGACGAATCTAAAAGATGCGATGGAAATATTAGAAAGGTATTACAACAGATGGAAAATTAAGTTGAATGCTGACAAATTGCAAGTCATCTTTTTCTCTCGAAAAAGAAAGCCTTGCAATCTTCCTAGCAATTCGTTGAGGTTTAACGGGGTCTGATATAATCTGGGCCACCTCCGTAAAGTACTTAGGAGTGCATCTTGACACTAGGTTGACATTCATAGTAAAACTCTGAAAAAAGTTAATATTGCCATAAAACACTTATACCCGTTCATAAATAGGCGATCTTTATTGTCTAATGACAACAAATTAATAATTCATAAGGTCATATTTCAAGCCATTCTTCTTTATGGATGTCAGGTATGGGGAAATTGTGCAAAATGTGACATTAATAATCTACAAATTGCACAAAATAAAATATTAAAAATGATGTTAAATCTTCCCCGGCATTACTCCACCTCAGAGCTACACAAAAAAGCGAATGCTGAAAAGATATCGGTAAGAATCGTAAAACTCACAAGTACGTTTCTAAGTAGCTGCAGTTTTTCAGACAACCGTCTAGTAAACCAATTAAGTGTTTAAACTGATGCATTATTGTTGCCATTGTCTGATTCTATTATTTCTTTATTTATGTACCTATTTGTTAATTTGTTTTTCTGTTTATTATTATTATTACTATTATTTATTGTTCGTGCTTTGAGTTATTTGTTTATTTATTTATTTATTTATATATTTATGTTTGTGTTTATTTCTTTATTTCTTTATTTATTTATTTACTTATTTATTTACTTACTTATTTACTTATTTAATTATTTATTTATTTATTTATTTATTTATATATTTATTTATTTATTTGCTTATTTATTTATTTATTTATTTGTTTATTTAAATATTTATTCATTGCTTATTATTTATATACTTACCTATTTATTTAATTTAATATTTACTTTACTGTGATACTTTATTTGTTATTAAATTATTCCTATTATTTACTGTTTAAGCTTTATTCGTGCATTTATTTATTCGTGAACATACCTATTTGTCTATATACATTATTATTTATTTATTTACTTATTAAGTAATTATTATTTTTTTGTTGCTTTGGTTGAAGGTTTTTCTCGTGCTTTCTTCAAGAAATCTTTATTTTTAAATATGATTATTTTCAAAAATTTTTTAAATAATGTTTCAGTAGAAAGATATAAACATATCATAACTCTGTATTGTAAAATGTGCGGTAGCAAACCTAATGTAATTTATAATCCGAAATAAATATCTATCTATTTATCTATCTTTATTATTGATTTACATATTATTCTCCACTTAAGGCACTGAAAATAATGTACCTATTAATACCCGTCTAAACATTAATATTCGATTTTTTTCTTTACTTTCCTCAATTTGAGTAACGGTTGGCATCTATTTTACTACACTATTGGAGTACATATTTAATAGTAATTAAGTTTTGGATTTTGTAATTTTATAAAAGAAAAGGCGAAGGGGTCGTAATTGAAAGAATTAACGCTACAAGAACAAAATCTTGTGAATTTGCACTACCAAAAAAGTGAAAAATTCACGTAAGATTTGAATTTTGTACCACTTGTGCGGTAAAGTGTTGCCAACGAAAAAAAAAAACAGCTGTCAAATTCAGGTTCAGGGTTATTAGAAATGGGGTGCTATACGAAAGAACAACGCGTTTTCATTGTTGAGCAATATTTTAAAAATAATGAAGGTTTGGCAGCTACAGTTCGCAATTTCCTTAAATATGGTCCGAATAGTGATTGAACTTCATCAACTGTGAAGAGATTAATTCAAAAATTCAGGGAGACTGGATCAATTAGTGGTCTTAGACACTCCTTCAACCGTCCTTCAACAAGTCGTTCAACACAAAACATCGAAGCAGTTCGTGAGAGTGTTGTTGATTCCGAGAAGCTCCCTACAGCGTATTCTCACGAAAGATTTGCATCTCCATACAAACAAAGTGCAATTGACTCAAGAACTCTAGCCTCACGCATAGCGAAGAGAGTTCGTTGAATGAATTATGGAAGTGGATGCTAATTTTTCGAATAAAATCAACTTCAACGATGGCTTTGTTAATAGTCAAAATTGTGGAATTTGGGATTCAGAAAATCCACGAGTGATTGTTGAGAAACAAATGGATCCACAACGTGTCACTGTTTGGTGCGGATTTTGGGCTGGAGGCATCATCGGACCATTCTTCTTTGAAAATGCAGCTGGTCATGCAATAATACTCAATAGTGCTTGCTATCGCGATATGATAATCCAGTTGTGACATGGATGTGGTTTCAACAAAACGGTACCATATGCCATACAGACCGAGAAACAATTCAATTACTGCATGAGTCATTTCCTGGTCGTGTAATTTCCCGTTTTGTTGATCAGAATTGGCCACCCACATCTATTCTGTTCCCCAAAGTATTAATTTAAATTTTCAATAAATATTTTGACACAGCTAAACTCCCACCTTTTTTAGTAGAATTTTAGTACACATGAGACCGAAAGTCTCCATAGTTTCCATTTGAGCAAACATGTTCACATGGCTTAAAAGGTATCAAAATAGAGTCTTACACGAACATTTATTTATCGATGGAAACATTTTTTTGCCAAATTGAATATACCCTATGATTTAGGATATAACAAGGGCAATAAACAAATTAATAACTAATCATTTACGTTTGTTTTACTGAAAATACATACATAAAGAAAACACAAATATGTTGTCTTTTTGGCAAAACATTGTGCATCGCTTAATATGCGAGAGGCCCTTAACTTCATTTGCAGTTCTCAGCTGTGGAGAATTGAACGAACCTTATATTGATATACTACATGTTTGGTGAAATCCTAATATTTTCGGAAATAATTCGCGAATTACCACTTTTAAACACTTCATATTTTGACGCGGTACTCGGATTTTAGAGGGCTTTTCAAATCTTATTAAAGACTTTTAAAGGAACTTGTGTACCAAAAGCCCTCTGGGAGAAATTCCGAAGTTCAGGTAGAGTTTTAGATTTAGTGACTGGACTATAGTACAGGAGCATCAACGATTTCGACGATTTTTTCGACATTGCAGACACCAAAGTTAACTGGATTTGCATAGTATTTCGAACTCTGCATCGTATTTCGAGAGAAGCCGATTCCCCAGTTTTAGGACAGCAGATCAGCAACTAAATTGTTTCGTACACATTACACGCCGCTCATATACCTTAGAGCGATGGTACTACAATCTCATGACAGTTTAGGATAGTGACCCTATAGAGAGCTTATTTTCAGAAAGAAATAGGAAACGATGGTAGAGTACATTTTTCTCCAGTTTTGTATGTAATTAATTCAGGCACGAAAACATAATCAACAGTTTCAAGTGTTAGATGAAAACTAGATATAATTAAAACCGCTTCTCAAAAGTTCGATTAAAATAACCAAATCGAGTACACTACAGGTAATTTTACATGCCAGTATAAGTTATGGCATTATAACGCCATCATCAGATCAACTGACCCTATAATCGCAACAGCAACTTCCGTCGTCTCAGCGATCCATTTATTCAATTAGATCAACTTACTTTCCATGCGCAGCAACAGCTTCGTCGACTCAGCGACACATCAATTTAAATCAACTTACCTTCCATTCGCAGCAGTAACTTCTGTCGCCTCATCGAAACATTAACCGGATCAACTTACCTTCCACGCGCAGCAGCAACTTCCGTTGTCTTATGGAAACATTAACCGGATCAACATACCTTGCACTCGCAGCAGCAGCTTTCGTCGCCTCAGCGAATTCCTCTAATCACTTAGGGCTAAGTATCTATCCATTGTTAGAGAGAAAATCAGTTCCAATTTGAACTCCGCTAAATAAAGACTCTCGTTTAAAATGAAAAAGTATTCTAAATAATCTTTTCAATTATCTTAATGTAGGGGGATTGCGGGAGAGTTGAACCACGTTTGTTCAAATTTAACTTTTATAATATCATTCGAATACCTTGTTAATTTAGTGTAATTGACATCTAATACCATTCAGATATCTTCATTAGTTTTATGACCAGAATAATTTGTATATAACAAGAAATTTGGCTCAAGTCTCCCTCTCATGTTTGGGACACTTGAACTACCAGTTGGGGATACATGACCATGGCCTATTTTGTTGGGAAAAAGACTTAAAAATAATATTTGAAATACCGTATTACATGTATATATTTCAAGCTAACAAACGAAATTTGAACTAAACTCATCAGTGGTTCTTGAGGTGGAGAAAGAATTAATTGATACGTAGGGAAATAGTCATTCTGCGGCATGGGCTTCAGGAGCAGATTCTGTGAAAAATATAACAGATCTGTTGAATTGATTCTAGCTTTTGAGATAGAGGAGAATGAAATTTAGATAAAATAGAAATACTGAATATATTTCAATACCTTTATTTTCCAATGTCAACAGCGTTATAAATGATAATTTAAATATAATTAATCATATAAATGCATGAAAATCCCTTATTAAAGTCCAGCAGTAGTCCGCCATCATATGGCGGTCACATTGTCCTTGATATCTTTCCTCCATTATCTTCATATCCTGGTGGAGCCGTTCCCCTATTTCTTCGCTGTAATCACCCAGGTTGTCAAGGAATCTATCCAAATGGCTTTATGCAAAAAATATATTCTGATACTCATATTAGCTCCCAGTTTTTCAAAATCCTTAAGCACTTTGCCGACTATTTCGGAATATTTTGCTGCTTTGTGGTTCCTGATTACTGATACAAAGCTTGTCCATGTTACTAATTCAACCTGAGTCATTTGATTTTTAAAATTATTGTCGTTTATAAAAGTACGGAATTGTGGCCTATCAATGATGCCTGCTTTTAATTTTTCCATACTGACGCTTGACAAATATTTTTCACACAATCACCGCTCTTATCCAAAGCTTTGACAAACTGTTTTATAAGTCCAAGCTTATTACTGTTCTTGACTTATCAATGGCGTATAAAGGATATTCATTTTTCCCATTATATTATCTTTTCTCAACGGCCAGTCTTTTTTACTCCAGTTTTCTTCTTTTCCAGGGCTGTCCCATAGACAAAGAAAACAGGGGTATTTATTTTATTTTATAACCAACTTGCTAACATAATCAGCCTTATCGTGAATAAAAACTCCATCGGAATTTTTCCTACGTTCGAAATACTCCTATCGTGAATGATGTTCGAATGGCGGAAAATAATTCCATGGAAAAAATAGCGATCGTGAATGAGAATGCAGGGAAATTTTCAATGGATTTTCTCTCGGATATTTACGCCATTATTTAGTTGGAGAATTTCTGAGAAGCAACACGCAATTTGGTTACTCTTTGCTTGAAAAGTGAAAAATTTAAATTAAATACAATGTCTAATACAACAAATAAACAGCAATTAGATGGTTTAATTAATTTTATTGAAGCTAGTCCAGACATTGCCAGAGAATTTCATAACAAAAAGTTAAGATGGTATTGCCCGATTCTCGAAAATGGTTGAAAGTGAACTTAACAGTGTAGGGCCGCCATCAAAATCAATTTTTGAATGGAAAAAGGTTTATTTATTGTGTATATGATTTCTCATGGTATTATACTATTATAAGAGTTTAAATTTAGGTTTGGAATGACAAAAAAAATACGTGCGGAAAAAGGCCGCTACAAACTTGCAGATGAGAAATGGTACTGGAGGAAGTCCAAATAAAGAGCAAAAGTTTTCTCCAATAGAGGAAGCAATTTTCAAACTAATCGGAACGAAAGAAGCGGTAGAAGGAATACCCACAGCAATTCCATTCGGATTACCTTCCTCAAAAGTAAGTACAGTTGGAGATGCACACAAAGAAATCCAAGAGCCGAACCTTGAAGCCATCCTTGTTATGCGATGAAGACCACGTTGTCTCACAGCATAACATAATTTTGAATAAAGCTTTGAAAGGCTCACACTCCAAATAGAAGAATCGTGGCAGGCTTCGCGATGTGCTGCATCAACGTAACGAATTTTCATATCATTATCGCATACCTAAAATAAAATTCAATTTACCATGATAACAAATTTAAGACTAAAAACAACCACTCACAAGCAGAACATTAAGGCTGTAAAATCCCTTTCTGTTGTAATATAAATGTTTGTTTGCGGAGGGAGCAACGATTCTCACATGTGTTCCATCTATGCATCCTACAACGCCAGGTATCCTTTGTTTTTCATAGAAGGATAATGCAGCTTTTCTATTCTCACAATTGTGTCTCAAAAATGGTTAAGATTGTGACAAGCCAACATCGTTGTCTTTCCCAACTCCATTTTGATAGCCGCCTTCAGCAAAAAAGCGTAAGCATGCGCTTAATTTCACTATGGGAGAAGTTCCAAACGCTTTCTTAGGCTGTGGCGAAGAAGCTGTTAACACATCAAGTAGATATTTGAATGCGGGTTTATTTACCCTTAAATATTTTTGAAACCTAAAACAGACATAACTAATTCCTTTAAAAAATAGAAAATTCCATTTTTACATACAGTGATTGTGGTAGTTCCATCGGATTTGAACAATCTCTTAAGCTTCTTCTGATTGACCGTTGTCGCTTTACTTCCATCTCATCTAATTCCTCAGCCACAATAAAATTATTTCTTTCACAAATAAACTGATTTCTTTCCATATTTCTGATTTCAACCAAAATATACTCGTAGCTGTCAAAATCTTCGACATTAATTTCGAATTCAGGTTTTTACCTTTTCAATGTGGCACTTTTTCTGTTTCCGAGGGAAATTCAATTCGTGGGAAATTGCCGATAGGGGGATTTTATTCCTGGGAACAGACGAATTCGAGGGAAAGAAATCATCGCTTTTGTTTCGGTTCATACCATTTACATATACGACGCAAAAGTGGCAGTCATCAAGGTGATTTCTTGACTCCATTATCGAAGTGACTTCACACACATTTTATAAACTTTATGTAGCACCCAATATTTATCCGGTTGTCTAATTTGTTTCTCAAAATACAAATATGCTTGGTAAGCTTGTTTTACAAAATCATTAGTATGTATTTCTTCATTGTTTTTGTTGGCAAAATTGACCACATATGTGGCAAAAATTGTTGAAATCATTAACACAAGACAATATTTTTTCTGAAATAAAAACACCCAATAAAACAAATAAATGAACCAAGTGCCAAGTGACTGCCAGAATCAAGTGCAGCAACTTGAAAACACAACCGCTCATTTCCTGCATATTCTTTCTTCCTTGATTTTCGGGTTTTTCCGTTTTATTTTCATTAACAATACTGCAATTATTAAGGCGGATTTTCCACTACAAATGGGTAGTAAACAAATCATTTTTGTACGTGGGGCTTGGCTTCTCTTCTTCTTTTCTTTTGGGCGTGACTGTAACTAAGACCAAATTCCATCTTCCTAACTTAAGGAAGGTGAACATTTTAAGCCCAACAACTGGTAACATACGTACGGACGGACATAGCTCAATCAACTCGTCTACTGATGCTGATCATTTACTCGTATATATACTCGTACAGTCTGTGGGGTCTATCGCCATTATTTCTTTATGTTACAAACTTTGTAACTTAATATACCCTTAGGATAGGGTATAAATAGTACGGTTTATCATAATTACTATAGTCAATTCAAACAAAATAACTAGTCGTCTGGGGGGAAAAAAATGCAATATTTTCTAGATTTGAAAAAAAATGCTCGGTTCGAAATTTATATTTTCGCTGATCTGGAAAACATCGCAACTAAAGAGGACGTTGATACGATTATTGAACAATTTTCCAATATTATTTTGAATTCTATCGACGTAAGCTATCCGAAAGTTGAAAAAATACATTTTGCATGAAAATTCCTCCTGCTATGTTGGAACTTATTAGAATGCGAAACATACAAAGAAGATATTGGGAACGATATCGCCAGCCCAAGTATAGAAATAATGTTTTTTTTTTTAATTTGCACGTGTGAAAGGGGTTATGAATACCCTTATACTAATTTTAGGACGCGGGCGTTTTTGAGGAAAGGGGAAGAGACAGAGAGCAAGACAGATTGGTGTAGTTGGTTTGAAACTCAGCTGGTATTAAGTTTCAGTGAACTCCAAGGGTGGCTGTCCAGATAACTGGGGATGTTGTTTGTTTTTGCTTTTGTCGTTGCTCATGATTCACAGTATTTTTTTCCGTCCTTATGATGTCATCATCACGATCAATTTGTATTTCAGTCATATGACCGCCCTACTGCCAGTGTTATGCCTTCGCAATAGTGTTGACATAAGCTTTGATCGACTTTTTATTTATTTCATGCCAAATAAATAGATGATTATTGACATCAGGATTCGAACCGTGAACTTGTAGCGTGACAAGCGATGACACCACGGCCACCCTCATATGTTCAATATTTGAATATACTAATTCACAAACACATTCAACAAAACATATTCGACAAAAAACACAGTGCTTTATTTAAATGTTCGAAACCCTTTTGGAATATAGGCAAAGTAGTAAAAAATAAAAGCAAACAAATGCTTTGCCTTAAGTCGTCTGGAAACACCTACTTTACTGATGTCGAAAAAGCCAAGGCGCTTGTTTTACATTTTCAAAAAATCATTCATTGGCTGATAAAATAACGGAATGCATTTACGAATGCACTAGTAAACAACACTGTTCAGGCATTTAATTCGGTGTATACCGAAACACCTTCAAATATATTTGTTAACGAAGTAGTTATTAAAGATGTAATTACTGTTCTGCATGTAAAGAAGACAGGTGAGCTTGATCACATAAGGAACGCTTTCATTAAACAACAACCAAAAGCTGGGGTAAAATTGTTAACACTCATTATAAATGCTTGTCTCAAAATTTAATATTTCCCAGAAGTTTGGAAAAGCAATAAAGCCGTACCCATTTTAAAAGCAGGTAAGTTTCCAGAAAGCCCTGAAAGTTACAGGCCAATAATAAGCTTATAGAGCAACCTGAGCAAAGTATATGAAAAAGTTCTGAAGAAAAAATGAATGTGTGATCGAAACATTTATCCCGACGAGCAATTTGGTTTTAGGTGATACCACAGCACTTCTCATCAAGTGCTCACAATCTGTTGCCATATTAAAAGTAACCGCGCACTAGGAAAGTCTACGGGTTTGGTGCTACTAGACATTGAGAAAGCGTTCGATTCTGTATGGCATAATGGTCTAATATAGAAAATGATACACTTTAATTTCCCTTATATCCGTGTAAAATGGTTCAAAGTTTTCTTAGAAATCGTTCTCATCACATGAATTCTCTCTCTTTATTGAGATGAATCTAAAAAATCAAATTGGAATACTACCTATAGAAAACTATTATAAAAAAATGGAAAATTAAGCTGAACGACGAAAAAATACAAGACAATTTTTTTCACAAGAAAAATCTCCCTACCGATCAGCTGCAGATTAATAGTGTAGATATAAACTGGGCACCCTCTGTAAAATATTTAGGGATATGGCTTGATACTAAATTAACTTTCCACAAACACACTATCAGAAATGTTATACCCCTTTAATAACAGAAAATCCCTTTTGTGTGGGAATAATATAATTATTCACAAGGTAATTTTTCAAGCAATTATTCTATATGAATTTCAAGTCTGGAGGAATTCTGCAAAATGTCACATAAACTGATTGCAAATATCTCAAAATAAATTACTGATGCTCACTCTTCCTTGGCATCACTTTACTTTAGACCAGCGGTTCCCAATCCTTTTTAGTCGCGGAGCACTTTTCGCGGATCACTTCGTTGCCCTTGTGCTACTTTTCGCAGTTATGTATATGTAGAAAATACAATAACTATTTTTATTTTTGTTTTATTTTTATTAAATTCAAGAAAAACAAGTAACTTCAACGAAAAAAACAAAAACAATGTTAATTTAAGAAAATAAGGAATTCAATAATATTATAAAATTATATATACATACATAATGGTATTTCAATAAATAGCTCAGAAAGTTTCTTCTAGTGAGAACAATGTGCCTGTTTTGTTCTGCATAATGGTGGGTATATCTGGTTGAATTTGGGACAACTGAAACCGAATATCTGGCTCTGCATCGAGACGGGATCTATATTTTGTTTTGGTTCCAACGTAGGCGGAGAATCCTGATTCGCACATGTATGTTGTTGCAAACGGCAGAAGAAATATTTTGGCTTTATCTGACAAAATTTTGAATTCGTCCTTCAGCATACATCAGAATTCTGATAAAGACTTCTTCGTTTCAAAATTTGCCTTTATCGAAGAATCTGATGTCAAATCAATCAAGCACTCAAACTGCAACGATGTCAGTGAAGCTGGCTTTTCCAACGCGGCAGAGTATGGGTCTGCTACCCACACATTTTCTTTAATATTTGAGTGGTATTCTTCCGGAAAATAACAGTGGAAGTTTTCGAGCAAACTTAGCAGGTGAACATGAAACTCATTTAAAATTTCGTCAGGAATGTCCAAATCTATTTCCTCTTTACATTCGTTGACCATTGGGAAGTTGTCTAGGTTTCGATTTTTAAACGATTTCGCCCAAAACTTGATTTACTTTTTAAATGCTTCTACTTTATTACTGGCATCGAAAACAGTTATTGTCTTTCCCTGGAGTGATACACTCAAATCATTTATTTTTTTAAAAATATCGGCTAGATACGCCAATTTCAAAAGTCAACACTCATTACACAACCTGTCGCCCAAAACAAAGTTTTCGTTAATTAGGAAGGTTCTGACTGCAGCCCTCATTTCGAAAAGTAGCGTCAGTGTTTTGCCGCGAGAAAACCACCTTACTTCTGCGTGAAGAAGTAAAGACGTATGTAGACTACCCATGTCATAGAACAATACTTTGAATAGCCTTGTATTCTTAGGTCGTGATTTAATAAAGTTGATTATTTTCACGCTTCGTCTAAGACCTCTTTTAAGGACAGTGACATTTTTTTCATTGAAAGGGTGTGGCGGTGTAGTACGCAATGACTACTCCTGCATACTTTGCCATTTTGCTTTATTCTTGAGACGGTACCGGACGTTTTTCCAGTCATGGCCTTGGCACCGTCTGTGAACACATCCACGCAGTTAACCCATGGGATGTCATTGACAGTGAAGAAATTGTCTATTAATTTAAAAATCTCAGCACCAGTTGTAGTAGTTTTCAATGGCTTGCAGAAAAGCAGATCTTCTTGAAAGGACTGTAGGTATTGGTAGCGCACAAATACTATTAAAATGGCCAATCCTGCAACATCCGTTGATTCTTCCAATTTTGTGACTTTTGTTCGCGAAAGTAAAGTAGCTTTGAGATTCTCTGCTAAGTCTCCGATTCTTCGTGATATTGTGTTATTTGACAAAGGAACGGTGTCAACTAATTTTTTGGTCTTTTTACCCAACATGCACTCAACAATGTCCTTATCGCATGGCTTGATTAAGTTTTCAGCGATTATATGGGCTTCGCCAGTTTGCGCAACTCGGAAACTCACTAAGTAGGACGCCATCAACGCGTTTTCGTTCACTGTCTTTGAGTGGTTAGTAATAATTGTTTGAGATTTTGTAAGTTCGGCATACTTCCTTTTAAAGAAATCGTTTGGTTTGCTTTTGCAATCTGGATGAATCCCCTCAAAATGGCGTTTCATTTTTGCTGGAAACATCGCACTATTCGGCAACACTTTGCCGCAAATTACGCATTGGGGTTTGTTGTCATTTGTCTCAGCAAATCCAAGATTTAAATATGAGTCGTGGTGCTTCCTTTTAACTGTTTTTTTTTTTTTTTTCTGTAGCACTGATCGGCATAGAACTAGTACTAGCCACATTGTCTGCCTCAAAATCTTCAGAAAGTTCTGACGCCGCTATCTTTATTTCGTCATTTTCCTTCGCACTAGAATAGAAAAATATATGGAAAACGAACAAATTCACAAATATGAATTAAGGACAACAAAAAAAAATATAAAGCTAACAAAACGCATCTAATACAAATGTTCTAGCGATAAAAGCCAAAATATATAAAAAAAATAAGAAATTTCACAGAAAAAAATAGGAAACCTTCTCATTATTACATAAACATATGGTTTTGTTTGGATATGTACCTGTCAGTTGCCGATTCTTTAGTAACTACTGGAGGTGCTATTAAGGAGCTTTCAAAAAAAAGCAAAAACCACACACTAAAAGAAAAATATGGATTAACTACACCGCACTACGATTCGTTTTAACCTGTATGAATACCGACCGAACAAAAACTGTATCTATTTTCTCTTTCATAATTTTCATTTGTCGGGGATTCCCAAAATACATTTTATGTGGTCTACTAGGTATATGCAGGTATGTATTTACGTATGAGCCAAACAAATTTAAATAAAAAAAATTAACTAGTGTAATGGAATTTTGTTATTTTTTTTATTTTTCCGCGGAGCACTTGGATATTCTTCGCGGAGCACACTTTGGGAAATGCTGCTTTAAACCTACATAATAGAACGAATGTTAAAATGGTCTCTGATAGAATTCATAAATTTACAGATTAATTTAGAAATAACACCAACTTTTTGGATAATCCTCTGGTAAACCAATTATAATTTGTTATCATTTTTATATTATTTATTTATTATACATTTTGTTTTGCTTTTCTATTTATTTATATATATAATTGCTTGTTAATAAATTTGTCTGTGTAAAAATACATACATTATTTATTTAATTAATTATTGATTTATTAAATTATTTACTTATTTATTTATTTATATATTTATAAATTTTTTATTTTTTTATATATATATTTTTGTATTATATATTTATTTATTTGTCCATTTATATACTCTTAAATTGGAGGTTTTTATTTGTTTTTATTTTCCTTCAAAATAAATTCGTTATTTCTCATAATCAAAGAGACTATAACTGTATTTTTCCCCTCACGAGAAGCTTTCACAGTACGTCTCATCAAGTGCTTAGGATTTGCAATCATGTTCAAAGATACGTTCAATAGGCAAATCGTTTGGAATGATCCTGCTTGATATTGAGAAAGCTTTTGATACTGTTTGGCATAACGAACTTATATATGAAATGATCAATTTCAACTTCACCCCTATATTTGTAAAATTGTCCGCAGTTGCTTGTCAAATTGTTTTTTTTTAAAGTACATGTTAATAGTGGTGTCTCTGACACAGTTTACTTTCATTCAGGTGTTCCCCAAGGATCAGTATTTGGGCCTGTTTTATATAAACTTTACACATCCGACTTTCCAGCCTTACCTAATCGCGAAGCAACTATCTTTGCCCAAACATCTCATGAATTCGCTCTTGACATCTAAAAAATGCGATGATAATATTAGAGGGATATTAATGACTGAAAAATCAAATTGAATGAAGAAAAAATGCAAGCCATCTTTTTCACTAGGAGAAGAAAAGCTTGCTATCTTCCTAGTAGATACTAGATAGTTACAAGTTAATGGTACGAGTAATAACATTCGTTGGCAACCTTCTGTCAGATATTTAGGGGTATATTTGGACAGCAAGTTTACTTTATGTACTCATATTACTGAAGAAAATCTCGATTGCAATCATGATGTTGTATCCCTTGAAAATCGAAAGTCTCTGCTCTCGAATCAAAATAAAATAATTATACATAAGGTAATTTTCCAATCAATTCTGTTATATGGATGCCAAGAATGGGAAAGCTGTGCAATGTACCATATTAAAAAATTACAGGTATCTCAAAATAAGATATTAAAATTGGCGCTTAACTTACTATGGCAACACACAAATCTGGATGTCCACGATAAAGTCAATGTTGAATTGATCTACGAAAGAATTCAAAAACTAAATCGACGTTTCTTAGGCCGCTATGATTTTTCTGATAATCCATTTGTAAAAGTTTTAAAAACAAATTACATTGAACTCAATAGTTGAAAAGCATGATTCTGTTTTTATGTTTTTATTCAAGTTATTTTTGTTAACAAAATTTTATTAAACTTATTTATTTATGTATGTATGTATTTATGTTATTTTTTATTTTTTTCTGTGGATTTATTTATTCATTAATTTATTTACTAATTTAATTAAATTATTTATTTATTAATTTTTGTTAATTATTAATTTATTTATTTATATATTTATTTACCATTTATATATATTGTAGCATAATAATACCTACGCTCCTATGTCTATGCAGCAAATTCCGAAGTGACTTTCCATTCTGGCAGAATTTTGGTTCGAACTGTCTTTTCATTCGAGGTTCGTGTCTGGGACGAAGTCTCCACAGCTCATGTCAACGAAAGAGACGAATAATATCAGGGATAAAAGGGAATTATAACTGCAAGAATTATTTCTCTTGTTCCAGTGGTCGAAGAATTTGCTAGAAGTTTCTGGCTATCAGAAACTTCTGCTATATAAGGACAGATGGCGATCAAAAAAAGACACAGTTGGTTTAGAACCGTGGCGAAGAGATTGGAAAAGTGATAATGGGCGAAGTTGTAATTTGGTGATAAATTGAAAGTTGAGAGTGAACAAGAAAAAGTAATTAGTTTGGATTTGTGAATTAAGTAATTGAAAGGAGATAAAGTGATTAGAGAGGAAAGAGACCTTGTAAGAAAAGAATTTGCGAAGAATAGTATAGTGTGAACTTGAATTGTTCTATAGACTAGAAAATAAAGAAATAAATTTCACAGAATATCGTTTTATCTACTCGAGCCGTAGCCAGCAAAGTACAATATGTTAAGTTAACACGGCGCAGCACATTCCAGCAAGTTCACGGGTTCACCGCATGCCACCTGCCTGCACTGCATTTTACCTACATCAGCATTTTCCCATCACACGCCGGACTGTGGTTATGCTAACACCGTGCACGCGCATCCGTCCGAGTAGCTGGCCATGATGACACCGTGCACGCGCATCCGCCGAATAGCTGACGCAGCACATATGGAAGACATCGGGGAAACTCTAGCTGTACTGGGGATTCATTCTGTAGTTGGACTTGAATTCGTGCGGGTGAAAATAATTTATCATTGCAATCGTGAATAAATAATAAGAAATTTGTTAAGTTAAACTGCGTTTCATTTTATGTAAGTCGAACGGTTGGGCCGACCTCGGGGTTGGCGTTCGCGTTTTTTTTAAGTGTCCGCGTTGCGGCCGCTTTAACTGTTACTTATTTGTTTATTTATTTATATATGCACTTCGTTATTTACTTTCAGTTATTATGTAGTCATTATTGATTTATTACTTATTTATTTATTATATTAATTATTTATTTATTTAATTCGATTGAAGGTTTTTGTTTGTATTTTTCCTTTAGCATCATTATTTTTTTCACATTTTCATTTTAATTGTCTATCAAATAAGATTTCAGAAGAAATATAAAAATTATCATATTTCTGTATTGTAAAATGTGTGGTAATAAAACTTTTTTTTAAATTTATATTCGATTTTTATAAGTATTGGGTAGGCTAGTTCTTGCCACGTAAACAAAATATTTGGCAATTAAGCAGGATGCATTTCAGTATTTAGATGTTCTTAAACTGCTATAATCTAAGATCTTATGCAAATAAGATATTTTTGTTAACATTTTCTGCTGAAGAATAGGAAAAGAAAATTCGTTAACATTAATGAAGGCCATAGCGACCTAACGACCAAGACATCGTCCAATGCCGTCTTAGCGGAACACTGTCCGCACCTCGTGTACCAACAATCGTTCACTTCGCGTAAAATGGGGATGAAATATCTGGATTCATCTGGTCAACTCGTGTTGGCCCTAGTGTTCCACGTGCAAGAGATTATATTAAAATGATTAATAGTGATCACCAAACCCCCAAGCAAATTACTTCGCACTATTGGTCAAGAAGTCCCTATTTTGACTGCTGAATTGTCTTCCTAGGCGGGAGGGTCAATTAAAAACACTCTCTGGTCTGCTTCTGAGGGGTTTTATTTCCTATTTTCAAATTAGAATATAACAATGAAATATTAAATGTATAGATATATTTTACTCACGCTTTTGTGCGTCCTCCCGCTGCTTGGTTTAGTGGAAAATTAACGTCCGATTTACTATAAGTCGGAACAAACAGCGACGCCTAGAGGGCAGCACAGGCAGCAGGAGAACACACTCAAGGGTTAGTTTACATTGAGTTCATAATAAAGAATGTTCTACAACATCCCCCCCTCCGTGGATCTAGACCAACTTAGATTCATCAAATCTAGTCTGTCCAACATGCAGGAGGGCTGCTTCAAAACACCGGATCTGGTTCGTACTTCCGCAATTCTGACTTGGGAATCTTTCCCGGGGAATACTCTCGTCACTCTTCCTATAGGCCATCTCGAGCGATGAATGCTGTCGTCGCACACGAGCACCAGGTCTCCCTCCGACAGGGATCTCACCGGCCGGAACCATTTCGTCCGTCCATATAGATCTGGAAGATATTCGTCTACCCATTTCTTCCAGAAGAGATATTGTGCTTGCTGAACATTTCGCCACTGCTTTCGTGTCACGAGCTACCTTTCTTCGTGCGGGTGCGGAGTTTGTTCGGAGTTACTAGTACCTATGAGAAAGTGTTTAGGGGTTAAGGGTTCATCAGTGGGGGTGTCTAAGGGTATATGAGTAAGCGGTCGCGAGTTAACAATATTCTCAGCTTCACAAATGAGACTAAACAAACTATGCTCTTGTAAGTTCTCGTTAAATAACGCATGCCCCGTTGTTCTTTTTACACTTCTTACCAGATGCTCCTAACATCCCCCTGCATGGGAGTTTAAAGGACAATTGAATAGCCACTCTATTCGGCTGTTCGCGAGAACGTCAGCTATTTTCCCATGGTCTAATTCCCTTGTTTGTTTTTGCAACTCTCTGTCGGCTCCAATAAAGTTGGTGGCATTATCCGAGCGAATGCGTACCAGGGTCCCTCGGCGACTTGTGAAGTTCCGAATGAACATCAGACATGTGTCAGTAGATAGGCCTCTTGCGATCTCTAAATGTACCGCGCGCGTAGTCAGGCAAGTGAAGAGCGCAATCCACCGCTTTTCATTACGCCGGCCATTCACTACTAAGAATGGGCCCATGTAGTCTAAACCCACGTAGGTGTAGGGTCTTATGAAAGATGTCAACCTGTCCTCGGGTAACTGACCCATTAATGGAGTAGCTGGCTTAGCCCTGTTTATCTTGCATTTCGTAGGCAATTGCTTCTAAATCGCAGGATCCATCCTACCACTCTCTTTAATCTGGTAAAGCTCGAGAATCTTTCAAAATTCCCCTTTTCTTCGTTAGTGAACATGACTAGAAACTTGGTGCGGAGCTCTTCATCGGTGGCAGTACAAGGGTGACTGACCGTCCACGTGGATTCGGTTTCCATTAGGAACCTTGGGCCGCTTAGCCAAAACGACCCCCTCTTCTGGTACTTGAGGCCAGTTCCGAAGTCCGCTGGTCTGAGTACACTGGGAAGCCATCTCCACTCTGCTACTTGGCTTTTCCAGAATTTCATTAACTCGGTGTGCTACGTACGGCTTGTATCGTCGATGGTCAGATTTTATTCACGACAGGATAGTACATGAGTTGCTCCACATTACAATCCGGCTTGGCTTCACATTGTGTCTCAGGAGTATAGCTTGTCGAAGACGTGTAGCTAGTACGGCAGATTGCAGCTCCAGGCGCAGGATCGATATCAAGTTGAGTGGTGCACACTTCGTTTTCCCCCAACAAACGGCAGGCGTGATCCACTTCCCTGCTCAGGGATTCTCCAATAACCTAGAGCAGCGTATGCACTCTCGCTTGCGTCAGCAAACATATGGAGCTCTACCTGGGTACTTTTAAACGTGGCACCATAGCACCGTGATACACATATTGTCTCCACGTGCTTAAGCTGCATCAGCCATTTCATCCATAGTTCATAAGCTTCATCTGGGATGAACTCATCCCAAGCCACCTGATCTCGCCAAATCATCTGCAACATCACCTTTGCTATTAACGCATGTTCCGCAGCCAGGCCGAAGAGGACGAAAACTGACATAGTTATGCTGAGCGCCTCACGCTTAGTTGGTCGTCTGCTCCCTTCCAATAACCCAGGATCAACCTTTCCAAAGGCCAACATGAATCGAAGGATATCTCGCTTCGTATCCCAGTGCATGCCTAGCACTTTCTGATAATGTGCTGCGTCGCTCTTGTCTAAGTTAAAAATCGACATATTTTGGTGATCTTCGTTTATTTCTTGATTTAACAACGCTGAATTTGAATTGAATCTCTTGAGCTCTAATCCACCATGCTATCTCCTTTGAGACGCTTATAGCTTCCCTTTCATCTGCAAAACAATGGACAAAGTCGTCGACGTAGTGGTTTTTCACAACGGCGTCTACTGCGGCAGGAAATTGCTCTTTAAACTCATAAGCATTCTAAACTTCATCAACACAGCTAGCAGATCTTGGCACTGATCAGGTCAGCGGAGCAAGGTGGAGTTCAGTGAGGTTCCATCAACCACTACGGCGGCGTCGAAAACCAACCGTATCTTCCCAGGCTTATTTGGGTTATTCACTTCAAAGTGGGGAAAGTACCATGTTCGGGTTCTTGGCTACCTCGAGTGCACTTAACTTCCTTGCATATCCCTTTTCTTCATAGTCGGCCATGATACGGCAGTATTCTTGATGGTACCCCGCATCTCGTTGAAACTTCTTCTCAAGTGCTTGAAAACGCTTCTCTGCCAGGACTCGACTTGATGGTAGTACTATGTTGTCCTGCTTCCACAGTAATCCTGTTTCAAAACGCGCGCCTTTCCTTTGAGTAGTCTTCTCCATGAGTAACTTCGCAGGAACCTCTTGCAACGACTCGACATTCTTCTCGACTTCCCGCACTCCTAGGCCCTCATTAGTGATATAGTCGTTTACAACTTGCTCAAGGTTATCCAAGGGCGGCATACCAATTTGTGCAAAACATAGACGGTGACCTTGCATTCCCGTATTACTAGTGTCTGCTCCATAGACCACCCAACCAAGCTTGGTTAAGACCACTGCTGGTCCCTTCCAGCCGTCGGCTACAATACTTCGCGCTATACCAAGGTGTGCGTTACGTCGTTCAGAGCAAACTCCTTGCTCTTTGGCCAGACTCCAGAGATCTGCATGTTGACTGTATACGAAGGCTCCGTAACACTGTTGTTACCAAACCACTGCAGTGTCAAATTCAGATGATGCATCAGACTTTCATTCATCAATGATACTGATGAACCTTCATCCAAGAATGCGTTACATGTTACTTTCTTGCCACGGGCGTATAACCTTACCGGTAGAATTTTGAACAAGAGTTTCGTCGATACCGTGGATGTATGCGTGAGTACGGCAGGCTGTATGTTGCTCTGCCGTGCGCTGCTCCGCTGCTCTAGAGCGTTTTGTAATATGCTGCCTTCTGGCTCGGGGGTATTACTTTGGACGTGTAAAAGCTTGTGGATCTTCCACGAACATCCCCTTACAACGCAGCGGTGTTGTAGCGTACAGCTGCCGCTTCTATGTCCCTCACCCAGACAATTGAAGCACAACCGGTGTTGACGAACTGCTAGCCATCGCTGAGCCTCGTTCATGTCTAAGAATCGCCTACACCTCACTACCTCATGCTGCCCAGTGCAAACTGTACAAGATGTCCCCCTGCGTGACCCGTTCGTTCCTTCATTCACGTGGAAAAATCGTCCTCGTCCACCACCTCCTCCAAATCCTCTGGAATGGTTGCTCTTTAGCATTAACGCATGTCAAATTCACCACGCTCGCTACTTAGCCCAATCAAGTCTTCGTTGTACTGGCAGCTTTTGTAATGCCTCATCCATGAGTGTGGGATTACTCAAGATGTGCTCACACTTCGCTGCTTCCAAGAATGATGCCAGATTGTGTACTTTCGTCGCGAATGGCACCAACAGTCGATTCGGTTTTCAGGAATACAAGCCACATTTCGAATGTTTTCGAACTGGCTTTTCATCAACTGCTCTGGCCTACCAAACCGTTGCTCTACGGTATCCATGGTCCTCTGGACATTGCTGTTGTTTCACGCGCTCTTCCCTTTATCGGGTTCTGCAGGCGCATCATATTCTGTCGATTCGAGTATCCGTACTCCTCGGTTGTGGTTACAAATGCTTCTTCAAACATCGGCCATTCCTCCGGCCGCCCGCTAAACTCCGGCAGATCGTAGAGCTTCCGAACATGTTCCCCCCTAGATGCTGATTATGTACGGCTTAGCTCTCCAAGCACAGCCCATAACGATGACTCAGTGGCGTTTACGTTCGCACCAAAGGTCGACGACCTACTAACTGGGTTAGCGGTTCTCGGGAGCTCCTCCTCGCTTGCTCTAGTCGTCGACTGCATGCTAGTTGTGTTGACTGTTCTCGAAGGCTCCACCTCATTTGCATTAACCTTCGATGATACGTTAGCTTGGTTAACGGTTCATTTAAAAATAAAAGGCTATAGTGATTACCACGCTTGTCACCCTTCGGGAAAAGCGAGAGGCGGATCATCATTGTTTATTAAAGACTGCATCGAACAATTCGAAGACCTAAAGATCGAGCTTGAAACTTTGCAACTGTGCACGATTCGAGTAAAAAATAGTCAGCGTACTCTTTAAATCTCATCTATCTACTGCCCACCGCGTTCCGCGCTTGAAAAAAGTGATTTTACTAACTTGTTTAAATTGCTGAAACCTAATTTCATTATTGGCGGCGATTTTAATGCGAAACATATATTCTGGGGCTCAAGACACAGCTCGCAAAAAGGCAGAATGCTCTATGAGGCAGGTATGGAGTACAGTTGTGATTTCCATTCGACGGGTAAACCGACCTACTGGCCAACTGATACTTCGAAAATACCTGACCTGATCGACTTTTTCGTCCTGACCTGATCGACTTTTTCGTCGTGAAACGAATTTCTACCAACCACATTAAAGTTGAAGAGAGCTTTGATCTGCCGTAGGACCATTCCCCAGTTGTTTTGACATTGAGCGAAAAACTAATCTATACCCTATAACCAGCGAGATTAACCAGTAGAACAACTAACTGGGAAGGCTTTAGGAACGAAATTGAAGATAATGTTGAACTGAGCGTTCCACTTACGACACCCTATGAACTTGAGGTTGAAGTTGATCGCTTCGTTGAGATCGTACAGCTCGCCTCTTGGAATAATACTCCCAATCCAAGGAAAACTCCGGACAAATACGGTCTACGATATCCTACGGAAATAAAAGAATTGGTCAAGGAAAAAAGAAAAGCGCGTAAGAAATGGCACGACTCTGTCGTGCTTCGCAACATAAAGCTGACTTGAATCACCAGTAATTCGTTGAAGAAGACTATAAAGGATTTTAAGAATCGTGCGATAAGCTCTTACCTTGAAAGTTTAACAGCGAAAAAAGGTTCCAATTATTCACTTTGGAAAGCTATAAAAGGCACCAAAAGGCCCAAGGTCCCCGCGCCGCCTATTAAATTAAATCACAATGAATGGGCAAGGGAAGATAAAGAAAAAGCGGACGTTTTTGCGGCCCACCTGGAAGATACCTTTAAACCGTACGATGGTCAAGTGTTTTACGACAATATCAATAGGCCGGATTTACCATCTGACAATTTAGCACTTACAAGTGCAACGCTGAGGGAACTCAAACATGAGATCGGGAATCTAAAACCTAAGAAAGCTCCTGGTTATGACTTGATCACCGGAGAAATTCTTAAAGCTTTACCTAGAAAAGCATTGATTAAGCTTCTTCATATTGTAAATGCTGCGCTCAGATTAAAACACGTGCCTAACCAATGGAAAATTGCGGAAGTTATAATGGTTTTAAAACCAGGAAAGCCGCCAAATGAGGTAAAATCTTATAGACCAATTTCGCTACTTCCAGTTATATCCAAAATTTTCGAGAGGATATTGCTAAGGCGCCTCCAATCGGTTATAGAAGGAAATAATCTTATCCCTGACCACCAGTTTGGGTTCAGAAGTAAGCATTCGACGATTGACCAGGTGCATAGAATTACTGATCGAGAAAGCACTTGAAGAGAAAAAGATTTGCTCAAGAGTATTTCTTGACGTCTCGCAAGCCTTTGATAAGGTGTGGCATGATGGCTTGAATTGTAAATTACGACAAGTTCTCCCTGTATGCCTATACGACATTCTAGAATCATATCTCCGGAATAGACTCTTCCGTGTTAGACATGGAAATGAATACTCGGAGCTAAAAGAAATTTCGGCCGGTGTACCGCAAGGAAGCGTTCTTGGGCCACTTCCCTATCTGTTATATACTCGAGATATGCCCTCAACGAATCTAAATCTGTTCATGTGAATTTCACTTATAAGAAAACTAATGTCTTGCCAATTTTCCTAAACTTGGCCCAAATACCTTTTGCAAACGAGGCCAAATACCTTGGAATGACACTCGACGCAAAACTGAAATGGAATTCGCACGTGAAAATGAAACGTAAAGAACTCGAAATCAAATATAGAGAAATGACCTGGTTGCTCGGAAAACACTCCCAGCTCAGTACTGAGAACAAACTGCTTTTATACAAGCAAGTGCTAAAGCCGGTGTGGACTTACGGTATACAACTTTGGGGCTGTACCAAGAAAACAAACGCCAATATTTTACAAACTTTTCAAATTAAAGTGCTAAGAGAAATTGTCCACGCACCGTGGTATACTAGAAACGATGATATCCACAGGGATCTCGGAATTCCGACAATCGAAGCTGAAATTAGAAGCTTCGCGAGAAAGCATAGAAACCGACTAATCGGACATGTCAACAATACAATCCTACAAATTCTGGATGAAAGCAATTTATTGCGCCAACTACAAAGGACGAAACCTTTCGACTTGGCGAGAAAGGAATCAACCGCGCCTAGATTGCGGAACATGCAGGATCTGCCAAACGTGTTATTTTCTCATGATAGAAAAATTGCTTGATAAGGTCGTTTTTAGTTGCAATATATAACAAATTAAATCGCAGGGTGGTTTTTTTTAGTCAGTAAGAATCTGACACTACTATGAGCACGCCTTGCTATGCTCATAGTGTCTATGGAAGATTTTTTCACCAACCCTCGGGGGAAAAAAAAAAAAAAAACCTTGCTGCTCGCTTTCCATTAACCTCTGATTGGTTCTAGACAGCTCTGCCTATAGATCTTGTATCTGCAACATCGTCGCGGTTACCCTATCTACAACCGAAGTGTTCAAAGTCGCTGCATTAGGACCACGCATGGTGAAGTTTAAATCTTCCATCTCGCCGCTGTCTTCCCTTTCCAAGGCTGGTTGGCCGCTTTGCCCTGAACGTGTTCGTGGCATTGTATTAGATAGGGCGGCAGTATTTCCCGCTTAGACGACCCTACTATCTAATGGCAGCAGCGGCTATCAACCTATCCCTCTCGCTCGCACTAGTCGACTCAGCAGTGACTGTGCATGTGAGGGTACATATATCCCGTTAAGATGGACCTACTGTCTCACGGCCCTACTATATAACGGCAACAACAGTTATTCCCGCGTGCGTACGTATGTATCTCAAGCTATAGGCTATCTAACTAAATCTTTTCTTTTTATTTCCTGCACACCTCACTCGACCTAATATAAAACCCACTTATACAATCAATGCTACTCACCTTGACTTCTACCCGCATTCACCATCAGAGTTTGATGAGTCTTTATTGCTGCTCAGGTGCTCCAGGACGTCTGCTGATTATAGTCTTCCTGCTTCCGTTTTCTCGTACGCTGCTTTCGCTGCTCGGCTGTCGGAGGATGCCGATGGGGTGTTCCACTGACGGTTCGTGTTTGGTTACTAACCACTGAATTTTGTATGCACACACTTGTGGCTACTGTTATTTTTATTTTTATTTTTTTTATTTGTTGAGCACGCCTCAATAGGCAGTTCGACGAAAGGGGTGCTCTGCTGGCCGCCGGGGCTTCACTGGCAATTTCACCAGAAAAATGCGAAGTAGTAGATGCACACTCCACTTGTGCTGCTGTTTTGTTGTTGAACACGCCTCAATAGCCAGTTCGACGAAAGGGGTGCTCCACTGGCCGCCGGAGGCTTCGCTGGCAATTTCACCAAAAAAGAAATGCGAAGTAGTAAATGCACACTCCACTTGTGCTGCTGTTTTTGTGTTGAACTCGCCTCAATAGCCAATTCGACGAAAGAGGTGCTCCGCTAGCCGCCGGGGGCTTCGCTGGCAATTTCACCAGAAAAGGCGAAATAAAAGGTGTTGAATTGTCCTCCTAGGCGGGAGGGTCAAATAAAAACACTCTCTGATCTGCTTCTGAGGGGTTTTATTTCCTATTTTCAAATTAGAATATAACAATGGAATATTAAAAACGTCCTCCCGCTGCTAGGTTTAGTGGCCAATTAAGAAAATGGAGAATCAAGAAATGGCGCGTCCGATTTCAGTCGGAACAAACAGCGACGGCTAGAGGGCAGCACAGGCAGCATGAGGACACACACAAGGGTTAGTTTACATTGCGTTCATAACAAGGAATGTTCTGCAACGCTGACCTTCAAGCTGCCTAAACCAATACTTACGTCAGCTTTTAATTGAGTCTTCTTATAAGTAAGGCGAATGTATTCTAGCATGCATTTGGTTTAAGATTTCGTTAATGAAATCGAGAAACGAATGTGAATAGTGTATACGACGTTAAATATGAGCGAGTCATAGATGATCGCTCACACTTACATTATGGGTTACCCTAGAAATTTTGAGTGGCTCGGTAACCATAGATATTCGTATTCCTTTTCCCAGAAAGTGAGTTTTCGTAAAATCCTTTGTACATATGTCTTTGTTAGTATAGGCACATAATTACGTACGGGAATCCAGCAGCAGGTGCAAGATTCTGTCCATGCTTATCGCACAAATATTGAACAAAAAGCCAAATACACATTTGAAAAAGTGGGCGGATTTCAAAAATGTTTACATTTGTACTGCTTTGGATTCTAAAATTAAATTTGAAAAGTCTTCCTAGCACTTTATTTAATAGTGGAGACAGACTGCTGGTATTGATACCATGGTACGAATACCATGATATAGTGATTACTACAACCCCTCACAGACTGCACTTCGTAGTATTCGATGACTTTGGCGTTAAGTAGTATACTTTAACGTTTGTGTTGTCTGTCATAACAAATAAAAACAGAAAATTCAAGACAGGATGAATAAAAATGATTTAATTTTATGCCAAATGATGAATAAAAAGAAAATTAGAATACTTGAAAGCGAAAGTGCATACCTAAGAATTGTAAAAGAAGCTACGAAGACTAGCCAATAGAGAGAAATCGGCGCTGCAATCAGTACGATGGTGGTATACCAGCAAAAAATTGCGAATCTCAATACGAGGTATGTTTCATGGTATACTAGCATTTTAGGTAATATTGCAGTGACAGACATGTGGTACGGAACGTAGTATTGCTACTCGCGTACCATGGTATCAATACCAGCAGTCTGTCTCCCACATGAGTTCAAAAACCTGGTGATATATGGATGGACATGCGGGTGGACATGGCTAGATCGGCTTAACTTTAACAAAATTTAGGTTTTCGTAAAAAGAGAAATGGGAAAGGCTTAAAATGAACTATTTGACCAAACGAATTTGAATGCCATGTCCTTCTGTCGAAAGTGACTATATCAAGTTTGAACACAATCGTAGCCGTATTCGAGAAACACCCATTTTCGGCAGTTCATCTAATATGTAAGTAAAGTAATGGTATACGAACCACTCACATTACTTTTATTATGAAATTTAATCGAGATCGTATTAGCCTTAGAATGAGTAGCATTTTGAGGTAAAATTTGCTTATTTTTATATGTTGTGAATATTTGTTGTGTAAGATTAATCGTTATCTTACCGTACCTTACAGTGTTTACAGAATTGTCCAAGCCTATTGTAAAGAACCGAAGAACTAGGAAAATACCTTAAAGCAACGATAATCGTTCGACTAATACCTATGTACCTACGTATGGAAGCCTGGTTTAGTTACAACAATCATTAACTTGAGGGACATAATAGAAGAAATAAAGAATTCGTCAAGCTCCATCGGGGCTCACGCGTTTAGTTAGTTACCTTTTGTACTCAGACATACTCGTATTTTCTCTTTCAAAAACATATATCCGTATTAAAATTTATAGCCTTAACCATGTTTTTTTCAAACAGACCTTTTAAGATTCCCGTAATTGTAAGAAGTTAATTTGTAACCAAGAATATATGTTCTAAGTAGGTAAATATAATAATTTTTTTTACTATAAATGACTTAATATTGAAGCTCATGAGTTAATTTTTATGTAATTAGTTTTGTTGAATTGGAACTTTAAAATATATTTTAATATAATAGAATAAAAAACTTGTACAATATTGTGTACAAATATCTTCCGAGTCAAATGTATGATACTTTATGTGCCTATATATCTGTGGCAATAAGACAGAGCAGCTTAAGTCGACATAAGCGGTTTTTCCAGATTTTCAAATAAGATTAATCTACAGCCTGAGAACAACTATTCTATCTCACCCCCATTTTAAAGCAGTGTTCCGTTGAAGAAATATCGTAAGTTTCCTAAACACTTATGTTGTAACAAATATGCGGTGCTTTTAACAATGCAGCTTATGTTAAGCAGTTTTCGTATGTTACATTATTTCAAATTTTTAGTTTTAACAGAAAAACTTATGTCTGTTTAAGTAGGCTGAATTTCTAATTTCTTTGGCTCCTTTTGTGTTTTTTTTAAAAATCTTATGTTCACTTAAGATGTTTTGTTAAATTCTTTATTTGATTTCATGGGCACTTATGTTAACATAAGTTGTTCTATCAAAATTAAGACAGTTTTATTTACAGACTTTTAGTATGACAGAAAAACTTAAGTGAACATAAGCTATTCTGTTGCAACACAATATTTAAATACCCGTTACTTATGTCAACATAAGTTATTTTTGTTGGATTCATACCAGTTTGCTCCAATCACTTAAGAGGAAAGGTTGTGTTCTTCAGTCTAAGCAAAAAGGGTTTCTTATTCGAAGTTTTTCGCGTTGAAGTGTTTTGCGTATGTATATTGCTCTTTCAAAAAGTGTGCTTATGTTTTCTTACATTAGCGTACTTATCTAGTCTCAAAAATGGAACGTGCAAGAAAAATGCTGTCTATGGCATTAAAAAAGCAATTCGATAGAAATTTGGAACTCTCTACATCTACATGCAATGAATACAATTTAGATAACTCAGCTGGTAAGTTCTGATCATAAGGTTTTAAATAAAAAAGGAAATGGAACCATACATTTTTTCTTAGGCACAAATAATAAAGTGCAAGACATATCGGTTAATAAAGATTTCAAGAACGTAATAGAGAACGGAGGCAATGCTGGTGAAACCCAAAATACTAGTTTAGTTAACGTGGCAGAAGGAGAAAATTCAGAAGATTTTGATAACGACGATACACTAGGCGATCCTGATTTTGTCCCATTTAATCCTTCGGAATTTTCCATCAATACAAGAATTGCTGGGAGCCAAATAGAACAAAATCTTTTATTTGGAGATAGCGGTTAATTAAGTTCTGAAAACAATGAAGAAAATACCGAAAAAACAGCAAAACAAACAAAGAAGATGAGAAAAGAAAAAAGGAACTCCGGCAAAAGCTATATATCTACAACTGAAAAAGTTGTAAGTGGACGAACCGTACGAAGATTGGATGATTGTCGCAACAAATGTAGGGAAAAAATAACGTTCGAAAATCAACAGCTTATTTTTAAATCGTAAAGGGAACTTGGCTCTTATGAGTTGAGACAAGCTTTTGTTGCCGGCTTTATATTGGTGGACGACACCAAATTTGTAAGAAAAGAAAAGAGCCTTACCAATCCGAGAAAAAGGAAATACACCAACAAATATTTCTTGGATATATGTGGAGAAAGGGTTTCTGTCTGCCAGAAATGTTTTAGATACACTTTTTGTGAATCGGAACAATTCATCAAAACAGTCGTTAAAAAAAAGCTGGAGGGCTTTGGTTCGTTCATAGGTGATTTGCGAGGAAAACGTCCTGGTCCTAAGAAACTCTTGCCTGAAAAGGAAAATGAAATTATTGAATTTATAAAAAGTTTCCCATCCTACGAATCGCATTACACAAGACGCGATACTTCCAAAAGGTATCTGTCGAGCGATTTATCGATTGCAGAATTATTTCGGCTCTATTCAGAAAAGTATGTTCCAGTTTCACTTTCTAAGTTTTCGAAAATTTTCAACACTCTGAACTTGAAATTTAAAAAGCCAAAATTAGATACTTGCCATAAGTGTGAAGGTCTTGAAATGAAAATTGACGCTGCTACTAAGGAAGAACTAGAGAACCTTAAAAAGGAGCAAAATGATCACCATCTTGAAGCAGATTCTGCGTATAAATCGAAAGCAATGGACAAATCTAAAGCTGAAAAGTCCTCATCTATAAAAGTTCTAACGTTTGACTTACAACAATGTCTGCCGACGCCATTTTTAAGATCGTCAGTCTCTTTTTACAAACGCCCATTGTGGACCTATAATTTAACAGTTCATGACTGTAATACTGGACAGCCAATATGCTATATGTGGCACGAAGCATTAGCAAATCGTGGAGGAAATGAGATCGCGTCATGTGTATTTAACCATCTTCAAAACCTTCCAGCTGAAACTCGACATGTGGTTTTGTACAGTGATTGTTGCCCGGGACAGAATAAAAATTATTTTATTGCTTCAATGTTCGAGACTTTTTTAACACTGCAAAATAGTGTGGAAACTATTGATCATAAATTTCTTCTTCCGGGGCATACTCACATGGAATGTGACGTGGACCATGCCCTTATTGAAAAAAAGAAAAAGTTTACAACCGTTAAAATACACCATCCTCGTGATTGGTATCAATTCGTGAGAACAGTGGGCGTAAAAAACAAATTTGAAGTGAAGGAAATAAATCAAGATGAAAATTTTAATTTCTCAGCTGTTTCCAAAGAAAAATTTATGTGGCGAAAGGTGGACAATGAAGGAGAGAAATTTTGTTGGCAAAAGGTAGAGTGGATGAGGTTCACAAAAGAGTTTGGAACAGTATATTTCAAAACATCACTTAATGAAATCGAAGAATTTAAATCACTTAATATAAAACGCCGTGGTTTCAATTCCCTCAAAATAGCTGATCTGCAAAAATGTTATTCTTCACCACTTGCAATCAATGATAAGAATTGGATATGTTGCTATTGATTGACAATATTTATCATACATTTTATAAAAGTTTAAATAGCATTGAAGTGGCTGATTTTCATCCCGATTTAACCGAAGGTGATAAAGAAGATTAACAATCTAACGTTAAAAAAAAAATACTGTTTTAATTGAAATCATATGTTTATTTTGAAAAACCTAATGAATTTTGTACGGTTTGAGTTCCTTTAGTTACATTTTTATAATTGTATAAGTTAATAAAAGTTTCTAATAATTTTCTTATGTTTTGTTTGTTTGTAATCTGCAATTCATCATAAAATCTTAAGTCAACTTAGGGACATCATAATAATTTCTGAGGTTCCGACAGAAGAACTTATGTAACATAAGACATTGCTAATCACCAAATTGATTTTATCAAAAGAACTTAATTGCTAAAATCACGTTTTATGTACATTTGTTACGAGGGCCTGTACCCCGTCCAATAACAAAAAAAAAAAAACAAAACAAAAAAAAAAAAAAGGTAAAGAAAAATTAAAAGAGGTACCTTATCCCAGATGATTACTCCAGCGATCCCACGATGGTATTTGTCGTCGTCGTCCTCTCGTCCTGTCCTACTGTCCTTGTGCATCCTCGCACACGCACATCACATTGCAGGATTGGGGTTTTGATGGACCAATTAATAATAAAAGAAAAAAAAGGAAAACAAATTCCAACATACCTGTTGTCCGTTGTACCTACGGACATCATCCCTTCCATAGCCAGGTTCCCTAGATTTAGGGTTATTTTGCTTCCTTGTGCACCTTTGTGCACAGGAAGCGATGTGCACACACCCACTCCAGTCCAAGGGTGGGTTTTCTTTTATTTTTTTGAATAAAGTTACAAAAAAAAAAGTAATTACAAAAAAAAAACACAGCGATTCGCCTCGCAAAATTAGAAAATAAAATAAATGTCAATAATCAGCTGACATGCGGGAGGGAGATACACCCGTCTCTCTCTCGCAAGAAAATTAATGGCGATCGGGAAATTATCTGTGGTTCAGGGATAAGATAAAAAAAAAAAAAACGTAGAATTTGTTTGTCCATTATTTTGATATTATATGTTTATATATATTTTTGTGTTGGTCAGAAATTTTGTTCTTGGGTTACGTGAGAAGGGTCGTAGGTTATATTAAGTATGTTAGGTAAGTCAGTCAACAATAGTATATGTCAGGTTAGTGTATTTATGGATGTTATCGCTCAGGATTTTTTTATTCAAAACGAACATTTTGTAACTGACAATGACGAAACGTAGGACATTGGAAAGGGAAATTTCTCATTTCAATGTCCCGAAAAAAAAAAAAAAGGAAAACACTACCCATAGCCGACAAAGACAAAACATGACAAAGGAAAGGGGAAAAGACTGACGAAGAGAGGACAAAGTCGAAACAAGAAAAGAAGGGGAAAAGTAGGACAATGGGAAACAGATAACCCAGATAAATGAAACGGGTTAGTACATCGACCCCAAGAAAATCATTTTCCTCAAGTCAAGTGCGAACAGCTGGTCGCCACAGCTGAGAAAAGAATTTGTCGGTAGCACTAAAATACAGTGAGGCGAAGACCTACTGTAGAAAATTAATTTCTGTCGATTTTCGATTTTCTTGAATAGAGCAAACCTGTCAGGACAACAAATAAAACTGGGGGAGCACATAGTACAGAAGACAAACGCAGGAGACATCAGACATAAAGGCAGTGAGTGTAGCGGAGTGGCGTAGGCCCCAGAAATTCTGTTGCTTGCAGTTTTCTGTCAGGGCCGGTTCAGGCACACACCGTTGCAACTGGACAAGGTCCGGTGCAGGCAGTGGGTAGCAGTAGCGGTGGTCCGCAATAAGAACAGGAAGCAAACGGTGCTCCCCCAACGAGAAAAGAAAAATTCAACGTTCCAGGAGGTGCTCCGTGGGACACCAGTGAAAGTGAAAGAATCTAAAGTAAAATTAAAATTTTTCTAAAGTGTTAGATACCACTCCTTCTGAGTGACAGTGAACTCTTTGAGGCTGCATATTTTTTTTTGATTTTAATTTCATTCAGATTTTGCTTTGTGTGAATTCAAATTTTGAGTTAAAATTCTTGAATATTAAGGTAAATTAAGATTAGAATTAATTTTTTGTGAATTCTGCTGAGAATTTATAGTGTCGAACGTCGCGTTGAACTCCATAAAAGAACAAAGTGTACATTTTTCATCGTGCTGCCGGCAGGACACCGGGGGACCAGAAAGCCGTATATATATATAAAAAAAAAAAAAACCGTGAGTACCTTTTGTCAATTGTGTCAAAAAAAAAAAAAAATATATATATATTCTTAGCAGAAAGGATAGGATTATATAATAGTATATTTAAGACAAAAAGAAAATTTATAATAAAGTGAATAGGGCGATGAGCCAACCAAAGAATTTTTAAAAGGATATGGGTTATTTCTACTCAAATATGAGGGAATAATTTTTTTATTTGGTGTGTGGATGGCCGGTCGGGCCGTCCTTCTATAGATGAACGGTGACAGGACAGGACGACTACGAACGATGACGACACAACGTAATGACTGACTAACTTCCACTACAACAGACTTAGGTCGTGACTGGGAAGCGCGTTCAGGGGCCATCTCTCGCAATCATTGGCCAGAGAGATGGCAATTGGTTGTGTCACTAGACACACAGGGTGGGCAGGCCAGCTTCTGCCACTTCCACCAGGCATTCCTCGGGTGCCGGACGAACCCGTTTGGCAGGGAGAGAAAATGGGAAGGACAATTGACGCAGTAGGGAGTAGAGTTAGGTTAGGTTAAGATAGTTAGGGTTAGTTCTAGGATTTAGCTTAAGTCGCTAGGTTAGTCTAGGTTTAGTTTAGGATAGTTAGGGTAAGTTCGCGGAGTCCTTCCCAATCTTTCTCCTGGCCATGGGCACAAGCCCTTGGATTTTCCTTTTTCTTTCTTTTCTAATTTTTTTTTATTCCGTCCGATGTCTAAAGTAGAGTAGCTTTCTTCTTTCTTTTGTTTTTTTTTAAAATGGCACGAGATTTTGTGTGCTGAGCAGGTGGTGCGAAGTAAGGTGGACAAGAACCACCCCGTCCGACGAGCTGAGCCGAGCAACCGCGAGCGTGCCGCCGTCCTCCTTACTCGCACCGAAGACGCCTCCGTGGCCAAGCCTAGCTCACAACAATGGCGCCCAACGGTATTTTTACCAACACCGGCTATTAGAGGCACGATTGCGACTCCAAGGGGACGATTTTCCTTTTTGAAGGTCGTCACCTTGGACTCATATCAATCAGCCTCATTCGCGATTAGATTTTTTTTCATTTTTAAATAATTTTTTTACTTTCCTATCTTTTACATTCAAGGGCTGTAAATGCTCCTTGCTTAGTCACAGACTGAAGACAGCACTCCTATCCTCAGGCTATAAGCTAGTGGATCCTGTGAGGTAATTGGAGGTCTGTGAATAAGCAAAGAGCGGGACAAGGTGGAAAGGCCGAATGCTAGCCGCTGTCCTAGAATGGTGACGTGTAGTCATATTCTTCGTGAGGCGCAAGCATAAGCCGCGAAGCTTTGTCCGTGTTGGAGTTGATCTGGGAAATCCTGGCCAGCCTTCTATTGGGTATTACCTGATAGCAAGTAGTGGTAAGGAAGGAAAGGATCGGCTTTAACACCTCGTCAAGTATCCGAGGCACCAGTCACTACCCGACGATACTGACTTTACCCTGACGAGAACAGACAGACTCACATCTATAGAACGGTTACTGGAGAACCTGAACAAAAATCCACACACCAAAGCACATAATACACCCATTTTAATAATATTTCTTAGCATTTTTATTTTTTTTTAGCATTTCGTTTTTCACCCGTTTATTATTTTTTTTATATGCCTTTTTTTGATTTCTTTTACTATTTTTACGATTCTACGATTTTATTCCTTTTACTACAATTTTTTTTCCTGTTTTTGAATTTTTTTTTATTATTTATTTTTCTATTCTATATTTTTTTTTACCTTTTCTTTGAATTTTTTTTTTACTATTTTTTTATTTATTTTATTAGGGTTTCGCGTTTTTTTTACTTCTACTACTACTTATCTTATTTATTTTCTGAATTTTTTTTTTGAATTTCGCATAATTTGAATTGAGCATAGTAGGGAATTTATTGAATTTTTATCATGGAGGGAGACAATAGGAGTTTAGGGGCAGTACCGAAGAACACTGGGTCCCAAGGAGCACTTCCGTCAGGAATGCGGGTAACGCGTTTAAGAGCTAGATTGGAACGCGAACAGGGAACTGACGGATATGACTTGCCACCTGCTACAGGGACTGACGGCAATTACGCAAGACAAGGAACGAACGACGACTATCTGTTCTTTGGCCAAGACGACGGAAACTACCCTACGAACTTCAACATTTCAGACCATACTGCGACGACCAGACAGAAGGTAACTCGGTCCACGGTAGAGCTCCGTGAGGACTTAGAGAGAAGATCCCTTCCAAATGAACATGACCTACTTGACTTGTACGACGTACAAAACGGACTAAATACAACAGACACAAGACTACAAGCCAGAGAACTTGTAGGACAACGCAACCAACGGCTAAGTCTGTCGCTAGGCAACCAAGCGACAGCAACTGTAGCAGCGACCAGGGTCGGACAACAAACTTCTGACGGCGAAGACGACCTAACTGACCTGCGAAGTAAGACTGTGGAGGACACAAAACGAATAACACAAGAAATACAAAAGGTGGTCTCTCAAGCAGTAAAGAAGAACCAGGTTGAGATCATGTCGGTGTTCGCCGAAAGTATGAAAGATATGATGACTACTTTCCAGGAAAACATCAAGGCGATCAACGACAAGATCTGCAACTTGGAGCTCTCCGCAGCTGCGCAGAGGGAACCACCGACAACGAACGACCGACGAAAAGACAACACCCGACAAGGACAGTCCACTCCTTCGCACCCACTTAACTGGACGGAACTGTTACACCAACCAACGCCGACACTAAACAGACAGACTTTTAACCCGCCACCACACGAACAAGCCCTTGGATTTTCCTTCTTCTTTCTTTTCTAATTTTTTTATTCCGTCCGATGTCTAAAGTAGAGTAGCTTTCTTCTTTCTTTTTTTTTCAAAATGGCACGAGATTTTGTGTGCTGAGCAGGTGGTGTGAAGTAAGGTGGACAAGAACCACCCCGTCCGACGAGCTGAGCCGAGCAACCGCGAGCGTGCCGCCGTCCTCCTTACTCGCACCGAAGACGCCTCCGTGGCCAAGCCTAGCTCACAACACATTGTTCTTCAAATATTTTTACAAATTAAAAGAAAATACAACGTGTATTCTGTACTCTATACTTGAGCATTAAAAAAAAATCAAAAGTTCATAAACAACAAATTTAGACAAAAACTTAAATATTTCAAAATCATGTTTTTTAACATAAGCTACTCTGTCTTATTGCCACAGATATTGTGCATGATTAATTTGTGCAACATATTGCATAAATATTGTTTACTTTTTAATTATTTTCTATTGTGAGAAGAGAAATAATTGGAAATTGAAGGGAGCAGTGCATAGATGCGGTATTACAGCAGTGTAGTAGCCTTTTGCCTGCCGTCGAGCGCACACGAGATCACACTCGCATCGTCGTGTCAAAAAAAAAAAAAAAAAATTTAAAGAAAAAAAAAAAAAAATTCCATCTACTTAAAAAAAAAAAATCGATCGCGCGCGCCTAATCAAATTATGTGAAGTGCAGTGGAAAAAAAAAAAAAATAAATAAATAATAATAATAAAAAAAAATATATATATATATAAACACAATTCAGTGCCGGTACATTCCATCTTACCACCCCCACTCACTCGCTGTTGCGCTTCTTCGTTATCGCAATTGGAGCATGTGCTATATATGTACATACTTCCAATTGCGATGACTGAGAGAGTGTAACATTTGATGCATAGCGGACTGTGAATGTTTATCCGAATAGCGGACCTCAGCTGATTGTCGTTTGGGCATAGCACCTGCGACAGTTTGTTTTGGAAAACTATTCTTTGGATCTACACTTCACAGTTTTGCTTAGTTACGTCAGAGTTGTGTCTTTTTGTGTTTCTATGATGTAGTGATGAGGGAATTTAGGGTTGATCTTACCAACATTCGTGGGCTTTGAACGAATTTCTTCGATATGTACGCCCAGCTACAAACCAGCTGTTCTGGCACTAAGCGAAACACAGGTAGTGGAAGAATCTTCTGATTTGAAACTGCCTGGATATAACTTAGTGTCATTATTCTTTCCCCACCGTGGCCTCGCCATTTATGTCCGTGGTGATATTGCTTACCAAGTTCCACCACAGTATGGCCACTGTTCCAACCCGGAATTTAAAATTCACCCTCCGTAAGCAAATAATTCACTACTGCTTTATTTATAGAAGCCCTAGTGCGGACAGCAACTCAACTTTTGACGAATTTGATGCGCTGTCTGATTCCATCACTCGAATTGTCTCCTTGTACCCTCATACTGAAATCGTCATTGCGGGCGATTTCAATATACACAATTCGAATTGGCTTCAACATTCTGGCCAGATAACACCCGAAGGAAGGTATGTTGAACTTTTCGCTGAGGTAAACAATTTGACTCAGCTTGTAAATGAGCCTACACGTATACCGGACATTGTAAGTCATTCCGCCAACACTTTGGACTTGTTTCTTACTTCGCACCCTGATAAATACACTATTGATGTTTTAGCGCCTCTAGGTCGGTCTGACCATAATATCGTATCAGCTAAATTCTCGTACTCCGACCACTCAGTTAAAGAAAAAACTCCTAAAAGGAAAGTATGGCAATACGAGAAAGCCAACTGGAGCGGCCTCAATAGCTTCTTTAGGAGTTTTAACTGGTCGCTATGCTTCCTCGATAGCGACGTGGATGCCGCTGCTGATATGATCACTAACACTATACTCTTAGGTATGAATGACTTTATTCCTAACAAATAAAGAGCATTAAACCTAAGGCAAACTCGTGGTTTGACCAGAGCTGTAAAGAGGCTATCAGGTTGAAAGAAGTAAGTTTTCGGTCTTATAAAGCCAACAAATCTTAGGAAAACCGAAAGAAGCCAGAAAAGACTGCAATGCCCATATTCGACGTGTAAAATTCTTACATGACCAACAATTAAGGCAAAAAATCCTACAATGTCCCAAAGTAGTAAAAATGTTTGGTCATTCGTCAAAAATATTAAAAATTCTGCCTCGTCTGCCATCCCCACACTCATTTACAATGACATTCCAGCTGTCAGCTCCTTAGACAAAGCTAACCTGCTTGCTACTCATTTTGCAGCGAACTCCACGCTGCCAGATAATGCTTTGTCTCCACCTGTATTTGAGAGCGTAAAATTTTCCATGGGACAAATCCACTTTCGCACTCGTACAGTTGCAGGAGTACTCAAAGGTCTTAACATACACAAATCCGCTGGTCCAGATGGTATCCCCCCCAAAGTTCTGAAGAGGTGTTCTTCTACGCTGGCAAAACCTCTGCGTAAGTTTTTCTGCCTATCCTACTTTTCAGGGCTCTTTCCGATTAGATGGAAAACAGCATTTGTCCAGCCCGTCCCCAAAAAAGGCGAATCTTCCTCTCCGTCCAATTACCGACACATTGCACTTACGTTTCATCTTTCCAAGGTCATGGAAACGTTATAAATCGTCAGCTTATGAAATATCTCGATTCACGAAAACTCCTTAATGACCGGCAGTATGGTTTTCGTAGCAACAGGTCCACTGGTGATTTGGTGGCATATCTTACCGAGAAGTGGAATCAATCTCTCCATCACTTCGGCGAAACCAAGATAGTTGCGCTTGATATTTCAAAGGCATTTGACAGAGTTTGGCATTAGGCTCTTTTGTCGAAAATGCGTGCATATGGCATCGATGAGTCTCTTCTTCAATGGATTAGGAATTACCTTTCGGGGCTTTCAATACAAGTTGTTTTGGACGGCTTCAAGTCTGCAATTCACCAAATAAATGCTGGTGTTCCCCAAGGCTCTGTTTTGTCTCCGACTCCCTTTCTCATTTTTATAAATGATCTCTTGTCTGCAACTTCTAATCCAATCCATTCCTTCGCTGATGACAGTACCCTCAGTTTTTCATATTCGTTCCCTAACTCACGTCCTTGCTCTTCGGCCGTAGAAGAGGAACGGCAACGTATGTTAAACACATTAAATTCCGACTTGAACAGCATAATTAAATGGGGTTCAACCAACCGCGTGGAATTTAATGCTTCCAAAACACAATGCTGTCTTCTGTCTCTCAAGCGAAACCAAAACCCTCAACCATTATCCATGGATGGTACTTGCATCATTGAAACCGAAAGACTTGCCATTCTCGGTAAGTGTATTAATAACCATCTTCGATGGAATGATCACATATTCGAGGTCGCCAAAAATGCTGCAAAATGTCTAGGATTCCTTAAACGGTGCAAGAAATATTTTACCCCGTCTGATCTGGCCTCAATTTATAAGGCATTCATCCGCCCTAAGCTGGAATATAACGCCCATATCTGGTCTGGTGCACCCAAGACCGTTTTGCACATTCTTGATAGGGTACAAAATCGCGCGTTAAAACTTATAGGTGATAGAGACATTGTGAATTCCATTCATTCACTAGAACATCGGAGAAATGTCTCCTGTCTCTCCCTGTTTCATCGTTTCTTCCCTCCCCTTCAAAATTTCACTCGCAATACGCGACATGCTTCGAATGCACATCAGTTTACCCTAAAGCCTAACTTCGGTCGTACTGTTAAATATAGGGATTCGTTTATAAGCCGAACGACACGAATGTGGAATGATCTACCAAGCTCTGTATTTCCCCATCACTACAACCTTCAATCATTTAAAGCCAACGTGCATAGGCTTCTCCTCTGTTCCTCTTCCCCTTGTCCTTAAAAGCCCGTGCCCTGTAACAGTATAAAGGTATTCATAATCCTTTTGGCGCGCGCGAATTATAAAAAAAGAAAAAAAAAAAAAGTGTACAGAATATCCAAAGAGCTGGTATATGGTCATAGTTTGCATCAGCACGCGACAAAGAAGAAGGAGGGTGCATTTTGTTGACCGATTTAAGCCACATAATCAGAATGGCCTACCCGACATTCAAATTTCTAGGATTGGCATCGCACATCCCAGAAAGGACGAATTCATTACTGGGATTAAAGCACTCAAAGCAAAACTTGCACCTATTCATAAAAAAGTTTTGGGACATCGAGACCTTCTTTGATGAGTGAAGGAAGATAATAATTATCAAGCTCCCAAAGATAGTCAAAGAAATAGTGAGAGAACTACAGAAACTATAGAAAACTACATGCTAGTCTCAATTTCAATATTAATAACTAAAATAACCCTCGACCACATTAGCATATGAAAAGCACCCTCGACAAGGAGCAAGCAGTTTACCATTCTGAATTCACCTACGTTGTTCACACTACCACTTTACGAGTATCAACCAGAAATGTCCGTTGCACTTTTCTCATATTGACTTCGAGAAGACATTCGATTATGTAAACAGAGAGCTACTCTCTATATTAACAACGCATGTTAGGAACTCTCCTGTTGGAGGAATTTTATATTAAATTCGGTGCCCGACAAGCACTCTTTTACTTACTGTCGCAACTATTTTTATTAGTTCGTAACTCATCTCAATCATTTCGATTACGCCCACTATATTAACCTGTCGCATTGTATTATGGCACTGCACGATATGTAATCCAGTTTGGTGACAGAGATTGGGGTGCTTCATGTGCTGTTCTATGGAAAGTTGCAGCACCTAGAGTGATTGCAAAAAAAGTAACAAGGAAGATAAAAACTGCTTTCAATTACTATCTGAGATACATATTGCGAAACCCTATATGAAATTAACAGATTCATGAGAGAACGGATCGGGAACGTTTCTATGCGATTGTACAGATGTGATTGTAGTAGTGGGATGGTCAGATTTTGCAATAGTTCAATAACGGCATAGCCCACCAGACCGTGCACCTACCCAAGATGGAAGAAAAGCTGATTGCTCTAGAAAAACTTTGAGCATAACAGTCGAAGAAGAAGCTCAGCAAAGACGGAAGACTTGGTTAAAACTGAGATGAAAATCGTACACGATTTGCGTGGTACATACCTAATGCCCCCAAGGGATAAACGGCATATTTAAGTAAATGTCGTTTTAAATATTTAAGTTTACAAAGAAATATAAAACATATACGAGTATTGACTCCTGAAATTGTTTTCTGTACCACAAAACATTAAACAATTTTTGCAAAAATATCTCAGGTCTATAAAATCTACTACAGTTACTTGTTACTGACATCCACATCTAAACAAATTTAAACTATACAACATTTTGTTTCCTCCGAGATGTAGAAGTTGGTCGGAAAAAATTTAAGACATTCGAGTAATTTAAAAAATTTAAGATGAAATTTAATTTGTATGTATGTATGTATATATTTATGTACGAGTAAATATGCACATATATCTTGAACTTATGTCATTTTCTCAAAACACTGTCAAAATCGGATCAAGTGTGAATGTTATGTGGGGTAGACAACAGGTTTTAAATTTGTGAGGAAGGCTCAAACTTTCATATGAAATTTATCGAAATGGAATTGATGAGACACTAAACAACACCTCCCTTCTACTGGTTTTACTACGACTAAGTTTAATTATCAAATAATTTTTGTTTCAAAAATACGAATATTCACGTTGGCAGGTTGCCTTCCAGCAAAAGCACCTGCTAAAACCCGCCATTAAATGCGGCTGGTCCTTATTGCTCTAGATCGAACGGTTTCGTTCTTTGTAATCGACGCACAAGGTTTGTCTCGTCCAGAATTTGGAGTATAACGTTGTTGCAATGACTATGAAGACGAATACGGAGTTTTCGAGCAAAGTTCGTTTTTTCGTCATCGACGGTAGTTACTCGTAAGTCTCTGTAGATATCATTGTTTCTGATATAAATACAATGGTGCATTTACTATGACTCTTAGCATTTTGTTTTGAAAAGATTGTAGGATATCTCTATTCCTTCTACCCCAAAGTTGTACCAAACGGGTTTAAGCACTTGCTTGTATAAAAGCAGTTTGTTATATATGCTTAATTTGGAATGTCTTCCAAGTAGCCAATACACTTGTCTGAATCTATTTTCAAGCTCGTCGCGTTTCTTTTTAACGGCGATTTCCATTTGAATTTCGCGTCTAGTGTCATTCGTAAAGTATCTATTTTGCCTCGTTTGCATAACGTATTTGTATCCAGTTAATGAAAATAGGTAGGTTGTTAATTTGTTTGTAAGTAAAGTTAACATAAGTTGATTTGAACTTGTTGGGAGCAATGCGCCAAATGTTTGTCCACTCGCAAATTTTGGAGCCTTATTTTCTTCTCGGAGTAGTTCTACCTATTTCTGAAGCTCCTGATATAGTAACTCTCTTTTGTTGAGCTTCACAGTAGTTCGTTGTTTTCCTCCTCAAAGCTTTTGCGTTTCTCTGAGTCTCGTTTTTCACACATTGGCGCTTCCGGCGGACTTCTTTTTTAACTAACACGGTACATCCACCCATACATCAAGTGCTCATTGCAGGGACGTTTGATCTTCACTTATGATAGCTCCATCGTCAGCAAAGAATAACTGATGCACTTTGGGGTCCGTCACTTTTCCTTCAAGCAGATAATCAAGGACTGCAATAAATAGCAAAGGACTGAGGATGCTTCCCTGGTGTACACCGACTTTGATTGGGAACTCTTCGGTGACTCCTGCGGGACATCTTACTCTTGTCCTTGCTCCCTCATACATGTCCATGATCATGCGCACGTTGGTTTCTGGAACTTTTCGTTGTCTTAGCACCACCCATAAGTGATCTCTTGGTAGTCTATGAAAGGCTTTTTCAAAGTTAGCCAACACAACCAACAAAGCATACCCGGGGAAACTGTTCAGAAGTCTTTCACAATACTGTCGCACCACATATCTTGTGCTCTGTACTCCTCATCTCCCACCTCATCGATGATGCTAAAGAGGTAATTTGTCATCCTGTTTCGCCTTTTCCTTGTCAAGCTTTTACCAGTTGATTTTTTCAGCCACCTTTGATTGCTTAATTTTCTTCTTTACCGTCTCCATAAAAATTTCTCTCAGGAGGAGGCAGTGTTGCTGGGCGATTGCACCTCCCAGGATTACTTTGCTACTTTAACCCGGGGCTTCATGAAACTGGCTACCAAATGGTAGTCAATCTGACTACCTAGACTTGCACATGCTTAGGATGTTTTCCCCTAGAGTACCCCAGTTCTCCGTGGCAGTCTTAATAGTCTTCGTTTGTTTCCCAACATGTCCGTTCAAACAAACAAATGCCCTTCCTTTGGGATGTTTTTGATGAGGCTGTGAAAATCCAGCCAGAATGCATCTTTTTCTCTCTGTTCGCATCCGACTTGGGGAGCATATGCGGTGCCATGAAATAAAGTCTTATGTAAAATGGTCCAAAACATAATTTTGGACTTTATTGCACTTTCAAAAATGAAATAAAATCCAAAACTCGTTTTGGACTTTACTGAAATTTCAAAAGTGCAATAAAGTCGAAAATTACGTTTTGCACCTTTTTGCATAAGACTTTATTTCATGGCACCGCATATACGCTTACAATATTCCACATCTCACTTTGTATCACCAATTTGAGAGACATCAAACGATCATTTGACTTTGGAATGGTCAAGTTGTTACTAAGTAGCTCTGCCGCGAGGTTGATAGCAATTCCGTTCTTACCTTGTTCCGATCCATAGTAGAACATCTTGTAAGCTTTTGTCTTAACGTCCAAAGAAACGCGCCCAATTCCCGGTGTTTCGCCATTTCGTTTCTTGTACACACAAGATGTCCACTCGCCTTCTAATCAAGCGACCACTCATACTTCCAAGGTTCCAACTCGCGACTCTTAGGTTACGCCTAAGCCGTTACATTGTTTTGCTATCCCCCGGAAACCGCTTTGAACCGAGCATTTCTGCTCGCCCCAGGATCACAGCCATGCGTAGCATTGGTAGTGCCTGGCGGGATAGTGCTTTCTTTTTAGCGAACTTTTCCATAATGATAGGGTTTAAGCGTTTGTTTTTTTTTTTTGATTTTGACCACGTGCATGCTCCTGATTATTGAGTTATGCTTGATCTTACTTTTACAACACCTGTGATCTTCAGTCGTGTCAACCCACGGATTCGCATGCACACTTGCGGAACAGTTTTAACCTGGATATTTAAAAAAATTGCCTAGATGTGATTTTCCCCTTAGTCGCCTTCTACGACAAGCGCTATGAATTCATGGTGGGCTCTAGAGTGATATTCTTAACCCGTCCTTGCACAGGGGGTTGGTATACTCGTAACTATAATGCAGAATCTTAAAAGGTGGGTCCCGCAATTCTGAATGTTTGTCTGTCTGTCTGTACATATGTATGTCTGTATGTAAGGTCGAATGCAGCGGTTGGACGGATTTTCTTCAAACTTCATATCTTGGGTATGTGGGTTCACAATTCGAGGCGAAATCAGAATTTGGATAAAAAAAAAATCGATTTTATAGAAAAACGCTCCTTCGATTTCTTTCAATTCAATATTTGAGTTTTATTAGCTGTTTTTTAAAAATTTGTTATTTCTCGGCTATGTCTCAATCGACTTTGTTCGAAATTAATATTGACATATACAAGATTAAGGCATGCCATGTTTTAATTTCCGAAATAATTTGTTTTTTTTTTTTATTTTTAAAAGAGATTGGGAGGGCCAGCTCATCGGATCAATGTTATGCTCCTGAATCCACCTTCTAATTCTAACCCGTCACTTGCCATATGATCCTACAAAAATTATTTTGGAATCATTCCATCAAAGAATATTTCGCCATTTTTTTCCATCCCAGATGTTCTTTGGCGAAGTGTCTAGTGGTAAGGAGTGACACTTGTCTGGGACTTCTTTCGATGAGATCTTAGTCTTCAAGTCTCCTTCGTAAGGTTCGGGAGCAGACTGGCAGGTCTAACTCACGATTTATGTCTGCAGCTGACTTAAACGGGTCTTTCTTGGACAGGAGTGTGATTTAGGCATCATTTTTGCGCGACATTTTTCTTGGCCGATCCGTTGGCATGTGGGGTGGCTGCAAGGCATTAAAAACAAAGGTTTTTGATCTTCCAATTGGCGTAGATACCTCCCGTTGTGACTTTTCTTCCTGAGTGAGATTTTATATCAAAATCCTCTCAGTTTCGTAGCATAATTATTTTGCTGAGAAAGAAATCGATATATTTTGAGTTTAAAAAAACAATTCGAAAAACTAATAAGGAGAGTTTTTTATTAGGACAATTAGTATTTTTCTTTAATTAATTTATTTGAATTCATTTAAAAAAAAAAAAATCATTTTTGCTTTTGGCATAATTATTTTGACAAACTCATTTAAACTTGAAAAAAAACATAATTAAAAAAAAAAAACAAGTAAGATTCGTTCTTATTTAGTAGAAGATATACCCGCCTTTAGCGTTGCAGGCATCTCGGCTCCGATTCGACAAGATTTGACAAAGATTACTTATCTCAGAAATGGCCTCTTCTTTGTCCCGGGTTAAAGAAATAATTCTCCTTCGTTTTATGTAGGCCCCCACATTTTCAGTTACATTTAAACCTGGGCTTCGGTGTGGCCAGTTTAATGTTTCTAGATCAATATCCTCCGGGAAGTTTGTGACCATACGGCTTTTGTGGCATGGGGCATTGTCCTGTTGGCAAATGAATGACTCGTCTATGAGTCTATTGCCAGATGGTAGTGCGTGATCATTTAGGACACTCAGATGCTTGTGTTGGTTCATTGTTCCATCGATTGGTACTAAATCTATATGGCCGGTCGAAAAAATACAACCCCAGAACATTACTGACCCTCCACCATGACTCATGGTTTGCAGAACCGGTGCATATATTTTACGGGTTTCTTTCGGCATTCGTATGAACCTCTTTTTGGATTATCCATGGAATTCGAATGAACTTTCATCGGTCCACAGAACTCGTATTAAGGCATGCCATGAAGTTCAAAGGTTTGCTTAGACAATCTTTGAAGATTTTAATGGCAAAAACAAGTATTGGGGATCTAGATTGACAAATACGAGAGGAAGAGAATTATATGAAGTAATAAAAGAAATTAGCGGCAAGTATCACTCTACGGAAAAACCTACGTATTGGCCAACAGATAGGAATAAAACCCCAGATCTTGTCGACTTTTTCGTTACAAAGAATATCTCGTCAAATACTATAAAAGTAGAAGAAGGACGATTGCATCTCCCATCTTGACTCAGATCATTTCATAAAACTTTTAACACTTGGTGATAAAATCACTAGCAAAGAAAACAGCCCAAAACTAACTAATAAGATGACTGATTGGAACTACTTTAGACAGAATATAGAGCATAGTATTCAGCTCTCAGAAACAATTGAAACAGAAGACCAATTAGAAACGGCTGTTCAGATATTTACAGTTAATATCCAAGAAGCTGCATGGGCTGCAACACCTATAACTAAAACTAAAATCCAACAAAACTCATATCCAAAAGAAATATGTGATATCATTGCGGAAAGGAGATTAGCTAGAAAACATTGGCGACAATCATGGGCGCCCAGCAACAAAACAATACTGAATAATCTAAAGAGTAAGCTTAAAAGATCGATAAGAGAATTTAAAAATGAGTCTCTTAACCTTACCAATCTTACGAATGATGCTAGTACCGAATACTCACTCTGGAAGGCAACAAAGGAAATTAAAAGGCCAATTGCACACATTCCACCAGTTAAAAACAGAGAAGGTAACTGGGCAAGAAACAACCAAGAAAAAGCGAATTTATTTGCTGAATATCTCGAAGGTGTCTTCCAACCATATGAAGGTAAAGACTGTCAAGAATCGGAAGAATTGTGCGAAGAGGAGAGACATATTCAACTGGTAAAGGCGAAAGAAATTGCCAAAGAAATACAAGAAGGTATCAAGCTGTAAAGAGGCTATCAGGTTGAAAGAAGTAAGTTTTCGGTCTTACAAAGCCAACAAATATGAGGAACACCGAAAAAAGTTTAAACAAGCCAGAAAAGACTGCAATGCCCATATTCGACGTGTAAAATTCTTACATGACCAAAAATTGAGGCAAAAAATCCTACAATGTCCCAAAGTAGTAAAAATTTTTGGTCATTCGTCAAAAATATTAAAAATTCTGCCTCGCCTGCCATCCCCACGCTCATTTACAATGACATTCAAGCTGCCAGCTCTTTAGACAAGCCAATCTGCTTGCTGTTCATTTTGCAGCGAACTCCACGCTGCCAGATAATGCTTTGTCGCCACCTGTATTTGAGAGCGTCAAATTTGCCATGGGACAAGTCCACTTTCGCACTCGTACAGTCCTGCAACTCAAAGGTCTTAACATACACAAATCCGCTGGTCCAGATGGTATCCCCCCCAAAGTTCTGAAGAGGTGTTCTTCTACGCTGGCAAAACCTCTGCGTAAGCTTTTCTGCCTATCTTACTTTTCAGGGCTCTTTCCGAGTAGATGGAAAACAGCATTTGTTGGAATGAAATCATTCGATGGAATGATCACATATTCGAGGTCGTCAAAAATTCCTTAAACGGTGTAAGAAATATTTTACCCCGTCTGATCTGGCCTCAATTTATAAGGCATTAAATCGCTCTAAGCTGGAATATAACGCCCATTAGTCTGGTGCACCCAAAACCGTTTTGCACATTCTTGATAGGGTACAAAATCGCGCGTTAAAACTTATAGGTGATAGAGACATTGTGAATTCCATTCATTCATTAGAACATCGGAGAAATGTCTCCAGTCTCTCCCTGTTTTATCGATTTTTCCACAAAAAATGCTTCAGCGAAATAGCCAGTTGCATTCCTCCCCTTCAAAATTTTACCCGCAATACGCGACATGTTTCGAATGCACATCAGTTTATCAAATATAGGGATTCATTTATAAGCCGAACAACATGAATGTGGAACGATCTACCAGGCTCTGTATTTCCCCATCACTACAACCTTCAAACATTCAAAGCCAACGTGCATAGGTACCTCCTATGTTCCTCTTCCCCCTTCCCCCTGACGACCGTGCCCTGAAACAATTAAAGGGTATTAATACTCCCTTTGGCACGCGCAGATTATAAAAAAAGGACAATTGGTTAGTGGGTAAAAATCCCACACTGTTACTGAGTCCCTGCTCAGTTTCGTCTTTTGAAGATTACCACCTCCCAGCTGCAGCGTAAATAAAAAAAAAAATATTCTTTGACAAATTGCAGTCCCTTGATTTTGTTCTTGGGGATTATGTATGGTACTTCCGGACAGAATATGTGCCGAGAGTAGATTCAGCAAGCTCCCCGCGAATTGTTTGTTTATTAATTGGATTTTGCGCATATTTCTTCATTTGAAGTTTGGCACTTTTTGGTGTTAAGTCAGAGTTCTTTACAAACTGCCGCAAAGGTGTCTATCTTCTTTCAGTCTACTTTTTCTTTTTCTGCCTGTACGTGGCAAATTTTGCACAGAATTTGTTTATTTGGTAGTGTACTGTTTTCCTCGATAAATTGAGTTCTGTGCTGATTTGCTTGACAGGCACGCCACAATTGTATTTTGTGACTATACTCGTACCTGCTTTAACCCCAATGCTCAATTCCTAAAAGAAGTAAACTTACATATAAAAGCCAATATGAAGTAAAAAAAAATGTTTTTGCTTAGCTCGTCCTTGTTAGAGAATTCGTCAAAATGTATTTGCCGATAAGGAAATCGCACTGTTAATAATTGCTCATAACAGAGACCAACCCTGAAAAAGTGCGATTTGCACTTCTGTTAACATACTTATGACGACGACGCACAGTGGTGTAGAGGCGAAAAAAATCAAAATTTTTTCACTAAGTGGTTTTGTATTCTGCAAATATATGAGTTTGATAATACATTTCGATGGAATTGAGAAATATTTACACTTATGACAACAGTTGCAACACCTTTAAAGTCGGTACATTATGTAACCATTTTTAGTGCATACAACGAAGCGGCTTGTATTCTAGTAAATATCTGTTCTGCGTCAAGTTGATAACAATTTAAAAATTTAAATACGTTTTACAGCATGTCCGAAGGAAACGTTAACGTTATCATTAAATAATCCATAGTTATGGATTTTCTAAGTAAACGTTGAAAAATCAGTATTTGGAAAAGTTCCGTAAACCAGATTTAACGTGCTCCACACTCCTCCATTTTGTTTCTTATTTAAAAATATTCTTTAAGCTCTTACCTAAATAACTGTACCATTTCCAGCTACGTTAACCTGCATCCCCGTTTGTCAGTTCAATAATTCCGTTGAAAGCAACAAAGGACACCAAACCGCTTATTGAGGACACAAAGAAAGAAATTCAGAACAAATTCAGGTTAATAAATGGTTTGAAAATTGATGTCGTAAAATAAGGAATGGGCACCACAAACGATGGCAACACATCGCGTCGATTTTTTCAGGATCCACAAACTACCGCTAATATTACTGGTGTGAATGAAGAGCTGATTCGCCGCCTCGGAATTATCCTCGATACCATCAACAGTGGTGCTGCTGTAGATCCAGCCAAATTTGGAAAATATTGCCAAGAAACTTGGATCTTACGTAAGCTTGTATAGTACCTAATACAGTAAACAAGATCCTGTGGCACGGAGCCACAATTATTTCAGCTGCAATACTATAAGGATGTTAACCGAGGAGGCATAGGAAGCCCGAAATAAAGATTACAGATTATATCGACACAATAATTCGAGGAAATGTAGCCGAATTGCGACAAACGAAGATGTCAGCCATATGCTACTGGTGACTTCCGATTCTTATGTACATATGTTTCGCACAGAACCTAAAACCAGAAACAAATTAGATTTTCATCAAGATGTTAAAAAACTCTTACTTTTGTAAATAAGTTGTACCAACGAACAGACATTTTATACGTACAAAAAGGGACCACATTTTTTTAAATTGTAAAAAAGTTTCAAACCAAGACATAGTCAAGGTTAATTCTCAAGCGTGTTAAATTATTTTCTTTTAGTATATACATTTCCGCAATACCATACAAACTATATAAAAGTGGAACGACTATAATCTTGAAAGACATCCGCAGTTAAAATGATTTTTTTCGCAAAAATGATGTTTTCGCACCACTGTGCGACGTATTTAAAAAAAAAAAAAAATTAAATATTTATCTTATACAGATCTTATCTTATACAGATCTTATTGTTTTGCCCACACGCTGTGATAGTCCTAACACGTTTCAATAATTTCGATGTCACTACAGTTATCGCTAACTGAGTACAGCACATTTAATCGATCGGGCGTGCAGAAAGTCCTTTCGCTCAGGAAAATTGGCAGATAAGAAGAAAGCGTAATTTCATACCTTTAATTATAGATTCTGTTCAATGCTAAACCTTTAAATGATTAATTTAACAATATAAAAAGATAAAAAGAGGAAATCTTTTTTTGTGACAAAGGTGATACCCTAAAAAAGTGGCTTCTAATTACAGTTTAGCTCAAGCGTCCTTAGATCAATGTGAATACCCAACATTAATCGAAGGACTATTTATTTGATTCTGTCAGCAAATGAAAAAGAGCTCACCTCTTTCTTTCTGTTAGACGGTGATAGGGAGTATCAAATTAGAATCGGAAAATGATTTCGAAGGATTTTAGAAATTCAAAACCAAAGATATAAACATTTTTAAACTAAAAGGAGCTTCCTGTCTTCAATAAAAACAGAATGACACCTTTAAGAACAAATACAAATGCGAAATAATCAATTTAAAAAGTTCTTCTGCCTAAAGCACCAACATACTTCTTATCGAAAAATATATCTACCTACCACATGCAGAAAAGCCGAAAAATAGTATTTTGCCAAAAGCATTAATCGTACTTTGTATTGTCCTTTCGGGACCACTTATACTACTAGTATATACGTACATGTATGACACTTTCTTCTCCCTTCGAGCTATTTTAGAGATGAAAGGATCTTTCGTAAATAAACTAAGGGTGAAATACTCGTATAGTAATTGTGAGCAATAGCGAGGATGATTTCTTATTTTACTTCTTGGACATACCCCCGTGTCGTTTTTTTTTTCGTCTGCGCTTGTGTTGTTACAAAGATAGTTAAAATTTCCTTTGAGAAACGGACACTATCAGCAAACACAGAAATATATAAAAGCCAAAGAGGCAAGCCAATGTCCTTTTATCAATGTTGTAATATAGCTTTATCAGCAATAGGTACGCAAATGGTCGATATCACCCTTAACCAAAAGGGCTGTAAATCGTCCATCCATATCCTCTTCGTGTCCCAAATCAAATAAATTGCAGAAGGGAAAATATAAATTGTTTTTTTCTTTTCCTCTCTTTTACTATGGAATTGAGTGAAAGTATCTCCATGGGGATATTTGTCCTTTATCTAAAAGATTTTTGTTGGTTCGCTTAGGATTTGCAATTTCTAGAGTTCGATGAACAAGATCTTTACATGTTCGTCCTTGTGTAAATTATATCTTATCACAAGTGGGGTACTAGTGTAAAGTTTTTCTAATGCAGTTTTTGTAACAGTTTCAATGCTGGCCTCGAAAACATGCGTATCAGTATCCGAGTAGAGGTGGTATGTTGTATCAATAACTTCATCTCAATGGCAATCTGTCATTAACAGCTGCTGTTCCTACTGCGAACCTAATGCACATCGCTGCTGCTGATGCTACTACCAATAAAATCCATTTATACCATTTGACGGATCGCCTTGTCCGTAGTAGGCTTGCTTTCTCTCGGTAGGATAGTGAATAATGAATGATTTCCACTTATTATGATGAATACGTTTCCTTGTCAATGGTCGTGCCTGGAAGTTTCACATTGCACGATATATTCCACTGAAGGACAAAAGCGTCGATATCCCACCTTCTCGAGCCCAATAAATTCCCCAGACGTTGGTCTATCTCTGCGTAAGACTCGTTTGCATTATATCGTCGTCCGCTCAGCAGGGTGATATTCGCTAAGAAAGTGCTAAGTACATATGTACGTATGGATATTCTGGTCAATGGCTATTAGAACGGGTGTGATTGTGTGTCTTACGACCAGGCAGGGTAATTCACAAATCACGAAATCCTTCGGAGGATTTATGGTTGTGAGTTGTGAGTATTATGGGGCGTCTATACTTGCCTTAGCTTGTGTTCGTGAGTGTTTGGAGTGAATGTTTATGGTATGCGGATAGCAAGAGACAGAGTAATGTCACAAGCGGTAATATTTATTGACCGACTTTGAGCGGTCTATGTGGGGTGATGCTTTGATGTACATAAATACATACATATATATGTATACCTAGATCCATATGTACATGCTATATTCATAAATATCGTTTATATGGCAAGGCGGTGGAGTTTCTCTGTCAGTGGCGTCCATGTGCATTTAGCGTTGGATAACACATAATTATTGGTGTATGTCAATGGCAATAATGGAGAGCAAATGATGAATGAGCGAGAAATCGGTTAAAGATTTGTTAGGAACATTTACAAGAGATCATTTATATCATGGTCCTTTGTTTGAAGCCATGTGTTAATGAGGACTATTTGGAATGAATTCTTGCAGGATTAGAGGTTTAATAGAATATTCCACAGTAGATACCTAACTTCAGTTGACGACCGGAAAATGCCATATTTTCGGTTAGCAACTTTTATAAATCGCAATTCTATATTTCATACATATGTATATACATAATGTATACATAAATGGATGTTTTGCATCTGAGGCCATTTTTTCCATTTAACCCTTAACTGCTATAATGATTTGGTAACCCACTAAGGCTATAACGGGTGAAATCCCCGTTGGGATATTTATTTTTTTTAATTATATTTATGTTAATATCTTATAATTACATAATTAATCATTTCTCATTGTATAATAGAAGGATAAAGTATTAGATTTATGTCGTTTTCCATTGGGCAATCAATCCTTTTTTGATCCAGATAATTTTTTTGCAAAAATTTAATTGTAAATAATAGTCACGGACTTAAATGGATGTATAAACAGTGTTAAACTTGGTTCAATCAATTTCAGCATACATGAGGACGAAATAGTTTCAAATAAATAAAAGAATTTACGGTAGTTGGCAAAAGTACAAAGCTAATTCAACTTCGGTAATTAGCTGTGTTTGAGTGTATTTATGACTGAAAACTTAGGGTGGAAATAGCTGCCTTGGTTTTTCTGCATCGCCTTCTGAAAAGTCACCTTGAGGTGGAATTTCTTTCCACGTAATCTATCAGACCAGAATTTAGCCTTACGTCGCATTCAAATAGCAAGCTCATTCCTGAGTCTTTGAATTCCTACTCGAATACCAAGCTCTGGGAGGATAACAAATACTAACAGAGCTTGATGGGCACAATAAAGAACGTTCAAGAATAACATCAAAGACCTGAGGCTCCGGAGGAGGCAGTTGCATCATCCAGTGAAGATGACCCATTTTTCAAAATGATTTAAAAATCATTTCATTTCTATCTGCAATAGACAGAAACAACACAAGTTTACAAATTATGTGTTATGCGTACGAAGAAGAAAACAATTTAATTGATGTAGGCGGGGTTTTCATATTACATATTTATTAATTAGTTTTAACATCATTTACAATAGACTAATATAATCGTTATAATCGAGAAAAACAATAATTTAATTTAATTTACATATGTACTCGTATGTAGGGGAGAGGGGGGCACCTTTGAACGTGGAGTACCTTTGAACAGCACTAATAAAATCGTATTAAAAAAATATTTGAGGGCGTAAACCAAATATTTATCCTGACAATACTATTTTCTTTAAACGTCGTTTGAAAGTAGCTCGGGGTGGATGTTTTTATGCTGCGTTTCCAATTTTTTTTTTTTCTTTGTAAGAGTATAACAATTTTTTGGTGAACTTTTTTATTTGTGAAAAATATTTTTGAAGGCGAAAGTTCATTTACAGCCATATTAAGGTAAGTTTTTTTTATATATAAGTACAAACAAATTATTAAAGCTAAATTGTTCGTGACAAGACACGTTGGGGCAGGTTTGAAAAAACCAGTCGGGGCAGATTTGAACATGTTCAAAAGTGCCCCTACGGGTTTTCCGTGGCGCAAAATAACTGGCTCTTAAATAATCCCGCAAAAAACTATAAGAATACATGATCTTCTGGGTATTGTTAATACCGCTTATATTGCTGCATTTACACCTAAAAATATAGTTTCAGGGTTTGCGAAGCCAGGCATTTACCCTTTTTCAAGAACTGCATTCACGGACCAAGATTTTGAGTGCACGCAGGTCACAAATAGAGAACTAGAAGTTCCAGTTGAGCCAAATATAAATACCGAAGCACGTGAAGCACCACAAGATTATTGTGTTCTGCAAATAATGAATCAGATGTTCAGTATTAAAATAGAGATCGCGATACTTTCAAAGAAAATGTTTCTTCACCTGAAATCGCTAGGCCTTTCCCGAAAACTGGTCCAAGACAAAATACAAATCGAGGAAGAATGAAGGGAAAATCACGGATTTTGACAGAAACACCAGATAAAAATTAACTTGAGACTGCCCACAAGCAACGTCAGAAGCGCTTAAAAAAATCAGCAATACACTCTTTTAACAAGCGTTTAAAGCTAGATCAAAGCACTAAATGGGCAATCAAATCTAAAAAGCCAAAGGAGTCGAGTTCGGACTCAGGAGAGAGTGGTTCCTATTCGGTGAATGAGGACACTGATCTAGATTTCAACTTTGCTGATGACTCATCTATTGAACAAGTTGATATAGAGCACGAAGACGAAGCATGTATTGATTTAAGTTGCGACCATTTAAATGCATGCGATTATATATTGGTGGAATGTTACAATAAAAACAATAATAAGATATTAGGTTTTGTTGGGCAAATAAATGAGAAAGATGGCAACATGTACAACGTCAGCTTTTTGAAGAAGAAACCAGGTTCCTATAGGTTTTTCTATCCTGACATAGAAGACAAGTGGTCTGTTAGTGGCTGCCACCATCAATTAATCCTCCAGGAACATGGAGGACAGATGCGATGATGACTTTTGCTTTTGGCTTCTCTAAATTTCAGTTAGGTTAATGAGGCTACTCCTTGTTTATGTAAAAACTTGTTTGTTTCGTTATATGTTATATTTATATGTTATAAATAATGTTATCTGTGAATTATAGTTCCTTCATATATTTTAAGATTTTTTTGTTTATGTTATATGTTCTTAACTTAATATAGTGATTTGTGAATTCTAGTTTATTTATGTTAAATTTTGTTATCTCTTATTTTAAAAATAAAACTAATTTACTTGTTTTTAAAGAAACCAAAGCATGTAAAGTCTTATTTCAGGTAAAAATTTTATTACAAAAACTGCCGTTCCAAGGTTCCCCAGCCTAGTTCAAAGCTGCATTGGGGCACCTTTGAACATAAGGACCTGATTTATTCAAAAAATAATAATAAACCGAAATCTCCGTAATACGAATAGTATTATGCGTTGAAACTAAAGCTTAATTCCATTTCTAAAAGTGAAAATAAGTTAGACATCAATAATTCAAAAATATAGGTTTTCATGAGACTTGGAAGCAAAAAGTGTTCAAAGGTGCCCCCCTCTCCCCTAGTAATAACAATTCAGAATTTTGTAAAATTAAGAAAAACGATTGAATAACATCAATTTGTTTTATATTTAAACTAATCTCACTATTTTACATCATTTCTTTTACTTAGTTAATTAACCGCCATTTGCCTGAAGAGAGTGTGATCAAAAGAATTCGCATAACAGGATCTTCTTATGTTGAGAGGAAGTGCATTCCAAATTCTTATGGCATAAAAGAAAAATTGACGCATAGTGCAAAGATAATAATACCGCGGGAGAACTAACGTCATTCTACCCATCGACAATGCCCTCGCCATCTTCTACTCTGATATCTTTGCCTGTTTTGTCGAATCGGTACCATACCTTCCTAATAAAAGTAGCACGTCTTCTCCACCTTGGTATAACAAGGAGTTACGCTCATTTCATAACAATAGAAATAAACTGTGGCAATCTTATCTTAAATCCAAATCTTACTCCGACTTTTTTGAGTACTTTCGCGTATACACCCATTTCTCTGAGCTCTGCGAAAGACTTTATCTCGAATATCTCGACCGTATGCAATCCAACCTGATTTCTGACCCCAAGCGCTTTTTTCAATTTATTAATGTCAAACGTAAATCTGACGGCTATCCTTCAACCTTCACCTTTTAGGATTCTTCCTCAGCAGACCCTAAAATAATTCCCAACTTATTCGATCACTTCTTCAGCCTGTCATTCGCTGACCATATCCTCGAACCTGACCTTGATTATTTCCGCTTCTTGAACAACCCTGCTCAAACCTCCCTCGTTTCCGTGGATATAACACCGTCAATGGTAGTTAATAAGATTAATCAACTTAAAGACGACTACTCTCCTGGTCCTGACGGTATCCCCGCCATAGTACTTATTAAAAGAATGTGTGAATCATTTGACATAATCCCTCACTGCCCTTCTTCAACTCTCAATTTCCCAAGGCGGTTTTCCTCAATTATGGAAGGACGCTTATATTACACCTATCCACAAAAAAGGTTGCAGAAGTGAAATTTCTAATTATCGGCCTATTGCTAAGCTCTCATGTATACCTTAACTCTTCGAGGGCATTGTGTATGATGCGATGTTCTTTCACTGTAATCCAATCTTCTCCACAAAGCAACACGGATTTCTTAAAGGTAGGTTAACAACTACCAACTTAACCGAATTCGTGTCCGGTACACTGAACGCTTTGGAAGATGGCAATGAAGTTGATGTTGTAGCCACTGATTTTAGTAAGGTCTTCGACTAAATTTCTCACCAACTCATTCTCTTCAAATTAGAAGTCCTTGGTTTCCAACCGCGGTTCATATCATGGATCAAATCATACCTAGTAGATCGTCAATACAAAGTCCGTTTTAGATCGTCAATATCGGACCCTCAAGGTAGCCATCTTGGACCTCTGATATTTATTCTTACGATAAACGATACCGAACATATCATTCAGAACTCCAACGTTCTGGTCTACGCTGATGATATGAAAATCTTTAGACGTATTTCATCTCCCGTTGATTCTCGCCTTCTACAGGATGACCTGAATAGTTTCTCCATCTGGTGTAACAACAATTTTTTAGAGCTTAATGTCGATAAATGTCATTCCATTACCTACTCCCGCAAACGTCTGCCACCACCTCCTAGGGTTTACTTTATTCGCGGTGAGCCTGTACCCTTAGTCACATCAGCACGCGACTTAGATGTCATCTGTGATAGTGAACTCAACTTTCTTTCACACATCGACAGTATCATTAATAGAGCTAACTCAGCACTTGGCTTTGTCAAACGCTGGTCAAAGGAGTTTTCTGACCAATATGTAACTAAATCCCTCTATATTACCTTCGTCAGACCCCTCCTCGAGTATGCCAAGTATGGTCGCCTCATTATGCTGCCCATACCATGAGAATTGGGGCAGTGCAGCGCAGGTTCATGCGCTTCGCCTTACGCGGTCTCGGATGGGCTGATAACGTTAACCTTCCACCCTATGCCGATCGTGTTAGATTGATTAATCTCCAGTCATTGGAAAAACGTTGGGATGTCGCCGACATCAGTTATTATCTGGTAACATTGATTGTCCTGCCCTGCTTCAAGCGATCTCTCTCAATATCAATCCCCGCAACCTTAGGGCTGTTCCCCTATTCCGTATACCTCCTCATCGAACTAATTATGGTTATTACGAACCAATGTCAAGAATGCTGCGGAAATCAAATGATGCGACACACATTTCTGACTTTAATAGCAGCAAAACCACTCTCCGTAATGCCCTTCTCCACTTCGAATCCTCTTAACAAGTCCCCATTCTTCCCTTAAATGTTAGTTTTAGTTTAAGAATAGTTTTAGTTTAAGAATAATTGTGTGGGCCCTAGGGCCCGGTCAATAAGAATAAAAAAAAAAAAATTAAAAAAAATAAAAAAATAAAAAAGTTAAAAATAGGTTAAGGTAAATACAGGTTAACTTATCTTGTAAGTTATAGCTTGTATTAAGCTTCAATGAATAAATAAATAAACAAAGACTGATAAGACTGCGCAAAAATTATTTTATTGAACAAATATGAAGGCCGTCTGGAGATTATAATTCTGTGAAGACATTTATTAGTGCAAAATTTCAGATACTGATCCAATGAGCATCCAAGAATATTTTTGACGTAAGCAGAAACATGATCATAGCGTTTTAAGGCATAGACATATCGAATAATATTGTTGAACGCAACATTAAGTCTTCTCTTAGTATCTGCATTTACGCAGCAGCAGATTTCACAACCATAAGCTATGATGGACACGAGAAGAGATTTTGGTAGTGTGGCAACGCTGTAAGTGTTTTAAAAGGAAAAGGGATAACAATAAAGAGAGAAAAGGATAACAGGAGCTACTGGTAGAATATTTTTAAGTTATCATTACGCTAATTCATGAATTTATTGTTCGTTCGATTGTCAATGAGGAAAGACCTCCTCGCGCAAAGAAATAGTAAAACTGTGTAATCAAGTGTTTGTGCTCGCCTTGCTTCACCCGCCCTTACCAGTTAATACAATAATTGTGTAACTTATATCTGGTTTCGCGCACTACCTATAGTACATTAACTATACTACTTTAACCCTTTCAGCCCGGATTTATTTTTTAAAGATAATAATGAAGTAGTTATTGATTCGTTATCGTTATGAAATCAATAATTTGAGAAATTGCAAGTTTGGTGATAGAACATCCGTGTGCAGAGAAAATGTCCTGGGATAGGGTATATCCCAACAGTAATCACTACTGGGACAAATAAGTCCCACCAGTTACTAAATGAGCCAAAACTAAATGTTGATTCAAAGAGTGTTTATTTTTTAGAAAGTTCATATCAAATATATTTTATTTTTATAAAAGTTACATATGATAACTAGCAAAGCAAAGCTTTGCATAATGGGATGTTGCACGAAAGTCAATCAACGCAACTTTCTTTTGCTTCGTTTCTTTGAAAATAATCCATGCATTAGCCACAGCTACCATTAGTACGACCGAATTTTTCTGGAACATCGCCAAACACATCTTTGAAGTTGTCAAACGAATGCGCTTGTTGTCGATTGTGAGCAAACGCGGCACCCATCTTACGGAAAGTTTTTTCATGTCCAAATATGTAAAATCGAAATCGCTGAGCCATGTGATAAGCCTTTGGCCTCTTCAAGCTCGCGCACTTTCACTCGCCGATCGTCCATTATCAAACCATGAATTTTGTCGACCATTTCTGGTGCGGTGACCTCAATTGGGCAACCAGAACGTTCGGCGTCACTTGTGTTTGAACGACCGCACCGAAATTGAGTAAACTAGTGGTGAATGGTTCCAATCGATGGTGAAGAGTCCTCATAATATTTGTCAAGCTTTTATTTGGTTTGCGTAATAGTTTTTTCTCGCAAAAAATAGTGTTTAATGAGCACTCGAAATTCACTTTTTTCCATTTTAACGAAAATGCTAGTAGGCGTCTATATAAAATGGCTGCCACAACAATATTATTTCACAGATCTGTCTGAAAATTTGGGTGCGTTCTTTTGAAAGATGATTCTTGACAAAAAAAAAATTAAATTTAAGGTGACGACACAATTTGTATTAATTTTCAGGGACTTATTGACCCAGCATAGCTTTTGGAAAACTTTTTTCCACTGCTACGAGTACTAATGGCTGATTTTCGGTCGGGATCATAAAGTGATGAAAATTGGTCGGACAAATCCACACCAATGTGGAATTTATTGATGGGAAAAAAACAAATAGGATTTATAAGGGAAAATTGCAATTTAGTCATATGAATGCAGCTCGTGGGACATGTGTCCCGTTAGGTCTTAAAGGGTTTAAAACTATCGTCAGCACGTAGACAACTACTTGCCAGAGTTCCATAGCAATCGAATGAACATCATAGGAGCATATAATGACCACACACATACGCAGAGATTGATTTGTATATACAGTGGACATCCAATATAATGAATGATACAATGATTGAGGGCGTTCGCTAAAACGAAAGTGTTCGTTATATCGAACGATATTGTGTACTTTTTTTCTAATATTACCCAATTGAAAAATGAGTATGTATTTTATAAAAAATAGCGGCTTCGCACGGGTGCAATTTATTAATGAAGAAAATGAGAAGTGCGCTTATCAAAAATATGTTGAGTACAAGGGCGGATCACAGGGGCACGCCCCCCCCAGGCACGATTCAGATAAAACAGGCCAGTCGAAAAAACACTCTTTACCTATCTGGCCTTTGTGCTCCTCCCAGAAATAAATCCTGGATCCGCCCTTGATGGAGTATGTTTATTTTATAACTCTATCTCCAGTGGTTTAGGCTGTGCGATGTCTGTCAGTCAGTCAGTCAGTTCGTCGAGAAGGGATTCACCCAACCGAATCTTTTCTTGAATTTATGTGTATTGAAACAAAACAATTTCAGATCATGAATTTATTGAAATGAAATAAATCGGAATTCATTCTTTTGACAATCATTTGTTGGTGTTTTTAATGAGTTCATCGCAACGCTTGGTGATGAACGATATTTTTTGTCTTTTCGTCCGGACAGAAAACGAATAGCGCCGATGTTGTACCGACTCTCGAGCACGCCACGTACAATTGTCCATGGGAAACACGACAATTCAAGGTTTATTCCACACACTTCCAATGATTGGCCTTGCGATTTATTAATCGTCATTGCGAATGCAAGGCGAACCGAAAACTAGGCACGCTTAAATTGAAACGGTAAGTCGGTTGGAATCAGTGGTATTCTTGGAATCAGAACATCATCGCCTTTGAACTTTCCCATGATTATCGTTGCTTCAATCACGTTGTTCATCAGCTTCTTAACAGCGAGTCTTGTTTCATTGCATAGTTTAGGTTGGTTCAGATTGCATAACATGATTATCACCGAGCCGAACTAGAGCTACAAATTGTGCGGCGGCATTCCTGGCAATTCCAATGAATTCAGGAATTCAATTGGATAATTGACGACTTCATTTGGATCGGTAATTGAATTGTTCGACTTAAATGAATGCAATTGGTCGGCGATTTGACTCCTTATTTTTCGCTGCCAAAATGGCTCGTTTGCTCAACCAAACATGGTTTTTGTAATTTGCACCAATATTCGATAACTCCTTCGTGATCAATTCTTCTTTCGACGTTGTGAATTGACAAAAATTAGATGGAATCGAAATGAGGCCAGTGAATGCGTCAACCGGAATTTGTCCATTGCCAATGTCTAATAACTGCTTGGAAAACTCTTCCGCCAATTCGTTATTTTGTAACGCGACTCGCATATTCGTTGATAATTTGAGAGTTTCCACGTATCTCCACAAATTCAATGACTTCGAGCAAGCTTTTATTTCATCAGCAGCTGTTGATCTTGGAATGACTGGAAGCGTTTGGCGAAAATCGCCGACTAGCAGAATCGTCGTACCTCCAAAAGGTCGTGATTATTGCGCAAATCTTTCATCGTTCGATCGAGTGCCTCCAATCCTCGTTTGGGCGCCATCGAACACTCACCCCAAATGATTATTTTGCGATTCGGTAGTACTTTCGCCATTGCTAATTTTTTGGCAACGTTGCAAGTCGGTTCATCTATCGTTTGCAAATTCAGTGGCAGTTTGAGCGCAAAATGGGCTATTCGTCCTCCTTCTAACAATGTGGCTGCGATCCCAGATGATGCTACGGCCAGCGCTATTTGACTTTGTATGCGAATCGAAGCTAAAATCAATGAAATTAGGAAAGATTTGCCAGTTCCGCCAGATGCATCGAGGAAGAAGATTCCTCATCATCTTGTCGGATATCATCAGACAAAAATCCACTGTAGAAATCAACGCCTCGTTGTATATCTCCGGATATCATCAGACAAAAATCCACTGTAGAAATCAACGCCTCGTTGTATATCTCCGCGTTAAATTCAAGTTCGGGACTCGCTGTTGTTGTATGCAAAATGGCTTCAGCCATATTGTCTTTGTATTTATTCCACAAATGAAGTGGGTTCGATGGAAAACACGTTGGAATGATGATGACACCAAGTGATCGAATTTTATGCAATGAATGTCATCCTCGAGCAAATATAAACACTGAGAGGCTTCTCGATATGTTGCGCACAACTCACCATTAAAATGAAGTCGGTCCACGAACATTAACCAATAACAAACGCCAATAAAAACATTCGTCAGTGCTCAGATGAACTGTGTAAATGCGGCCCAATGCATCAGTTGAATATATTATATATTTTTGATGATGCGTTCTATGTGAAATATCTCGGCATCTCCGAGTAAAGCAGTGTTCTTGCAAATTTATCACTTACGCATGTCGCGAAGAAGCTTGTCAGCGTTGTCGCTAATGATCATTCAGCTCTCTGCCCTGCGTTTGCTGCCGTGAAATAAACTCGTTGTCCATTCTCCAGGTGCACAGCTAAATGGACCACAGTGGGATGACGTTCGTGTATGGAGAATGAAAAGATTGTCCAAACGGCCTCATTGCTGCTGACATACGAGTACTCGTATCTTCCCATCCGATATTGTGAAATTTCGTTGGCATCAGGAGCTGCAATACCAAATACAGCCATGTCGCTTCCTTTTGTGACGTACTTGCAAACGTATTTGATGGACTTGACAGAATTGCAGTACTCAACATTGCAATGCGCTTTGAATGTTTTGGAAAGCAACGGCGAATACGGAACAATCCAGCTGATGTCGACTACAACGTCCTTATTTTGACTTTCAGCATTATCGTTCTGCCGTTATCCTCTGCAGTGTGACGACGAAGTAAATAAATCTGAAGAAATTTATGATCAGCATTCACTGGCCGCAACAATGCTCCTGCACGATGGTGAATTTGTCCTTGAATCTGTAAAATTGAAGACAAATTCTTAATTTATGAGCCTCGGTGAAACGTCGCTGATCGCTGATATTTGTTTGTGTGATGTGTTTGTGTATATGATGTGTGTTGCAGTCGAAAAAGAATTTACCTTAAAAGATTGGTTAAAACCTCATTCTTTTATAATATTCACCCCAAATGATGCCATTTGGAAGGAACTGTTGTTCTTTTGTATATTCTGCAAGAAATGCTTCGATCGAGGTTCTTGACTAGAAAGCAATGATGCCAGTGGCTCTGGTGGCGGTGTCAATTGTGGCAATTTGACCTTTCCGCTCGCACAATATAATCCTTTCGGTTCATGTCGAAACCTCAGAGCATTGCAATGTTGACAAACAGTGCTCATTGTTCCGAAGCCGACCGATACATCCGCCACTGTTGGATCGTATCTGAACTCCAAACGATCATTTTGAATTGTCGCGTTTGCGAGTCGAACTCGACTGCATCCGTTGTTTCGGAGTCATAATGGATCGCCCTTAAGAAATTCACTTCGTCAGTCTCATTGACTCGACGATCATGTAGTTGGCTTGCTTGCGCGTACGCCGACTAATATTTCGACGTCTCACTTTTTCCAAAGAAATAAACCACGAACTGAAATCAATTGAATGTTTGCAACACACCAAATTACCATGAACTCAATCTGTGCAAAACACCAAATTGATGAATTTTACGGTTTTGAATGCACAAAAGATATGATCACCACCGATAACACACTGAAATATCGCTTTCAGTATTCAATGCGGAATTTGTTGTTGTTATGAAAACATGTGAGTAGAACTGTCAAACTGAACGTCACATTTTTTTTATTGAGATTTTCATACAAAAATACCATCCAAATTTCTGACTTTTGCGGTGGATTTTCCAAAAATTTAATTCATACAAACCTTGTCTTGACAATTACGAACACAACAAAAAAAAAAAAAAAATCCTCCAAATCGGTAGAGCCGTTCTTAAGTGATGCTCTTTCATACATGCGGCAATTGATTTTAATATATAAAGATATTGGATAAAGCCATCCATAGAAAAAGTGATTTTCTTTATTATAAACAACGAAAAAGAGAGAACCACCATACTAGCAAATGTCTAGTTTTAAGTGGTGTGCAGCTTTGTGATACCGACATATTCCTAAGAGAACTATAAAATTTTACCGATTATCGTAGTAACATGATCATCACAACTTAGCTTAGAATTGAACCAGATTCCGAGGTTTTTAGCCTTGCCAACATACTCAATTGGATTATCTCCAAGGCATGTATGTAGCAGGAAAATGGTTTACGTCTGATTCAAATCTGCTGATGATAATGCATTTTGATTTAATGGAATTCAGTTTCCTTGAGACCAATTTAAAATCCTGCGAAGATTGTCTTTTAATTTGATTATATTTTCAGTAGTAAGCCCAGACTTAAAGCTGAGGTACAGTTGAACATCATCTACATACATTCGTCCTGGTGAATATTTAATTACTGTTGGAAGATCATTAACAAAAAGCATGAAAAGAAGAGGACTAAGAACTGAACCTTGTGGAACGCCTGTTAATATAATATTGCAATGAATTCGGTAAAAATATTATTGCTCTCTTCCGTGGAAGAGAGCAATATATAGTTTTGCAGCCTTTGTGTCGAAAGCCTTCAAAAAGTCTAGCGTTAAAAATGATATTAAGTTTTCGTCTAAAGCTATTCGCAAATCATCAGCAACCTTGAACAGTGTGGTTGTACAACTGTGCATTTTTCCGAAACCAGATTGGCTAGCGCAAAGAAACTTATTCTGTTGGACAAAACTGGTGTCTGATTATGAATAAGTTTCTCCAGCACTTTTGACAAATAAAAAAGGATCGCAATTGGTCTGTACTCTGCCATAGAGTTAGCTGATGCCTTATTTTTTAGTATCGGAATAATTTTTGCTAATTTCCATGAAGCTGGGAATCTGGAAGTCGATATTATGTTATTGAAGACATGAGTCATAACCGGATTTATGAAGGGGAGTATTATTTTAACAAACGAAGGGTGGATACCATCAACTCCAACAGCTTTAAACTTAATTTGAGGTATCGCCTTGACCCTTGTCATCACGTTTGTTCCTCAGTTCATCAATCTCTTCAGTAAACCAACTATTATGCACACATTTTAGACGCTTTGTTACAATAGGAACATGTTTGGTAAATAAATGCATAATTGCACCTTGAAGATAATCAGCTTTAGCATCAGAATTAGATTCAAAGTATATTGGTTGCAGGAAATTCTTTGAAGAAGCTGGGTTGCTGCTGAGAAATTTGAAAAGCAGCAACATTAAAAGCCTACTTCAAAATTTGCAATTTTTAATCAAACAAAAATATATTTTTTTTTTCTTTTTTTTTTAGAGGAAGGGGAGATCTTCCAAAGATACTGATGATCCGAGTAATCAGCATGCCGGATTTTTACTGACTAAAACCACCTCCCACATAATTGCGATCTAGTCACTTGGACTAATAAGCAATTTTTTTCTAACATCTTAGTCTTTGTATGAGTTACACCCCCTGGTGACCCTTTATTTCGAGTGTGTATGTATTTATAAGCAAGTATATACATTTTTATTTTTCTTATATTAAGTTAAATCGAGAGGTTTTGTTCCTTTAAGCCTTCGTAATTGATTTTCATTATGCATTAGTTTTCTTGCATCTATGTTTATATGCTCTTCTAGCTTTTCTTTGTGTTTTTTTGCATGTTTTAGAATTTCTGCAGATGCACTTTCTACCTTCAGGTCTCGATGAAGGTCAGTATTTCTTATGTACCAAGGTGCATTTACTATATTTCTAAGCACCTTATTTTGGAAACGTTGTATTTTGTCTATGTTTGTCTTTTTGGCACAACCCCATAGTTGGATTCCATATGTCCATGTTGGTTTCAGAATTTGATTATATAAAAGCACTTTATTTCCAATTGATATGGATGAGTTTCTTCCTATCAGCCAGTGCAGTTTTCTATATTTGATTTCTAACTCTTCTTTTTTTCTTTTTTACGTGCTCTTTCCATCTCAACTTTGCATCTAGAGTCATACCTAAATATTTCGCTGTATTAGCGCATGGTACTATTTTTTGGTTTATAATAATTGGTATATATTCAATTTTTTTATTAGTAAAGTCAACATGGACTGACTTAGACTCGTTTAATTTGATTCTCCACTTATTAGTCTATTCACAGATTTTGTTTATGCCAATTTGTAGTTTTTCTGTGGATTCTTCATTGGTTCTTCCTACTGCTAGTATTGCAGGATCATCTGCGAATGTTGCCATAGTGTGGTTTTCTAATTTAGGAATATCACTAGTATATAATAAGTATAATATTGGGCCCAGTACACTACCTCGCGGTACGCCGGCCTTTATTTCTTTTAGATTGGAATAAGTACTCTGTTGTTTTATTCTGAAATGTCTTCCATCTAGATACGATTTCAGAATAGAACCATATTGATTTGGCAACATACATCTCAGTTTATAGATAAGTCCTTTGTGCCATACTTTATCAAAGGCCTGCGCCACATCTAAGAATACAGCCGAGCAAACTTTCATTTTTTCTAGTGCTTCTTCGATTTTATTCGTAATTCTGTGTACCTGTTGTATCGTAGAGTGCTGCCTTCGAAAACCAAATTGATGGTTCGGAATCAGCTTTTTCCTTTCAATTATTTTATTTAAACGCTTTGCGAGTACTTTCTCAAACACTTTTGATATCATTGGCAATAACGAGATAGGTCTGTAAGATGACACTTCATTTGGCGGTTTACCAGGTTTGGGAATCATTAGGACGTCAGCAACCTTCCACAAACTAGGCACATATTTAAGCTTAAATGTGGCATTTATTAAATTTGTTATTTTTATTATTGCTTTCCTTGGTAAGTTCTTTAGTACGACACCAGATATAAGGTCATATCCAGGACTTTTCTTTGCATTTATTTCATGCTTAATTAACTTGTAAATTTCATTAGGAGTTGTGAGCAGAATTTCTTCGCTTTCTTCTTCTGAAGGACCTATTAACGTAGGTTGTATACTTCCATTTTCAACTGGTGGTTTAAATATGTTTTCTAGGTAGTCTGCGAAGAGAATGGTTTTGTCCTCATCGCTTCTTGCCCAGTTTCCATCAGTTGCTTTGATTGGAGGTATTTGCACAGTAGGCTGTTTTAATCCTTTTGTTGCTTTCCATAGAGAGTAATTAGTTACGTATTCAGCTGTTAACCCTCTGAGGTTATTGTCATTGAATCTTCCTTAAATTTTTTAATTTCTCTTCTTAGTTGTTGACAGAGGTTGTTTAGCTTGGCTTTTTGTTGTGGAGCTCTCTTGTTTTCTGCCACGTTCTTCTTGCTCGTCTTTTATCTGCTACTAAATCTTTTATTTATTTCGTGTAGGGTGCTTTCCCAGGCCGATTACTGAATATCGCTGACCAACTTATGCAGTTCTTTTTCTACATCATTTTTGGTTATAAGGGGTATCATTAAATCTATTTTACTCGTTAAGTTCAGCTTGAAGGCTTGCCAATCTGTTCTGTTATTTGTTAAAGTTTTAATATTTGTATTTTTAATTATATGTTCACTCATTTGGAGAATTATAGGTGAATGGTCAGAGCTTAGATACTCGAACTCATCTATGTGTATATAACTGCTTGACAAATTTTTGATTATGAAAAAATCAATTAGATCTGGTATCTTATTTTTGTCTGTAGGCCAGAACGTGGGCCTTCCTGTCGAGAGAATTTCGCATTGATGTTTTTGAATAGCAGCATAAAGTTCTTTTCCTCTCGTTGTTGTCAATCTGGATCCCCAGTTATGGTTTTTGGCATTAAAATCTTCCTAGTTTTTCAAAAAAATCTGAATATTCTTCTTTTTTAATTGAATGTTTTGGAGGACAATAAATAGCAACGATATTAATTTTTTTATGCTTAGCTTTTATACACACTGCTGTAGCTTGTATTTTCTCTGTTATATACTTCAATTCCTCATATTGTTGTATATTATTTTTTACTATTACTGCACTTCCACCCTTAGCTGTGTTTTCAGGGTGAGCGGTGTGGTAGATTTTGTAGTTTTTAAATTTTGTTTGCGTGTGTTTTGTAAAATGGGTTTCTGAGATAAGACAAATGTCTATGTTATTTGTTTCAAGAATCACCTGCAATTCCTGTTGATGTTGCAGGAGACCATTTGCATTCTAACATATCACTTTAAGATTTTGATCCATGATTATGCTTAGGTACTTTGTCCTTGGTATTTTCTAACTTTTTAAGTCGCATATCTATAAAAAAAATATATATAAATACACAATTCAATAAGGAAAAAGAAACTCAAATTGGGTTAAATTCACAATATTTCCGTTTGAATTCAGGGTTCTCTATCATCTACAGGGATTTCACCTGCTACTCTTTTATACCTCACCAGTTCTAGCCTTTTAAAAGTATACTTAGTATATACTAGACCCCGGCACACTTCTTCTCATTGCAGTGCACCTAAAGCTTTGCGATATTACTACCCCAATCAAGCACTTGGTGACTTTTTATTGAATATTCAGACAAAAAAAGATGAACCGATTTCGTTTTCGTTCTGAATGATTTCTGATAAACAAATCAATTATGCTATACAAAAAAGTGTCAAAAGTTCTACAAAGAATTTGAAAAGGGTCAAATAAAACGTGTTTTTTTTTTTTTAAAGTAGTCGAGGGTAGCCGTGGTGTAGTGGTAACATCAACGCTTGTCACGCTCTTGGTTCACGGTTCAAATCCTGATCTCAACAGTCATCTATTTATTTCGTCTGAAATAAATAAAAAAGTCGATCAATTGCGAAAGCTTAGTCAACTCTACTGCGAAGGCATAACACTGGCAGTAGGGTGGTCATATGGCTTAAATGCAAATTGATCGTGATGATGACATCAGGTGGAGGAAGAAAAACTGTGAATCAAGAGCAACGACTAAAAAGCAAAACAAACAAGCTCCCCAGTTATCTGGACGCCACCCTTGGAGTTTACTTAAACTTAATACCACCTAAGTTTCAAACCCACTACACCAATCTATGTTTCTCTCTCTCTCAATTTATACAAACTCCCGTGCCCTGAAATAATTTAATGGTATTCATATCCCATTTGGCGGGCGCAAATTATAAAAAAAAAAAAAAGTGTCATAGTTTCTTGGCGTCAAAAAAGTGTCAAATTGTTGTTGCATAAGTTGCATAACGGCAACGCAAGATATAGGTACTCATACAGTAGAACATTTTGAATTTTTACATTTTTTTCTTTGAAATGTTTTTTTTTTTTTTCATCTTCAGTAATTTAGCATTTGTTTTGTGGAACGTTTGACTGTTGATGGTGCTGTTTTTGTTGATTGGTTCAATCTGTTCTTTATTAGCCACATTACTATGAAGCTGTTAGCGAGTGCAATTAATCGATTTTATACAAAGTCTTGTCGCTCATGAATACTCGTACGTTGGGAACAAAAGTGATACATTCCCTTTGCAACTTTACTATTTTTTATTTTGCTTACTGTCACTGCTAGAATCTGCGATTTGAAGTGGATGCAATAAACATTGTGTCAGCTTATAGACAAAGGTTGGTTGGACAATATATTGATAGATATTAATTAAGGAAAGATTTTATTTATTTTTGAGATTTTTTTTTTTAATTAAACATTTATTATTTTTTTTTTTTGGTTCTGAGTTTCTGAAATTTAAAGACGAGGAAAGAAGTAAAATGTTTTTTTTTTTTTTATTGATTAGACTGAAAGAAAGTCTCTTCAAAGTATTCTGTTAGAGTTATACGTACAAACTGGGAAAGCTAGTTGTGTCTTTTTGTTGGTACCAAATCGGAGACATCATGCAGTTACTGTAGTAGATTTGAGAACAGTAGTGATCTTTACCGTCTGCATACCAGTGATTTTGATGAAGTTGAATAGCACGGCACACGCAAGAACCATTGCCAGCATTTTTGAGATGAATCTCTATGTAGCCACTAGAAGACCGACATCCAAATGCTTTTCCACAATTCAACCTGCCCCTGAGAGTCTTATTTCAAACCTTAAAGGAAAAGCACTACGATAGATTAGTTTAATATTCCACCATCATTCTGGCTTCCATAAGCCCCTACATCAACGGCCGTGAAAAAGTCAGCTATACCCATCAGGGCTATAATAAAATAACCTTTGAAATTTATGTATTTAGAGCCAAAGTAGGTAGGTAGGTGTGGTTGTGACAGCATACTATGCTGAAACATAATTGGCGCAAAGGCTACCACAACTAAAAAAAAATAAATATTTGGCGCAACAGCTCTTTAAGTGCCAGGGCCTAGATTCTCGCAACCACCACTCGTGTTGTGTGCGTTAATATTTTTCACACGAATGGGAGGAGGGTCCTACAGTTTAGTGCCGTATCCGAACGGCAATTTGTTTTTGAGAAGCTTTCTCGTGACAACAATACTCTCGGATGTTTGTCAGACGTTCGCGAGAGGTGGGATCGTGAAAAAACTTTTTGGTGTTTTTTGGGATTCGAACTTGGAACCTCTGGCGTAGTGATCCGAAACACTAACCACTACGCCACGACGCCCACGGCTACCACAACTCTAGTGACCTAATTTGTTGCAAAAACTGACGTTGGACTTGTGGGAAACGAGAAAAAGGATTATTTAAATCCACCCCGTGGCATTGAGGACACTGATAAAGTTCCCGATGCTTATCTCCGCTAACTCACTAATATTATCAAAAAGGTGTCTGCCAAGTGTACGCTGTCTGACCATCCTCAGGGCCGGACACTTACAAAGGAAGTGAAGGATTGTTTCAGACTCGTTGGCCATATTGCAGCTACGACAAAGTGCATTAAAAGTAATGCCCAGTCTGGCTGCGTCGACCCCTATGGGCCAACGGCCAGTGCTAATTGCCAGAACTCTAGCAATATCTGCCTGGTTTCTGTTTAGTACCTCTTGTGTTCTGCGACAGTTAAACTTCGGCCACATCTGCCTCGATATGACACAGTTCTGCAACCCTCGCCATCTATTGCCAGCATCTGCAAGGAAATGAGCAAAGATTCTATCCTTAAGGGCACCTAACGGAATGTTGACCTTCTCCGCACGGGAGCAATAAAGGGCAGATCCCTGTCTCGCCAATTCATCAGCCCTTTCGTTTCCGTCAATGTTACTATGACCAGGCACCCAGATGAGGCTGATCCTTAACCGATGACCGAGTGCGGTAAGCTCCTCCTTGCATTGTTCAACAAGTTTGGAGGAGGAAGCTGCAGATACGATGGCTTTGATAGCGGCATGGCTATCTATGAAAATGGCTATGGTGTTAAGTTGTATCGATATATGTTTGAGGAGACGGCACGCCTCTCGCACAGCAAGAACTTCCGCCTGGAATAAGCTGCATGAATTGGGTAGACGGAATGAACTAGAGATATTGAGGGATTCAGAGAAGATTCCCGCCCCTACCCCGCAGTCCCTTTTCGATCCGTCAGTCAAAATGGTTGTTTTGAACTCGTTTGTCACCGTGCCACATTTCCATTCCGCCCTGGAAGGGAATCTCACAGTGACATCATTGCGAAAGTTCACCCTGGGAATTATGTAGTCGGTCAGATTTGCCGCCAACTCCCGAGGTAGCAAATTAAGGATGCTGTTGTGGCCGTAAAGACTATCGCACCAGCTACCTGTTTCTCTTAATCTGACCGCAGTCCTTTGTACTTTGTTGATGAATTTAGTAATGTATACTTTCTTAACCGCCGGCCAAAAAACTAGCGATCCATAGGAAAGTATAGGGCGCACCACAGCAGTGTACATCCAAATGACCATCTTCGGACGGAGTCTCCATTTCTTACCGAATGTTTTGCTACAAGCATAAAAAGCCACACAGACTTTATTTACCCGCTGTTCAATGTTAAGATTCCAGCTTAATTTAGGGTCGAGTACCACACCTAGGTACCTAGCACTAGATGATAAAGAGAGTAATTGGTTATTAAGCCGTGGAGGCGTGAAAGCCGGTATTTTGGTTTTTGTGGTAAAGAGCATCAGTTCAGTTTTGCTCGGATTGACGCTAAGTCCACATCCAATGGTACATGTGCTAATCTTATCCAATGGCCCATGTATCTAATCTTATGATCACTGAAAGAAACATCCCCGATACGAACACTACCACATCATCCGCATACGCGACAACCTTGACACCGTCTCGGTCAAGCTTACACAGAATTTTGTTGATTACCATAAGCCAAAGAAGAGGAGAGGTAACCCCCTTACCACGGTGGAAACACTATTACCGAGTGTCGATTGAATGATTCTGGTTTTTAGCATAGTCACTATCCACTTGCTAATAAACTCTCCTACACCCCGTTTACTACAGAGCCTCCAAGAACCAAATTTTGGTGGATATTTCATTTTGATTTGATGAAAAATGTTTTTTTTTTTTTTAATTGTACTGAATGCTTTATGCAAATTGTACTAAAATAAAACCAATTGTATTTTTTATTTCATTTATCTCCTCAAAATTAAACCCCTTACAGCCCGGGTGGACACTTCTATTGCCAGTGAAAAATTGAATTTTGAGTTGGAAAAGTTACAGTAATATGTGAATTTGTTCCGAAATTTGAGGCATAAGTTTAATTTTTTAACATGCAATTTCAGTTCTTGGAGATTGAGCTTATAAATTTAATAAGAATTGACAAAAATTACATTTTGTTGCTGAAACCCCATATTTAGAGAAAAGAGCCTAATCTTCCCTGTACGTGATGAGTGCCATTTGTATTCGATGCTTAGCTCCACATTTGTAATTGTGCCAATATTTTATCAGTGACACCTAGCAAATCGAAACATCGGTCGCGAATTGTCGATATTAATTTGGAAGCAAAGTTGAACCTTCCTGAGTAGCACAAAAAAAGACACATTTCCAATTAAAATAATAACTTTTTGTTGATACTTTAAAGTGTCGAATCAATTAAAACTTTATAATCAATTAATATCTGCACATTTCATTAAGAATAAATACACGAATTAAACTTCAATATACGTATTTCCACAATATTCCAAAAGCAAATTTTGCGAACATAACTTCCATGTTACAAAACCGTTTCTCAAAATAATGTCTGATATGCGAGATATTGGTAGAATTTATCAGAATGTTATATAGGCGACATGATTAAACACAGGTGTAATGCAAGTGGTGTGGGAGCCGTGGCTCAGTGATTAAATGCGCGATTACTGAGCGAGAGGTTCAAGGTTCGAATCCAAGAAAACACGGTCCCACCTCTCGCAACGTCTGACAAACATCCGAGAGTAAAACTGCCATGAAAAGCTTCTCTCAATCGAAAAAATTTGCCCTTCAGAAACGCCATAAAACTGTAGGTCCCAACCATTCGTGAGGCGCACAGCACGAGTTGCTGTGAGAAGCTAGGCCAGGCCCTGCATTGGGCTGTTAGCACCAAAATATTTATTTATTTATTTATGTATAATGCAAAATCGCGTATTTTTCCGAAACCACTAATGATATTAGTACCACAATCAACACGACTTAAGCTCCAGTTCTGTTTAATACAGGATTTGTCAATAAGAACATAACAATTTTGTATTTAAATAAAACACAGAATAATTGAGATATCATGCTGAAATTTATTCCAGGCGAAGTACATATGTCAAATTTAAGTATAGAATTCGACTTCGTTCATATGAGTACCGTGAGCATGTTTGCAGCGATCGATTCTTTGGAGCCAATTTTCCATCACTCTTCCACACATATCGGCCGGAACGTTGCAAATTTCGCGTTCGATATTATTCCTAAGCTCCTCTAACGTTGTTGGCCTGTTGGTATAAACCAGCGACTTAACGTAATCCCATAAAAAGAAATCCATCGGCGTTAAATCGCATGAGCGAGCTGTCCATTAGACCGTACCATTTTTCGAGATTATACGATTACCGAACTTCCCCTTCAATAGATCATGATCACAGATATCAAGTCCATCCAATTCTGGCCAAAATAGTCCACCGTGGCTCAATAGCGGACTCCATTGACCGTAACATGGCGATCATTTTCATGAAAAAAATACGGTGCAATCACACCTCCGGCATGAAATCCACACTACACGGTCACTTTTTGTGGATGGAATGGGGTTTCTTGAAGCACATGTGGGTTTGTTGCTGTCCAATAACCCATATTTTGTTTATTGGCAAAACTATTAAGCCAACAATGAGCTTCATCGCAGAAGATGATTTTCGATAAAATTCAGGATTTTCTTCAAACTTTTGCAAAGCACTTCAAATGATTAAGAGGCTTCAGTTCTTGAGATAATTTGATCTTGTAAGGGTGTAGACCAAGATCTTTACGCAAAATTCGCCACAATGTGGACTGAGAGATTCCCAATTCCTGTGAACGGCGCGCCGTCGATTCCACGCCACGGCGTGGAATCGACTGATTTGGCTCATTTTGAACAATAGTGAATATGTTGACTTGAATTTATCCACTATAGCAAGCACAGTCTGTCTGGTGGGACGATTATTTCTACCAAAAATTGGAGTAAGCGCTCTTAAAGTTGCGACCACTGACTCAGAATTTCGGTAGTAATTTTTAATAATTTTCAAATGTTGCTCGTTCGTGAACTTCATCATAATAAAAACGTGAACTTTAACTGACGTTTTGACATTGACAAATCATAAAAGAAGTTTATCGGTGCGTTCGTATTAAAATACAAAATTGTTATGGCCTTAATGAAAAACCCCTAAAATATTTTAAATCGTGAGAATATTCCGGGATCCAGAGATCGCTTTAATTTTTTCCTAGAATCCCGAGAATGTGAAACCCCAACCATTTCCCATGACTCAGCAACCACCACAGAAAACAAATTGTTCTTAGTTTGAGTGCTTCTAAGTTCATGAAAATTGTCGGAATACCAACCTAGCGAATAGCTCAGTTGGTAGAACATTTGTGGCTAAAACTAAGTCTATCGCAGGTTCGGTTCTGCCTGTACCGATGTTTTCTTTGTTATGCAATTCTTCAACAAATATTTCATTCTAGCAAGACCTCAATTGAAAGAGACTGTACGTCTAATTTGTCAATATATATAATAATTGTTAATTGAAAAAATTAATGACAAAATTTACAAAATGTCGGCGGGACTCGATCACAGATCAGCCGTTCACAAAAATGTGTTCGTGTCATTTGCGCAGCCCGCTAGTGCTGGATTATGAATACACTTTCATGCATAAATTTTAGTGAATGGCATGATCTTCGTTTTTGAAGCGTTGATTTCCACACTTCGGCAGCTGTTACAATAATTTTTTTTTAAACATAAGTGCTTACTGATCCAAATTTGCCTGATAGAATATCAGCGGGAACAATCACGCTAAATCCATCTTCCGCAATTCACGTCTCCCAATTTCGTGATCTAAACGCGTGACCACTTCAATCGAAAAGACCTATTCTGAGCTGAACTTTGGGCAGGCTACTAAGAATAGCTTTAACGCTAATATTGCTTAAAGCTCCTGAATATTTGAATCTACACCTAGGGAGATTACTTATGCTGTAGCTACAATTCTACTGTAACTGTAACAACATGTATGTAAGTATGATAGTTGCTTTTCAAACATCTTAGGGTTTTCAACGGAAAGGAATGCCCGTAAGCCTTAAAGGTAATGCGACTAGTTTTCCCAACGGAAGTGAAATAACACAAACCTTTTTCAAATCTTTCGGAAACTAGCCCACCTTAAGACAGCGTGTTACAATTTGTTTAGGTCACCAACAACAACTTACTCTGACTCCTGCAGCATCACCGGTTGAATATTATCAATTTTAAGTCGCTAATACAGAGCAAATGGCTTTCTCGTCCACAAAAAATCACGCTCATCGATTAATTTGCGGATGTATTATCCACATCCACTTAACTATTATTGAAGAAAATTCAAATAAATGCAAAAATTCGACATGTATCTTAATAGTTTAGGTGGCGCTACAGTTCGGGGTGAACCTGGGCCTCAAGCAAAAAGCCTCTTCAGTTAACCCGGTCCTTAGCTAACTCCCTCCAGTTGCGCACTCCAAGTCGGTTGAGGGCCCCTTCTACTTGTGCGCGCCACCTAAGGCGAGGTCTTCCTCTACTGCGTTGTCCCTCCATGTTCGATTCGTAGACTCTGTGGGCTGGAGCATTGGTGTTCATTCACTGTACATGTCCTAGCCATCAGATGCGCAGTTTTTTGATGAGGTCAATATCGCTGTACAGCTCTTATATTTCGTCGTTGAATCCTTTCCTCCAAAGCCCGCCAATGTAAACGGGACCGAATATCTTACGAAGAATTTTTCTCTCAAAACGACCGAGAATATCTTCATCTGCTTTCGACAGTGTCCATGGTTCAGTGCCATAAAGCAGGACTGGGATGATTAAGGTCTTATACAGAGTCTCCTTAGTTGTTCCTTACTACTACTCAATTGCCCTCTCAGTCTAAAGAAACAGCGATTGGTAAGAGTTATTCTTCGTTTGATTTCTGCTTAGGTGTCATTGTCAGAATTTATAGCAGAGCCAAGGTAGATAAAGACCCTTACTACCTCGAAGTTATAGCTGCCGACTGTGACGTTTTGTCCAGTTCATCGATGTTGTGGGTCTCTTCTTGTTGATAGCATGTACTTGGTTTTGCCGTCATTTACCGCTAAACCCATTTTGGCAGCTTCCGTTTTAATACTAGCGAACGCACCAGTGACAGTCCGCTGAGTTTGAACAATTATGTCAATATCGTCGGAGTACTCTAGTAGTTGCACAGATTTTTTGAAAGATTGTGCCTCCGGTGTTGACTTGTGAGTTTCGCACAATTCTTTCAAGTATGATGTTAAAGAATTCACATGACAGCGCATCACCTTGTCCAAATCCTTTTTTGACATCGGTAAGGTCGTTACCGACCTTGATGGAGCAACGAGCATTATCCGTCGTCATCCTGCACAGACGGACGAGTTTGGCAGGTATGCCAGAACTAGATATGGCTCTATACAGCTCGTCTCTATAAATGCTGTCATATGCGGCCTTAAAATCGATAAAAAGATCGATTTGGACTTCTTGAGTTTTCTCCAGGATCTGCCGAAGTGTAAAAATTTGATCGACTGTTGACTTTCCTGGCCTAAAACCACACTAATAGAGGCCAATGAGATTGTTAACGAGGGGTTTGGCTATCATCGTCTATGTTAAGCAGTCTCAGCACATTCACATTCTCAGCACCGACTGTGACTCTACAACGAGGTTTCCTTCTTCATTTCTACAGGTTTCTGTACGGGTCTGGTTAGCGTGATACGTTCTTTTTAGCTTATGGTAAAACTTCCGTACATTATTCCTTGAGTATAACATTTCAATATCTTCGATCACGCGCTTCTCATGCTCTTGTTTCTTCTTTTGGAGAAGCCGATGTTTTTCCCATCTCGTTTGCTCTTAGAGCTCTTGGCCAGCCCTCGTTCTTTTTGTGCAGATCCGCTTTGTATGCTTCTAGTTTGGCTGCATGTGCTTGCCTGCATTATTCGTCAAACCAGCTGGTGGTCGGGTAAAACTCTGCACATCAGTTGCGGCGTTTCGGTTGCCATTGGTCTTCGGCACTTGATGCGTAACAAGGTAATGGTCCGATTCGATGTTGGCTGCTCGGAAAGTTCTGACATCCAAAATACTGCCTTGCGTTGATCGCAATGTGATCAGTTTGGTTGACCGTTTCATGATCAGGAGGCTGCCATGTCATCTTGTGGATATTGAGTTAAGGAAACCAGGTGCTTGCTATAGTTACATTTCGCCTGCAGCAAAGTCAGTAAGCCTACGTCCGTTGCCAAACGTGGTATCGTGTAGGCTATGTTTACGAACTGTCTTAACAAAAATGTCTTTCTTTTCTATCTTGGCGTTAAAATCGCCTAACACTATTCAACGTCATATTTAGGACATTGCCGCATTGCATGTCTTGTCGAAACAATCTTTGGCGGCAAATTTAGCCTTAATGCGGATTGTCATAAGACGATTGCTCACGTATCGGAAGCTAAAGACGCGTATAACAAATCCGCACCCAAATAAGAGCTGCTTCTGCTCTCTGTAGCAATCACCGTAATAAATAAAGGAGTTGATTTTTACTGATGCGCACCATATGCGCATAGTAAAAAAGTTTAAAAAGTTTTATTGTCAAAATAAAATACACTTGTGAAAATACGAGTAATTTTCCATACAAATCTATTTTAAGTAAAACAAACGTCAATTTCATAACGAAAAAGGAAAGTAATTTGTATTTCATAAATAATATTTGATCAAAACAACCTTTTGGAGAACATCTAAATGAAAAAAAAAGGAAAGTAAAAATTTGAGGATGTTGATTAACATGATGATGATTAACATAGAACAAAATTTATTTAAAAGTGTTACGTTTCATTTATTAGTACTTAGTATGATGGCCCTTATTTTCAATTACAGCTTTTAACCTACGTGGCATTGACTGTACTAGATTTTCCGTTATGCTGGGGACCATCTTATTGCACTCTTTTTTGATTGCCAATTTTAGTTGCACTTTTGTCCGAACTATATGATTTGCTACTATTTTCCTATACAAATGTTCCCACAGTTGCTCAATTGGGTTAAGATCTGGGCTTCGAGCTGGAGTCTGAAGGACATGTGGACAGTTGTACAGCAACCAAAGCCGAACGTTTTGTGCTGTATGCTTAGGATCGTTATTTTGGTATAGATAAAAATCCTGCATTCAGTTGTTTTTTTTTTTCAGCATAAGCGACCAAATTATGCTAAGGATGTTTTAATATTACTTGTGTTTCATGTTTCCTTCCACAAACCATAACGTTCCCACCCTTGTGTTTGACTGTGGCCGTTACATCTTTTGGTTGCAAAGCTTCGTTCTTTTTTCTCCACACTTTTTCTTGTTTCCTATCACTTCTAAACAGTTCAAACTTAAGGCTGAACTATAATAGTCGGAAGCAATCGGAAGCTAATGTCATAATTCTACGTCAAGTTTCCTTCAATACTGTCAATTGCTCAAGTAGCCCATAATAAGCGTTGGTGTTCGGAAGCAATGGTCACAAAGGTCCGATCACCGAAATCAAGCACCATCGGGCGCTGTTAGTACCTAGATGGCGGACCGCTTGTCAAATTTTCATACGTACACTTACGAAAGAACGAATCCATTCGCTCTTTCGTAAGTGAGCAAAAGTGAACGAAACTTAACGAATGGAAGCAAAAAGCTATTATGGTCACACAATACAAATTCTGTGTATTCGCTCTGTTGCGGAAGTGGTCATACGAAAGCTTTCTGCTATTATAGTTCAGCCTTTACTCTCATCTAAAAAAAATATTTTTTTCCATAAATCAATTGTCTCGTTTTTATCTAATACTTTTTTGCGAAATCAAGCCTTCAATCTTCTCTGAAACAGTACCCCTTATTATCACGAGTGAGAATAAATATTTGGCCGTTTGTAAAAAAAAACAAAATAGCTAGCGAGCGGTAGATGCCATTTTGTATATCACTCAAAATTGTAAACAATTTTAGAAAATTTAAATAATTATTTATCAAAAAGGAACAAATTTTTCCGGTCTTTTTTGAAAGGAGGCGAATTTTTCTGACATCGGAGGGAATATACAAATTTTTTTATTTTTCTCGAAACCACATAAAGTGAGACTAACAGAACTATAGATTTTTGAAATCAGCGCATCATCACCTTTCACCTAAAACCCACATTGTATTCATTCAAACAAAATATTTGTTTACTTATACTCTATCTGTCCTGTTCTGGATTGTGAACTTTACTATAAATTTTCTTTTGATCCGCCTGAGGGTTATTAAAACTCAAGTCTGCTCCATATTCCAACATTCGAACCTTATGAGGCAGTGGCGGACAGACAAATAGATGAACAGATGAACGGACAAATAGCTGATTCTCTCTATAAGGGTTCCATTATACTTTTTATTATGTACATAATACATATATGAACGTAAGTACTAGAACCCTGAAAACGAATACTGTTACATGCAATTTTGAATTTCCCATCACCTTGGAGGGGTCAGTGACTAAGTACCGTGAAGCCGTTTCAAGGTGTTGCATGCAGTTTGCAGTTCCCATCACCTGGGAGCGGTCTCAAGGTAATGAAAATGTAATCGTGCAATCCCGTCGTGGGAATCAAAGAAAGAAGACAAGATGATTTTTGGCATGGGTTTTGGTTTTCATACCCGCAACTTACAGTGAAAAGTTTTTTTTGTATAGTTATGTGGTTATATAATGAGCTAACCTACATACATATATATGTATTATAATGTGATTTCAGAGATTATAGATGCTCGTTTTAAATTAAATTTGCTTGCAACTCGCACACAAATTGCGGCCACAGGTTAAATGTTAAATAGACAGATTATGCATTAATTAGATGCACATTTCAACTTATGTATACCTTGTTAATCAAAAGTAATTAACTAAAATCGTCCCTTGCGTGACCACTTACTATGTTTTCATACTTCAAAGGTGAAACGATTAAAGCTTAGAACACAAAATTTAATTAAAGAGGCACGCTGCTGTTTCCACCCGACTGTACACATACACCCATCAAAGCGGTGCCATGTTCATTGTGCCATCGATTATTGTGGATAAACCATGTCCGTTAACTAAAATCCACCTGCTTCAGTCATTAATAACATCGATTATTTCAGCCATTGTAGAAATCGGAACAAATTCCAATTGGGTTTTAATGTGTGGTTGGTTATTGAGTATAGCATGATGTGGGTCAAAGAAAAGGAAATAAACCGCAGGATTATTTGGATTATCCCAATCGCACACACATTTGGTGACCAATAAGCCTCCACAAATAGTGGGCGGTTATTCAAAATTCTACTCTTTACCACCTACGTATATAATTGAACCTATAGAACCAATGACATCGCTGGGAATATTTCAAACACTTTGCATAACTCGAACGAGTTCTTGGCACAAACTATTTTCAGCATTCTATCGTGCAAAGTCTGTGTCTAAAGGTTTTTTCAGAGATACGGTTTGATTCAGAGATATGAACGCTCCACGAAGAGGAGTATTAAGGGTAGTTAGCAAGTAATTAAACGAAAATTCCATCCACCTCATTTGGAACGTTTGAGTTGACGAATTCCACCTAAGGACTAACGTAGTTGAATAGAATTCGGGGAAATATTTATGCGATTTATCATTGTTAAAGTAAACAGAGAGTGGGGGGCCTAATGAAAAAAGACTTTTGGTGGAGTATTTCAACTTTTAATCATCTTTAAGCGATTGAAGTTAAACCTCGAAAGTTTATTGATTACAGGAAGATGAGCGATTTATAATGTCCCCGCACTAACGAAAAGTTTTCAGAAGGACAATAAAATAAATCACGGTTCTCTTTGTGACTTGACAACCCACGCTATTCTATGTACTACGTATGAACCCGAATGCTGACAACATGTTAAGCTTCTCAATTTTATCGGTTAGCTTGACGCCTTCTTGACTTGCGTGCGTCATGACGTACTACTATTTGTATATATTGTCGATTGCAAAGGTGGTGTCATCAGTCAGTCCAGCATATACTTTACACATAAAATATGTATAAGCAAATAGTACTTCGACAAGTTTGGGGCACAGGTCAATAAGAACTTTCAAGACTGAGTCATGGGTGTTGAAAATAGATGATGGCGGTTAAGCCACTAATGAGTCAACGGCAACTCTCATACCATACCCTGTTAGTGCAGTGAATCCCAACCGGTGGAACATGCCGTCCCCGGGGCGCGAAGGTTTTGAAAGGGAGGCGTCAGCGGGCGGATACCATTTTCAACTGAACTTGCGAATAGAATTTCTGGAATACGAATATAATACGAGTTGAAAATTTGGATTCTCCAGAGTTAATTAGTTATTGTTATTTATTCAAACAGAATAATTCTGTCCATTGTGCAAAGTCGATGGAGAAGACGAAGTATTATGACTGCAACTTCGTTGAGTAAAATAAAATAGTAATCTGAGCCTCATGTTGGCCAGTGCAAAACATACGCACAGTAGGTGCACCAGTGTTTCTATAGTCTTCAGCTTAGGTAGGTGCACCAGTGTTTCTATAGTCTTTCTGCAAGTGTCCGTCGAGAGTAATCCTAATCTGCGAGCATGACGTTCAAGAAGGTAGTGTTCGGTGATAATACCAAGTAGAAGATTGCATTCCACTCTGGATAGCCTAAGAATATATTTAGTTTTACGACTGTTGTAGTTCGGCCAAAATATACGTATATTCGTTATTTTGCAGGAAGTGATCTAGTTCTACATATTAATTGCAAGACTATCGATAGAGGTTAATAACATTATTTTATTGAAAATTAAAACAAAAGGTTAAAGAACCGAAGAACTTCATAATATGTAATCAGAAGTAAAAATTAAATAATTAAAATTTACATACAACGATACAACGATAACAATGAATAATAAATATTAATTCAAGCTTCTTAAACAAAACTTTTTGATTACGTTTTTTTTTGTAATCCTGGATTTTCTTTCTGATTAAATTAAGCGTGTATCCGCACTTTTCTATTTTAAATCTGATAGTTAACTTATTTTTCATGAGATCTAGTTTAGGAAAAAAAAATTACCCCCAGGCACTGCTATCCGGAAAAATTAAGACGGAAATGACGAAAGTGTATAACTCTTCATGTATGTAGGAGTTCGACTATGTGGAATGGGCCCCAGTGACAACTGTGCACTATAAACACACACTCAGACACTGTTTGCTCATTGTTCCTCAGCAACATTGAGTAGATAGTAGTTAGGTAAATTGGTGCCCTTGTTGACAGATGTCAACGGCGCATTTAGACCTCATAGAATCCTTTATGCCCAATTTGTACTAGGTATGTACACACTAAACCACAATTCGCAATTTTAATCTTGAAAAAGTTTCACTCCTGCGCAAGGCTCTCAGTATACGAGAGGCGGCTGATAATTTCGTGGCCTAAGGCATTAAATGACAGAAGAGATCCGATTAAAAAATTGTATTTCTCAATACAATCTCCTTTGAGTAAAATTCATTTCTTACCACCCAAAAAATATTCTTTGTCTTTGCCTTCAAAATGATTTTCTACAGATGTCTTGATCTCGTTCTCATCTCCAGCCACGTAACTCCTTTTTCACGTCTAAGCTGTAGGGTGGGTAGTATATCATTGAAAAACCTGTGTCTTTTAAGGGCTATCTCGAAACCCGCGCCGTGTGAACAGGCGCGTTATCCTGCAAAAACAACACTCCGTGCCTGAGTTTCCCACGTCGCTTCCGTACAACCGCTTCACATGCCTGAGACAACAAATTTGGGTAATATTGACCATTCATCGTAGTCCTCTTTGCCATGTAATCAATCAGCAATTTTCGCTGTCGCAAAAAACAGTCGCCATAAGCTTCGAAGCCGACGTTTCCACCTTGAATTTCTTCGGCGGCCTCTCCCCTTTTTTAATCAACTGCATAGACTCTTGTTTGGGCTCTGGATCGTATTGGCGAACCCAACCTCTCACCTACAGGTACGATTCGGTTGCAAATTTCGTTAAGATTGTCCCCGGCTAACTCCAAAAAATCTTTGCAGTACTCGAGTCGTCGTTGGTTGTCGAACGGCTTGAGCATTTTCGGTACCCAACGCGCACAAATTTTTTTCATGTTTAAATACTCATGCAAAATTTCGCTTTTACAGTGAACATCTTAACTATAAACTTCCCAGCAAGATATTATAGAAGAACTTATGTCAGCAAGGCATTTGTGGTAAAATTGATTCAGGAGTTGATAATGTTGATCCAAACCAGCTAAACCATGATTTCATCACAATTCAATCGACAAACACTGGTATATCGCCGGTAATCGCACCAAGCGGATCCTTTGAATTTTCCAGAGTTGAGCAAACGGATATTGTTAGAGCTGTCCTCAAAATAAAGTCGAAAGCTATTGGTGTTGACGGTATCCACCCCTATTTTATAAAAATGATTCTACCATACATCCTTCCAGCAATAACTCATCTTTTCAACACAATCATAACAACATTCAATTTTCCAAAGTCCTGGAAAGCTGCAAAAATTATCCCAATCCTTAAAGAGAAAGCAACACAAAGAGCCCCAGCAGAATACCGACCTATCGCAATACTTCCATATTTATCCAAAGTCTTATAAAAAACTGTCCACTATCAAATTTCTGCTTATCTTCTACAGAACAACCTTCTTTGTATGTACCAGTCTGGTTTTCGGCAGCATCATAGTTGTACTTCAGCATTACTTAAAGTAACGGACGGTATAAGGGCAGCAACTGATAAAAACTACGTTACTTTTCTAACTTTGCTAGACTTTTCAAAGGCTATTAACACGGTTGATCATAGGCTTCTTGTCGCAAAACTTCAAAATCTGTTTGCTTTCACCTCATCCGCTGGAAAATTAATTTTTTCCTACCTCACAGGTCGCATACAAGCAGTTTTCGTAAACGGTGTCCAATCCGAATTCTTAACGAGTTTCACAGGTGTCCCCCAAGGATCCATATTGGGCCCACTGCTTTTCACCATCTTTATTAATGACCTCCCGAACGTTGTTCACAACTCCGCAGTGCATATGTATGCCGACGATGTGCTACTGTACATAAGTAGTGCACGCGGTCTTATCGATAATGCTGCTTATAAATACAATGAGGATCTGAAGAATATCCTTACTTGGCCCAAGTACAATTTTTTAAGTATAAATCCAGATAAATCCAAATGCCTTGTAATCTGCAGAAATGTTTATGATTCAAATATTTTACCCCCTATTTATATTGGAAATGCTCAAATTGAATTTGTCCGCAAAGCCAAAAATCTGGGGGTTTGGTTCAGTGAAACGCTGTGCTGGGATAACCATATCTTGACGTTAATTGGCAAAATCTATGGATGTCTCCGAAATCTATCTTCTCTATCTTCATCTATCAGCTTCAATACTTATACGAAAAACTAAAATTCGCACAATCACAACGTTCTTTGACGTTAGTTCCACCTCGCGTTACTTATCAGGTCTCGGAACTCCAATTCTTTATTCATGCCATTCGCCTTTGGAACGCACTTCTTCTCAGCGTAAGAAGACTCCACGATGCGAATAATTTTTGTGATACTCTCTTTCGGCATATTACGTGTACATAAATTGCAGATACAAATAATACTATCTAATATTATAAATTGTCTAATTTCTCTATTGAAATTATTTTAACCGCAGTATTTAACATGAAGTTTTAAACTAAGTATTTCTAATTTTGTCATGTCATCTCAATTCTAATTTTTAAATAATGTAATGAAAATGTCAACATTTATGCCTTAAAGATCGTTAAAGTCTATTGTAAGTGTTGTTGAAAAGTTGAATAAATAAATAATTAACATGCTATTTACAAAAATGTTGATGACATTGCCAGATGATTATAACCATTTTTACTGCGTAGGAGTCTACGGCAGTCAGCGAGGCTTATTTCCTATATTTCTTCACCAGTCTATATTGCCGATTGAGTATTGCCATAAATGCTCTTTTTTTTACTCCACAAGTTTAAAAGATACACCCACAGAATAAAGTTTGTATATATGTAAGAGAATGCACCTTGATGCTTAATATGTACGATCGCCGTCAAGTTGTAAATATTGTCTACCATCAAATACTGCCTTCTAAGCCCGCTTCTCACTCTGTTAAAACTTTGTCCCTTTCCATTTAAAATTGACATCATGACTTTTGTAATTCAGTTTATGAAAGAAATACCTTGGTAATTGCTTGGTTGGCTTACGTCACCCTTTTTATGTATTAGAAATACCAAGGCTTTAATAAATGCTTCATCGGCTCTGCATTCATTTTATATCCTATTACATAATAGGTCGTAAGTTGATGCAAAAAATCAGTTGTAGCATTTATGTATAATAAATTCATACAGAACACTGTCTCCCCCAGGAATTTTATTTAACTTATTTTTTTTTCGTCCTTGTCTTCCTGATCTTTTATTTATAAGCTAGTTAAATGTTTGCCGGATGAAGCAAGCATTGTAGGAAGCTACTGGTTAATTTTTTTTAGAAATGTTCTTGGTTTATCCGAGTTGTATAGCCGGAAAGTATCGGCTTATGGAGTATTTTTTCTGCAGTCGAAATGGCTTATTATTGTAGTATACATACATACATACATACGTGTATAGGCTCCTTTTGTTTTTTATTTGTAAATTCAGTTGGCGGTTGCGCGAGTGCGCGGTTTGGCCTAATGTACATAAATTCAGCTATAGAAATTAATTAAAATAATAAAATAATTAAATATCATTAAGTAATTAATTAATAAAATCCAGCTATAGAAAAATAATTTAATTAAAAAGATATCGAGCTAGGCCGCTCCATGCCATCTATGAACACAGATTATAGGCGTAAGGATGGTTTTTGTATACATTTCAATGAGACTCTTTACTAAAAATATTCGTGGGTGATTGATAGCTGCATATTAAATAAAATGTTGTTTCTTCCATGTCTCCTTTTTTCCAATTCTTCTAGCGTTTGGAGTCGTACTGGTTTCACAGACATAAATAAGTTAGTAAACCCTTCAAAGAAGTGCATTTAAACAGAAAAAGATATACGTCGGTTTCAAGGCGGGGCATGAACAATACATGCCGCGTCTAAACTGGTATCGGATATCCAATGGAACAAAAGCAAGAACCAATGCACGGATGCCTGCCTGATTGACTTGGAGAAGGCCTTCGATACCGTATGGTTGGAAGGGATGTTTTACAAGCTGAACAGGTTGGGCATAAGTAAACCACTGCTGTACATGTTGCTTAATATGCTCACCAGTAGAAGGTTCATTGTGAAAAATGGCAATGTGACTTCTGCTGGGACGTTCGAAATTAAAAATGGTCTGCAACAGGACCTAAGATCGACGTCATTGCAATACTCTTGCAGAGTGACTTCAATAAGATTCAGAGATATTGCGATGACTGGAAGTTGAAGATCAACCTTCAGAAGTCGGAAACCATTCTATTCAGAACGCCTTTTTCTCTGATCTCTAGGGATACCAGAAAGAATTGGCGAAAGTTCTCTATAATTGGACATCAGAGGCGTTCACTTGCGTGTCAAAACGTGGTCAGATACCTTAGACTTTGACTAGACCAATATCTATATTTTAACAAACATGTAGATGCTGCTCTGGCCAGAGCCCGAGCTACCTTCGCCCTTACAAAGAGACTTTTTTATAGCAAGCAACTCGATGCAAGGGTAAAGGTAATCTGCTACACGGCCCTCATTCGGCCCATGCTATCATATGGATGTCCCGTAGGGGCAAGTAGGATGGAAAAGATTCGGGTGTTTGAGAGGGCCTGCCTTGGGGCTTGCCTTCACTTGTACAGAACACCAGAGTCTCAGTACATAAAATTCTATTCTAATGAGGTCCTATACAACAGGGCCAATCTTATAAGAGTGGACAATTTTCTGGTCAAGATGACTCGAAGGCACACTGCTAGAGCAATGACCTCGATGAATAACCTGATCTTCGGGGCTTATTACCCCAGCCATAGGTACCATGAGAGGGTGCGCCTTAACGACTCTGTCCCTCCAGAAGCATTCCCATATTTCGATCAGGCAGGTCTGATCCAGGATAAATCAGCAGTGCCGTTAATCTTCCACGTTGCCCGGACAACTGTGGACAGGCGACTCAACTACAGCCGAGATGTCGCACAGAGCACTGAGGAGCGTCTCCGATTCAGTGGATCGGTATCGGGACGCGATATTAAAGATGTGAAGAAGCAGCACCAGCAATTGTGGTGGTTACTAGAGAGAGCTCCCTCGTCGATCCCTTTTGATCCGGGGTAGATGCAGTGCGGCAAAGTTGGCCATATTTATTGCCTTGACCGACTTACATTGTTTTATTGTTTTTAGGTGTCTAGGTTAGGTAGTTTAAGTTTATTTGTACGAAAAAAAACCAGCACATTGGATATGTAAAAAAAAAAAAAAAATTCATATTTGATTATACATGTACACCCCGCGCAACAAAAAAAGCCGCATACGGGTTTTCCATTTTTTTGCGCCAATTACCTTTAAGGGATTCGCCGAATTATATTTCATTGCTTCCGGGTTAGGTAATGCAAATTTTGGAATGTGTCGGAATTCATTCTGGCAGTATTTAACAGTGCGTGCAGTTGTATTTCTTAAATAAAAGTGAAAAGAGTATATCGCGATGTCTAAAAGGGTACAATTGAGTAAAGAAAATAAGGCAGTTATCGTCGCCTTATCCAAACAGAATCAGTCATTTCGTGAAATTGCTCGACAAATTCGATGCAATGAGAGTTCTGTAAGAAGATTCTGTAACAAATACCGTCGGGATCACAATCTGGAAAGAAGAATTGGAACAGGATTGAAGAGATGTACCACTGTTCGGGATGACCGGGAACTGAAGAGGCTAAGCTTGAGAAACAGGTTTAAAAATGCATCGGAGTTAAGAGCTGACCTGCGAGAAACTACTGGGGCTGAAGATAGCGTCAGAACAACGAGATGGGTTTGCTAGCAAGGAGACCAGCGAAAAAGCCACTTCTGACCAGCAAAATGAAGAAAACGCGCCTTAGCTGGGCTAAGGAAAGGCAAAACTGGAGTGTTCAAGATTAGTCAAATGTGGTGTTCTCTGATGAGTCCAAGTTTAACCTAATCGGACCGGATGGGAAGCAGTTCGTCGTAGAAAAGGGGAACGCTACAGCGACGAATGCATAGCTCACACCGTAAAACATACTCCTTATGTTATGGTGTGGGGATGCATCACCGCAATCGGAGTTGGATCTCTAATTATGCCCGAGGGCACTGTTAACGCCATGCAGTACAAACAAATTATCTTAGATGGTGTTGTACCGAGTATGGAGAAACATCAAAACCAATTTTTCAAGATGATTCAGTACCTTGCCACCGAGCAAAATCTGTGAGTAATTCGATCATATTTATGGGTGTTTTGAAAATCTTATGATTTTAATTTTTAAATTTCCTCCACAGATTAAAACTTTGAAAGTAGAATTAGGAATAGAATCCCTAATTTGGCCGGGAAACAGTCCAGATCTCAACCCCATCGAAAATGTCTGGGCTCTTATGGGAAAGAAGATCCAAGATAAAAAACCAAAAACCATGCAGCATCTAAAGTGCATCATTCAAGAAGTGTGGTTCAATGAAATTAATAACAATTACCTCGGTAATCTCTATGCCTCCATGCCAAACAGGGTTCATGACGTTGTTAGGGCGAAGGGTTGTGCTACGAAATACTAGAATCATTTTTTAGTATTATGAAAGTCTTAAATTATGTGAAAAGGTTTCTTAGTTAATAAAAATATGAAAAAAGAAATTTGCTTTTCAAATTGTTGCTCTTTTTTTTAATTTATGTATATTGATAGTACTTGGGTAATATCTGATATTTTGTAGTCTGATCTTCAAGACCATTACTTTTTTTCAATTAGGCTACGAAATGTATTGTCAAATTGTGGAATGTGTTAACTTAAATGTTAAACATCAAAAATACAAAGTGACTACGCAGTGATTAGTCATCATTTATTAGATTTCTTCCATTTTGTTAAAAATTACCACGTGCGGCTTTTTTGTTGCGTGGGGTGTAGTTAAGTTAGGTTAAGACTTATTTTAAGGCAGCATTTAAGTTTTATATATAAGATCAAATAAACAGTACTGTTACAAAGTTTTTTAAAATAAAAAATTTGTCTTCGTCATAATTGTTATTTAAGTAAAATACTAATAAGTAATAGATTAAGTCGAAAGACAGAGATAAAGATTAAGTTTAGCTTAGAGCGCCCGCATAGGGCCAGTAAGTTAGAATAAGATAGTTAAGTTAGTTAAGCTAGTTTTAAGCATTTTTGTCTAGCATGTAAGTATAATTGAATTAAATTAATAAGACCTAAAAAAAAAAAAAAAAACATATACGTAGCTGTTTATCTTTACACAGTTTTTGTGCAAATCACATTAAATCTTCTTTAGGTACGAGTAATAAGTACATATGAAGCTCACAATAGAAAAGTGGACAGAAATAGTGATTTAATGAAGCGTTTCATAGACTCGGATAATCGTGGCAATTATGTAAAATCTCTTTTATATTTAGCTAAGTATGACCCTCAGATGTGGGAGTCGTGGCGTAGTGGTTAGTATGTCGGATCACTACGCAAGACCAAAATCAAAAAAGTTTTTCACGATCCCACCTCTCGCGAACGTCTGACAAACATCCGAGAGTATTGTTGTCACGAGAAAGCTTCTCAAAACAAATTGCCGTTCGGATACGGCACTAAACTGTAGGTCCCTTCCATTCGTGTGAAAAATATAACGCACACAACACGAGTGGTTGCGAGAAGCTAGGCCCTGGCACTTAAAGAGCTGTTGCGCCAAATATTATTATTATGACCCTCAGATGAACTCACTTTTAGATCAAAGTACAAGTGTACAAAATTCAGTTTTCTCGGGCCTTTCAAACGATATTCAGAATGATTTAATACATTGTATTGCTGCGGTGATTAGACATCGAATTAAACCGGAAATTAGTCAATTAGTTGCCGAAACACCAGATGTACATAAGTCACAAAAAACAACTAAGTGCAGTTTTACGGTACATCTCACAAGATTTCTTGGCTTTTTTGACATTAGTTCAAGTCGTAATGCAAGTGATTTGACAAATCATGTAATTAATGTTCTTGAGCAATACGGCTGCAAAGAAAAGTTAGTTGGGCAATCATATGATGGTGCCGCAGTGTTGACCGGTGGAGAGGGCGGTTAAAGTATTTTTTTTATTTTTGCCAATAGCATAGTTTGTTTCTTTAATAAATCTACAAAACACTATAGTCTTTTAAAAAAAAATAGCTGAGTGACGTATGCCAAGAGTATTGGAGACTCGCCAAAGAATGGGACAATAACACACTTTGTATGGCTGAAAGTTTACTACATAAATTGGAG